>CM073571.1:214284014-215484014 GCA_037074715.1 Magnolia kwangsiensis
CTCCCATCAACGACCAGGATTCGACATGTGGAGATCCACAATAAGGCACAATATATGAAAAGATACCCCAAGACTTCTGCTTCATGACTAACTTTCACACTAGGCTAATTTCAAGCCTACTAAATAACATGATCCCTTCTGAATCTAAGCTGCATAGAGGCCCATCAGACCAGCCCAGAAAATCAATTGCACACACTTGGGTCTGCAACTATTGCTCACGGATTGGGCCATGCATGAGCTCAGGCCTTTAGGTAGCAGGCAGTGCCAAGCTTGACAATGTATTGGGGTAGACCTAGGCTTGCATCTGCCTAACAGCCCAAAGAGTAGGCCCATCCTGACCCAACTAATTTAAAATCAGTGGGTTTAGTATTTTGCTAGTGGGCACAGCCCGGACTGAACTTGATTCCTTAGCTCAAGGGCCTGGGCTTGGACTCAGATCCTTAGCTCTTGGGTTTGACCCGGACTTGCTTCAACCCATCCCAGTCCAGTCCAGTTGCAACCATGTTCATCAGTAAACCTTGAAAAGGTCACTGAAAAACCTAACAAATTAGTCTTATTTGAAATGTCTGCCACAATTACAGAAATTGATTGGTGGTTGACATAATCAATCATAATGGCTGGACACCTGGCTGCTGTCCTACTCGTTAATCAGTCAAAGGTCTGAGCCCCAGCTTAAAAGTAGATGAATGATGGGGTGCAATGTGTCTTTATGTGGTCCCATAGCTCAATAGTCAGTGGGTGATATAGCCCAATAGCAATGAACCAGCCTTCACAGGCATGGTTTTGGATAGCTCAATACCCCAGTAGGCACTTGACTCGGGACCCACTCATTGAGTCTTGAATCGAATCACGACTTGGACAAGTCACCCCTATTGTCAGTTCTAGCTCACGGTGTCAAACCGGATTGGCTCCATGTCCGAGTCGACTCGTATGAGTCACAGATGACTCACCCAAGTTTTAAAACATTGCTCATAGGTGTGTTTGATAAGAGTAACAAGAATGTGCTCCACTGGGACTGTTCTCATAAACAAGTGAATTGAATTGAATTGCAAGCAGTCAATTTAATTAAGAGGAAATTACCAATTGAAGCTTCATTTCATTCAACTTGAAAGCAACACAACTGCAAGGCAATTCGATAATGCCTGCAAACAGACCACAAGTAAGTAGTTTGTTTAAAATGGGGTCCTATAGGAGTGTATTTGAAATCTCTACTACGACATAACTACTTACCTTAAAGGGGTGGAAACAGTGATACTCAGTGGTAGATAAAGAATGGCCATTGGAGTTCTTTTTCCTTTCTGAGTTCAGAAAATGGGAATTACATGATCATTTACAATGGTGACCCATCTTCTTCACCAGTAGTCCTTACACGTGCACATACCCTTTTTGAAATGGTGGAATCTTGTTCTATCTCTAACAATTATCTCTCGATCATAAACTTTAGAAATGAGCTTCGTGACATAATGGCAGTCACTGCAGACTCGAAGGTTCTTCACTATACGAATCACGGTCCCATTGCAAGTGCTAATCAATCCAAAAGCTATCGCTAGCTTCTCACTGTGACGGGCCAGTGCCTCTTCCTTCTCCTCTTCAACGATGTCAAGCAACACGTCTGTCCTGTTGGGGATATACCCTTCTAATCTTATCAACTGTTCGATCTGCTCCCACTTTGCCAGTATCTCTCCTGTCTGAGGATGCGATGTATCACCAACCATGAATGGGTGGACCACCCCTCTGATTTCAATTAAGCTGCATCCGGGTGTCTTGATCGTCCCCTTCATTTGCATCAGCTTCCACACCTTTGATGCATCGTCACGTCTCCCAGATGCGACATATATGTTAGCCAGAAGCACATACACTGCACCGTTATCCGGCTCTAGCTCAATTAAGTGCTTCACCACGTACTCAGCCATCTCAACATCCCCATGAAATCGGCAACCTGCCATAAGGGCCCCCCAAACAAGGCCATCGGGCTCCATCGGCATCTGTCTGATTATCTCTCTCGCCTCCTCAAGTCGCCCACCCCGGGACAAAAGATCCACCATACATCCATAATGCTCAATCTTTGGCTCAATGCCATAAACCCCATTCATCGAATAGAAGATTCGACGCCCCTCATCAACCAAACCAGCATGAGTGCACGCACATAGAGCCCCTATAAATGCAATATCGTCAGGTCTTGTACCCTCCCCCTCCATCTTGCTAAACAAATCGAGAGCCTCACGGCCTCGACCATGCATTGCTAACCCTTTGATCATGGTGGTCCACACTAACAGATTCCTCTCCTTCATCTCACTAAAAACCTCCAAACCCAACTCTACTTCCCCACACTTTGCATACATATCAATCAATGCGGTGCCCAAAAAAACATTCATTCTCATCCCATTAGCCTTCAAATACCCATGCACCCATTTGCCTTGCTCGAGCGCACCCAAATGCGAGCAAGCGCAGAGCACACTCACTAACGTAGCCTCATTCGGCATAACAAGCCCAGCCAGCATTTCCTCAAAGACGCTCAGTGCCTCCTCAGAAATCCCTGCTTGAACATAACCAGCAATAATCGCGCTCCAAGAAATCCCATTCCTCTCCGGCATTTCATCGAACAAGCTCCTCGCCGTACACATATCACCCATCCTCGCATACCCACTAATCATCGAATTCCACGACACAACGTCTCTCTCAGGACTTTCATCAAACAATTGGCGTGCAACATGAATTTTACCAACTACGGAGTAGAAATTCATGAGGGCATTGTTCACAAATACAGAACCGTGTAATCCGAGCTTAAGCGACTGTCCGTGGATGGACTCGCCCTGCGGGCAGACGGGGATTCGGGCGCAGGCTTTGAGGAGGAGAGGGAAGGTGTAGGCGTCGGGCAGGAGGCCTGCCCGGAGTGTTTGGACATAGATGGCAATAGAATTCTGGGGAATGGGCGTTTGGGCATGGGATCTGATGAGGGTGTTGTAGAAGAAGATGGTGGGGTGGGGGATTTGGGAGAAGAGGAGGGTAGCGTAAGGGAGGTGGCGACCGGAATCTGACGACGCTGCGGCGGAGAAGAGGCGGCCGAGGAGGCGGAGATCTTCGGAAAGGAAGAGGCCGGTGGTGGTGAGGTGGGCCTGGATCTGCTTGAGGTGGGCCATGTGGGTGCATTTTTGGAGGAGGTGGTGGAGATGAGCGGTCATGAGATGTGGGGCCACATGGAAACACGTGGGGGAAAAAAAAACTATAGTAAGGAAGCAAGGATGAGGAAGGGAGATGGGCCTGGGTCTCCTACTCCCACAGCACACGTGTTGCATCACAGTCGTTCTTAGGTGGGCCCTATGACTTTGGATCAGATATTGTGGGCAGACATGCAAGTTACGGTACATCTCAATGCCACCCAGTTCAATGGACGCTGATTGCCTGCGACCCCATGATGTCTGAGAAATCCATCCCGTCCATCCGTTTTTCCGGCTCGCCCGGTAATGGGAAGCGTATTGGGGACTACCTCGCCGTGCCCCGAAGTCGGTACAGGCTGGGGGGCTCGCCGTAATGTATGGGTCTATCCACACCGTCCATCTATTTTGCCTAAGCCAAAAAAATAAGAAGATCATAGGTGCAAGTGGACCACACAGGGTGATTGAACGGTTAGATTAAAAACTTCACAGGAGCTGAGATGATGGTGGTGTTTATCCTTCATCCAGGTCTATGTGACCTTGCGAACTAGTTGGATTAAAAATAAACATCATGGTGGGCTTAAAGAAGGTTTCAACCAGGGCTGAAAGTCCGGCGGGTAGGGTTGGTGCTCAACCCTAGCCCAACCCAAGGTTACTATACCTCAACCCTAACCCAACCCAACCCAATATCGAGTTGGGAATTCTCAACCCAAGCCCAACCCAAGTGGGCTTGGTCGGGTTGGCTGGGTTGGTTGGGTAGATATATGCTAATATTTACATAATTACATTAGTATATTTTTATTGTTACATTAGTTTATTATATTTTCAATACATATTTTATTTTTTATACCTATAATTTTATTAATCATATATATAATTATTCATCATAAATAAATTCATTTTTTTTCTAAACAAACAAGCTAAAATATAGGATAAATACTCCTTTAAAAGTTTTATTGTGTATCAACCAATTTATTTAGGAGACAGAAATCTAGCATATCTTCTTATCTTGAGTATTTGAAAATGACGTGGACCAATGAAACTCGACAATATTAGAATTTCCTATGCCTTCAACATAGACGATCTGCATTCAATTATAATTAATTTATAAGGAATTTATATATTGATCGGGTTTGGGTTGGGTCGGGCAACCCGAGATTTCAACCCAAGCTCGAGACCAAACCCGATACATCCTTCCCAAGCCCAACCTAATGTCGAGTCGGTCACACGTCGGTCGAGTTGAACCCGCCCAACTTTCAACCCTATTTTCAACAATGGTCCACTTGGGCCTTGCATCTCCCCCTATCTTTTGCTTTTGCCTTGAAATGATATGAAAAAAATAAGCGGATTGTATCCACCTGATTCATCAGTGGGTTAATCAGAGCCCTAACTAATGCCGACAGGCATGGACAGTACCCAATTAACGTTCTAAAAAATGAGGTAGCCATCCGAAATGTAAATGGGCCATAAGACAAAATAGTGGAGATTAAATGGCTAACATTGAAACATTTCTAAGGCTAAATAGGTTTCGTATCAAACTAATTTATATTTTTGATTTCCCAGCTCATCCTAGTGTGAACGACTTCATGCACAGCTTGGTTGGCATATAAATATTACAGTGGACCTTAAGAAGGTTCCGACGATAGGCATTTTTGCCTAATGGCCTATGTGAATTTTGGATCTACCTCATTTTTATTGGCAAAATGGATAGCCTGGGTGGATTTCTCACAAACATCGGATGGACACCTGCATCCCAATTTAATGTGTTAAGTGGTTAGTCATGAAAATGCAGCAAAATAAAAGAATTTTTGAAAAATCTAATTATTTATATTAAAAGAATTTTCACCTTAAACTACTTCTACATAAGGTAGAATTATCAATCATGTGTGAGCCATCGACAAACTCTTAATGCAAGGAGCCTCTCACAAATCTATCCAAGGTGAAGATGGTAGATAGCTACCATCATAATCTTAAATAAGGGGTAGATCTAACTTTTGAGTCGTCATCAAAATAGACCACCACACACAGTGTGCATGTGGATGTAATCAGTAGAGAAGGTTTGGGTGTGGCCTACTTCCTCTCTCTCCTTCTCACCTTACATTTGAGGCGTGGACATCCAAGCTCATTTTGCCCTCTTTCTTGGATCAGATCTTAAAAGGTGGAGTTAAGGTTGTAGGAGGATACACCTCCCCATATGATGCTCAATTACCCTACGAAACATCATATGATGCTCTATTACCCTACGAAACATCAATACAACTAGAAGAATATTCGTATACCTACCTAGCCCTGCACTCCAATCATACAAATCCCTCAAATATTAGGGGTCATAATCAATCATACAAATCCCTCAAATATTAGGAGTCATCATCTTTGGACAATTCCCACACTACTCAAGTATGGATTACATCATATATTAGAGTAGGTAACAACTTAGTGGGTGGTACCCTTACTATGGGGCCTACCTTGATAATGTGTTGTATATCCACGTCATCCATCTATATTTCCAGCCCTTTCAAAAAAAGTAAGTAGATCCAAGTTTCAGGTAGCCCACACCATAGGAAACTCTGGTTATTGAACGTCCACCATTAAAAATTCCCAAGGCTCATTGCAAGTAGATCCGTAATGTTTATTTTCCGTCCAACCCGTTGATAAGGTTAATTAGACACAGATGAAGGGAAAGTACAAAGATCAAATTGATTCAAAACCTTCATGGCTTATTAAAAGCTTTTAATGGTCATTCGCCACCTTTACTAGTGGTGTGGTCTACCATTGATTTGAATTTACTTAAAATTTTGGATGACCTCATAAAAGGTATTGAAAAACAGATGGATGACGTGGATATACAACAAATTCATTAAGGTGGGCCCCACACGGCAAGGGTAACACCTATTAAAGTGCTACTTAGGTGCTAGTAACACCTTATCCACTCCGGTCAGCTATTGGATGTCCATTAAACATGGTTTAAAGCAAATCAATGGTTACAAGAAAAAGTTAATAATTAAAAATTTTCAATTAACCAATTGAAAACCTCAAGGTGTCGGCTAGCCTTTTAAACACTTGATGAACCATTCAAACCTTAACATCAACCACAAATTAATGTTCTGGGGGAGATCAAGTGGCTCTAATATTAGATTATGCATACTTTAAGGACCCTGGTGAATGAATCCAACTGCATCCACTAGCCTTGCAAGGAGAGCCACAACATGATCAACTAAAGCCTCTCCATCTGAACGTTCTAAGTTAAGAGTATTTGACAGAGCTAGTACAACTACATGCCATTTCAAGTTTGTACATGATAAGTTTTTCAGTCTTAACACTTAAAAGTGATTCATGTCCTTGCAAGTGACCAAAGGCCTAATCCAATAGAACATTTATGATACACTTACATGTCATATATGGTACTTAGCAAAGTGAACTGCCACCAAGTTAGACTCGATGGGTGGAGACTATCCATTTTGACACTAAGTTAGTCCTCTTACATGAGATATGTAAGACCCGTATCCCAATCTGTACTGTTCCGTCGCTTTCCGCGATCCTTCTCGTCAAATTCTAGCAATCCGCGACCTGTAGTTGACGTTGCGCACGACCGTAAGTCGTATCCTATTCATTTGAGCCGGCTTAATCGAAGACTTGTATCATTGCGACCGCACTGTCGCCGCGGTTCCAACGCCACGACTCACTATCCGATCCGATACCCTGACTAAGAGATGTGGGTCGGCGTCTATTTCGAGAAAACGCCGCGCATTTACATTTCCAAGAGAATCTCTATAAAGTGTCAAATCATTCACATCAATCAATCCCATCAATCAACTCTCATGTCAAGTACAAAGCAACTATGCTTTCTTTCTCCATAAGCCAAGCAACCCCAAAGTCAACCAATCACTCACCTCACCCATCACTCACCTCACATCACTCCATCACTCTCACATCTCCCTACAACCCTCTCTCTCTCCCTCATTTCCCAACACCACTTCCAAGCAAGGGAGAGCATCCCACGTCCAAATTTTTTTCAAGAGAAAGTGTGATTTTGGTGGCCCACTTCCCATCCCAAATCTCTCATCTTAGTCATCCATTTTCCATCTCCACCATCAAAGTGAAGCTCTAGGAGTGTAGCTTTTCAACGGACCGAGAAGATCAAGTGGTGGGTGTTTCTTTAGACTACTTTTTATGTTTTTATGATGGGCCAAGTGAGGCCCACCGATCAATGGTGTGGATCTCACTTGGGACCCTAAGATGTGGCCAATGACCCATCTTGATCATCAAATCATTTCATGATGGGGCCATTCTCCATGGACCCCATCATGATGTTTACTTTTCTTGCACTAAGAGGTTATCTAGACCGTCCATTTTTAGTGGAGTGGGATCTCCACCGTTAATCTCTTGTTTGATGGTCCATATGCAATGGGCCCTTTGATGTATGATTAGATGATTGAAACGGAGGGCCCATAGTGCCGGGGTCCCTCCATCACGCGTGTCTCACTCTATCTCTCTCTCCCTCTCTTTCCATTTATTTTTTTATATTGTGTGTGATGAAATGGCCGTATGGCCCACTTGGATGGACCCCACCTTGAGGTAAGTATTTTATCCAAATCATCCATGGGTGGGCCCATCTTATATGTACACCACCTACCATTTGGTGGCCCACCTTATACGTGTGCTAGGCCACACCGTCCAGCGTCCAGGGACGCTGGACGTGATTTGGAAAAACACAAATATTATCTTGGTTCAAGCTAATGGGATGACCCTCTCGTGTAGGCCCCATCTTGATGAACGTATTCAATCCACACCGTCTATCATGTTTACCAACTCATTTTAGGCGTTGAGCCGAAAAATGAGCTTGATCAGAGTATCTGGTGGGCCATAGCGCCAAAAACTGTACCATCACCATTGAAATCTACCTAGATCCTTTTTACACGTTGAAAATGGGTCGATATTGGTCTTGATAGATCTGTTTTGGTCTTGTGAATACAATGGACGGAGTGGATTTACTTGGGGTAGGCCGCACACATGGAAAACCGTCATATTACACGATTTCAAAAAAAAAAAAAACTAAAACTACAATGGCAGCAGCTGCCTGCCAGGACGCTGGCCGTGCCAGCAGCGGGCGGGCGGGCGTGCGTGCGTACGGGCAGGGCCCCACAGCTCCAGCCGTGGGCCCACCTTGATGTTTATACTCCATCTGAGCCATTCATAAGGTGGTCCCCTACCTTAAGCATGGGCCACCCAAAAATCAGCATGATCCAAAGCTCAGGTGGCCCACACCATAAGAAACAGTTTGAATTGAATCCTACCATTGAAACCCTTCTTGGGGTCCACAGAAGTTCTGGATCAAGCTGAAACTTGTTTTCACCCGTCATTCAGGTCTTCGTGGCCTAATGGACGGGCCAGATGGCATGTAAACGTTATGGTGGGCTCCACATGGGACCCACAGTGATGTATGTGCCTAAAATCCACCGTCCGTACGAACGGTGGAGCCCACTGTAATGAATGCGTGTGGGTGTGCGTGGGTGTGTACGCGTGTGTGTGAGTGCACGTGTGCGTGCGTGCGTGTGTGTGTATGCATGTGTGAGTGCACGTGTGTGTGTATGTGTAGATATATATATATATATATATATATATATATATATATATATATATATATATATATATATATATGTGTGTGTGTGTGTGTGTGTGTGTGTGTGTGTGTGTGTGTGTGTGTGTGTGTATAATATTATATATAAAAATATATATATATATATATATATATATATGTGTGTGTGTGTGTGTATATATAATATTATATTACATATAATATTGTATATATATATATATATATATATATATATATATATATATATATATATATATATATATACTGTATATAAATTATATATTATATTAAACATAATATGATTATGATGGTGGGCCTTCATGTGACCCCCACCATGATGCATGTGTTGCATCTAAACCGTCCATTTATTTTTTTTTTTGTAAAATTATTTTTATGGCTTGAGATAAAAATGAGCCAGATCTATGGTTCAAATGGGCCCACCATGGCATGTGTATAGGGCCCTTTATTGATTTAACTTTAGCCATTCATTGAGGCCTACCTTGGTATATATCTGAGGCCCAAATGATCACGCCCATTTGATACATATAAGGGCTATGGGATTAAGCTCATCTGGCATGTATATTGCCCATGGGTTTGGGCCCATTTGACATATGCAATGCCCATGGGATCCGGCCCACTTATTCTATATAAGGCCCACGGGATTCAAGCCCATTTGATACATATTAAAGCCCATGGGATCAAGCCCATTTGATGTGCATGGGGCACAAATGGAGTGGCCTAGTTGATATATTTATGTGTATGGGCCCATCTGACATATTTAAGGCCCAAGTTGTGAGGCCACTTTGATGTATTTCAAGGCCCATGGATCATGAACCATTGCAATGTACATAAGGCTCATTGGTGAGGCCCATTAATGCAACCCATTTGGTGAATGTGAGGCCCATGTAATACGACCCATTTGATATATCTAAGGCCCAGGGATCGAGGCCCAACGGATGTCCTTAGGGTCCATTGCAATGTACGTTTCTCATGGTTCGTGAAATGATATTTATGACAAGTCGTGCCTAAGAAACAATGTTGGTTTGACGTCCACATTGTATGTACAATGTTGGTTAAATGTCCGCATTGTAACTCTCTTTAGGGCCCATTGATAGGTCCATACCCGTTGCTATTCATTGCCTTATAACATGCTTAGTATAATCTCATGACTCATGCCCATACGCATCATATGTATGCTTGATATGAGTAATGACTGATCATAGCATACGCCATTGGGCAGACCATTTACGGGGCTCGTTATGTGACTGAGTGCCCCACATGATCGCGCAGTACGCGCTGGATTGCTGCATGTTTTGACAGTGTGATTCATGCATCTCGCATATGTGTGACTTGATCACTGCACGCCCTAGCGACATCAGGGTCGTGGCTCCACAGGTACATCATGGATGACCGTATTGGATACCGAAAATACTTATTCTAGCACTATGGGCACTTAGGATGTCCTTGGGTAAAAGTCCCAGAACCTTTTTGGTACTAGGAGATGCTCCAACGTCTAGACCGAGTGGATACATGAGCGCCCGAGTGCCGAATACCAGTAGGCCGCATCTCCCACTGTGTCGTGGTCGGTTGGAAGGGGGTGTGGCCTTATCTGCTTGAGTGAGGGGGCTATAAGCTAGGCTGAGTTTGACCAGCTCACAAATGAGTCCGCTATTGACGAGCCGGGTAGGTATTGACATACTACTGGTCAGGCGGATAACGAGGTCTTTTCCGCTTGCTTGACTGTGCAGCTAAGGAGGTGGCAGTCACTGCGAAGTGTATTAGACCCCGGTGATATCCAGAGAGGAACTGTACTGATATGTGTATATAATGAGTACCGACTTTCTTGGGTTGCATTTCGCATATGACATTCGGCTATGTAGGTCTTGCGTTGCATCGGTGTGGCCGATGGCATTCATATCTCGCATCATGCCTTGCATTACATAGCCTTGGTATATTCATGGACTTACCGCATACTTTCGCATTACCTGATCTTGTACACTCGGCGTTTGCCCTCCGCACACACTTACACCACCATCTAAGCTTTTGTAAGCTTATGCACGATAGTTGCGTGCAGGTAGCGTTGGACGGCGGCAGCGCTGAGACAGGAGCACGTATCAGGACCTTTTGGAGCTTTTTGATCACCTTGTATTTTCCTTTCTGCATTGTACTTAAAGATTTTGATATAGTGGATATGTGGTGATGTTTTTTTGTGACTTGGTTATGCTTGTGGTTATGCTCCATTATAAAAAAAAAAAAAAAATTCATTCTGAAAATCTTCCTTGTAGGATCCCAGGATCGGAATCTGGCATTTGATTGTCAGGAGCCGAGAATGGGGCATTACGGAGCCTGTCGGCACCGGATTCGACAATCGGGATTCATGTGAATCCGATTTTCGAGTTTGGGGCGTGACAAGATAGCCATCCAATGACAACAGAAGGATGCTCTAGAACCTGTATGGTCATGAGATCCATGAAACACAACTCTTCCTTAGCTATCAAACTATTATTTCCAATCTTGAGACTCTAAAAGCATTAGATGTGATGCCTCTCAAACCCACAAACATATTCCATGAGAATTGATTTAAGAAAGAGTAGATACATCATGCCATTAATCAAGTGCTAAAAATATTGGTTAATTTCCATCATACAACCCCCACAACACCCCTCAGGAGAGCTAGCGTAGGGCCCACCCCATGTCTAGGTGATATCATCTACTCTGTTCACCATTTTTTCGGCTCATGTTAATACTTGACTAAAAAAAACTATGGTTGATTAAAATTCATGTAAACCACGCACCACATAAAATATTAAGTTGGAAACCCTCACTATTATAACCATATTGATTTCATCATCATGCCTAGATGCCATCTAACTCATCCATAAACTAATTCAGATGAAAACAAAACACAAAAATAAGGTTGATAAAAAAATTTCAATGAACACCATGAAGGTTTTTAATGTTGGTGTTTAATTCCCAACTTTTATTTTAATATGGGTTACTTAAGTTTTGAATTTGTAGCATTTTTTAGCCTGTATTCTAACAAGAGTTGGCATAACAGTAGATGGACAGAGTGGATGTCATGGGCACCAACATTGACTTGTAATACTTGAATTACCTCCTGTGGGAAGGTTTTTGTGCTTGAAAATTGTGGGTCCGACGATTATTCTCGTGGAAATTCACTCCGTCCATCAATATTTTAAGCTCATAATAAGATAAATGTAAAAGAATCCAGCAGATCCAAAACTCATGCGAGCCACACAACAGGAAATAGTGAAAAAAGAAATGTTCCCTGTTAAAACCTTTTTGGAACCAACTATAATGTTTATATGCCATCCAAACCACTCGTAAGGTTATTACCAGCTAGATAAACTGTAGGCACAAGTGTCGTCATGATCCAAAACTTCTGTCGGGCCTATAAAGTTTCAGTGATGAGTATTGAATCCTCACCGAGTCCTGTTGCTCACGTGAGTTTTGAATCTACCTAATTTTTGAACTTACAGACGGAGTGCATTTCTAATAGGAATCTCTGTTAGGCGCACGTAGCTTTCGAGAACAGAAAATTCATGTGGGCAGACACAAGTAATTCATGTCCCCATTCTCATGGTTGCCTAGGCCCACAACATTAAGGTGCAATGCATTAACTCAAATCAAGTCATTTAAGGAGTAGGTGGACAGAAATTTTATCATCTCAATGGAAATAAGATTGACTGACCTTCAACTAATGACTACCCATTTAATAAATTAGACCACCGACTATCAATATTCATTTCAACCATCCATTAAATGCCTACTAATCAACTAGTCAGGGGTCTATTTTGGTGATATGTTTGGTACAATAAATACTTTCTGGCTTATGTCTGGACACTAGCTTTTTGACATGTGGTGGACCATCTTTTAAGTGATCCAAACCATTTGTATAATGAGGCCTCATTTAAGATCAGGTAAAACTAAAATCTCTTAGATTACAATGTTTCAATCCTTTAATCATTTGACTCTTTACTTTCAAGTAGAATGGTCTATTTAATCTTTGAATAATCAAAGTTTTATATGTTTCAATACAAAGGAGGTTTTAGAAAACGAGTCATCTTATAAGTCGTTTGTTTCTCAATAATTTCTCAACACGTCGATGTCTATAGTGTGGTGGCTCCCACATAAAATATTGAGTCGGAAACCCTCACTATTTTAACCATTTTGATTAGACCATCATATTTAGATGCCATCCAACTCATCTATAAAGTGATTGAGATGGGAAAAATAATAATTCTATCAGCACCAAGAAGGTTTTCAATGTGGGTGTCCAATCCCCAACTTTTATTTTAGTATGGTTACTTAAAAGTTTGCCTCATTTTCTAAGCCATCCTAATAAGAGTTGGTATAACAACTAATGAACAGGGTGGATGTCATAGGCGTCAGTATTGACTTGTAACAACTTCGTGGTGATGTGAATCTCTTGTTTCCCCGTAAGAAATTCCTGTGATCGAAAGCTACTAACAAAGTTTTTTGTGAGTAATCCACTCCGTCTATCAGTTTTTCAAGCTCACAATATTATGGGAGAAAAAAAATAATCAAGAAGATTTAAACTCAGATGATTTTGAAACCTTTCTAGAGCCAACCATAATATTTATATGCCATCCAAATCATTTATAATGTTATTATCGTTGGGATAAATTGTAGGCACGATTGTCATCCTGACCCAAAACTTTTGTGGGGCTGTATAAAGTTGAGCATTGAATCCTCACCATTTCTTGTTGTGTGGCTCATGTTAGTTTTGGATCTGTCTAATTTTTGAGCTCCTGGAGGGAGTGCATTTCTAATAAGAATTGTTGTTGAGTCCGCGTAGCTTTTGAGCACAGGAAATTCATATGGGCAGGTACGTGTAATTCGTGTCCACATTCTCGTGGTTGCTCAAGCCCCACAATATTAAGTGTATATTGTAATGCCCTAAAATTTGAGGGTCGAACAACACTCGACTTCTAAGTTCTCAGGTATCACTTATATCCTAATTATAACGATTTGTATATAAATCAATTTAAATGAGCAATAAAGAAATCAACTGGAATATAAACCACAACTACAACTAATCTATTGAAATAAAGGCGGGTAAGAAATACGATTCTACAAGAAACATTAAACGGGTCGCACAATGCGTCGCCCAACAAAATTCACATATGAAATGTCCAAAAAAAATGATGCGCTAAATCCCTTGCTCAACAACCCATAGTCAGCCCGCATAGTATATGGAGACCCGCTCATAAGTTGGAAGTAGGAAAGCTTCTCTTTCTCGTCTATGCTCACCCCGCTCGGCTCATCGAGCACCACATCATTTGCATCTAATGAAGTATCTAGTTGGTATTTTAAAGTTGGTGTTTTAAAACACCGTTTCAGAGTGTGAGTGAGTGATCAACTTAGTGGGTGCCATTAGCAATAAGTTACACCTAATAACAATTCCATGATAAAATTATGAAAGGCATACATTCACAAATCTTTAACTAATCTTTATTAATGCGTATGTATAAATTATGGTATGATGCATGACCTCACCAACAATACTCTCTTAAGCGACTTCATCTAACGTTCACGCATGACAAATACTCCCTCATTGTGACCTCAACTGCCGAGTCGCCAATCTAACTAATGCGATGTGATCATGAACGTGTTAGCCGAGTGTTTAGTTAATTCCGTTCATCTAGCAGATTTGGAAAAACTGGTACTCCTCGACGATATCAATTCCCTTAACCATTTGCAAGGCCTAGGCTCCACGATCCGCGATCCCATCGGGTCTCTCACCCCTGATGAAAGCACGTGAGGAGTGCTGGAGGTGGGATCGCTCATGGTCACTACGTGGAGGCTCGTCACCCCGGCGTAGGTCGCAGCTTGGGTATAATGTCCCATTTCACCATGTCCGACTCACGAGTCTAGTGGATCAATTCTAGCTATTGTCAATGAACGTCTGTGGGCGTGGGGTGTTCCAAGTTCCAAACAGGCATGAGCAAATATGGTTGGTTAGTTAGTAGACCAAACTGCCCAAATTTAGGCGAATATATAACGCACGACATCAGGTGCAAGCAACCCACGTAGTCCCACTACTATCGTCCATTTGCGTCCGCCCAAAACGGTCAGTCTAGCCATGGGATGGCCCGATCGACGGAGCTGCCCTCACAATTTGTAGATTCTTGACCAACCCAGACAATGGACTACAATCCTTAACATATCAAGACAGTCATGATTTATCCTCAAGTAATAATGGAATAAACACACAATCAGTCAAGACATAAATTTCATGATACTAAAATGAATACAAACCACTCCTAGCAGCAAAAATTAGACATGCATGTATATGGTATTGGATTTCCTAAGAGACAAGAAAATTATAAGCCATTCATAATGCAGGAAATGCAGTCATGCAAGCAACATGGAAAAATATGCAGTAATCAGATGCAAGGATGAACGTGCAGCATAGTTTCCAAGTCCAAACAATATTGAAGATTAATCTAACATTAATTTATCTTTGCATGCACGTTAGGCAGATTTATCAGACAGGTTCCTAGATAGATTTTCCTATAATTTGCACATGCACATCAATCTAGCATCCATAATCATTGAGTTTATCCTAGAATTGGTAATTGGCCACCTAAGAATAATAGTCCGCACCTAAGAGTCGCTGAGAGGTTGCGGAGTCGTCCCAGGGGTGTCAAACTCATGGGTTAATGTGCTGAGGTCCAGCTAAGTCAATTGAATTCGCATATTAGGACACATGTAAAGGTCTAGCTTACTAGAGAAAATATGGGGAAAATTTAGGTGGTTACCTTCCAATCAGTGACAATTTGTTTTGATGGTGGTGGAGGCGTGGTCCGAAATGAGCGGTTATGGGGAAAGGGAGGGGGATTCTTCGAGGTTTCAACTCCCTTGGGCAACTCTCCCTTCTACGCTCTCTTTCTCTCTTCTCTCTCTTCTCTCTCTTTTGCTGCTGGGATCTGTTGTGGGAGTGAGTGAGAGAGAGAGAGAGTTTAAGGGTCTTATACCCTGAATTTTGGACCAGATGGCCTTGTGGGACCTACTTTCTGGCCGTTGGGGCTACCCTGATGCCCCATTGGCCATCAAATTTAAAGGATAGGTGCCCTATGGACCGATGAAGGGTCGTGCAAAGTTTTATGATAAACAGATGTAGAGTTTTATCGTAAGGGTCCGATTTGCGATTAACGGTCACCGTTCCACGATCGGGGTTCAAATTTTATAGATGGATGAAGAGAAATATTTTCAGCCTTCGATGTAAATTTATAAGAGATCCGATGGTTGAAATGTCTCATTTATCTGTTTTAAGCAAAGGGCCATTGATTTAAAATTTAAACTTTAGGCTAAGGCTGGGACGAGTCGTACTTGGTAAGTGCCGACTGGACAGTGCGAATATTTCATTTCCAGGCGTCCTTTGAGTTCGTAGTCCGTGACGGACCACAAGCCCAGTGAGGCTTACGGCCTCCCCAAGTTTTAAATTTTTCTGCTCTTCCTTAAGCGTTACACGGCTTGTACAGGTAGTCGCCAAGTACAGTTAGGTAGACCGGCTTTACAGCCTGCGCTTGGTCCAAACATAATCAGACTTGTCCGTATTAGTGGCATAACCCGAGTTAATTTTGTTAATGGTATGCCTCACACAAGTGGTCTAACCGTACCATCCTGTAGCAGTTCCCACGTAGCGCCTCAGGACATTGTTCTGGATGGGCCGGGTGTTACATATATATAATGCATTAACTCAAATCAAATCATTTAAGGAGTAGGACATAAAAAGATTATCATCTCTAAAAAAATAATTAGATAGATTGACCTTTAATTAGTGACTATTCATTTAATAAATTAGATCACCAACTATCATTCATTTCAACCATTCATTAAATGTCTACTAATCAACTACTCAAGAGCCTATTTTGGTGAGATGTTTGGTACAATATATCGTGGCATATGTGGGGGGGGGACTTCAGCTTTTTAACATGGGGTTATCTTTTTACTGAGGCCTCACTTGAGATCAGCTAGACAAAAACTAATATCACTTAGATTGCAATATTTCAATCCTTTAATCATTTAACATTTTACTTATGAATCAAAGGTTTATATGGTTCAATGCGAAAGAATTTTTAAAAACCCACATCTAGATCGATGGCCATCTTGTAAATGGTTTATTTTATAACAATTTCTCAACATGTGGATGTCCCTGGTCTGGCTCAACAAGACCTTGGACCTGCATGGGCCTTTAAGCCAAGCGCAAAATATTGATTCGGCCTGAACCATCTTAATTGGACTTGAGAATTAATCAAATCTTTATTTTGAAGGGCTGGGCCTATGACAAGCAAAATCAAAATTTTGAATAGGCATAGCCTGAAAGTTCAAAATCAACCCCAAACTAGCCCATTGATAATCCTAAGGTTCTTAATTCATCCCCGGATAAAAGGGGTTACATATGCACAAATAAATAAATATTTAGAAAAATAAAAACCAAGGTCTGTATGCAAGACGAAAATGAGCCACACCAAGCCTAGCTGATAATTGATTTGGCCATACATGGCAGACACAAGCCTGACATAGGGTGAAGTGAAGAGGTCGATCCAAGCCCAATCCAAAGCTAGCCGAAAGGCTGCATTATAAAGATTACTAGGAGTAAAAATCAGGATGGTCCATTCATCAGGCAGGTTACAATATCAAAATTAATGAGCGCAGATGGTATTTCTCAATCACGTTTGGATCACCTAATGAGTAGGTTATTTTCCTTTTAGATGGTCCATTGAAGTGATACATTTACAGAAAATAAAAACAATATTGTATGTGAAAGTTCATGTACAAACATTTTATGCCACACCAAGCTTCAGATGTGTATTTAAATTAAGGTTGGGTATTTTAAGTATAGGACAGTCATGTGGCGAGAGACACCCTTGCGGTCCATGGCGGACCGTACGTTACCTGCAATTTTAAGGCCTGATTACATGCAGTAGACCGTATAATCAAACCAGAGCCTAAGCTAGGCCAAAAAGCTTGATAGGCTAGCCCAGCTAGCCGTAGGTTATGGTGAAAGAGGAGTGGTTTTGGTGCTTTTCACGTACGAAAAGAGTATAAACGCTGGTTAGAGTACAAGAGCAAAGAGCCACATAGGAAACCATCGTGGGAAAGTATTCAATGGTTGACCACATTTTTGCCTTAGATTACTTATTTCATCCTTGAACTTGGCATATGGAAATGATATCAGAATTATTCAAGTGGTGGGCCCTACCATGATTTAGCCATTCCTGTAAAATCTCATCCGTCGATTGATCCTGACCGTCTATTGAAAGGATTAAAAAAACACAACTGGAAAATTTGGAGTGCTCGAAACTCTATTTGATTGGATGGTTAAGATGGTCCAATGAGAATGAGTTTGGGTCACCATCGGCAATGTATGAACGATCAAGATTTCACACACACGCCAACCATATATATGAAGATAGGACTTGGGAAAAAAAAGAAAGAAAAAAAACACCGTTCAAAGCAGGACTTGGGCTACAAAGAAGACAAAAAAAACACCTTTCATAGCAGTACCCTTTTTAACTTTTCCCTGCAAGTGAAATCATTTTTCTAATACATTCTAATACATAACAAGACAAGAAATGCTAATGCTGCCCTTTTTCCTTAGTTTCTTCGCTCAAAGATGCCCCACAGCTTAAAAAAAACCATTAAAATATGCCTAGTGAGCATTTTTCTCCTCCTTTCACACTCTAGTGAGAAGAGTTTGATACTCTGGCATTGTGGTGGATGATACACAAGTTTACGCAGGAAAGGATGTGAGGTCGAGTACCATCTTCCTTAAGAGGATAACTATTTTGAATTTATGAAACTTCTCTGGACTCTTTATAGAGAATTATCAAATATACAAGGAAAGAAAGTAAGAAAATAGAAATAAATTTTAATAAATTTGAAATTAATTAATGAATGAAGAAAAAAAATTAATAAGTTCATAACCCTTTAAATAGGGATATCAAGCAATGAGAAAGAAATTAGAATGAAACTACAACTAAAACTTGTAGAATTCGTGACTTACTATTTGTAGATGGTCGAGATGTCTACTAGTGCGCAAGGTTTTTGGCCAAAAATAGTGTCTTATTTGGCTTCACTAAGCTGTTCTCCTAATTTTTCTAAGCTCTTTTTACGTTGGGTGCAACTCTAAAAGCCCAATGGATGAAGAGTTATAGTTAAATTAAAACTTACTATTTATAGTAAAATGGAATTAAAATAGGGAAAGGACCATCCATCTTACCGTATTTCGCAAATATGGTTTGTCATAGCAGGGTTGGTTGGCTAAAGTAGCTCGTTCTACTCTAAAATCATATATTTTACATCCGATAACTCATTGCGGATTGTGAAATACACCTGATTTAAGGTCCGATGGTTCGGATCACCTTTGTCGTTGACCGGGCCCTTTTTGATCCATCTTGGACATATAACTGTCCACTACCCTCTCTACATCACAGGAACTTCAAAATTACTTAGAAACGGCATACATCACATACAAATAACTCAAACTGAACTGTCAGAATTATGATTCCCTATTTATAGATATAGAAATGTGAGGAACCTAATAATAGGAAGGTTGAAAGAGAAATATCCAACCGCCCATTTCAAGGAACAAGTGTCAACGTATCAAAGGTTACCATTGTTCAACCAATCTGATTTTTGGATCATGACTTGGAGATAGTGTGTCCCACTATTTAGTGGGTATAATTTGATTTAACCTATGATGGTGTAGAATTTCTGAACGCGTGCGTGTGTCAAGCGTCATACTCTGTGAAAGCATGGAAATAATTCCCCTTCCTATCAACCATTGTAGGCAACCAGAATATCAAAAAACTCCCTTTTACTCTTAGAAATCGACTAAACTAGTTATGGTATGGACGGAGATGCTTAGAAATGGTACATGTGATGTATGTTAACTCAAATTTATTCGACTAAATTACAGAGCCCATTGTCTCAGCTTTAACAGTCTAAAAATCAGATTGGTTGAACAACCCTATCCATTGATTAGTGAATATATAGTTATTTTTTGAAACAAGACCATTGAAATTTTTTAATTTTTTAAACTGTCTAATAAATGTCCATCAATCTAGTATTTAGATATCCAAGTAAGAGTTATTTTTGGTTCATGATTTTTAATATATATATATATATATATATATATATATATATATAGAGAGAGAGAGAGAGAGAGAGAGAGAGAGAGAGAGAGAGAGAGAGAGAGAGAGGCATGCTCACCTACTAGGTTTGCACCTTTGCACACGTGTCATGGGTGTCGAATCTTAACGGTCCAAAAGATGCAGAATCCCATGGAACCTTAGGGGGTGAATTTTCACTCAGATATAAAATTCTGGGGGGCCATAGTAAAGAGAAATTCAAATCAAAGGAAGAAACTGTTTGAATTTTTCATGGCCCACCGAAGTTTTGGATCAAAGTAAAAATTCATACTAAGAAGTTTAATGAGGTTCTGCTTCATGTGGACTGTTCAGATTTGCGAGAATCATCAGATATGATGAGTTCTCAAAAAAGTTTGTATATAGTACGTATGAACTAGTTCGCCGGTGAGCGTTTCCATGGGTGTGTGTGTACATAATTTTTTTAAGAACTCAATATATGTGATGTGACTCCAAGATTTGAACGGTCCACATGAAGTAACATCTCATTAAACTCCCAAGCTCAATTTTTACTTTGATCCAAAACTTTGGTGGGCCATAAAAAATGAAAATAGTTCTCTTAATTTGCATTTCTCTTTGTTATGGCTCACCGGAATTTTAGATCATGGTGAAAATTTTTCTTGGGGTTTTATGGAATTTCACATCACATGAGCCGTTCGAATTAAACGCCCATAACACGTGTGCAAAAGTGTGGAGGTGTATAGGGGATCTTTTTTTTCTTTTTTCTTTTTTTTTCAAATTATTTATGGGTCAGCTTGTTAGTATACACCCATGTTAGTACACACACTCCATCGTGCATAGGTGAGCATGACCATATACATATAGTTCTTTTAGTTTGAAAGGTTTAAAGCCATATATGCAATTTCTAAGTAACTTCTAGCTACTCGTGTCTCATCTATCACTCTACAAAAGTATCGATATCATTTCTTTACCAAGACTGTGAAGATGATTTGCAACATGGCAAAATGTCATGTGTACAAGATCTGGGTCAGTCATCAGTTGGGCAAGCCCTGGTTCCCACTCATCAGTTGGGCCACATTTCTACCAGAAGAATCAATGGTTGGAAAAGCAATAATGACTGATGGTGAGTCTATCATCCTATTTTTTGGGCCATTAGATATTCAAAGTGGGACCCAATAAGGACTGGCCTAGATGTGAAACACATGTGCCATGTTGGTACCTCAGCATTCATCATCAAGATATCATCTTCAAATAAAAAATTTAAAAAGGAGAAGCCAAAGTTTAAAAGAAAAGCCGCCCTAATTGCCCTTTCCTCTTCCTTGCACATCTCTCTCACTTCAGTCACATTTCCATAGCAGATTCTCAAATTGCTAACGTTTCCCCAACATCTATCTCTGTCACTGGAACAGTGCAAGAAAAGATAAGAGCCTAAATTCATAGAAGAAAAGGTAGAAATCGTAAAGAGTCAAAAGAATCGTAACAGAAGAAAAGAAATTGACAAGATGGCTCATTTCTCTTTTCTACATCCTATTTTTGACAAGTTATATAACATAGTCTGATGGAGTGTAAAGGTTGACATTTGGCCCATCTCCATGACATGTGATTGGCCACATTTCAAAATCATTACACTATCATAAAAACGTTCCATATTTATGCACTTAAATAACGTGCATGGCCCCCACTTTGAATGGCCACATTTCAAAATCATACCATGAAACCTCTCATATTTAAATACCTATGTTACGTACGTGCATGGCCCCACTGAATGGGGCATGGTCCAAAAATCAGTCTATCAAAAGAAACCACACGTAACCATCGCACGTCTATTAGCCATAACCCAAGAGTCACTGACAAGAGAGCAACCATACACGTGTGGGAGATAAGAGCTTTTCATCAGCTGATCTATACTATTTATATCTTCTCACCTAAAAATGGGAAGCGGATTGGATGATGTACCACACGACAGAAAGTCTCATTGGTCCCATCATGAGGTATGTGTTATATCCAAATCGTCCATCCATTTTGCTAGCTTGGTCATCTTAAGGTTTGGGCCAAAAAATTAAATAAATTTAAAGATCAAGTGGACTACACTGAAAAAAGGAGTGAGGTTAAAAGTCTATCATTGAAACCCTTTTAGGGTCATAGAACCTCTGGATCAATATGAAATTTATTTTCTCTCCTCATCTATATATTTGTGACATTATTAATAGATTGGATGGAAAATAATCATTATGGTGTGCACTACGAATTTTTTAACGGTGAAATTCATTATCATCGTTGCCATTTTTGGTGTAGTCCATTTAAGCTTTTGATTTTTATTTTTTTAATTATTTTATTTTATTTACTTATTTTTTGTAATGCTCTTAAATGATTTGGAAAAATGGATGAACCGTTTGTACAACTGGTAGCTCAAGGAGCATCGTCGCTCATCTCCGCACGACACGTATCTACACCAGATATTTAGCTGATGTGTGGTACACCTGAGGTGGGCCACAGCGTATCAAGACAAATTAACGGCTAGAAGAAGAGTTTTAATTGTCAATTTAATTTGTACTCTGCTGCCCCACTGAAGTTAAATTGCCTGACTTTTTGGCAGAAGTTCTTATCATTATTTCTAAGGTTTTGGAAATTCCAAACGTGTGTAAATCCGTACACATTCACACGCAGGCACATATGCAAATAGAAACATGTGTATTAAATCTAATCTTTTCATAAGAATGGAAATGGTGCTTAAATCTTCTTCTTCAAAAAAAAATAAAAAATCAATCTTTAGGTGGGCCCCAATGTACAAAGTAAATTGATAGTTAAACTTTAAAAAAAAAATAAAAAAATTCTAACCGTTCATTTTCTTTTATATGTTATGTCCCACCTGAGGTGTGAAATGGGCTGATTTTTATGGCAAGGCATGTGCACAGGAGAGAATAGTTCTTCCCTCTTGAAGGAAAACTCAGATCTCAAACACGTGTCACATAGTGAGACATGCCGGTGGATGTATACGGCTCCCAAGCTCACATGCATGTGCATGACAAGGAGTGTGAACGGGGGGTCACAACCCAAAAAGTCAATTTGCGGAGAGAAAGGATTCAGCCGTCCAGTAAATCATTTACATCCATGGCCCACCAAGAGTGGGCCATAACCCAATTCATCACACTTCATAACCCAAAATCATCACACTTCCTACGGTTGTAAGGTAGTTGGGGCCCAACATAATGTTTGTGAGAAATCCACTCCGTCCGTACGTTTCGCTAACATGAGCCAAAAATAAGGCAGACCCAAAACAAAAGCGGGTCACACGGCAGGATACAGTGGGGATCGAACGCCTGCTGTTGAAATATTCAGGGGCCACTAAAGTTTTGGATTAGGCTAATATTTGTGCTTTCAGTTCATCCTAGTGGGAATGACCTTACCAACGGTTTGGATGGCATCTAAACCAGTGGTAAGCACGGGAAGTTTTCAACGGTAGGCATTTCTCTCCCTACCTTTTCCCGTCTTGTGGCCCTCTTGTGTTTTGGGTCTGTCTCATTTTTTGTCTTGTGTCTTAACATGAGCAGTAAAAACTGATGGACGGAGTGGATTCCTCAAAAACATCACGATAGGCCCCTTCTAGCTTCCAGTCGTGGTCGCAGGTAATCCGTGTTCGTGTAAGCCTACCGCGGAAACGGATTGGCTCCTCCCCCTGCCACCGGCTCCGTGGCTGATGGTCGGTGCTCTGTAGGCCGCACAATGATGTGTTTGTTTCATCCATTCCATTCATCCATTTTTAAAGATCATGTCATTGGTTGATACCCAAAATGAGAGGAATATAAATCTCAAGTGGACCACACCACATGAAAACAATATTGATTGGATATCCACCATTAAAAACCTCCTAAGGCCCACTATACTGTTTATTTGACATCCAATCTGTTGATTAGGTCATACAGTCCCATATGAACAGAATAAAAAAAGATCACCTTGATCCAAAACTTTTATAGCCCCCAAAATATTTTTAATGTTCGACCCTCATTCAACACTGTTTCTGTAATGTGGTCCACTTGAGATTTGGATATATCTTATTTTTAACCATCTATGTGAAATGATCTGTAAAAATAGATGGACGGCATGGATGAAACACATACATCATGGTGGGACCCACAAGCACCGACCATCAGCCATTGTATCAGGGGGAGTAGCCAATCCGTTTCCGCCTACCACTGGGGTAAGTCAAAATGCATTGCATATGACTGTATCCTATGCTCAGATGCTAGTTTTACACGCCATGTTTTCTGCATGGAAAAAAGAAAAAGAAGCAGAGAGAGGCAGAAAAGACAGATGCATATCTGCCGTACGATGATACACTTGTACATTGATCGAGATCCTAACAATCACAGGGGCCCACCATGAATACGCCATAAACCAAAATGCAATTATCACCCATTTATCTTTGACCATCCATGTGTAAGCCTCCGATCGGCCCATTAGGATTACGAAATCCACATTGTTTCCAACTCTTACTTATCCACTGCGGGGCCCACCATTTGGACGGTCCGAGTATGACGTACGAGAATCCACTACGATACTCTGACCAAATGTACCCCAATTTTTTAATTTTCGATTGCTAATTCCACCCTCATGGGAGCATACATATCTACACGCGGGCACTTGTGTCACGATGTGACACGTATGTAAGATCTGAGCTCTCCATCAGATGAGATACGCAGCTTAGATCTTTGGGAATAGAAATTAGACCATTTCAGATTTCAAGTGGGCCACAGCATATCAAAGCAAATGAGTGGCTAGAAAAAGTTTTGTAACTGCTATTTGCATTGTACGTTGTGGCCCACCTTAAGAGTACTGCTATTATCTGGTTTTCCAAGGCAAATATCTAATTATTATCTCAGATCTCACACACGTGTTTCGTATTTGTACTTGTGCCATGCGTGGATGTTTAGGCGTTTACCCACGCGTGTAGAGTTAACAAACCTTGAAAAATCCACTCCATGCTCAAAACTGAGACGCACCCCACGTGCCAGTTTGGCACGCGTGCGAGCTATCCAGGTTGCTGATGGGGCGGTCCACACGTAGAATATGTCCTTTCTTAAGAGTCGGGCCAGCCCACTAACCAGGAGAGCGATGAATACCAACGGTCCACATTCAACGAGTATCTTTCATCTCTTCGTTGAGCAGGCTAGCCTGATTTTCAGGGTGGGAAACCCGACCATGCGTACTAGCCTATGAACGTCTCCGATCCGTCACACGAGTGCCGAGGTGGCACGTGGCATGGGTTCTTGAAGATGGTGCGTCTGAAGTTTTCCTTGGTCGAGAAAAAAAGCTGAAGTTTGCTAATTCCACACGCGTTGGACCTACACAAGCCGGCAGACGTGTAAATACGAAACACTTGTGTGAGATCTGACCTTTCCACAGCGTTGGAAATATTTCTTAAAACTTCTGCTTACAGAAATCAGATGGTTTCACTTTCAGGTGGGCCACACCACACAGATTAAATTCACGTGTAAATTTCTTCAGCTGTTCATTTATTTTGATATTCTGTGGCCCAAATGAGGTCTCAGACGGCTTGATTTTTCCACCAGAGGATTTAGACAGTGTACCACAGCTGATGGAAAGCTTGGATATCACACGTGTATCCAATTGTCACAGATGTGCTTGTGGTGGATCTGTACAGCTGCTACACACGTTTGAAATTAGCAAACGGGAGAAAGGCTTGGCGGCAGAATGACAAGAACTCGCTTTTCTCATGGCATGGTCGGTCGAGCGTAGAAAAAGGGTTGGCAAAGGGCCAATTGATAACAGGCAACCATCAAGGCAGTGTCGGGTCGGCCAGTCATTTGGACGGTCTGATCTTAGTCAATATCTGGCGCAAACGTATTGATGAAATAATCGGCGGTCTTTTGACAGACTGGACAAATCGATATGCAACCTTCTTTCGTATTTAACGCGCCGTTTTGACGTCCGGATTACGCGCTGCTGACGCGCACGTGGTTAACCGGCAGCGCTGGTAATGCAGGAGAAAAACCTTCCGATCGCCGTAGCGGAAGATTGAGGGAGTTTAACTCGGCGATTATTTGACCTTTAGCGGTTCTCGGTTTTGGTTGCGTGCATGGGAGCGGATTAGGGGCTCTATCGGCCCGGTGGTTCTTCGACTGGAACCGGAATAGGTCTTAGGCGAGGTGGTGGTGGGGAAGCTGCTGGTACCAGTATCGAAACTATACTGAAGCTGGTACTGAAGCTTTGATACTTGTGCCTACGCGGCCTTTGTTCGCATCTCTCATCGATTCCCTATGGACCAATGTAACACAGTAGTGGGCCCACCTTGATGATGTATTGCATATCCACGCCGTCCATCCGTTTTTCCAGCCTTCTTTAGGACGTGGTCTCAAAATTTAAGCTGAATCAAATCTCAGCTGGACCATACCACAGAAAATAGTGGTGATTGAACGCCCACCAATAACAACTTTCTATGGGGATTGTGATGTTTATTTGCTATCCAACATGTTAATAAGGTTAACTAGACATGGATGAAGGGATTAGATTGATCCAAAACTTCAGTGGCCCATAAAAACTTTTTAATTGTCATTCACCACTGTTTCGAGTAGTGTTGTCTACCTGAGATTCGGATATGTTTTAATTTTGAGGTTAACGTCTTATAATGAGCTTGAAAAATGGATCGATTGCCAGTATATACAAGGTATTTATTTAGGTAGCCCACAACCCGTAAGGTCCTGTTTATGACATTCAGGTCCTGTTTAATGAGTGGGAATTCTATAATAATAATAATAATTCATAATCAGTATTTTGCAAGCTAATATTAAAACATGAGTTCCAAGAAATTATATGTTTGATGCGAAAGTGGCACTCTCCTCCCCATCTCACAAACAGCACATTGATTTTTGTACTTAAAATTTTGAAAATGGGAATGTGTAATAATCACACACACACACACACACACACACACAGATATATATATATAGTTCATGATTTCCATTGGCCCACATTCAATTCAAGAAATCAAAGGTTGATAATCACTATAGCCTAATTATGAGATGATTACTTATTTATGGTAGTAATGATAATTTGAATTGTTCACATGATTGGAAGCATGTCAACATGTACAATCCAATGGCTCAAGACAAACCTTGTATCCTGAGTGGCGGCATCGGAAAAATAAACTCAACTTGTGTCACCAGCCATTGGTTCCCACTTGCTGAGTGGTCAGATGATTGTAGCCGTCCATTTTATGGAAATTTGTGATATATAGTGATATGAGTTGATGAGTATTTCCATTTGTATCTATAGATGACTTTGGAACAATGAAAGGAAAACTGTCAATGATTTCGCATTCAACTCTTAGAAAAAAAGATCAAAGATTAGGTTCATTGACAAAACATGATAGCTTATTATTTATGATAGTGACAAGCATATGTTTCAAATCAGTTAGCCATCTTAGCACGTGGACCCCAGTGGGCAAAGACAGATGTTAGATCTTAAATCACAATGGAGGCGGATCAAACTCTTTTTTATAAACCCCGGTAAAAAATGAGTTCATATTCATGCACTCCCTAAAATTGTATACTTGAGTAACATATTCGTAATTAAGATCATACGAGTAGAGATAAAATCAGATTGATCGCTTGATCCTGGCCTTCGATTCAATTCAGGCTATTGACCTTGTTTAAGAGGATACCTATTTGATAATGTCCACTAATGATGGATTAACTTACCAAATTTTGTAGAATAATCATTTCCATCATAACAAAGATTTGTGTTGCTTGTTAAATGGGTCAAAAAATAACGCGTATTTTAATAATAAGAATCTAGAACAAAAACAACCCAATTTTATTCTACAAGTATGAACTACTTTGACTATGATCTAAGCTATAGATTCGAACCATAAGCATGGTCATTTAAAATGAAAAGGAGAGTTATCTGATACTCTGGCAGCTTCCGAGCTTGATATGCATGCAAACATAAATTATACATGTGGCATGCACTAACTCAGATTTAAACCACCTAAAATTTGGAAATCAGCACTGTAATTAAGTCACAGCTCTAAAATTAGACTGGTTGAAAGATTCTAACATCTGATCCATGTACACTTATTTGCTAAATCAGGACCCTTGTATATTTTTCATTTCAGCTGTCCAATAAATGTGAACCAATCTCGCCGAGCATGGTAATATAATTAAATAAGTGTAATGTTTATTTGTTAATACATTCAAACCGGGACCAACAATTTCGTCTGTTTAATTTGAATTTTATCAAATGCCATGCTGACAATTTCTAAGTGGTGTATTATCTATCATACTCTACCAGAATATCCAAGTTTTCCTCAATGAATGAAAGGTGGTGCATTCAGACTATTGTGTCATCTTCTATTCAAGAAAGTTTCAGTTATCTTAATTTAGTTCTAACCTCTCCACCTTCTTTTGGTTACCCAACCCAAGCAGCTTCTTGACTTTGAGAAGGAAAACACAATAGCAAGAAACCTAAAGAAAAGATAATTACCATGGTTATATTTTCAACTGGACTTCTTGGGAGATTGTAAATAACTTGACAGATTGGCAGTTGAAAAGAGATTTCATTTGATTATGTAACCACGTTTTAACTTTATAATCCTTGTTAACTCTATAACTCCATTAGGGCTGACATGAAATATTAGTCCTTTGATTTTAACAGTTCATATTTTGGATACTAATCCATATAATATAGTCATGAATGGGAGAAAGCATCTGGATAGATGCATTACAAATTACAATACTTATCTTCTGAAATTTGACTGAAATTTTTTATTTTTAGTTAGACGTAATTAAAGTGTAATAATGATACTTATATATTATTAAGATGTGAAATTAATAGAAAATATATTACACTCATTTCTATCTTTGAAAAGAAAATTTTGAAGTAAAGTTATAATAAATATAAATTTCTTTATATAATTTTTTTTATTATATTTGCATTTGAACACTGAAATATGAATTACATTGTTAAACAAATAATAAAAAATCATACTAATGACATGTTTATGTCAGAATACTTAGCACCGAAAACTAGCTACCTAGTGAGATAAACCAGAAATCCGCACGAATTAAATATCCTCTGATGAAAAGTCACATCCAGCATATGAACCACATAAAATCCAAGATGGGAAAACAAAGGCCTTTCAGTGGTGCCGTACAGTGGGCCCCACTAATTAACATGAAAGGCGACATCAGACTTAGGGTCGCTCCATACGTGCTGGTGAGCCGCCATGAAAATCCGATTCAATATCAGATGCGTCTGCCTGGCTGGTACTACCAGCACATGTACACATATCCACAAGAGCCAACTTGTCACGTGCGTTGGACATGGTACACGTCATGTGGACCCTACCTTTATTAAGGGACCTGGCACAAAAGTCATGCACGTCAATTCATCTAAACAATGGATGAAATTAACAAATCTGCAGTGTACAACGTCCACGGAGTACTCATGTGGTCCATTACCTGCTCGATGACAGATCTACACCATAGGCTGCTACAGAGAGTGTCTCACCTAATAAATGGCTCTCATGTTCCACACCTGTGCAAGGGCGGTATGCATGCGGCATACACCGTGTACGCCCCGTCTTCAAGCACTGATTGCAAACAGCCCACATGTTACAATTCTGAATATGTTTACGGATGATCATCAGATGGTCTCTTTCATGTGGGCCACACATGCATTTGCCGTGTCCGCAGAAAAATAGACTACATGGATTTTCTTTTTGAGAAAAAAACGAATTTTAAGAATATTTTCTTTTTATTGTGTGCTATTGATTATTTGACAATACAACTTACTTATATAGAAGAGGGGATGGGAATCAAATCTCCAATTGGAGACAAACAGTGAAAAGAAATATCAAAAGAGAAAATTATCCAATAAAGAATATAAAGATGTCTAATATTACTTAATACTTCCTCTCAAGTTGACGTGGAGATATACATAATGCCTAACTTACTAATCAAGAGATGAAAATGGTCTCCCCCAAGTGCATTCATGAAGATATTCACGAATTAATATTGAGGTGGCATGTAACTTTTGAGAATGAAGTTAGAAGATAAATATTTTTTTTTCAAATAATATGAAAATCAATTTCAATATGCTTAGTTTGTTCATAAAAAAAATATGATTTGCGATGATATGAAGAACAACTTGATTATCATAATAAATGTTCATCGGTTGAAAATGTTGAACCCTGGTATCTGAAACTATACATGCGGCCTGTTTGGGAGCGTGGATTTGTAACCCCTTGGATTCGGAACCCCGTATAATATATTTACAGGGATTTGAATTTAATTACTAATTCAACTTTAATATCTCTAATTAGTGAGATATGTAATTTTTGATACAATGGTTGTGATAAGCCCGTTGAAATATATGCTTTGTCTGAAAATAATGAAATTTCAAGTCTTGGATGGGCCATAAGCATAAATTCATGTCTAAGTGACTAACCAACGATTTTTAATCATTGCTTTATATGGACAATGTTTGAATGGTGCTGAACAATGTTCGGACGATGCTGATTGACATGGACAATGATTGAACGATGCCAATCTTCATTAGTGGGCCATGTGCCCAATAGAATGATAGTACATAGTGACACACATGTTACACCTGCAACTATTGAAATAATTTTAGATATAATCTAAGCTCTCATTGTAGATTGCGAACCCCCTCAAAGAGAGGATTGAAAACCCTAGTTATTTTATGCTGCCAAACAACCAGGGATTGGAAACTCCCTCCAAGCCCACTGAAATAATTACAGTTTTTTAATCCCATCCCACCTAATTCTTCCTAATACCATGCGCCAAACACTCCCTTGACTTGTGCTAAGTTGAAGACAGGCGAAGTGACCACTATACAGTCCCTTATATGTTCTATGCATATCATCCTTAAAAGTTGTTGGGTAGAGCCCTAGGATAGGTGGAACTACCGATCGTCTGTATCCATGCAAAATACATTTGAGAGTTAGATGATCACTCCAGTATCACTGACAACATCACATGGCATAATTAAACCCACAACTATCATGGCCCAATCCGGTCACCGGGCAATACACTTCTTCCAACAGAAGCACGGATGGGATGGTTACGGAAACAGGCTACTGTAACCAGCAGCCGAACTCACTGTGAGGGAGAGCGTCCGCTGTAGCCGCGCTTTATACACAAACTCGACGGACCCCCTGTGTGAGGTTTACCCGGTGGAGCCGGTTGCCTCGACACGTGGCATCTCTTGCTAACGTAAGCCCACTACCGAGCGGGTTGACACTGCCCCCATTTATGGCGCACAAAGAGACAAAGCTCCACCACGGGAGCCATGCCAAAGTTTTTGAAAAAAGCAGTCTGTGGGCCCCAGCCAAAGGACACCGGTGGTTTTGCGACACGTGTCTCTCTTGGTCAATTGAAATTGGACGTGGATTGCTCTTTAGATGTTTATCCATTTTTAACCTCATTTTATGATACGAGGAAAAAAAACAGAAGAGGAGATCTAAAACTCTAGAGTGCCACATAAGAAAAAATAAGAACATTCGGTGACATGCCATGAAAGTTTCGAAACAGCGTCAGTTTCCGGCGTTTTCATTTTATAGATGGCATATAAACAGCTATTTGGAGCATGGTAAGTTTTCAATGGTGAGTATTCCTTTCCCACTGTTTCATCTCCTATAGCTCACTTGAGTCATGGATCCTCTTCATTTTCAGTAACATATCTTAAAATGAGACCGAAAAACGGATGGACGGATTTGATTTCCACAAACATCGCAGTAAGCCCCACCCATAATCCTTGCGCATGAATTTCTTAGCAGGGAATCCGCGTCCATCGAAATTTACAATTATTAACACGTGATAGGACATATTCTGGACAGGTGGCGGGACACGTGTCCCACATGACGCAAGCTAAAACCGGCGTAGCGTGACCGGTTGGAAACGGATTGGCTACTCAGCCAATGGCTGGTGGTCGATTCTCTGTAGGCGCCACCATGATGTACGTGTTTTATCCGTGCTGCCCATCTATTTTTACAGATCATTTTACAATATGAGACAAAAAATGAGTTATATACCAAACTCAAGTGGACCACATTACAGGAAAGAGTGTTGAATGAGTATCGACCGTTAAAATCATTTTAGAGACCATAAAAGCTTTGGATCAAGGTGATTTTTTATTTTTCCCTTCATCTGGGCCTGTATGACCTAATAAACAAATTGGATATCAAATAAACAGTACAATGGGGCTTAGGAGGATTTTAATGGTGGATATCCAATCGCTATTGTTTTCACGTGGTGTGCATCACCTGAGATTTATATACCTCTAAATTTTGGAATCAAGAAATAAAATGATCTTAAAAAATGGATGAAACACATAAGTCATGGTAGGCCCCACGGAGCACCGATCATCGGCCGCGCGGATGGTGTCAGGGGGCGTAGCCAATCCGTTTCCGACCGGATGAGACTGTCCGAAGCCCCTGAAACCGTGCGCTTTCCTCAGTTGCTGTTCCCATGACGTCGGCCGGTTATGATCCAGCGCGCTGGACCGCTAAGAAGTATTTATCGTCCAATATAGACAAGTGGAACGTTAAGGTAGGTTATCTGGGCCGTTCATATGGCGCGTCTCGCCCTTGAAGGCACGATGGTTTATCGAACATTTGAAGTCCTCCTCATGTATGTTAGATTCTACTTACGCCCATGGCCCATCCATGGGACCAGCAAGATGGAAGGTCAGGATTCACTGCTGCCAACTATTGTGTGTGGACCAGAACGCCACTGTCCCTACTGCAGGGAGCAGCTCAATATATAGCAGATGCCAATTATTGGAGTGTGAACACTTCACTCGCACCTCAATAGACGGTGAAGTGGCCGTCCACCTGCTTCATATGGCTAGCGAGTTGTGTGGGTATCACATCTGATCCGTTGAAATGTCCGTCCACAACTTTCAGATCACTTTTCACAAAAAACAAACGGTCCATATCAGGTGGGGAACACCACATGAGAGCATTGGAAGCTGACGGCTTGATCCATCAAATGAACGGACTTGCCTGATATTCGTAGGGAGTGTAGTGATCTTCTCACGTGCGACAGGTAGGACGAATTTGGCAATCTGCCACTAAATATTCTCTGCCATCTGATCAAGGGTCCTACCGATCACTCAATCTGCTGCTTGTAATAGCCCACCGCCTGTGGGCCCCACTCATAGCCACTTTCCCACGACGATCAGACAATGTTGAACGGCGCGTACACTACATCTGATTATTTATATTCTAAATAGGAACGATTTCTCTATTTTAGGCCTTTTAAATTATTTTGAATAATACCCAAATGGAAAAAATAAAAATAAAATCAGTTTATATGGACGGCTACTATCTCAACATCCAATAATGGAGGGTCTGGATTCATTGGGATGTGGATTTCTATCAGAACCATTTAATAAACAGTTACTCTTCTTGTGAGTGTGCCAACAAGAAAATAAAATAACGTTCTTAATGGGATCCTTTTCCCTTTTTCTTTTATATTATAATAAGACTTTTTGTTGATTAAACAGCATGACAACATGAAAGATGTCATGAAATTTCAATGATTTTATATGGTTTGCAGACTAGATGAAATAAAAAATTTAAAATTAAAAGTACAATGCACTAACCATGAAAGAAGCTAATGTTTCTTAATACATTAATATTAATTTTACAATGTCCGCACAAAACAAAGGACTGAAAGATTCAAAATCCAATCAGTCCATATATCTTTCCTTCTTCTCCTCTATTACATCAACTAGTTCACATCCAAGCTGGGATTTCAAACTTCAGCACGTTACTGCAATTGGTATCCCTTTCATCTTCAGTGCTGCTGTTGATGTATGTGGATGATGAATCCAATGGAGTAGGGCATGCGCTGCTGTTGATATATGTCGATGGTGAATTCAAACGAGCTGGGCTCGAGGCTGGTGTTGATAGAACTGACATGAATTTGAAGTTTTGGTTGTTGTTCATCTGAAAATTCAAGTTTTCAGATTGCGGGTCGATGATGGATTGATCCAAATTACAGTAGCCGTAATTTAATAGAGGAGGGAAGTTTTCGTCTAAATTAGATGGAATTCCGTCGTCTTGCCATTGATTCAATTGGATGTTTTGGCAGCTAAAATCGACAGGATACGTCGGGTATTCCTCCACTTTGGTTTGAATGATTTGGGTGTCGTCGAAAAACTGAGAATTTGATGTGGTGCAAGCTGGAATTTCTAGAATTTGGGTTTGAAGTTGCTGATTTTGGAATGAGGGAAATGGGTGTTCTTGGATTTGGGTACTTGTGAATTGGTTCTCTTGAGGGTTTTGTAGAAATAAATTGGGATTTTCACGGTGGGATGACAGGAGATTTGTAGCCATCCTTAAGAACTCTGAATTGACAACAGGATCGAGTCCTAGTAATCTTGAGACATCGAATTGAGTTGGGTTGTAGAGAGATGGATTGAGAATTGAAGAGAGGTCGAGAAGATCAAGTCGCGGATTATGTGTCACTGGATCGATTCCCATTCGAAGGAGTCTCTTTCTGATGTGGGTATTCCAATAGTTCTTGATTTCATTGTCGGTTCTTCCAGGCAAGCGAGCCGCAATGGCTGACCATCTGAAACAAAACAAGGAAAAAACCACAGACGTTATCGCATGAAATTAGCTACATTTTCACTATTCATTTAAATTTATATATGTGTGAGAGAGAGAGATGCAATTTTCAAAAACATTGACTTTTGATGAAATGGCATCCACATTCAAACAAAGACATTAGAAATCTTACTTGTTTCCCAAAACACCATGCAATTGGATTATCGCTTCCTCTTCTTCAAACGAGAAACGCCCTCTTTTAATATCAGGCCTCAGATAATTCGTCCATCGAAGCCTGCAACTTTTACCACACCTCGAAAGCCCTACACCATTCAACGAATTCACACATTTCTCAAAACCCAACTCCAAATTACTCTATAAAAACTAGATTAAGAAGCAAAGAAAAGAAAAAAGACCTTGAATTCACTTAATCAAAGAAAAGAAAATCGACAATTACCAGCATTCTTCGGTAGCGTTCGCCAACTTCCATGCCCATGTTTGTTTATGTAGTCAATCAGCTTCTGATCTTCTTCTTGTGTCCATGGTCCCTTCTTCAAGCCGTTTTTATCACAGCATGGTGCTCTTCCCATTTTGTAAAAAACAAAAACAAACCCTTTAAAGATCTCAACTGAATAAGCTTAGATCGATTGAAATCTTCGAAGAAACAGAAGCTAAGTTCAGAATCCAAAGCTTCCTTTACAGAAAATGTCCTTAACCAATGTGTAAAATGAGTAAGTGTCCGTGTGTATATATATATATACACACACACAAAGGAGAAAAGGGAGTTATGGAGGAAAGCGTAGGAGTCAACGGGATTCGGTGCCGGCCATATGATCGACGTGTCCTGCTTTTGGGAAAAATCCTATCTTTCTAGGCGGGCCACATCTCTAGTGCGCGTTTTGAACCAAATCCAAAAAATGTCAACTCATCAAACATGAAATATGTTCATGTTCATACTAATCAAGACCATCAAAATTGTGGGCCACTTTGTGTATGGAGGATAATAGAGAAAAATCCAAAAGGGGGGTTGTTTGAAACCCTTTATTGATCTCTAGACATAACGAAAATGTATATTAAAATTTAGGTGTTTAAGATGGTTTGATCAGTATGGTTTTCAGTTTGTGGTCCATGATTCTGACGGTCTGGATTATCTTATATGCATGACACGTGTGCTGTGGATGAGTTGCCTCCGTTTAGTACTTTTGTTATGACGCACATTTTAATCAAACGTCCTTTTCTATGATCACAGACCTTACAAATTGTTTTCCCGCTAAAAGATGCCCTCGCTTTCTCAATTCATATTAGCTGTCACGAACCAACGGCTGCCACGTACTCGCGACTGACAGGACTTACATGGCGACGAGTGATTTGATACTCTCGTGGAGCGTTATTTTTCTCACGGATGGACTCGGAAACCGTCCAAATGATGGGACCTACTACAGATAGACGATAAGTCAAAAGATATCGTCATTGGATAATCCTGATCATTGATTAGCGAAATCCTTTCTCTTGAATCTGGAACGTTGAAAAAATATCTCTTTTAACTCGAATTCCACCCCTCATAAGGAATCTTTTTACGTGTGAAGGGAGTGTGTCGCTAGCCGCTTAAATAATCTCACACGATTACGCATAAAGTGGGACCCACCTGCATTGCCCATATACAAAAAACCGATCCGATCTGGTCTAATGCAAACCGTTGATGAACGATGACCCACAAAGTTTTTTTTAAAAAAAATCTAAATTTATAAATATAGAGTAGGTATTATTATGGACGGAAGCGGATTGGCTGGTGTCCTGTTGTACCAAGTATATAGCTGGTGTACTGACATCAGTAAGTTATGTGGGTGCCATCATGAGGTATGTGTTATATCTAAATCACCCATCCATTTTGTTAGGCCATTGCAAAATGCAGTGAAGGCTTAGACATCTACCATTGATATCCTTTTGGAATAAGAGAAGTTTCAAATGAATATAAATTTTATTTTTGCCTTTCATTTATGTTTTTGTTACCTTATTAATAAATTGTATGGAAAATAAAAGTTATGATATGCCCAATGAATTTTTAACGGTGAAGATTATTATTCTCACTGCTATTTTTAGTATAGTCCATTTAAGTTTTGGATATTATTCAGTTTTTATCCAATTCTCTAAAATAATCTAAAAAAATAGATGAATAGTATGGATATAATGAATTCATCATTGTAGACCACGTAACTTCAATCTCCTTTGAATCATTCCTACAACTCCGAGCTCATGGAGCGTCGGCGCTCGTCTTCGCACCACAAGTATTTACACTAGCTAGATAGCTGGTGTGTGTATACCAGCCGCCTCCAACTGCGTGTGTACATGGTCGGCTTCACGCGTTGCGGAAAGCACGCGGATTGCCGGCAGCCCCTTTGCGGTGTGAAGCCAGTGGGGTTCACTGTAATGTTTGTGAGAAATCCACTTCATCCAACCGTTTTTCCACCTCATTTTAAGATATGAAATTAAAGATGAGGTAGATCCAAAACTCAAATGGGCCACAAACTTAATCAGCGGAGATTGAATGGCAACCCTGGAAACATTCGCGGAGAGGCAAGTTTTGGGTTAGTCTAATATTTTTTTGCTTACAGTTTATAAAATGGTAATGAGCTTAATAACGGTTTGAATGGCATATAAACATTGGGCTGAACCCATAAAGAAAACGGTTAGCTTTACCTTTAATTTTCTGTCACGTGACTCTCTTTAGTCCTGGATCTGCCTAATTTTAGGCCCCACCTAATAAATGAGGTGGCAAAACGGATAGACGGGGTGGATTTCCCGTAAACATGACAGTAGCCCACCTAGCTTCCAATTGCGGCCAGGTGTCCTTGGCAATTCGCATCCTCATGGAAAAGGGTACGCGGCCGTTTCGCAGCGGAAGCGGATTGGCCGGTGTACCACATAGGTGTCGTGCGAAGACGAGCGCCGACGCTCCTCGAGCTCCCGAGTTGTACTAACCATTCGAATGAGATTAAAGTTACGTAGGCCCCACAATTATGTATTTATTAGATCCGTACTGTTCATTCATTTTTTAAAATCATTTTAAAGTATTATATAGAAAATGAATCATATACAAAGCTCAAATAAGCTACACCAAAAATAGCGGTGAGGATAATGATTTTCATCATTAAAAAATTCGTAAGCCCATTATAATATTTATTTTCTATTCAAATTGTTAATAAGGTTAAAAATACATGGTTGAATAGAAAAAAATAAATCAATATAAATTTGAAATTTCTTTACCTCAAAAAAAGTTTCAATGGTGGACATTCAATCCTCACTAATTTTTGTAGTGTGGTCCACTTGAGCTTTAGATTTATTTTATTTTTTATGTTCAAACCTTGATACAAGCTCGTGAAATAAATGAACGGTTTTGACATAATACATACCTCATGATGGGGCCCACAGAACTTTCTAATGTCAATTCACCATATATATAGCTGAGTGTGTGATACACCTGCCAATCCGCTTCCTTTGGCGGCTAAGATTACGATGTATAGCGTCACTTCTTGTTTTGGCAGGTTAGCGGATAGCTATGTAGATTTGGCATTCAATGCCTTTCAAATCTCTCAAAATTAAAGATTTAATGCCCTTATACATTGATAGGATTTGAGGTGTCCTCACCAGACGTGGGAGAATCGCCCTGGGACCTCTCTCCCTACTAAGCCGCCTGGATTGGTACTAACTAAAAGAGTTTAGGGTTAGTATGTGAGCCGACCATGTGAAATCCACTTCGGCCACCTGGTGCTTGAACCCATGGGAGGCCCAGAAATAAAAAATCAACTCCATTTTTGTTAGGTGGACCACATGATTGGAACCTGCGTAGAATGAAACAGAGATCCTTCACACTATTTTTCCTGATATAATCCATCTCATTCACGAACAGGTTTGATTTTTGACATCTAGGCTCAAAATTTTATGTAGCATCTACTGATTAGAGTGTATTTCACATGATCATCACCATAGATCTTGTAAAAATTAAGGGTGGAAGTTTCTCCCCCAGCTGTTTCCTTTTATGTGGCCCAACTAAATCATAGGTTAGCTTGAATTTTTTACCCCCGGCACAATGTTAGATTACACACCTAATAGTAGGATTGGATTTCAGTACAGGTATTTGTGGCCTAAATTCTTTGGTGCAATTTTTTATAGCGTTTTTTTTTCTTATAACGTTAGTTTGTTGCATGATGCAATACAGATGAAAGTGGATTGGGTCTAACCCAACCTCACCTAACACGGTGCAACCATTATGATGGCCCCACATTCATGTATGTATTTAATATCCACTTTGTCCTCATGTGAATGGGTGTGGATTAGTAATGCATTAATAGGTATTTACATGCAAGTTGGGGCCACCTTACTGTATGTGTTTTATATCCGCACCTCCATTAATTTTTTCAAAACATTTTAAGATATAGTCTAAAAAATGAAGTAGATTCAAATCTCAAGTGGACCAAAAAATAGGGGATGAAGGGCCACTATTAAAGATTCATGGAGGCAAAAAAGGTTTAGATTAAGGTGAAATTTATGTTTTCCTATCACCCATGTCCATGTTACCTTATCAGTAGGTTAGATGCCAAATGACACATATTGGTTAGTCTCACAAGGTTTTCAATGGTGGGCATTTAATCACTACTATTTCCAATGATGCGGTCCACTGAAGATTTTAAACTATTTTTTATACCTTGACATAAAACAATCTGGAAAATTTGATGGATGGCATGGGTATGCAACAGATACATTATAATATTGGGCCTCGAAAAAACAATAATAATAAGGGTGGACATATCTCTCTCTACTTTTTTCTTCAGTGAGGCCCATCTGAATCATGAGACATTGAATTTTTTACCATAAATATAAAATCGGATGAACCATTGAATGGTGGGAGTAGATTTCAAGTATATACCATTTTCCCCTACATGATTATCTTTGACCTAAAATTTATTGACCTCTTGTGGCCCACTTTAGGCTCAGAATTACCTACAGCTTTGCTCAAAATGTATGTCTTGATGGGTTTATTATAATAATTTTCTATAATGTTATATAGGTATATTTTTTAATATTATGAATGATTTAGTTAATCAAATTCAACTTCTACAAATATAATATAGGATTCCAAACATTTCAAAATGCATTTATCCAAACGAAAGCGTAGGATTTCAGTGTATTCCAATTACATGATGCCAAACATAACTAAGGATTCCCAATGCATTTGATTTCACGATTTGAAATCCATCAACCAAACGAACCTTATCCAAGCAAGCAGATTCGGTGTGGCCCGACTTTGGTGAGGCTGTGACCATAGGGCCCACCTTGATGAATGTATATCTGCGCAGTCCATCTGTGTTGCCAGCTCATTTTAGAACATGAGCTCAAAAATGAAACTGAACCAAATCTCAGGTGGACCACACCACAGGAAATTGTGAGATTGAGCCCACCATTAAAAACTTCCTAAGGACACCAGGCACTTCTGACTGAGGTATGCTTAAATGGTTCGCAACTCATACTTTTTCCTTCGAATCCGGGCCATCTTCCAATCATCCAGACCGTTGTGAATTTCATGTGATAGTTCTTCAAGGAATCACTGTCCACTGGGAGTCCCATCAAATAATCGTTTGAATTAATCATTCAGGAAAAACTAAATCCAACTGCTAGAACCAGAGAGGGCCCACCTTCTCCTGATCCAAACCGTTCATATTGTGGATCCAGTATTGAATCCACCATGATTTCTCCCATTGGAGATCCGTTCTTCAGATTGTGTCCCATTTAGTGAGTACCAACGCTTCGGATTGTCCATCTTCATTGGATGGACAGGATTATCTGATAGGAAGATATCGCGACCTATTCTCCAGGGACAAAATATGGATCCCAAGGTGGGCCCCACTTGTAGAATAGCTTGACAGAGTAGGAAACACGTGTCCTCTCAATCAAGCATCAGGCATTAATTATCGGTGTCATCCCATTGTGGTGGATCACCCACGTATGTATGAATTGCCATGCGGACTTAGGCTTACATCAGGCAAATCGCCCATCTCACCCGCTGTCCACGAATCAAATATGGGTCCCGGTATTGACAAGTTGTAGTACAATAATATATTGATATGATCTTAACCGTCCAAATATGATTATTATTATTATTATAAAGCATGGCTCAAATATGATTTTAACTTTCCAAATATGATTTTTTTTTATTTTTTATTTTTAAATGAAGCATGGCTCAAATAGTACATAGATTATATCATCTTATCTGACCGTTGATCATTTTCTTTTCTTTTTAACGAACCATCTATTGGCCATTTATATTTGGATGGTGGAAATAGTCCAATCATTGAGACTTTTAACGTACGTGGGCTACGTTCATGATGGAATTAGGGTGTAAAAACATTTTAATGAAGAGAAACGTGCACCACTTACATGGTGTACAAGATTTAAACGATATAGAAAGTATATTAACACGTTGAAGATGTGTATGATGATCTGTACCGGGCATGGTGGGGTCTATGGGATTAATTGGACATAGACCAACTGTTACACTGGTTGGACTAAGTTAGCCATTTAATTGTTTCCAACTGGTTGGCATTACCTACATTAATGACTGAGATGCACCTTGGACCACTCGTACAAAACCATTAAAAAATTAAATACAGTGGATACCTACTTGCCTGCTGAAGATACTTATCTACCAAAAGTATAGGCTATCAAAGATGTACGCACAGCCAGAACTTAAAAAGAGGTTGTATAACTAGTAATGGCAGGCTCATAACTCTAATTCAAAAAAAGAAAAAAAAAAAAAACTTTTGAAGAGCATATAAGAATCATCCAGAAGTTATGAAAAATTAAGGTTTGTTAATGACATTGGTAGACCACTCGATCCCAACGAGCAATTGTTGATCTCATCAAGAAAATCCAATTATATTTTAATTGCACGCTGAATTGTTTTTGGGTCTAAATTGACATGATCAAGTGTGTCTTTGATCCTATCGAAAAGCCTTTCATGGCTATCAATCACATTAATAGAAGCACGAAATTTTACAAAATTATAGGAATTATTTCATCTTCTAGGTATAACAATATATATAGGTGAAATTGTGAGATTAGGGTAATTCAAAATAAACATAAGCTATTTTAAAGATGACTAAATATTTTTGAGAGCTTAAGGATGAAGAAAATGAGAAATTTTGTTTTATTATTATAAGTGATTGCGTCTTTCATAGTTTTACTTTCATAGTAATTTATTGTTGCTTTGTGTTGTGATTTTTTTTTTGCGACTAGTTTTTTATATAAAATCGTATGTGTTTTGTGATTGCTTGTTTATGTTTGTCTAATCTTATATGATTAGAATTCGGAGTTTGCTTCTGTGAATTCCCAACAAAATCATGGTAGTACAGTATTCAAAAAACTTTAAAATTAAATAGGACACGTCACCAAAAAAGCTGCTACCTAATCATTAAAGATAGAAAGCCTTATGCACAATCACCTCCTCCCCAAACCAACAAAAGAAGTACATGGAGAGGAACTCACTACCTCGCACAAATACAATCACATATTTAAACCTTTCAACTCTATTGTAACTGTGTATATCATACCTCATGAACGCATTTATTCAATAGTTTAGTTTTAGTTACATCTACCTTTGTCTAATATTATGCTATTTAGAATATTTATTTTAACTTTTTAGCTTAGTTTTCACTACCATCCAATGCACCACTATAGTACACCAATAGGTTATTGAAATAGCCACGACCTTCTCAGTGAATCTCTTAGATTAGTAAATTGTTTCCTAGTAATTCCCTTGTTATATCATGTTGATCATAAGTCTCATAACTGTCTAGTGTTTTCATACTACTCTGTAGGTCTAAAGCACCATTAACACCAGGATTTTTTTGCCAGTACTAACCGTCATTTGTAATTTCTTTTGCTTATTTTTATTTTATTTTTATTTTGTACACACACACGCACCCCCACACACCCATGCTAGTGGAATTTCACCACCTACGGGTACTTGAACCCTTGACTGGGAGTTGAAACTCCTAAGAGTCTACCACCCGAGCAAGAGTAAGGACCCATTCTTTTACTTATTTACTTTTTTGTATTTATATTTAAATTAATAAAATTAGTGATCAAAACTTTATTTTTAGTTTTTTTATTTTTGTGAAATTCCACTAGCGTGAGTGTGTTGGGTTTGTGTGCGTGTGTTAAAAAAAAGAATTAAAATTAAATTTTTTTTTTTTAAAGGTCCATATCTTTAAGATCAAAAAGGCTTATTCAGAAGGATTAGCTCTCTCTTTTATAAATTGCCTAATTGCTTCAATCGATATATTATAAAATAGTAAGTCAATCTTCATAAATTTAATCTTAATCTACTTAATTTGACGTCTGAGATCTCAGGCGTTCAATTTAATTCGAGTCAAACATGACACGGGTTGGGATTGAACAACAATACCAATGAGTGTGCCGTATCATTCTTCATCTTTTCCTTCCTCTTTACTTTCCTTCTTCTTTTCCAGATCATCCGTGGAACAAATCCTCCATGTATTGACTTCTGGAACATGGGCCAACCCATCGTTAGAAGTACCATATTGACATTTTAGATCTCATTATATGTGTCATGTGTTAAGAATCACACACAGGCACGTATGAAATCAGGTTTATTGGACGCTCCCTCCTTCTAGCAATATATAATCGTTGGTTGCATTTGCAGTATTTCAGCCGTCCATTTAAATTCAATCAATCGGACAGTTAGAATCATCTGCTCGACGTGACTTTGGATTATACCCAATCCATTGTAGTTTCAACGTTTGAACGGTTTTGATTGTGAGTACGTGTGATCACATCCATTATCTCTCTGCCAGCTCATCAAACGACTCTTCTGTCAACGAACCACGCGATTCAATAGCGTGAAATTGTCTGCGGCTAGTTTAATCTCCCACAGTAAATAATTTCCCACTTTGATACTCTGGCAGATTGTAGAATGATGCGTAGGCGTTTAGATATCAGTACATCGCATAAAATTAATTCAAATCAAACCGTCCAAAATGTGGGTCCCGTTTTAAATTTACCATGAACCAAAATTTAAGCTTATTTGATCATTTGACTGTCGGATTGGTGGACATTTATTTGACGGTTAGATTGAAAATATCCAATGGTCTAATTTCTACAAACAATTGTCTACAAATCAGAGGTTATGATTGTCCAAACAATATAAATTTCATACTGTGTGTTAGAGGCAGTAGGGTACACAATCTAATCGTTTAATTTTAGTTAATATATGCGACGTATGGGAATTTTAACTACGTGCGTATCAAGTGACATACTCTGCCAGCGTATCAAACAACTATATTTAAAATTAAGAGAAAATGACCACTTTAGACAAAACCTTTTACCCAGCGGTTTTTATCGCGGAATACAAACTTAAGTTACCAACTTAGACTAGCACGTGCGGACAGCGACTTTGAGGACGAAACTACCCCTTCTTTTCACTGCGAAGACGAGAGCTGACGCTCCTCCAACTGAGAGTTGTACGAACGGCTTAGGAGAGATCAAAGTTACAAGGCCCCACAGCTATGTATTTATCATATCCACAACGTTCATCCATATTTCAAAATCATTTCGGAGCATTATCCAAAAAAAATAAATTCATATCCATAAATCAATGGACCACACCACAAAGAGCAGCGGGGAAATTGATTTTCACCGTTAAAAATTTTTGTAAGGCCCTTCATAACATTTATTTTCCATCCAATCTATTCATAAGGTCACAAAGGCCTGGATGAAGAGGAAAAACAAATTCCATGATGATCCAAAACTTCTGCAACCCCTAAAAGGGTTTCAATGGTAGACATTCAATTCCCCATTACCTTTTACTTTGTGGTCCACTTGATAGCTAGATCTGTCTTATTTTTCATCTCAAGCCTTAATACGAGTTCACCGAATAGATGGACGGTTTGGATATAACATATACCTCATAATGGGACCCACAAAAATCAGTGGAAATTACAACTGGGAAATGGGGAAAAAAAAATGAAAAAGGAGACGGCAAGTTGGGGTCGACTGGGTCAACCCAGTCGACCGGCCTATGGCTATGGATTATAACCGTAGCCATAACTATAATACTATGCATTTTTTTTTTCCTTTTTTTTTTTTATTTTTATTTTTATTTTTTACATGGAGAACTTTATTGTACCTACATTTTTCTTTAATACATGTTTATATAAATAAGTGTGAGTGTGTGTGTGTGTGTATATATATATATATATTTTTATTATTTTTTTTTTCTCTTTTTTTTTTTCATTTCTTTCTTTATTCATTTAACAAGAATATCTTCTAAACTAAAATTAATTACTTGACGTACCATATATGATTTTGGGGTAGGAGAAGCTATTTTAGTCAACCAACCTAGTTATTTTTCAAGATTCCATCAGGTCAATGGTCGAAAATACATTTCATTCACTTCACGATCAATTTCAATCACTTCATGGTCAAACTAAAAATTGAGCGAGACAAATATGAAATTGAGTGAGTAAATTGAAAATTGAGCAGGACAAGGTATGAATTGAGTGAGGGAAGCTAGAAATTGAGCGAGGTAACATAGGAGTTCAGCGAGGGAATCTACAAATTGAGCGAGGCAACTTAGGATTTGATCGAGGAAAGCTAGAAATTGAGCGAGGGAACCTATAAATTGAGCAAGGTTCAGGCTACGTTGAAATTGAGCGAGTGAACCTCGGTCAAATCCTAAGTTGCCTCGTTGAATTTTTACGTTGCATCGCTCAATTGCTAGGTTATCTCGCTCAATTCCTAGGTTCCTTCGCTCAATTTATATATTACCTCACTGGATTTCTAGCTTCCCTCGCACAATTCGTAAGCTGTCTCGCTCAATTCATATATTTTTCCATATCATTTTATGGTATGAGACCAAAAATGAGATATATCCAGTTCTCAAGTGTACCACATTACAGGAAATAGTGTTGAATGAGCGTCAACCATTAGAAACCTTTAGGGGGCCCATTGTGATATTTGTGAGAAATCCTCCTCGTCTAAGTTCATTCATAGGGTCAAAAAGACCTGGATGAAGAGGGAAAAAAAAAATTCATAATGATCCAAAACTTCTGTAACCCTTAAAAGGGTTTCAATGGTAGACGTTCAATTTCCCATTGTCTTTTACAGTGTGATCCACTTGATAGTTAGATCTATCTTATTTTTCGTCTCAAGCCTTAATATGAGCTCATAAAATATATGGACGGTTTGGATATAACATATACATCATAATGGGACCCACAAAAGTAACATAGCAAAAAAAAATTAAAAAAAAATTCGGTTTGCCCCGCTTAATTAGAAATTGAGCAGGGCAAATTGATTTTTTTTTCTTTTGTGGGTCCCATCATGATGTATGTGTTATATCTAAACCGTCCATATATGAGCAGGGCAAACTGAAAATTGAGCGGGGCAAACTAAAAATTTGGTTATATGTTTTGGTTTAGGTTTAGGTTAAGGTTTAGGTTTAGGTTATAGGTTCTACGTTATATGTTAAAGCTTTAGGGAATAGAGAATAGGTTAAGGTTTAGGTTTAGGGAATCAGGTTCAGGTTTGAGATCGGGTTTAGTTTGGGTTTTTAAGTTTAGGTTTAGGTTAAGGAGTTGAGATTAGGATTAAGTGTAGGTTTAGGTTTAAGGATTTGAGAATACATTTAGGTTTTAGGTTTAGGTTTAGGTTTTAAGTTTATGTTAAGGTTATATGTTTAGGTTAGGTTTAGTGTATGTTATAGGTAATAGCTTTAGGGAATTGAGAATGGGTTAAAGTTTAGGTTTAGGAAATTAGGTTCGGGTTCGGGATCGGGTTTAGGTTTGGGTTTTCAAGTTTAGGTTTAGGTTTAGATTATAGGTTTTGGGATTTGTGAATAGTTTTAGGTTATAAGTATAAGTTTAGGTTAGGTTATAGGTTAAGATTTAGGGATTTGAGTTTAGGTTATAGGATTAGGTTTAGGGATTTGAGTTTAGGTTATAGGTTTAGGTTTTGGGATTTGAGAATGGGTTCGGGTTTAGGTTATAGGTTTTGGTTTCTGTTTAGGTTATAAGTTTTGGGATTTGATAATAGGTTCCAGTTTAGGTTATAGGTTTTGGTTTTGGTTTAGGCTATAGGTTTTGATTTAGGTTTAGGTTATAGGTTTTGGTTTAGGTTTAGGTTATAGGTTTTTGGATTTGAGAATGGGTTCGGGTTTAGGTTATAGGTTTTGGTTTTGGTTTAGGTTATAGGTTTTGAGATTTAATAATGGGTTCGGGTTTAGGTTTAAGTTTAGGTTTAGGTTATAGATTTTGGAATTTGGGAATAGTTTTAGGCTATAACTATAGGTTTAGGTTAGGTTATAGGTTAAGGTTTTGGAATTTGAGAATATGTTCGGGTTAAGGTTATAGGTTTTGGTATTGGTTTTGGGATTTGAGAATGGGTTCGGGTTTAGGTTTTTTGGTATTGGTTTCGGTTATAAGTTTTGGCTAAGGTTATAGGTTATAGGTTTAAGTTTAGGTTAAGGTTAGGTTTAGGTTATAGGTTTTGGGATTTGATAATGGGTTCGGGTTTAGGTTATAGGTTTTGGTTTTGGTTTAAGTTATAGGTTATAGGTTTTGGGATTTGAGAATGGGTTCGGATTTAGGGTATAGGTTTTGGTTAAGGTTATAGGTTATAAGTGTAGGTTTAGGTTAAGGTTAAGGTTAAGTTTAGGTTATAGGTCTTAGGATTTGATAATGGGTTCGGGTTTAGGTTATAGGTTTTCGTTTTGGTTTAGGATAAGGTTTAGGTTTAGGTTTAGGTTATAGGTTTTGGGATTTAAGAATGGGTTCGGGTTTAGGTTATAGGTTTTGGTTTAGGTTTAAGTTATAGAAATTGAGCGGGGCAAACTAAAAATTGAGCGGGGCAAACTAGAAATTGAGCGGGGCAAACTGAAAATTGAGCGGGACAAACTGAAAATTGAGTGGGATAAACTGGAAATTGAGCGGGGCAAACTAGAAATTGAGCGGGGCAAACTGAAAATTAAGCGGGGCAAACTAGAAATTGAGCGGGACAAACTGCAAATTGAGCGGGACAAACTAGAAATTGAGTGGGGCAAACTGAAAATTGAGCGGGGTAAACTGAAAATTAAGCGGGGCAAACTAGAAATTGAGCGGGGTAAACTGAAAATTGAGCAGGACAAACATGAAATTGACCTAAACCTATAACCTAAACTAAAACCAAAACCTATGACCTAACCCATTCTCAAATCCCAAAACCTATAACCTAAACCTAAACCTAAACCTTATCCTAAACCTATAACATATAACCTAAACCAAAACCAAAACCTATAACCTGAACCTGAACCCATTCTCGAATACCAAAACCTATAACCTATCCCTAAACCTTAACCTATAACCTAACCTAAACCTATACTTATAACTTAAAACTATTTCCAAATTCCAAAACCTATAACCTAAACCTAACCTTTTCCTAAACCTATAACCTAAACTCAATTTCCTAAAGTGAAACCTACACCTAATTCTAATCTCAACTCCCTAACATAAATGTAAACATAAACTTAAAAATCCAAACTTAAATCCAATCCCCAACCTGAACCCGATTTCCTAAACCTAAACCATAACCCATTCTTAAATCCAAAAACCTATAACCTAAACCAAAACCAAAACCCAAACCTATAACCAAAACCCGAACTCATTCTCAAATCCCAAAACTATAACCTAAACCTGAACCTATTCTCAAATTCAAAAACCTATAACCTAAACTGAAACCTATAACCTAAACCTGAACCCATTCTCAAATCCAAAAACCTATAACCTAAACTTGAACCCATTCTCAAATCCCAAAACCTATAACTTTAACCTAAACCTATAACCTATAACCTAAATCAAAATCAAAACCAAAACCTATAACCTACCCATTCTCAAATTCAAAAATTATATCGACGCAATTATAGCTACGGTTATAATCCGTAGCTAAAGTGTATCAAAAATTGTTATCCCTAAACCTAAACTTACACCCTAAACCTAAATTTTCAGTTTGTCCCGTTGAATTTTTAGTTTGCCCCGCTCAATTTTCAGTTTGCCCCGCTCATATATGGACGGTTTGGATATAAGACATACATCATGATGGGACCTACAAAAGAAAAAAAATATATTTCGGTTTACCCCGCTCAATTTCCAGTTTGCCTCGCTCAATTTAGCGGGGCAAACTGAATTTATTTATTTTTTTGCTATGTTGCTTTTGTGCGAGGGAAGCTAGAAATCTATTGAGGCAATATATAAATTGAGCGAAGGAACCTAGGAATTGAGCGAGGCAACCTAGAAATTGAGCGAGGGAATCTAGAAATTGAGTGAGGCAACCTAGGAATTGAGCGAGGTAACGTAGGAATTGAGATAAGAATCCTAGGATTTGAGCAAGGGAACCTAGGATTTGAGCAAGGTAACCTAGGATTTGAGCGAGGAAAGCTAGAAATTAAGCGAGGGAACCTAGAAATTGAGCGAGGCAACCTAGGAATTGATTGAGGCAACCTAGGAATTGATTGAGGCAGTGTAGGAATTCAGCAAGGTAACCTAGGAATTGAGCGAGGGAAGCTAGAAATTGAGCAAGACAACCTAGCATTTGAGCAAGGTAACCTAGGATTTGAGCGAGGAAAGCTAGAAATTGAGCGAGGGAACCTAGAAATTGAGTGAGACAACCTAGGAATTGAGCAAGGCAACCTAGGAATTGAGCGAGGAATCCTAGAATTTTAGCGAGGGAAGCTAGAAATTAAGCGAGGGAACCTACGAATTGAGCGATGCGACCTAGAAATTGAGCGAGGCAATGTAGGGATTGAGCGAAAGAAGCTAGGAATTGAGCGAGCTAACGTAAAAATTCAGGAAGAAATTCTAGTTATTGAGCAAGGGAACTAAGAAATTCAGTAAGGCAACCTAGGATTTGAGCGAGGCGAGGGAAGCTACAAATTGTGCGAGGTAACCTAGAAATTGAGCGAGGCAACCTACGAATTGAGCAAAGAAGCTAGAAATTGAGCGAGGCAACCTACGATTTGAGCGAGGGAACATCGAAATTGGAGCGAGGGAAGCTAGAAATTGAGTGAGGAAAGCTAGAAATTGAGCGAGGCAAGCGAGGCGACGTAGAAATTGGAGCGAGGATTGCGCAAGGGAACCTAGAAATTGAGCGAGGGAACTTAGGAGTTGAGCAAGGTAACAAAAAAATTCAACGAGGCAACCGAGAAATTGAGCAAGGGAAACATCAATTTGAGCGAGGCAAGCTTGAAATTGGGTGAGGCTAACATGAATTGGAATGAACTTTAAATGTAATTGACCTAGCCTAACAATTTGCTTTATTGAATTTGACCGATCAGTTAATGAAATTGATCGAGATTTACATGAAATTCTCTTTGGTGAATTTGATCGAGCAATTAATGAAATTGACCGAGCGGTTCATAAAATTTTCAGTACGCACTTATAGTGCTGAGTTAACTAAGTTGGGCACACCCAGATACATAGCTCAATTGGCAGACTGAGTAGAGATACCTCATATCAACACTTGAGGTCCTGGTATCGATTCCTAGCGGGGGTGGCTAACATGGAGTGTGCGTATTGACATGGGTGTGTACTAACAAGCTAACCTAAAAAAATTTTTTTAAAAAAATTAATAGTAAAATATTAAAAAAATTAAAAAATTAAAAATATTGAGTTGGGCCCACCTTGAATGTATGTGGACTATCCATGACGTTCATCCATTTTTCCATCTAAAGCAAGGGTTTCATCCCAAAATGGTGGCATATTGAAATATCAAGTGGATCACACCACATGAAACAGTGTTTCCTCCGTGGAAACCTTTTTATGCCCCTACAATGATGTTTTACTTGTAATCCATCATGTCCATAGGATGATTTTCGCATGGATGAACCAAAAACCAAGATGGGAGCTTCATTCGGCATTTCAATGATCCACAAAAAATTTACGCCGTTTAGGTAAATGTATATCATACCTGTCATGCGTACTGTCTTCCGTGGAGGGAACATTTTCAGAAAAAACGAGATAATGTTGATGAATAGAGAGGGTGGGATTAGGGGTGTACATCGAGTCAAACTGAGTCGAGTTGGCCTCAGCTCGACTCGGCTTGAACAGTGGCTAACCTCAGCTTGAACTCGGCTCATCTCGGTCCTCGAGCCTGATTGGCCAGCTCAGCTCAGTTCAATTAGCAGCTCAGGCTGAGTTCGAGCCAAGATCGAACCGAGTTTGCTATTGAGGCATTTCCACAAACACCTTAATTGCAACTTCAAAATCTCACTGTTTTACCTACAAAGGCAATGATTTTATAGGTATTTTCTCAAACACCTTCTAAATAATAATAATAATAAAGAAAAAAAAAAGTATTTGTTCCATGTACATACCTTCCTTTCCACCTTGCCACTAGCCAAACCTTCATTGCCACCAGCCACATGTCGTTCAGTCATTTTATCAAACAGTTGGTGAGCAACATTAATGACAAAGTAACCAAGTCACCGAACTAGTTCGATCCAAGTTTGATTCAAGCTAGATTTGATCCGAGTCGAGATGAGCTGGCCTGCTCGAACTCATTTTTGAGCTCAAAAAATCAATTCAACCTTGCTTGAACTCAACACCGAACTGAATCGATCTTTTTTCAGATTGAGTAGAGCGAGCTAACCGAGCTAGCTTGATTCGTGTACACCCCTAGGTGGGATCCAGCTAGAGCGTGGTGCGATCCAAGCAACAGATGTAGCGGTGGAGTTTTCGTCCTTTTTTTTGAAAAAAAATGGAGCGAGAGAAGGGAGGGAGAGGAAAAGCAACGGCAGTAAAAAGGAGGGGTAGTTTCGTCCACAAAGTCGCTGTCCGCACGTGCTAGTCTAAGTTGGTAACTTAAGTTTGTATTCCGCGATAAAAACCGCTGGGTAAAAGGCTTTGTCTACAGTGGTCATTTTCTCTAAAATTAAAAACGCTCTTAAACCCTTTTCCGTACTTATTATAATGCATGACGACGTTCATGCAGAAATTCTTCGCGAAATTAATTTTTAATTCAATGACGTCAAACTCCTCCAACACGTGTCCAACCAGCAGCCTCTCCTGTCCACAACGTGTGGGGCCCACCTACGGAAAGACTATCATCCATCCACGTCTAACCACATCACCTCGTGTCAAGCGAGCGCCCAGCTGTCTACCTTCTAGCAACAGAGCCCCATACTCCCACTTACTGACCAAATCTTCCTATCCTACGCTACCTGGAGGAATTCTGTAGCTACGCCTACTCGCGCTGATGGCCATCCGAATCCTACACCACACACGTGCTATTGTAGCATTTGTGTCAAAGATCTGAACCGTTAATCTGGAGGCCCAACTGTATGAGTTTCAACAGCCCAAAAATCAGCCCAATCCAATCATTAAATATGCAAAAAAGTGGCCCACGTGATGACAAGAATGGCCTTTTTCATGGCCATCGAACATATAAAACTGGGGTGGGCTTGATCAACCGCCTGGATCACACACGTATGTGATGAAATAGCCAGAATTAAGATGGCATGCAACAGAGATTTCAGGCGTAAGTGTCTCATCCAATTCTCACACTAAGAAGATGGTCAAACAATAATATAATCTTCTACTAACATTTCCTTAGTTTTTTAACTAACCATTTTACCATGTTCGATCTTGCTTGTAGCACCTTCTTACCTCATCATACAATGAATTGCAAGAATGTAGTGGTCCAAAGACCATTGTATTATTTTGGTGTGGACCATCTGACCCTTTATACATGTGGGACATGCTCGTCAAAAGGATTTGCGTATGGAAGGTCTCCACTATAAATGGACTACTTATCCCAAAAAGCAACTGACTTAAAGTTTTTATTGACTATCTGGAATGGACGGGTAAGATAAAGGATGCGATCATGATGATTCTGATGCTATTGTTGTAGCCATTTTAAGGGCATGGCAGATCTCTTACTAATAGTAATTTGGACGGTGTTGATCAGTTTACATGTGTACCACGTGCATGGTGGGTGCCGTAGAGACCATTACAACATGTTTTTCACCAGATCACCATGTCAGAACCAACAGTAAAACCCATGATGGAAAAGTTTCAAATGGATTAGTATCAAATCATGAAGTTGAAATTAACTTATAATAAGACATAAGACGAATCATGATTGCATGCGGGAGATACGTGGCATGCAACATGTGTTGGATATTCACACGTAACTTTTTGGCATGTCATGGATAAAAATAATGTTGGTCCACCAATCAAGACATTCAAACTTACATTAAAAAAATCATGTGGCTAAAAAAATAAAATAAAAAAGAACGTATATGCATGTCTCCGAATTTTAGTCCATGTCATGCTTACAATGTACATTACCTAATGAATGGTCAGCATCTCTAACACGTGTCCCGCCTCCTCACATGCGGAGCCCTTAACTTAATCACTACTCTAATAAGATTTCAACGGCCATAAAATTCTAATACATGAGTTTTCTATTTTATATATATCTCCGTGTTTGGTGCTATGGGGACACTCGTTTCATTTTTCAACCTCTTTAATTAATTAGCACTATCATACTAAAATGAATATATTTATATAATATTCTCATTTGAGTAATGACATGGTAACAATCTAGGGTTTGCTTGTGCATTGCATGCTATAAACAGTAGCACACGTCTTCACGTTGACCATATATATTTAGTTGGTATACATGGTATGGGAGTATAGTGCCTGTGTTAGGTGTCCCGTAGCCCCAACAAACATAGAAAATATGTGGGATTTGATTATTCCGTAGGCAACCTTTCTTATATGAGCATTCACATTCTGTAGGGTTTGTTAGGGATACGAGATCTTTCATGCATAGGAAGTTCATTCTAACTTATTTAATGTATGTGACCATGCACATTTATTTAATGTATGTAAGCTGTTATCTACTAGCTATAGGAGATAAGGCCACTATTAAAAATAAATAAATAAAAGACCCAAATAGGAAATGCATGTGTGAATATTATATAGTAGAATGGAGATGTTCTAAACAGGCTTAAGATTCAAATGTGTCCCGTTTGGCATGCTATTGTGAATACACGTGCCTGAGCTACATGGCGATTGGATCCAACGTGACATCACATGACGGGTGTATATATATTAGGTGTTACCTTGGTAACAGCTTAGTGCGTGTTACATTTACTGTAGGACCCACCTTGATGATATGTTATATATCTATTCTGTGCATCCTTTTTTTATCAGCTCATTTTAGAACATGGTTCCAAAAATTAAGTATATCCAACTCTCAGGTTGACCACACCACAAGAAACTGTGGTGATTGAATGCTCACCATTAAAAATGTACTAAGGCCTACTTAGAGAAGATTGGTAATATTTATTTTCCATTTAACCATTAATAAAGTCAAACAGATCTATATGAAGGAAAAATACAAAATTTTGTTTATTTCAAACTTTTTATAACTTATAAAAAGCTTTTAATAGTCATTGGCCACTTTCTTTTTTTTTTTCCGGGCAGTGCAGTCAACCAAAAATTTATATTTACTTAAGTTTGAGTATAACGTCCTTAAATGAGCTGAAAAAAACGGATGGACAACCTCTAAGGGTAACACCCACTTAGCTGTTAACCGGGTAACAGCTAATCCCCTCCCCACATGAGGGTGAGCTTGACATCCACCAGTGGCTGTCTGATAACCACGTAGCATGCCTGAGTTATGTAGGGATTAGATCTAGCTGACATCACACTAGGGCGAGTTTGTGTACACTTGCATCCATTTAATTGTAAGTTAGCATTTTTAAATTTTGTATGTTTTTGAAAAATAACTCTTAGCATTGCTTCAACGAATTTGTTTAAAATTCTCTGTATTTCGAAGATAGTAAAAAAGAAAAACTTTTTTTTTTTTTTTTAAGGAAAACTGAATTAAACTGGTTTTTCCTACCTATAATCACGACATGCCTAAGTATGGTAATGGGCCAAGCAACCCACCTGACCCTACAACCCAGACCTGACTTTGGGCCCTGTGGGCCAAGCTTCGGCCTTACCTGCATGGCTCTATCAAATTTTGGGGTGAGCTTAGACTTAAATGATTTTATCTAGACCTTCCTAGTCTAGCTTGGCCTGTCCTGACTTTATATGTACATGTGTTATATGTCATTTTAATCCTTAGTCAGACAAACGATTCCTTGAAAATATTTATTTTTTGTGCATTCGTGTACATTACAAAAATTCAAGTTGTCAATAACAATTTTATCAAATTTTGGGTCGAGTTGGGTCAGCTTAGCCCAACTAATTTTTCTAGGTTCGTGCTTGGGTCTACCGTTCTAGGCTCATGGCAGGCTTGGACTGGACTTGGGTCTTTGGCCTAAAGTGTCGGCAGGGCAGCCTCAGGCCTAGCCTAGTTAGGCCTATCTCAAACTCAGCCCATTGACACCCTTACATGTACTCTAGTTTCATGGGGGTTGTATCCCATGTGACATACCAGGTACGGGTTTGACATTTTCATAATTTCATGTGTAGATGCAAGGGTTATGAGTGAAGACAGATGTTTCTTCTTGCCGACCATCAATTGACTGGATTTCGGCAAGTGGGCTTTTTAGAACCATTTTGATGAGTGGGACCACATGAGGTTTTGCGAAGTTAATTCAAATGTGAAATGACTTTTTGAGGGTGACTTCAAACAAGTCCTATCATCTTCAATACCATTTACATGATTTGAATGGGCCAGCCGTGTGCCTCACACCAAGTCTCATGTTTGAGTTACATAGAATATTCAGATTTTTACTCAGGTGACTATAAAATAAATAAATAAAAATGCTACCTTTCAAACAACACCTTCCTATCTAGACCACCATGTATAGCTGATCAAATGTTGATTTGGATACAACTAAAAGAACCCCAAAACGTTGGTTTTTATGTAAAAAAGAGTACTCTTTGAAATGATACAATATAATACTGACCAGTGAAGGGCGAGTAGCATATAAAGTCATTATTATTATTATTATTATTATTTTTTAAGTGCTTTTAAGACGCCAGAAAGCATAATTGATGCCCTACCTTATTACAGTATAAATTGATACACGGTATCATTTTCCAAAGAGATTACAATTCCACGTTATTTAAATGTGTTAACATGCCTTAAAATGCATGTCGTTTGGGAGGTTTGGAAATCACATACTCAGTGGGGTATGGAAATTTTCTCCCATAAAAATGATTTTGGAAAATCTTTTTCTTCTCAATTGACTTTTTTTTTTTCCTACCGACAATCAATTTGACTGGATTTCGGCAAGTGGGCTTTTTAGACCCATTTCGACAAGTGGGGACTAGATGGGTTTTTGAAAAGCTCATTCGAATGCATAAAGAGACCTTTTGAGGGTGTGTCCAAACACGTCCTTTCATCTTCAATACCATTCACGTGATTTGAATGGATCCGCAGTCGCATTTTTCAGGTCCATGTGCCTCATACCAAGTCTTATATTCAAGTTACATAGAATATTCAGATTTAAGCCGGGTGACTATAAAATCCAAAAATGACACCCTCCCATCTAGACCACAATGTATGGCTGATCAAATGTTGATTTGGATATAACTACAAGAGCCCTAAAACGTAGGTTTGTATGTGAAAAGACTACTCATCTACTTGGAAAATGATACAATACCACATGTTGTAACTTGTATTTAATAGGGTATGACACTAATCACTGAGGAGGGAGTAATATATAAAGTCATTATTTATTTATTTATTATTATTAAAAAGTGCTTTTAGAATGCCAGCCAAAAATACATATCATGTGATTGATGCCCTACCTTATTACTATATAAATTGATGTGTGCCAACAACTGAAAGGTTGACATTGTCCCATTGAAGAGGTTCTATGAGGATGGTCCATGGATGATGTGACCTCCAAGCTCAATGGTCTGATTCACCTAACCAAAGGGCTGACAAGTACATACTTAGTGTGCAGGCTCGAAAAGTTCTTAATTGGCTGCTAGTGGACAACCCAACTTGTATCTTTATACCATGAAACCCATTTGGACGTCTCCCAAAAAAAAAAAAAAAAAAAAATGGTTTCTGCAAATCCTTATCTTCTCAATTGACATTTTTTATTTTTCTCGCCGACAATCAATCTGGCTAGATTTCGGCGAGTGGGCTTTTTAGTCTCATTTTGTTGAGTGGGGACCAGATGAGTTTTCAGGAAGTTCATTCAAATACGTAAGGACCTCTTGAGGGTGCGTCCAAACAAGTCCTTTCATCTTCAATACCATTCACATGATTGCAATGGGTCAGCCGTCGCATTTAATTTTCAATTCTCATGTTTGAGTTACATCATGGAATATTTAGAGTTGTGCTTGATTACTATAAAATCTATAAATGCTACCAATCAAATAACACCTCCCCATCTAGATTAAAATGTACAGCTGATCAAATCTTGATTTGGATACAACCAAAAGAGCCCTAAAACATTGGTTTGTATGCTAAGGGAGTACTCATTGCTAATGGGAAAAGATACAATACAACATGTTGTATGTAATAGGGTAGGGCAACAATGGATGACGAGGAACAGTCATATAAAGTTAATTTTTAATTTTTAATTTTTAATTTTTTTCTTAAAAATTGCTTTTAAGATGCCAGAAACCATATTGTAATTGGTGCCCTATCTTGTTATAATATAGATTGATCAACTGCATCTTTTGGAAATCACAGCCCCAGTAGGATGAAATGGAATTCAGCAATTCCCCATCACTCTTTATGGGCCATTTGGATCCTTGCATTCGATGATACTAAAATAACCAATTTAAGGTTTGTCCAAGCCCAGCCTGCAAAGTAATTTTTAGGCCTAATCCTGAAGTGAGACGCCCAATTTTGTACAAGATCTGGCCTATTCATTAAGGGTACCCCAACATACATGATATATGATGAAAGGCCCTGGGTCAGGCTGCACTGTGGCCGGGCGGGCTCTTAAACGATGCCCGGGCTCAACCCGGTAAACGGCATAAAATTTTTAGGCCTGAGTCTGGCATTCGGGCCTAGCATTTCAGCATAAGCCCGGCCTGAAAACGGGACGGGCTAGCCGGGCCTGTAGAGAGCCCTAGTGGATGATCAATTGTAAAAACTAAGATATTACTAGTGGGCCCCAGTTTCACATGGACTCAAATGTATTACGCATTGGACAAGATTCATGATCGGCCCACCTTTATATGGTCATGATGAGATCAATTTCTGCATGGTTGGATGTTATGCACACATGTGAGATGTTGGAGGTCATGGGTTATTGATAGGGCCCGTTTTATAATTTTATTTCCCTCGCTATATGTTATTTCTACTTACCAAACAATAGATTTGTCAAGTCAATAGAAATCTGAACACACGTCTCGTTTTCAAGTCTTCATGGGCTTGATCTCAAATCATGCATGGCCCAAACAACGGAGCAGATTTACCCAGATTGGAATATCAGAATCATTCAATGGAGCTAGCGAACAAGATCAATTCAACGGTAGGAATTTCTCAATTCATTCAATTGGGCTGCTTCAGGAATGAAATTTTGGTGTGGGCCAACTATCACTATAGGCCCAGTATCTAGGCCCATAAATGAAACTATTGAGGGCCTGGAACCGTTACTCAATATAAAAATGTTGTTGAGTCTAGTCCCAAACTCAACCCACTTATCTGGGCCTGATAATTGGGTCTAACCCAGCTTGCAAGGCTAAACATGTAGCCTAGATTCGGTTGGTGGTGAAGATGGGATAAAGCACACCAAGAGATCGACGAGCCCAACAGGTCCATTACAGGTTCAATCATAGCTGATGAAAATTGAACTGAGTGAAACTGTGGATCACTTGATATCTAGACTGATTCAATCTCCAAATCCAATATATAAAGTTCCCCGAAATGAAAATGCATCAACGAGCGGTTGAGATCTTGCTTCCACCTGTTTTCACGTCGACTGTGACGGGCCCTTAGATCAGGACTGTATCACCACATTCACACTTTCCTAGACTGCCTGGTTCATCTAGTGCCAGGACCTTTGCTATCCATGCCTAAGCCCATAGGTAAAATCTGAGCTCGTGTCTAGCTTGGACCGGACGGGCCGAAAGAAACAGCCCGAGCCAGGCCTGGCCTGACCCCAAGCCAGGCCACCCACTTTTGTGCAAGATCTAGGCTGTTCATTAAGTGGGCCCTAACATGCATGATATAATGATAATATGAAGAAAACAAATAATTCCTTGAAAGCCTAAATGGGCCTGGCTGGGCTAACGTGGGCCAGGATTGATATATACATATAGCCCTATCATGGCCCAATTAATAAATGGGCTTAATTTATAGGCAGGGGCCCTCAGATGTCAGTATAGTCCGGACTGTCATGTGTGTTCGAATGCATGGTAGATTCAAGCTGTCTGGGGTCCACCGTGATGTGTGAGTGCAATCCAACCCATCCATTTTATGACCCCCAATCCCACGCTCCAGCCTGATCTGCAACTCAGGTTGGCCACGCTAAAGGGAACGATGAGGAACACGGAAGGTAAGGCACCATAGAAAATTTCAACCGAACGTGGGTCCCACCGTATTGTGTGTGAGCCATCCAACTCATTCATCAGGTGTGCCTGAATGCAGGCCGTCCGTTCCAAAACACAGGTGGGCCATACGGCGGGAATATATAGGTTGTTTGTGTGATAGTCATTGTTCCCTGTAGGATGTCCCACCTCAGTTTGGATCAGGATGTAGAAATGAAGATGCCTATCACGTACAATACAAACATCACAGGTAGACCCCATTCAGTGGGAATGTAGGGTCATTACCATGTCATATGTCAAACTGCCTTTTTCTCTAAAAGCTTGAGGAGTTGTTAGATGATAGTGTATCCAAGGAACTTTAACACTTTAATATCATATATTTTGTTTACACCTAATTTCAGCGCCATGACATGGGTTAATGGAAAGCTGTTGCGTGTCAACACTGTGATGGTGTCATTGACAGAAATCATATTCACAATCGGGAGTATCTTCATTTGATCTTCATTTGCAGATACGCATTTTGTTATTTATGCACGGGCACAACCCTTATGTGTGCCTTTAGAAGAACAAATCAATGGGTGTCACGACTAATGTGGTGATTAATAAGGCCACCCACCTAGCACCTTTTTTATAAAAGGCTCACTGAAAGAACATATTTTATCACTAGTTATAATGCACTCAAAGAGGTCGTCTCTCATACTTGTTCTAAAATAGAAGATACTCCCAAACACGTTAAGCGACATCCAAGAAGGTTCCAAATATATGAGGATTGGATTGATTTTCAAGTAAATTTAGCTATAGTTTGAACCCAAACTAAGAGGAAATGGACAACGGCTAGATTAGGTCTAAAACCATGCATTGATCGGATAAAAAGAACAAGAGATCATGATGATCCAATCCTATGGCCATAGTTCAATCATAATCAAGAAAATTGAAGAAGTAGATGGAAGATATGATTGGACCCATCTTTGATAACATATCAGTATTGGGTGGATCATGTTCATCTATCCTGTCCAGCACTCCAAACCATCACGGAGTGGACAGTTAAATGTAGTATGCGGTTTGATCTAACCATCCAACACCTCGAGAGAAAAAAAAAAAAAAAACAAAGAGTCTAATCAGATGAGTAGCCATAATCGATTTCAGGTCTGATATCATCCCTTAAGGTTTTCCAAAATAGGTCTTGACCTAATTAGTGAGTCATGAATATTTTTATGAAAGGATCAGCTATAAGAAAACAATCCTAGAAGCCAGCAGTTATGACTCTGTCTTGGATATTTTCTTATTTGGAACAAATGTCGTAAGCGTGAAGGACCCGGGATCAGCAAGAAAACCTAGTAAGGGTTTTACTACCTCGCAGTGAAGGGTTCGAGGCCATACATCAAATACATATATCTACTTTATAATTTATCTTTCTTTTATCTTCACATAACCTAACTTAGTTCTAGCATTGATCATTACTGCATAGCAGCTACCTCTAGAGTACCATAAGGGCCTATTTGTTTCGATGTAATCACTTGTAATTTTTTTTGAATTTAGCATTTATTAACTACAACGTTATATGTCAATAGAAATTCATGTACAATGTTGACATCTACACCTTTTAGTAGATTTTGACTAAAAAATGATGCAGACTATATAGGCTCCATCAAGATGTGTGCATTACATGCACACCATTCATTCAGTTTTTAAAGATTATTTTAAGGTATGAGCCCAAAAATGCAGCAGATCCAAAGCTTAAGTGGATCACATCATAAGAAGTAGTGGGAATAATGACACCACCATTGAATCCATTGTTTTCTTTGGTGTGGTCCACTTGAGCTTTGGATTTGCTCCATTTTTAGGCTCGTGCACTAAAATAATCTTTAAAAAAATTAAGGGATTGTGTGGATATAACTTAGATATCATGGTGAGCCCCACAAAGTTTTAATGATGAAACTGCGTTGAGTTTTTATGAAACAATTCTTCTGTTTTCAAATATAAGATGGATCTAATCATGATGCTGATACTATGGAATTACATATAATTACATTGAAATAAACAAACCTTAAAAGTAGATTACATATCCACAACATTAAGTTATTGGATCATGATCAACTGAGTTCCAATTTAGGTGATCATATTAATCTGGTCACATTTTATTAACTATTCACCTCAATAGTAGATGAGTCAGGTATTTATCTCTCTTTATTTATTTTATTTGGTTGTTTGATACTTTGTTGATCGTATTAGGTCATACATTCAAATATTAATAAAATTAGCATTATTTAGCCTTCCTATTATTTATATATTCATCTATGCTCCTTTGAGAAATATCAAGTTAAAATATTGTTGAAAGAGTAAGTACTTAAGTCCATTGATACAAGGCAAAACGTCCACTCTATCCTTGCTCATGCCTTGATGGTAGACTCAGAAGAGTTTCAACGTAAGGTCAAGGGTTCAGTACCCATTGTGGTGAAATCACAATGTGGTGTGAGTGTGTATAGGTCGTTAATCATGCTTTGGTGGTAGACTAACAAGAGTTAATTTCAACACATGAGGCCATAGGTTTGACTACCCATTGTGGTAGAGTGCATGTGTGCGTACAGTAAAAAAGCAAAAGGAATTCACTAAGGAAAGGCTAACCCTTATCCTTTCACAAATCGCCCAATGCCTTTGTCACAAGTAGTGGTTGAGGATAACTAAATCACTACATGTAGAGTCTCTAATTAGTCTAATTCAACAAATATACACCTATGGTTCAATTAAACATTGAGTTGAGTAGACTTTGATATACTCATGCATCATAATCACACACAAAATACTAATATATGCCCTCGAGCAGACATGGCCTTGTGTTTGATTGGATTAACACAGCACATTTTAACACGTTATCATTCCCTTGTACATAAATAAATACAATGGTCAATTAGCAACGGCCCATCGATAAGTTGGTCCATCATTTGGTGGGTGTAGATCAATCCACAAGATTGCTAATCTTGTGATTTATAGTTCCATTTGCTAAGTGGTAGCGTATGCAGTACATGTACATCCGGCCTCATTCTAGATAGGAAACGATAAGTTGGCATTAATAACCACTTCAGTTATCCACCACATCCATTGACAGAAGCCATGGGCCCCACGAAAATGACGGTTACCATCTTTTGGAGGTGTGGGACCTATTAGAAATTAAAGAGGACCCTCTACCTTCAAATTCAGATGAATGATCATCATCATTAACCGTTAGAATCAACTGACATTAGGGTGTGCCTTTGGTTGCACCAAATAAGACTGATTGGTGCGTTTGGTTGCACCAACCCTCAAGTAAAAATTTCTCGTTAGTGGTCTGACCTGGTCTAAAGGTGATGGTTTTGTCGGTGGTGGGCCCCATGTGAAGTAGGTACGATTGAAGGAATCTCATGAGACCTAACCCAAAAATCTCTGATTTTATTGGCCCGAGATGAGAATCATGAGATTCGGACGTGGATTGCGTCCTACCTCCGCCTTGAAGGTAAACCATCTGGAGCCCACCGCGTTGTAAGTATTTTATCCATTCCGTTCATCTCTTCTATCAGACCATTTTAAATTATCGTTTTAAAAATGAGGTAGGTCCACAGCTCCAGTGGACCACACCAAAGAAAACTGCAGTGATAATGACACCCACTGTTGAAGCCTTTCTAAGGCCCACTGTAATGTTTTCTTACCATCCAATCTATTAATAAGTTCATGTAGACGTGGATGAAGTGAAAACACAAATATAAGCTTGATCCGAAACTTCTCTGATTCTCATAAACTTTTTAATGGTGGACGTTCAATCCCCACTTTGTGGTCCTTTGGCTTACCTCATTTATAGGATGATAACTTAAAACGGTCTGATAGAAGCTATGAACGGTGTGGATAAAATCCTTACATTGCAGTGGGCTCCGCAGAGCCCTGTACGGACGGTTTATTGTCCCGGAGGGTGTAGGACGCAATCCGCGTCCCATGAGATTCACATGTTGATGTATATGTCAAGATATGTTAATTAAATGAAGAGAAAAGGACAAGATATTCACCTAACTTCATTTGGCACACGTGGTCCACTTAGGGTACCCAAATTGTGACACGTGGCCTTTGATGCTACACCCAGGCCCACCATCCATGATCGATACTTTTGATGTGGGCCCCACTGCGAATGAATCACATGGAAATGTCTCAATCCTATCTTAAAAATATTTATGCTTCAGGCAAAGGATTTCTAGTTAAATGTAAGGTAAGAATTATATATAATGGGCCTTATTGATGAAGGGTCTGAATTTTTCAAAGGGTTGGATGATATGATCCGAGCGTACCAGTGTACCTCGAAAGTTGTAATTATGCAAGGGATGGTATGTTCTAGTTGGAATAGGATTGTCTCAATCCTATTAAATATATAAGCATACCGGCTCATAAGCAAACGCACGCGCAACGCCTGGAAGTCTTCAATAATCTCCTGCAGCAATAAATTTCTAAATAGATAGGCTTGGTTTATTTGTTTTATCTCCATGGACCGACTTTTTTGGACGCAGGCTTCAGTGGGGCCCACCCTAATGTAATAGTTTTATCCACCCTCTTCATCATTTTTCTCCAATTATTTTAAAGTATAGTACGGCAGGTCCACAACTCTAGTAGAGCACATCAAAGGAAGCTGCGGTGATAATGCCACCCGCAGTAAATCCTTTATAAGGACTACTGTAATGTTTTTTTACTATACAATGTATTAAAAAGGTCATGTAAACATTGATGAAGTGAAAAAACAAATATCAGCTTAATCCAAGACTACACCTAGGTCCATGGCTCAACTGGCAGACTGAGTGGAGATACCTCGTTTCAACACTTGAGGTCTTGGTGGGGGTGGCTAACATGGAGTGTCTATACTTACATGGGTGTGTGCTAACAAGCTAACTCAAAAAAATAAAAAAATAAAAAAAGCTTGATCCAAAACCTATCCAACCCCCAGGAAGTTTTGAATGGTTACATCACATTTGGGATAATACCTTAAAATTATCTTAGAAAAGCAATAAACAGTGTGTATAAAATGCTTACATCACGTTGGCCCCACATATCCCTGTCCGAACGAATTGCCATCCTAGCCGGGGTAGGACAATCTCCATCCGATTTTTTTAATGCCGTATTATAGTACACATGCGAAACACGAAAGTGTTTGTTTTATTCGGTATTATGGTACACATGTGAAACATGAACACCTTTGTTCTACGGCACTGATTGTGTGGCCCACCTTGATGTAAGTGTTTTATCCATGTCATTTATCAATTTTTTTAAAAATAATTTTAAGGTATTAGCCAAAGAATGAGGTAAGTAAGAAGATTAAGTGGACCACAAAGTTAGGATTGAACATTTATTATTAAAAACTTCTTGAGAACGGAAGAGGATCAAGCTAATATTTGTTTTTTTCATTTCATGCACATCTATGTGACCTTATGGGGCTGAAAGTCGGGCCGGGCGGATTGGGTTGGGTTGGGTTGGTACTAACCCTAATCCAACTTAACCCAATCATGGGTTGAGAATTCTCAACCTAAGTTCAATCCAAGCGAGCTCAGTCAGGTTAATTGGGTTGGTCAGGTGTATATATGCTAATATTTTTGTTATTATATTAGTTTATTATATTTCAATATAGAACTTATTTTTTATATCCATAATTTTATTACTTAGATATGTAATTATCTATCATAAATAACTTTAAAAAAATAAATAATAATAAGTTAAAATACAAGACAACTACTTGTTTAAAAGTCATGTAGCATAGCACGCAATCTGTTTGGGAGAGACAAATCCGGCATATCGTATTAGCTTGAGTCCTTGAAAATGACGTGGACAAATGAGACCCGACATCACTGGTATACCTTTGATTCAAATGATTCACACTCAATTATAATTTATAAGTAACTTATATATTCATCAAATTCGAGTTGGGTTGGGCAACCCCAGACCTCAACCCGAGCCCAACCCAAGTTTTATCAATTTGGTGTTTGTACAGCCCAAGCTTGAAATTGGACCCGATATATCTGCGCAAACCGAACCCAATGTCGGGTCGGTCAGGTTGAACCCGCCCAACTTTCAGCCCAAACCTTATGAATATTTTGGATGGTAAAAAATCATCACAGTGGCCCTTAGAAAGGTTTTAATGGTGGGCGTCATTATCACCGCAACTTCCTTTGGTGTGGTCCATTGGAGCCGTGGAACTGCTTCATTTTTAATATAATACCTTAAAATGATCTAAGAAAAGCGATTAATGTCATGGATTAAACACTTACATCATGGTGGACCCCACATAGCCCTGCCTGGACGGATTACCATCCTGGCAGGGGTAGGACGTAATCCGCGTCCTTTGTTCTGACCATCAGTTTACTGGCTAATGGTTGGACGGTCAGGATTTGTAAATTGATGTGATATTTAAAAAGAGGACAAACCCAGCTATGTAAGTTAGCATACAATGTAAGTGGGGCCTGTTGTGTTTTTTAGAATAAAAATAAATTTCAAAAAATAAAGTTATTTTTAGAAAGTAAATAAATATATTAATTATTTAAAACTTTCCATAAATAGTATGAATAGCCTGTCGGTAAGAGAGGAGGAGTTTTTGCTTATGCAACCAGGGTTCAAATCTCCTCGAGGACGGTGCGAAGCACCGTCCGCGCACGCGCGCGCGTGGCGTGGGCTGTAGGGCTGCTTGGGCGCTTTATTAGGCGCACTTAGCACTTCGCACGTTCGCATCGTCGCAAGGAGCTAAAAGAACTTAGTCTTTTTGGCACATGGTTCAAATTTTTTGGGTCATGGAATTGAACCCTGATGATTTATTATCTTTTGTTGATTAAGAGTAATTATGACATGATTGTACATGTGGCACCTATGCCATGTGTCGCTTATGTGGATACAGTTTTTCCCGTTGGATAACTGCTTCTGTCTGAATGGGTACAGAAATAACTGCCATAGGACAAAAGGTCATGTCCTTTCATGGAAGGCAATTATTTGCTGTGAATGGGTGTGGATTTCTTGAAGAGTCTCTTTAGTACCTCTTCAGGAAGAAATCCATAACCCTTCAATTGATATAAATCCTGGATGCTATAATCCAGATGAAGTAATTCTTATCCTTAAGATTATATCATCTCCTGAGCAATTACTCTCGATCTAATCTCTTACTGAATTTTTTCTGAACGTCTTACGGCATATCAGTGTTTAAACTAGAGATCTGTTCAACACTTAAATGTGCAAATTTTCGTGTTGAAAATCGGATTGAGAGTTCATTGTATCCTGAAGACAATTTGCAGATTTCCTTCATTTGCACTTGCTGGAAATTCCAGAAAAAGGGCAGCAAATCTGTCTTGAGAAATTGACTATTCAAGTCAAGCCTTGAACCCGATAAATCTGATCGTTTCGTTATCATTTTCTTCTATCCTCCGTTGTGTACAAAGAATTACAAATTCTAACAGGGCCCACTGCGATGGTTGTATGACATCCAATCTGTCTATCGTATAAGTACCCGTGTGTCCTGCTTGCAGCCCAGAAATCAGGTGGGCCATTTTCAAGTGGTGATGTAGCGAGATGTAATTGGTGGAGCTGTTCGTTGTGAGAGATGTACGTGGGCTTTTTAAGTTTCCCATTAAGTAATTACTGGAGGCGGATTGGGTACTGCCCTGCATGTTCCAAGCTCGAGACAGGCTGTGGCTTTGTGGGGCCATCGTGACCGTCCATCCATTTTTTCGTATCATTTTGGGTTATGAGCCCAAAAATGAAGCAGATCCAAAACTAAAGTGGACCACAGAAAGCAGCTAATGACACCCAACGTTGAAACCTTCATAAGGCCCACTGAGGGGACACCATGATGTATGAATTTTATCCACACCGCCCATCCCTTTAATTTTAGGTTATAAGCTCAAAAATAGACAGATCCAAGCCTCTAGTGGACTGTATAGTGGAGATTAAATTGAAAACTTCTTAAGACCATAGATGTTTTGGATCAAGCTGATATTTGTGTTTTCCCTACATCAGAATCTACACGATCTCGTGAACTGGTTGGATGGCAAATAAACATCACTGTGGGCTTAGAAAGGTTTCAAAGGTGTGTAACATTAGCATTGCTGCTTCCTGTGGTGTGGTGCATTTGAGCTTTCTATCTTCCTCAATTTTGGGTTCATATCCCAAAATGATATGGAAAAATGGTTGGACGGTGTGGATAGAATCCATACATCACAGTATCCCTCAGAAGCCCATCCTATCTCAAGCTCAAAATGGGAGGGTGGTACCCAAACGCAGTTTGGAATTACACGCGGATTGCCCGAGAAAGGCTTTAGCTGGAAGTTGCTGAGAAACTTCCTTTAATGGTGCAGCCCTATGTCATGTTTGTGACAAATTCTGTCTGACCATCCATTTTTCCATCTCAATTTGGGAAATGGGATTAAAAAGAGAAAAGAAAAAGAGGTCTATTCAAAACTCAAGTGGGCCACGTGAAAGGAAATAGCAGGGATTAAGCAACGACTACAAACGTTAGGATGGCCACAAAAGTTTTGTATCAAGCTAAGTTTTTAGCGTTTTCAATATCTCCCTGTGGTAATGACCTATAAAGGATTTAGAGGGCATATAGGAATCAAGGTAGACCTAGGAAGGTTTTAACTTTAGGCATTTCAAACCCTACAGTTATATCTAGTGTGGTCCACTTAGTCCAAATAACCTTGTATGAAGACGTGCTTGTGGTAGTAGCCCGTACTTTCCAACCCTGAGTTTACTTTGTTATTTTTTAAAGATAAAAAGGTCCACACGCCACGGTTGTCCCTCATACAGGTTCTCGTGTCAATCGGAGGAAGGTTTTTTTCAAGGGACATAGGCTCCACCAAAAATTGAAATTCAGCCAACCTCTTAGTAGATTTAATTCGTTAATCTTAATCCTAGGAACCCATAACAAAATTCTTCTATTTTCTATTTGAAGTTCTCTATAGTTTACAATTACGCAAACATTATGCATTAATTCTAGACTATTTTCTCCTATGTGGTTTATCTATGAAGAGTTTTGTCCTTAAACTTAAATTGATGATATAAAATTAAAACTTTATACGTGTAAATTAGAAAGATTTACTTCATCACAATCTAGTGAGGCGCATGTAAGATATAAATGGGTTTAAAACGTATGGCACTTGCCACACAATGGTCATTTGGTCATTTCCTTCTTCCTTTTTTTTTTTTTTTCATAGGAGGGGAAGAGGGTGTTTTTTAGTTACCTTCTTTATTCATTCTTCATTCTTTATTCATTAGTTTCTTTTATAATTGTTTTTTAATTTATTTTTTTTAGTATGAATGATGAAAGTTTGTGAAAGATAAGGTGCACTGGTTTCTTTTATATTTGTTTTTATTTTTAGTCTAGTTAGATATATATGATCAGTGGGAGGGTATGGTGATTACCTTTATAGTTGTTTTTTTTTTTTTTTTTTTTTTTTTTTGTAAATTTTTTAAATGGTAGGAGTTTGTGAAAATTATGAGAGTGTGGGGTTACACTTTTTGTATTTTTGTTTGAATAGTGAGACAACATGAATCATAGATATTCACTGTGGACTACTAATATTTATTATGGACCACTGATATTAACATAACCCATTGGTATTCATTGTGGATTACTAGTATTAACAGTGGTCCGCTGGTATTCACTATGGACTGTTAATGTTAATAATGGCCTGTTGATATTCATTGTGGTATACTAATATTAGTAGTGGATAGCTGATATTCAGTTGATCTTGAAATATCAACAGTCTTTAATTGAATATCAATGATACTCAACTGAATAACAACAATCCACCGCTAATATTTGTGGTCCACAATGAATTCTACTATTAGTATTAGTAGTCCTTTGTTAATATCCACAGACCTCAATGGATATAAGTGGTCTAGTGTTAATATATGTGGTCTACAATGAATTATGCTATCCATATTGTTTCACCATTCATACAATAAAAAATAAAAAATGAAACTTCTACACTCTTTTTCCTTTCACAAACTCTCACTATATATATATATATATATATATATATATATATATATATATATATATATATATATATATATCCACAACAACTATAAAGGGAACCACCACACCTTCCTCACTTTCACGAACTCCCACCAAACATATCTAACTAAATAAAAATTAAAAACAAGCATAAAGGGAACCATCATGCCTTTTATCTTTCACGAACTCACATCATTCAAAATTCTGCCATAATCAATTTATTACGACATTCTTCTATTACAAAAATTCATCAATTAGCTTAGTTTATGATACAATCGTTGTATCAATTGATTTTTTCTACTTTTAAACTTTTAAAAAGCTGGCAAGGGGCAAGAGGAGAGGTGAAGGGGGGATTCGCATATGCTACTATCAATGATGGGCCAGGTGGCCCTGCTACAAACTAGCTTAGGCTGATATATTAGGACCGAGGGGCCGGACCTAAGCCTAACCTCTAATAACAGTGTGGGCTTTGGCTTTTTTTTTTTTTTTTTTTTTTAAAGCCTATCAATTAAATAGTGTCTTGTGCCAAACATTGTTTTAAATCGACAAGCATTGTGCTTCACTCATACTTTATACTTGATTGGTGCCTAAAAATTATTGCAAAAGAAGATCCAAGCCATCCAACATTTGGACTTTTATTTGCTATAATTGTCTCTTGTCCATCCATCGGCCTCTAAATTTTTTTACATTTTTTGGGAATCAGAGAGCACTTGAGGCCCATCAGATTACTGGTATTCAATTCAGTCACTTAACTATGGGCATGCTGGTGTAGGGTGGTGCATCCTCACACTTAATATTTAAGTGCACTGGACCTTTTAATGCGTATTTTATGATTGCATCTGTGTCACTAGTCTAAGTGTATGAAAAATCAGAGGGCCCTCCAATAGATGCATCACTATCCAGTGAAGTTGCCAGCACAATGCCAATTATCATTAGACTGTTCAATGTGGATGGTTTTACAATTTTGTAGTGATGAAGGGCAAGTTGCAAATATGCTCTTAATACTCTTGGACCAAAAGAAGCTTAAAAAAAAGCAGTTGTAGTCCATTAAATTTGGGCTCAATCTTATGTAGAGCATGACGAATTGGGCCTCCAGCATGTCAATTTGAAAATTTTCATTGTGAATAAGGAAAAATTACTATTTCAAGTTTGGGTCATAAATCAATAGTAACTTTTGATCCAGCATTGTTACGAAATGCATAGCCTATTAATCTTTATATAGCGGGCCATCTGAGGTCGATTGACCTTGTAATGGGTCGTGTTTGTCCATATTGTAAGAAAATGCATCATTTTCGTTTAAAATTGTAATTTTAGAAAAAAAAATTATTTTTAATAATTTCTAGTTTTATCGTATTTTTAAAATTTTTAGTTTTGGATTTATGTTTTTTTTTTTTTTTTTTTTTGAAAATTGCTTATAATCATGTAATTAAGAATCCTCTAGTAAAGTTTATCTAAACTTTTTATTTTTAAAAAATTAGACTTCAAAAGAGTTTTTAATATCTTGAATAGCTTTCGAATTAAGACTTTTAAGTCATACATAAGTGATATAATTAAAAAGTTTTAAATGATTATTTAATAAAATACTTAAATTTTCACTCTTATTTTCTCGTGGACTTAAAAGCTTTACTTGTGAACTCATAGTTACTTGTGAAAAGACAATGATTGTTACACCATTGGACCAGTCAATCAAGTATTTACATCATCTTTCCATACATTTCTCCTTTCACAAACTCTTACTATTCATACTTAACAAAAAAGAAATTAAAAAAAAAAAAAAAAACTATAAAGAGAACCATTACATTTCCATTTCTTTCACAAACTCTTATAATTTATAATAATTAAAAAAAAAAAAACCAATAAAGGAAAACAAGGAAGGAAGAAGGAAATGTATTAAAAAAAAACCCATCCTCCCTTTTAGAAAATTTATAAAATAAATTTTTTTTAAAAAAAAAAACAATGAAAAAGTAAATGATCCAATGGTCTTTGTGCAACAAGAGCCATAAGTTTTGAACTCACCTAATTTATGAAGAGCTCGCTGTGTTGTCATAAAATAAATTTATTCTATTCATATGTAAAGAGTTTTAATTTCATATCATCAGTTTAAATTTAAGTGTAAAACTCATCACAGATAAACTATATTAGAAAAAATAGTTCAAAATGAATGCATGAAGTAATTGTAGTTATGAGCCAATAGACAGTTCAGTAAAACTAATAGAAAAATTCTTTTATAAGTTTATAACTGTCTAATTACTTAAAATGAATGAATTAAATCATTCAAGGGGTGAGCAAAATTTTTATTTTCAGTGGAGTTACACCATTTTTTCAAAAATTACTCCTATTTTCGTGACAAGAATTCACCTGAAATGAGCAACTTTACTAGAGCAATATTTTCATGTCTGTAAAAATCAATAGGTGCCTGGGATGGTAAAAAATCTTCTGTTGGGAAAAGACCAATTACATCACAACACGAGGTCATTTGGGCCAAAAACTCCAATCGGCGCCTTGGTTCATATCAGAAAACATACCACCTAATTAATTGCATTTTTCCACGTCACGCCTGACTCTTGCATTTTTACACGTCACCCGTCGGGGGTGACATGGAAAGTATGTAGCAGGCACCGCATGTAAAGGTGCCTGCTACCTAATCCGCGACCTTCGCTCCCATCGTTAGCCTGATGATTTTTCCTTCAATTTTCTATGTTGACGCTGATTTGTCAAGCTCGCCCTGTTGCTCGGGTTGACCCGCCACAAAAGACTTCTAGAAGGTGGGCCAATCATCATAACTGGTCCAAGTCATCTCTCCACACGCACCTCCACATGCGCCTATATGTGAACATTTGACACGTACGGAACATCTGAACAAGGACTCGAACAGGGCCCACCTAGTTGATGACCTGTCCCAAAAATCACGCCTTCTTTAAAAAGCTTGATAACTGTACACATTTGGCCTGCCTGATGACTGGGACACTGATTTTTGGGCCAAGCCATCTTCATGGGGAGGCAGACCTTTATGCATTGATCGAACCTCTCACAAACATATCAGGTTGGCATGTTGGGCCACATGTAGAGATACTCTGGATCGTACTTGTCCTGCCGTTTTCATCGGATGGCTAGATCATCAATGGGTGATTTTGATTTAGGACGAGAGCCATTCCATTATAAGAATCCATCAGATCAATGGATTTATGTGCTAACGGTGGGCCACACATATCCCAATGAAAAGCCTTTTTGTTGGGATCGAGTACAATGACATTCGAGAAATGCTCACATCCAACCGGTTGGACTAAGATATTCAGCATAGCGTGATAGGGAGGGAAGTTGATTGCGTGGTGTGACCTTCGTTATAGGTTGACATCACTAATTTTCATGGGCCCCACGGTAATGTATGTGTTATATCAATACATCACCAATTTTCATGGGCCCCATTCATTCTGTGATATTATTTTAGGGCATGAGCCAAAAATGTGATAGATCCAAACTTCAAGTAGACCACACCGTGGAAAGCAGTGGAGACAATGACTTCAACTGCTTAAACCTTCTTACGGCTCGTTATGTTTTTTTTTTTTTTTTTTAGCAATCTAACTTGAACACTTAGAGAAGGGAAACACAAATACGGGCTTGATCTAAAACGAACTTACGTGACCCCCAGTAAGTTTTCAAGGTTAGGCGTTCAATCCCACTGCTTTCTATGGTGCGATCTACTTGAAGTTTGGATTACCTCATTTTTGGCCTTATTGACTTAAAATAATCTTACAAAATGTTTGAATGGTTTGGATATAATACACACATCATCGTGGGGCCTCATAACTTGATGATGTCAACACACCATGGAAGTCGGTGGTGGGTGGCACACCACGCAATCCACCTCCGTTATTGCGACCTCCGCCTTTTCCAATAGGTTAGCCCCACCACATGAGATCACCTTGCACAAAAATCAGTCCATCCACTCATCAGGAGGGCCATCCTTATATTTTGTTATTTATCAGTGTCTCTGCATGACTTTCGACAGTGTGGCCCACTTGATGAATGCATGGGGTTTATTTTTGCATGACATGATCCTCATGGTGGGGCCAACTTATTGTAGGGGGTGGATGTCACGTGCACATGACAGTTTGGAAGTTATCCACCGTATGACGGTGATTCATAGTTCAAGACGTTGGATGTGAGCATTTCTCTAAGTCAGCTTTGTAGTCCTTTGACTCTCTTCGTCTTCTTAAGTCAGCTTCGACGTGCCATGTATGATGTACGTAAAAAGACTAGGAACTATCCGGTCCTGACGCATCAGAAAAGTGACCAATGTAGCCCATGTTTTGATGATCCACACCGTTGATTCGAAGGAACCAATGGATGGACGATACATCAAACATCTCCCATGCTGCTTGTACAGATTCGATGCATCATGATTCTATTCATGTTCTGATACATAGAATCCTCTAATTCCTCAAATTTTCACAACATTCCTCTCTCCCTCATGTCAAAGCAAGCCTCCTGGAAACGCAGGAGACATGTGCACGAGGGGTATTTTCGTCATTTGAGGTAACGGCAGCCTCCGGTGGAAAAATTCAAAAGAACATGGAAACATCCATGGAAGAAAGCCAGAGCCCACACCTTTATTAAAGTTTAGGCATAGGTCCGGCCTTCCCTCCTGGTATATCAGCCCAAGCTAGCCCGACGTGGGCCAGCCCGGCCCATCATTGATAGCAGTAGCTGCGAATCGCCTTCACCTCTCCTCGTGCCCCTCGCTAGCTTTTTTGAAAGTTTAAAAAGCAAAAAGAGTCAGATACAGCGGCTGTATCGTAAGCTATGATAGGCTTCTTTTCACTAATGTCCACACTGCAAATGGTGGGTCGCATTACCGTTATTACCAGAAGTGAAAATCTGGCTGATCCAGTCGTTGGATGGGCCACGCCTGTACACTGATTCATACCATTGGCTATCCGTTGATTTCGTTATTGTGTCCAGAACAATGAGTAATTCGCCTTTTTTTTCAGAGTAGGTGATTATCATAATGGGTCCCACCTTCTTCACAGTTTGAATATTCTACAAATTGTTATATTTCCGGTAAAAAAAAATGGATGTATCATAACTTACTATACATACGCTTTGTAGAATCACGTCTCTTTCGAAAATTTAATCCGTTTTCCTCGTCTCCGTTCCCTACCGCCGTGTACGTTGGCAAAGCCGCCAGGATTCGAAAATGCAGGCAGACCGGTCAATTTTCAAAGGTAGCTTGTGCAATGCACGGGTGCAACGTGATCGTCGATACGCCGGCACTACAACATGTACACCTGGCATACATGAACTCAAATTAAACTATTCAAACTCTGAGAACCATTGTAGATGGGTCATCGTATCAGGATCCGATTCATTTAACAGTCTCAACCTCCAAGTTATTGGATACTTGTTTGCGGAATTTGTACCGTTGGCTATTTTTCATCTCCACCGTCTAATCGATGTCCACTAGTCGACTGGTTTAGGAATAAAATTAGCATAACTTTGAGTTCTTTATCTATATAATGTGATACGGTCCATCTTTAGTTAGTTATATGCCACATGTACATTATTTTAGTGCATTTGTATCAACCAGCATGCACAGCCAGAGTAACAAAGTTTTTGTCCAGCGGGGATACTTGGTTGTATTTTCAAATTCTAGAAAGAGGCTTCACCTTCCCAATCCGAGGGTGGCCGCTTTGGAAATTGTGTAGGAGAAAGTGATGAGGAAGGAAGCATTTTTTTGGCGTGTGAAAGGTGTTGCTATGTTTTCATGGGATGGCTTCGTTAAGGCGGACTCTCCTTTACCTGTACAATCAACAATGTTAAAGGAATTCTGGCTAGAGCCGGAGAACCTCCGATGCTTAAGTCAGTTATCTGATCAGTATCAAAGAGCTTATCTCATTTCAGTACTGCATACCTTCTTTCGTCTCAAGCTTTGAGATTTATACAGTTTTTCAATCCTCATTCTCAGAGGATTTTTCTCCTAATTATTCAGAGATTTACTCCGTTCCACGGATTGCTCTCAATCCCAAGAATCTCGGGATTCGCTACCCGTATCCCTGAATTTCCGTAGAGCAGTATCTGTTCCCGTTCCGCCACTTACTGTCTCGGCCAGGTTGTTACCGACTCTGGGGGAGTCTTGGCCGCGGCAGGAGGGTGGGTTCTCGGTCTTTCCACGGACGGAATAATCTCGGTGTCTATCCATCATTCCTTATTCCGTGATCGACAGAACCAACTCGTTGAGTCGGTCTTGTTTTATCGGCTGAGTGGCTTGAACACGCTCGGCCTTTAGTGGGCTTTTGCAGGCGAAGTTATCACTCTGACAGAGTGACTTTAATCGTTCCTTGCTTATGCCTCCTGGCCTATCCTCCGTTCAATCAGTGTTGTCTCGGACTCTTCAGGTAGTGTCAGCAGAGCCGACCTACTTTAATCCGAGTCTCCGAACTTAACACATTTTTACCCAACAGTGAGTCCCCTTTACTCCTTGTGTCGTCCGTGGCATCAAGGAGTACGATTTTGTCGGTTGGCTCGTATTAGCATCAGAGACAATGATGAGGCATTTAATGCTCTTTGAGTCGTCTCTAGCGTACGACGCTGCGCCTCCCAAGGCCGCACGTGCCACCAGCCGTCGATTCGTTTCGTCCGCGTATGAAATGTGGACGCGTGGCCACGATGTTACCGCAGTCAGCCAGCGGTTGCCACGCTTCGAACGGGGGAGCCGAGGCGAACGACGATTCACTTTTGCCATAAACGCCCTGCCACGTGGCACAGCTATAAAAGGGCCGGCCGGGAAGACTGTGCAAATTTTATTTTCTCTCTTCTTCCTCCCGCCTGTGTCCAATTCCGAGTTCGTTTTTACTTCTTCTCCTCCTCCTCCTCCGTTGTCGCTTCTTTCTCCGTCAATCTCCCCTTGCACTCGTCGTCGATTTTTTTGGTGAGTCATTTCCTCTTTCTTTTATAAGCTTTAATGATCGCACACGGCTCTTAAAGCCCCCGGGAGGAGATGTCCGTAAATGAGGGTGTGTCCCAACATCTTTGGGACGTTACGGAACCACCTTCACTGTTGACGGAGTTTGTCGTCGATGCTAACGTCGCATTCTGGCTTGTCAAAGAAACCGGCGACTCATCGGCTGGGCGTCCTGCCCAGACCGGTCCATCCAGCGGTGGGACGTCTCTGGTGACTCGTCCAGGGAGACCTAACCCTTGGGTGGACCAGCTGGAGGATGAGGATGGAGAGGATGAATTAGTTACGGGCGAAGGGGCGACCATTCTAGGCCCTGTGAACCAAACTACGGAAGCCTCTGAGTCGTCTTCAAAAGGGAAAGAAGACGAACCTAGCGGTCTCGTCACCTCCATTCTAACTGAATCCGACCTAAACCGGATCAGGGCTGGATATCATGTCCCTGACTCGGTCGTCCTCCGTCTCCCTCATCCGGGTGATTTACCCGACCATCCCCCTGCAGGGATGGTCGTTATTTTTCAAGTCACGATGCAGTGTGGCTTGCGTTTGCCACTCCAGCCCATCGCTCGTGACTTTCTGTCCCGAGTCAAAATAGCTCCCGGTCAAATTGTTCCGAATGTGTGGAGGAATTTGTTCGGGTGTGCGGTACTCTGGTCCGAGTTAGAGCAACCTTCCCTCACGGTCGACGAGTTCCTCTATCTGTATCAAGTCCGACCAAATCCAAACTTCTCTGGCCTCTATTTCTTGAGCGTGTGGAGAGACAAAGGGGGGTCTTTAATAACCGACCCACCCACTTCGAACAAGTTCTGGAAGGAAAGGTGGTTCTGTGCCTGCGGTCGATGGGAGTCGACCGACACGTGGCCGTACGAGCCTCAAGTATCCCGCACGTTCCGTAGAGTAGGTGACTCGGTGACTCGGCCCAATGGTCTTTCCTTCTCTTACTCTTTGTTTTTATACCATCTTCTGCTAATCCTGACTCCACAATGTCTTGCAGATATTTTGAAGAAGAGAGGAAAACTCGAGTCCGGGGCTCTGACTCGGATAAGGGAGCTGAGGAAGCTGAGTGCAGGGAGCGGTCTTGAAAGTTGCTATTGCAACCCGAGCGCCTCCATCTTGCAGGTTTAGATTCGTTCGTCTCAGGTAGCCGTCTTCCTTTTCTTTGTTCTTTCGGTTCCCTGTTCGCCTCCTCATTCTTTTTACTCATCCTTGCAGACCTTCCCGAGGCTCGCCCTATTCTGAGGCCTGCGCCTGAGAGCATGGCCGAGTCCCGCCCTGCCTTGAAGCCGCTTTCCAGAGTGAAGGCCCCCCCGAGATCGGCTCTGTTGTCCGGGTCTCGGCCCTCGAAGCAGCAGAAGACCGCGGGCAAGGGTAAGGAAACGGTCGTTCCACCCGCTTCTGCACCTGTTGCCCCCCAATTGGTCGTCCTTTCCGACCCTGATGAGAGGGCCGAGGAAGCGGAGCCAACTCCTCCAATGACTCAGGCAACTCTCGAGTTGGGACCTGTTGCAGAGGAGGTCCCAGGGCTGAGGGAGGCCCCGCGCGAAGAATCCCCGAGAAGGGAGATGACTCAACAGGAGTCCCCCTTCATGAAGATCATTGCGGGGATGGTTCCTTGGGCGCTTGCCCACGGGGCGAAAGAGACTTCGGCAGTTATTACAACGCTCCGACTGCCCAGACCCTCGGATATGCGGCGAGGTTACTTTTTGAGGTAAATTTTTCTTCAATCCTGTGTCGCCCTTAACTAAGTTTTACAGCATAGCTCACTGTCTCTTTATCACAGCTGGCACCTTGCCTCGTCAAAGCTAGCTCGGAGTTGACTGCCACCCAAAAACTCGCATCCGAGACAGAGACTGCGAGGAGGGTCGCTACCGAGGCTGAGGGGCTCCGAGAGATCGCTGAGAGCCGGATTGGCATCATGACCGGCGATCTATCGATCGCTCGGAAGGCGGCCGTGGATGCCCGTGCAGCTCTTGAAGGGGTCAAAGCCGATAACGCTCTCCTGACTTCGCTCCTCCAGGAGGCCGAGGAGAGGGAGCGACACCTTCTTCGGGTTCACGGCAGGTGCGAGGGTGCTCTTGCTCGCGCGAAGGCCGAGGCCGCCGGCCTCGTTCAGGAGGCTCAAGAAGAAGTGCGCCGAGCCAAAGAGGAACGAGAGCGAGCCGTAGATGCCTTCCTCGAATCTTCCGAGTTTGAAGATGAGAGGGACCGCCTTTATCAAGGTGGTTATAAGGCCTGCGTCTTAGAGATGAGGGCGGCCTTCCCTGATCTCGACCTCTCCGCCTTCGAAGTTGACAGTCCGTCCGCTGAGGCTGCTGAGAGCGAAGCCCCCGAAGGAGATGCTGCTGCTGACGAGGCCGGTCCTTCGGGCGCCGTATAGGAGATGAATTCCGACTGAATGGGACAGTCGGATATTGTACTTTCTTTTTATTTTATTCTATTTTTTGTTGGTGACCCGACATCGGGTACTTGGACGAAATACAACTTTTTATTGAGTCGACTTCAATTACAGTACTTTCTATTTTATCTTACGGGTAATAAATCTTGAGATGCTCAGCGTTCCAGGGATGAGGCAACAGTTGTCCATTTAGGTCTTCCAGCCGATAGGTTCCCAGTTGGATGGTGCCTGAGACGACGTAGGGACCTTCCCAATTGGGTCCTAGTGTACCCGACCTAATTTTCTTGGTGTTTGGGAAGGTCTTTCGGAGGAACATATCCCCGGCTTGGAATCGTCTGATTTTAACTCGGCGATTGTAAAACGAGACACCTATCTTTATCGGGCCATCATCCTCAATCGAGCCCTTTCTCTTTTCTCTTCCAACGAATCAAGCTCGAATGAGAGGAGTTCGTCATTCTCTTGTCCACAGTACAAGTTGACTCGGGCCGAGTCAACGCCGATCTCAACTAACGCGACTGCTTCCGCACCGTAACATAGGAAAAATGATGTTTCTCCCGTGGCAGTCCGTGCTATGGTCCGATAGGCCCACAGTATATTCGGAAGTTCCTCGGCCCATGCTCCCTTTGCTTCATCGAGCCTCGTCCGGAGGTGCTGCTTTATAATTTTGTTGACCGCCTCGACCTGTTCATTTGTCTGAGGATGATGAGACGAGGCGTACACGTTTCGAATCCCGAGATTGCTGCACATCTCCCGGAATTGTTTGTTATCGAACTGCCTTCCGTTGTCAGTTATGATAGTCCGAGGTATCCCGAACCGACAGATGATATTCTTCCAAACGAAGCTTGTGATCCTTTGCTCGGTAATTTTTGCCAATGGTTCTGCTTCAGCCCACTTTGTGAAGTAGTCCACCACAACCACAGTGAATTTAGTCTGACCCTTCCCCAGTGGAAAGGGCCCGATGATGTCGATCCCCCATTGCGCAAAGAGCCATGGTCCCAACATCGGAGTCAGTTCCTCAGGGGGTTGTCTTGGAATTACTGCGAACCGCTGACACTTATCGCATCTTTGAACGAATCGTTTATAATGGTGTAATACCCCTGCCGCAATACTTTATTGGCGAGCGAGCGTCCTCCTGAATGGTTTCTACATACCCCTTCGTGTATCTCCCGTAAGATATAATCGGCTTCTTGGGAGTCGACGCACCTTAGCAGAGGAGTATGAAAGCCTTTTTTATATAGAATCTCATTCAAGATGGTATAGCACGAGGCTCGAACTTTTAACCGCCGTGCCTCGGCGGGATCTTCTGGCAGTTCTCCATCGCTGAGGTAGCGGATGAGTGGGTCAAACCAAGCAGTCGCTGAGTTGATGGGAAATAGGGCCGAGACTGTCGGCTCATCTATGCTTGGTTTAGGGACGTACTCAATCGGGACCGACCGATGTATGTTTTCCTCGTCAGCTGAGGCAAGCTTTGCTAACAAGTCAGCTTTGGCGTTGTCGGTCCTGGATATTCGAATTACTTCACACTTTTAGAATCCACCGATCAATTCTTTAGCCTTTTCCATGTACGCCTTCAGTTGTTCTTTCCGAGTTTGATAAACACCGGAAACCTGGTTAACGACTAATTGTGAGTCGCTAAAAACATTCAAATGGGTCGCGCCTAGACTCGCGGCGAGTCTAAGGCCTAATAATAAGGCTTCGTACTCTGCTGTATTGTTGGACGCCTGAAAGTCGAGTCGCAAGGCATATTACATATAGGTTTGATCGGGAGTTTCTAATACTACCCCTGCCTCGCTTGCCTTGGAATTGGATGAACCGTCGACAAATAGCTTCCAGGGTACCGGCCGAAGAGAGGGAGAAGCCTCAGATACAGTCATTCCCTCCGACTCAGGTATAGTGTCACGATTAGGAGTCACTTCAATAAGGAAATCGGCGACGGCCTGTCCCTTTATGGCTATCCTGGGCCTGTAATGTATGTCAAATTCGTTCAATTCGACTGCCCATTTCGTAAGTCGATCGGAAGCCTCCGGCTTTTGGAGAATCTGGCGGAGTGATAAGTCGGTCACAACGACAATGGTGTGGGCCTAAAAGTATGGCCGGAGGCGTCGTGACGATACCACCAGAGTTAAGGCTACTTTCTCGAGCTGAGGATACCTCGTCTCTACTGGTAGCAAGGCTTTACTGACGTAGTAGACTGGCAGCTGCTTCCCTTGACTCTCTCGTATTAAAGCCGAGCTTACTGCGACCTCAGATACGGCCAAATATAATAACAACGCTTCACCAGGCTCGGGCTTAGATAGCAGCGGTGGAGATCCGAGGTAAGCCTTCAGATCTTGAAATGCCTTCTCACATTCGTCCGTCCACTCCATCGTCTGTCGTCCCTTCAATTGCTTGAAGAACGGGAGACATATATCTGTGGCTCGGGACAGGAAACGATTGAGCGCGACTACTATTCCTATCAACCTTTGAATGTCTTTGATTGTTTTAGGAAACTCCATTTCGAGTAAAGCTTTGATTTTCTCGGGATTCGCTTCGATTCCTCGCTGACTAACGAGAAAACCGAGAAATTTTTCCGAGCTCACGCCAAACGCGCACTTGCTCGGATTCAACTTCATTTTATATTTACGTAGAGTCAAGAACATTTCTTCCAAGTCCGCCTCATGGTCGACTGCTCGTTTACTTTTGACGAGCATATCGTCAATATAAACTTCCATCGTTCGGCCTATCTGCCGAGCGAACATTTTGTTCATTAACCGCTGATACGTTGCTCCGGCGTTCTTTAATCCAAATGGCATCACTCGGTAACAGTAAAGGCCTTTGTCAGTGACAAAGGTGGTTTTTGATTTATCATTCTCGTGCATTACAATTTGATTATAGTCCGAATAGGCATCCATAAAACTTAGCAGTTCATGACCCGCGGTACTGTCAACCAGCTGATCAATGCGAGGATGAGGGAAGCTATCCTTAGGGCAGGCTTTGTTTAGATCTGTATAGTCTATACAGACTCGCCACTTTCCATTGGCTTTCTTTACGAGTACGACATTGGCTATCCATTCCGGATAGTATATCTCTTCGATGAATTTGGCTTTAAGAAGCTTGCCGACTTCTTCTTCAATGATAGCGTACCTTTCCGGGCCGAGAGGACGACGCTTCTATCGGATAGGTCTAAAAGTCGGGTCGATGTTGAGTCGATGCGTTATAACCGAAGGATCGATCCCAGGCATGTCTTTGTGGCTCCAAGCGAAGATATCGGCATACCGTCGAAGCAAGGTGATCATTCGTTCCTTAAGAGACGGACTCAGAGATGAGTCGATTTGGACTACTTTCGAGACGTCTGTCTCGGTTAACGGCTCCTAGATGAGTTCTTCCATCGGCTCCCTCCGCTCATGAGATCCAATACGGGGGTTCAGCGATTCAATCGTCGACACTTCAGTCGGGGCCTTAACTGCGGTGGCATAGCATTTTCGAGAATCTTGTTGATCTCCTTTCACAATCCCTACTCCCGACTCGATCGAAAATTTTATGGAAAGGTGGTAGGTAGACACCACAGCTTGAAGGAGGCTTAGAGACGGTCGGCTGAGTATGGCGTTATACACCGACGGTTGGTCCACGACCAGGAAGTTGACCATCGCGGTCCTTTAATGGGGCGCGGTTCCAGCGGTAAGTGGCAGTGAGATGATTCCCTCAGGAAGTACCTGTCCACCCGAGAACCCGATGAGCGGGGTTCGGACAGGTCGTAGTACCGACCGACCTATGCTCATTTTGTCGAATACTTGGGTGAACAGGACGTCCGCTGATGATCCTGTATCCACTAGTATCCGGAATACTTTTCTATTGGCGATGGTAAGGGTGACCACGAGTGCATCATCATAAGAATGATGAATGCCTCGAGCATCTTCTTCAGTGAACGAGATACAATATTTTTCTCGTTTCTTCTCCTTAGGAGGCCGAGACAGCAAAATAACCTCGGACTCAGGGCGATCGAGGCTTCTAACGTGGTTTCTTCGGGCGTTATTCGAGTCCCCACCGCCTCGGTGACCTCCGACAATCGTTCAGATTTCTTATTGGGGCCGCTCTTCACTCGGTCCTGCTGAAACGCCGGACCCTTCTGTATGTTCTCTTAGCCGACCCTCTTTAATCAGCCGCTCAATCTCGTCCTTTAAGTGATAACAATCACTTGTGTTGTGACCATGGTCACAATGATAATGACAATACTTGTTCTTGTCCCGACGATCCGGATTCCCTCGCAATTTTCGGGGCTAGTTGACGAAGCCTTCGCTCTTAATCTTCATTAGTACTTGTTCAGGAGATTTGTTTAGGCGGGTGTACGTGGAGAATCTTCTATTTGGTCGCTTTCCTGGCCTGCTGTCGTCTCGCCCCCATTCCTCTTTTTACTTTTTCCCTCCGGCTGAGTTGGCTTCTTTCTTGGCCGACTCTTTTGCCGAAGGTTTTGTGTTCTGGATCTTCTCTCGGAGGAGTCGCGTCTCTTCCGCATCAGCATATTTATCCGACCGAACCATAAACTCGCCCAGAGTATCGGGCGGGTTCTTGTCCAGTGACGCCAAAAAAGGTTTATCTCTTACCCCCTGCATGAGAGCGTTGAGAGCCGTCTCCTCAGAATGCTTTCGAACTTGCAGAGACTCGAAGTTGAAGCGTTTAATGTAGTCTTTCAATAGCTCTCCTTCCCTCTGAACTATGTTGTTCAGATGCGCGAGCGGCTTTAATTTCTTCTTTTCGCCGATAAAATTGCTAAGGAAGGCGTCACTGAGTTCGGCGAATGATTTAACCGACTTGGGTTTCAATTGCTTAAACTAAAGTCGGGCTACGTCCGTCAGGGTTAGAGAGAAGGCTCGGCACATAACAGCATCCGAGGCGTCGTGCAATTCCATGTAGGTTTTGAAGCATTCAAGATGCTCTGTCGGATCAGTCTTTTCGGAGAAAGGAGTTATCTGGGGTAAGCGGAACCTCTCCGGCAACCGAGCCCGCATTACCTCGTCCACAAACGGAGAAGCTTTTTCTTCAGGTTTAGTTGGATTTGAGTTCCGACCGTGCTTTATATCCGCCATCTCCTTTTCCATCTTCTCCCTGACCTCATTCTTGAAGTCTTATATATCAGCCTTCCAGGGTTCAGCGCTCTCCGCCGTTTCTTTTGCGTCTGCAGGTAGCCGACTTCGTCTCCTCTGATCTATTCTATGCCTCAGATCAGAGGGAGGCAAAATGGCCGTTACTGAACAGGCAGGCGCCGGGTGACTCGGTTCTCGATGCTGATTCGGTCGTCGGGGCGACTGTGGTGCAGCAGGCTGCGCTACAGACGCTGGTGGGAGAACTTGCGCTGACTCCTGACGCTGCATCTGCTGGTTACACAGTTGTTCCAGCATGTGTTTCATGACAGCCATCTCGGAACGCATTTCTTGAACCTCGCGATCCAAGTGTGCGTTCGCTTGATTAGGCTGACTTGTAGTCGCAGGCGGTGCTGTCGGGGGAGCTCCCTGAGCTGTGCTAGTAGCGGCCTCCCCCGCTTCATCTAGATCTGTCCTTCTGGTTCTTGCCATTCGAAAAATTGGAGAAAACGCCTTTTTGTCCGTTTCCCACAGACGGCGCCAAACTGTTGCTGTGTTTTTATGGGATGGCTTCCTTAAGGCGGACCCTCCTTCACTTGCACAATCAACAATGTCAAGGGAACCCTGGCTAGAGCCGGAGAACCTCCGATGCTTAAGTCAGTTATCTGATCAGTATCAAAGAGCTTATCTCAGTTCAGTACTGCGTACCTTCTTCCGTCCCAAGCTTGGAGATTTATACAGTTTACCAATCCTCATCCTCAGAGGATTCTTCTCCTGATTATTCGGAGACTTACTCCGTTCCACGGATTGCTCTCAATCCCGAGAATCTCGGGATTCGCTACCCGTATCCCTGGATTTCCGTAGAGCAGTATTTGTTCTCGTTCCGCCACTTGCTGTCTCGCCCAAGTCGTTACCGACTCTGGGGGAGTCTTGGCCGAGGCAGGAGGGTGGGTTCTCGGCCTTTCCACGGACGGAATAATCTCGGTGTCTATCCGTCATTCCTTGTTCCGTGACCGACAGAACCAACTCGTTGAGTCGGTCTTGTTCTATCGGCTGAGTGGCTTGAACACGATCGGCCTTTAGTGGGCTTTTGCAGGCGAGGTCATCACTCTGACAGAGTGACTTTAATCGTTCCTTGCTTATGTCTCCTGGCCTATCCTCCGTTCAATCGGTGTTATCTCGAACTCTTCAGGCAGTGTCAGCAGAGCCGACCTACTTCAATCCGAGTCTCCATACTTAACACATTTTTACCCAACACAAGGCTTAGGGCCACATTTATGTAGGTGTATAATCCATGCACCATATTCTTTTTGTTGTGTCATTTCATGGTTGTAATCAAAATATTAGCATAATTCAGAGTTCATGTGAGCTACGTGATAGGAAGTAATTGTAACAATGGTACCTACCACTGAAACTTTTTAAGCTCACTTGGTAATGTAAGTCCAATTATCCCACCTTACAAGGTAGCTTGTTGTGAGTTTAAAAATTCATGATTTGGACAATATCTACTATTAACAGACATTATAGTAAGTTTAAAAAATTTCAAATATGGGTCCTATTGTCATTATTATCTTTTATTACGTGGTCCATATGAATACTAGATTAAGTTGGTATTTATGCTTTAGCCCTAAAATAACACGGTAAAAAGGATAAGCAACATAGATTATATACATACACCAATGTAAGCACTACAAATTGGGCCTTGTACACTCTAAAAAGGCTACCATCCACCTTACTTTCTTATAATTAAATATGAAGAGACTGATTGTACAATAAAAAAAACCCATACAACTACGAACTCAAACATATTTTGGTCTAAAATACTTATCAGGAGAGGTCAGAAGCTACCGTAGGAATATCCGGAAGGTCAAACATCTTCAAATAATTTGACCGTTCAACGATGTTAGTACGGTCAAAACCCCTGTCTAAAATATATTTTCTCAGCGAAATGAATCCAACGGCCGGGGCATGTTTTGTACATGTCTCGGTATTTATTTATTTATAAGAAGGTACAATTCTACTGGTTGGACTAGAACTTCCAACGTTTCATTTGTTTGACGCATCCAGCCCGTCCAATAGTTTCAAACTTTCACAAGAATCATGTTTGTGTGAATTAATCATATCTATTAATCGAATGGACCATACTTATATTTTATCAATGGTTATTTTTATTCTCTATGGCATAGTTTACATAATAAATACATAGGGCCGATTTTTGTAGTAAATCATCTCATTCTGAATTCAACCTTTGAAATGGTTGGATTTTATATTCAATTTATGAATCAGAAATTATCTACTACCTTACGTTGTGGTCCAACTAGTTGAACCTGAGATTTTTGTTTATTTATTCAGGACGCGGATTGCGTCCTACCCCCACAGTAATCCGTCCGGGCAAGGGTTTCTAGGGCCCACCGTGATGTAATTGTTTTATCCATGCTGTTCATCACTTTTTTCATATAGTTTTAAGGTGCCTTACTAAAAATGAAGCAGATACAAAACTCCAGTGGACCACACCAAAGGAAACTGCAGTGATAATGACATCCACTGTTGAAACCTTTTTAAAGGCCACCGTGATGTTTTTCTTACCATCCAACCTATTAATAAGGTCATTTAGACGTGGATGAAATGAAAACCCAAATATCACCTTAATCCAAAACTTCTCCAGCTCCCAAGAAGTTTTTAATGGTGGACGTTCAATCCCCACTTTGCGGTCCACATAAGATCTGTAACTCCCTCATATTTTGGCTCTTATCTTAAAATAACTTGAGAAAAACGATTAACGGCATGGATAAAACACTTACATCACGGTTGCCCTCACAGAGCCCTGCCCGGACGGATCACCGCGTGCATTTATTGAAAAGGTTTGGTATATGCGAACCCATTTCCACACGCACCTTTGCACGCAGCTCACGTGGTCACCTGCTGGCACATCTGAGCCGTGCATAAGGTATCACCGTCCGTTTTAGTTTACAATATTCTGGAACCAGCCCTGGCCAACTCATCAGATGCGCAACGCATGTGCCATGAATGTCGACCATAGGCAAGTTTCTTCAAACAATTCCTTCTTCTCGTATAGCCATGGCCCACTTCATGTACGCACAAGAAGGGTTCGTCACAACAATCCTGGCCGTCCAAACTGTTATCCAAGAGTTTATGGATTGTGGTGCATAGCCAAAATAAAAAAATTAAGAATCATAACCATTTGATTCTCAGAAATAGTAAAAAAAAACACATGAACTTCCGTTTGAAAATTCAAAGCTACAAGCCCAATGCCATTTTCAATTCACGTCAGAGTACACAAATCGAACGTTCTAAATCGAAAAACAACCACACCACGAAGCGGATTGGCTGGTGTACCACACACCACCGACCTGGCTAGTGTGTTGACGTCACCAAGTTCTGTGGGTCCCATCATACGGTAGAATTTATATCCAAACCGTCCATCCACTTGCTGAGATCGTCTTAATGCTTGAGCCTAAAAATAAGACACATCCAAAAATCAAGTTGAACACACTGTAAAATGCAGTGGGGAATTGAACGTCTACCATTGAAACCCTTATAGGGCTCATACAATTTTTGGATCAAAATGATATTTGTTTTTACTCATCATCCAGATGAGATCTGTGACCTTACGAACAGTTTGGATGTAAAATAAACTTTATGTGGGCCCTACGAATGTTTTAACGGTGATAATCGTGGACCACTGCTATTTGTGGTGTGGTCCAATTGAGATTTGGATATGGCTCATTTTTAGCATCAATATCTAAAATGATCTCACCAATTGGATGAACGGTGTGAATATGATAAATACATCATTGTGGGGCCCATGTAACTTTGATCTCCTTTGAACCGTTGGTACAACTCGGAGCTGGAGGAGCGTCAGCGCTCGTCTTCGCACGACACGTACCCACATCAGCTAGGTTGGTGGTGTGTGGTACACCAGGCAATCAGCTTCCACCGGACCTGCTAAAGCCTTTCGCAGGAAGTTCCTGCGTAAGGATGCTGGGTGTGGCCACTGCAATGTATGTGAGAAATCCATTCCGTCCATTCATTTTTCTATCTCATTTTAGGGCGTCAGACAAAAAATGAGGTGGATAAAAAACTCATGTGGGTCACACGAGAGGGAATATTGGGGAAAGAAATTTCTACTGTTGAAACCTTCCTGGGCTCCACCTGGATGTTTATATGCTATCCAAGCCGTTTATAAGGTCATTCCCAATGGTATGAAGTGAAAACACCGGAAAAAAAATAACATGATAAAAATACTTTTATGGACATAAGAATGCTTAAAGGGTGCTCACTGAATTCTCACTGTTTTCTATCGTGTGGCGCACTTATGTGTTATATACACCTAAGTTTTGGTATCACATCCTTAAATGATCTCATAAAACGGATGTACGGATTGGATATTTCCCAAACATATCGGTGGGCCCCAATCAGCATACTTGCGCAGGTTCTTGCGAAAGACTTTTGAAATCCGCGTCCGCTTCCACCGCAGCTACCGTTGGCATATGCGTGAGTACAATCCAGCATAGTCCACCAAAGTACCGTGCTGCATATTCCTCTGCAGCTAAAACCGGCCGAGAAAGGCAGCGCTGATTCCCTCCCCGCCGCTTGTCGGACATTATTCAAATATTCCTGAAAAGGTCATCTCTCTCTCTCTCTCTCTCTCTCTAAATTTCCTTCGAAGCTTCATCAGGAAGACGCGTTTTTGCTTAAGATCCTTCATTCAGATCTGCAGTAAGAATCCCATAAAAAGCAACCGAATTTTCTTTTTCCTATCGCTGCAATCTCTTCCCAACCCCTCTCCTTTCTTCTCCTCCTGGTAAGCGTCTTTTGCTTTTGACTCTATTCATGTCCGGACCTCGATTTCCGTGCCCCGGTTTCAAGGGCTTGGTTTCAAACAGCCACCCGAACAGGTAGAATTTCAGTGATCAATGAAGAATCACCATCTTTCGCTAGATTTTTTTGTAATTTTTTTATTTTGGGTTAATTTAGTCAAATTCGGTTCCAAGAACTTGATAAGTCTTCGGAAATAATATCCGTTTGGATGGTATTTTTGTTTGTATTAATTAGTTGAACTTTTGATTTAGGGTGTGTTTGGATGCACTATCCAATTGGATTGCAATAATTAGTCTGATGGAGTGGAAAAACCAATTTGTTATTTCCTATGGGAGCATTTGGATTGGGATCTTTGTTCCAAATTATTGGAGTGGAAAAACTGCGATTTGTGGGCCACTTCCTCATGATAAATTATTGGAAACATCGTTGGTTTTTGTCAATTCCACTTGACTAAACAGAACGATTGCAATTCAACTCACTTGTGGGGCGTGTTTGGATGTACAATTTTGATAAGTTGCAACAAAGTAGAATTGGATGATTGCAATGTTCTTCTGAAGTACAATGTTGATCCTGCGAGATCATTGCAGTTGTTATTGTTCTGAGTCCAGCTTCATACTGTTAGAGAGAGGGGGGAAGGTAAAAACTAGGGCCAGTAAAATGCTAGCTTTGATACCATGTTTTAGGAGAAGAGAGGAGAGAAGTTTCGGAGAGAATGGAATTAGAAGTTAGTCCTCACTAACCCACTTTTATTCACAATAGCTTAATAACGTAAAGGTGTGGCGCCCCGAGGGAGCACCGAATATACAAAAACAAAAGGACAACAGAAAAGACACATTCTCTAACAAATATGTATGCAATACGATTCAGGACTGTCTATTAGCCCAGTTTTGGATGTGTCACTTGGTTGCAACTTAGACATCTCAACCCAAGTTGATTATTCATCTAAATACAGCCTTAGCTTTGATTTATAGTGTCTCAGCTGGAGTTTTCCAAATCATGTTGTTGCATTGGTTACGAGATTTATTATGAAGAAAAAAACATAATTTTCTTTAGTAAAATGCTAGCAATGGCTACAACCTCGAATGGGTTTTTGTTTTTTTGTTTGTTTTTATTTTTTTTATTTTTTTGGCCTCCCTGACTATCATCTCCACTATACACATGGCATGCATCTAGGATGATCAGGACCGTTAATCACCATGGGACCATTTGGATTGATCACGACTGAAAGATTGTTTTGATTGAGGGAGCTTACCTGTCCACTCTTTGCAATTTTTGCCCATGGGAAGTGGAGTGTTTGTTCACTCTATTGATTTTGGAATGACTCATCTATTGGGTGGGTCCCTCAGCTAACAGTCCAGATTGTCCTGGACACATGCTGCGTCTGTCCAGAGACATAAGGACCTGTTTGGCTTTCCAATTTCCCTTGAAATGCAAAGTAAATGAGTCATCATTATCATTTCCAGGTGCTGGTTTAAACTGGAATTATGGTTCGTAAATTGAGAGTCAAATACACTTGTAATGGAAGTTGGTAAAGTAAATTGTAATCATTACATTTTCACATCATAAAACTACCATTTTTCATTGATTTGTGGGTGAAACAAACAATGTGGCAAAATCACCATTGCAGACAAATATAAGTGATGTCTCCACACAATTACAGGAGTAAATAATCATTACCCATGTACAGCCATTTACATTTGTAATTGGAAAACCAAACATGCCCTCAGCGTAATTGACTGAGGGCCTGTTTGGTTTACCATTGTCATTACAAGAGTAAATAATTATTACCCATAGCCATTTACCATTGTAATTGGAAAACTAAATAGAGAGAATGAGAGAAAAATGCTCACATGAAGACATAAAGTGGCATTTCTTTAGTATGATTAGCAAAACAAGTCGCAGAGTTTGGTTTAAGGTATGAACTGACACTTACTGTTCCAATAAAATGTTGCATGAGGTTTGATAAACATGTGTTATCTGTAATTTATGTTCTTACACACCATATGATAGAATGGTAATTGTAGACAGCTGTGAGGGAGATCCTATGCATTAACAATTTCTGGGTGATTATGAGTTGAGTGAATTATTTATTATTTCAGGCTCATGATAATGATTGCTTGCTATGTAACACTGCAGTTGTGGGAAAGGAATGGGTGATTACAACTCTGAGGAACATCAGTTATTGAAGGAGTTCCATATACCAGATTACATACTGGTATCAGGATCCATTGCGAAAACTCTTTCTTATACACCCAAGTGTCCTGTGATAGTGTTCATCAATTCCAAAAGCGGCGGGCAGTTGGGTGGGGATTTGCTGAAGACGTATTGTAGTCTTCTCAACAAAGCTCAGGTACTTCTGTTTTGCATGTTGAAAGACTTTGTGGCCCTGAGTGCGGAATAGAAATCGAGGGAAAGCAAATGCATGATACACAGCGAGAACATGAGAAGTGACATAGGCAGAAGAAGATAGAAAGACAACAATAGAGGATAACTCACAACATTTTCTAGAAGAAATTGTCTCTTTATGTCTTGTTGTCTCTTCACCTCAACACACTCTCTCTCCTATCCTACTTCACATTGTACTCTAACTTGAAACTCTCAACATGAGGATAACTCACAACATTCCTCTGCATTTTGCATTAGTGGTCCCTGAAACCTGTTACAACATAAACTGAACTTCACCAATGAAACCTCACTGGGTTAAAACTTAGTTGGTTCCCTGTACAAAATGAGTTGCTTACTTTTAGACCAAGACAACCTGATTGATATCATTCACTGTAAATTATACATATCTAACAGCTATAAAATTTCATAATCCGTGTGTATCTATTTGAGGTCTTGGGGATGGGAATTCCTTTTCTTTAGCCTTACCTATCTAACATAGAGACTCCCGCTTTTTGAATGGTTGGAGTATCATAGCTTCACACCAGACCATCCACGAACTCTTTAGAAAGGAATAACCTAAAATCTTTCACAGTCATGGCTAGCCTTTACTATGAAAACCAATGTTTCCGGTGACTGGACGCTGACCTGTTTCTGTCAGCAGCGGGTTTGAAAATGGTCAGCTGATGGTCTAACCAGTCTGAACCGATGAAGTTTAACTACAGTAAATAAATTAATTTATGGTATTTGGGCAACAAAAGCATCCATAGCAGAGGGTTTAGGAGCAGGAGGTCATGGGTTCAACTCCTATTGTCGCATTGGATGTATTATTTCAGTTACCAAAAAGAAAGGAAAAAAAAAGAAGAAAGGTAACTGAAGAGTTGACACACCATTCTGGGTTTTAAGACACTGATGGAGACCTATAAGCAAATTTATTTGATATTATTGTAGACGAAGTCAACTCAGACACCAACTTATCTAAAACCTACAACTATGTCAAAATCTCAAGCTCAAAGTCATGTACCCACTTATAGTAGCAACTGTTTGACTTATTATGGCTTGCATCTTCTGGGATCATTTTAAGATTAATTTGATTTGCACAGACTATTCAAACTTATGAACCCATTCCTTGTTATGGATAGGCTTAATTTGGATGCCTGTAATTTCAGGTTTTCGATTTAAGGGAAGAGGCTCCTGATAAGGTTCTACACAGGCTCTATGGCAATTTACAAAGGCTCAAGTCAAGCGGTGATGATTTTGCTTCTGAAACTGAAAAGAAATTGAGATTAATAGTGAGTTGGGTCTGAAATGGTTCTATGAGGATAATGTTTATTCTGGTGTATTGCTTTGTGTGTCTTCTTTTGTGAATATTTCAGAACCATGGAAGATGAATTTTCATATTGAGTAATGCCTAATGTGGTTGTCTTCCAAGGTAGTCTACCTGCTTACATGTTTATGTTTTTGTATTGATTAGGTTGCAGGTGGAGATGGTACGGCAAGTTGGCTACTCGGAGTGGTTTCTGATCTCAAACTAGCTCATCCACCTCCTGTTGCTACAGTGCCACTGGGAACTGGAAACAATCTTCCATATTCATTTGGTTGGGTGGGTCGCTATCTGTTTCTTTAGTGATGGTTTTCTATAAGATGAATCCTGGAGTATTGAAAACATCAAGACCAGTGTTGTTTATGCGATCGCATATGCCATCTAGAGACCATGGATTGCATATGCCATAGTGACATGTGCGGTTTTTGTAATGTTGGGCATTATGTGGTTGCACAAAGAAGTATGTGACCACAGAAGCCATGACTTTGTGATTATGCCAGTGTGGAAAAATGTCCCAATGGTTAGATCTATTTCTTCTTCTTCCTTTTCTCTCCTTTTTTGCCTATAACGCCCCCCTCCCCGCCCCCCCCCCCCCCCCACTCTTATACTTTCATAATCTCATTCTCTATTGACTCTCTTACTCTCTCACTCAAATTCTTTCATTCTCTCTCTCATATTTTTTAGTACATACATTAATTTGTGTACTTGTTAGTTGACTTGTTAAGTTGTTATAATCTAATAGTCTAATAGATCTAGTAAATATAACAAATTTGTAATGAAATTGGTATTAAAACTAAAAAACAATTCCCTACACTTGTAGTATTTTTACAATTTTTTTTCCCAATTTTCCCTTGATTTTTCTGATTATTATTATTTTCAAAAAAAGAAAAAAAGAAATTTATTTTGAGGGTTGTGGCATTGCATTAAGCACAGAACCCCCTAGGGTCGCACTTGATCGCTTATGCCATTTGACAACATTGATCAAGACTCCGGTGGGTGAAATATGTTACATTGACATGCCTTGACTCATTGATTAGGTAAGGCAAGGAAGCAGTTGTCATTTAAGCACTATGCTGCTTTTTGCAAGTGCTTATATTCTTTTCATTGTGTTACCATGAAGGTCAAATATTCAATTTAAGGATCATAGTCATATTTTCAGTATAGGTTCATGTTGTCAGTTTTATTTTGCTCTAGCAAGATTGTATCTATTGTGTACGTAATCACGACACCTTTGTTGATGCTCCTGATGAAATCTCGTGCGTCTTACTATCATTTTACTCTTAACATAAACCTTCTCTGTTTCTCGAGATGTAGATTTATCAGCAATTTTGAGACCGATACTTGGTTCACCAACACAGAGATACTACACACTTCAAAACATAGCATTTTCATCATTCAGCTTCTTCATTTCTTCATTGAATCTTTATGACAGTATTTTTTTTTCCCCATAAACCTATCTTACGAGGAATTACTTAATTACACATCTTGGGTTAGGTCTCTGAAATCATGGAGTAAATTCAGTTTGGGGTATAGATAGAGTTTTGCATCACTCTGTAGCTGTTACTAATGTGCACCTTGCTACGATCTTTTCAGGGGAAGAAAAATCCTGGGACAGATAGACAATCAGTGATATTGTTTCTGGATCAAGTAATGAAGGCAAAAGAAATGAAAATAGATAGGTATTACATTTTACGTTCTCCCTTGTTTGAGATAAAGTACAAATAATGTATCTAGCTTTTATGACATGCTGCAAGATTTGCCATTTCCGAGTAACTTGTATCATAAATGTCACTTGGACAATGAACATTTGCTAAATACCTTCCATCATATATAAACTTTTGAGGCTTAAAAAAAATGTGTACCCTTGTCAACACTTTGATTTTAAATATAGATGCTATACCTCATCTATACCTATAAGTCTGATTGGTGGTGTGAACCAAAATACATTTTGTGTTAATTTGGTCTGTCTGGAAGTTGGCGTATGAGGACTCCACTCCTAGCATTATTTGAGTAACTTTGTGTCCAGACAGTGAGTGAATATTGCAAGAATCAATGCATATTTCGGTGCAATTGTATCTGGCAATGACTGCATGTCCCTTGATTGCTTTTGTTTATGTATTTTTCCAGCTGGCATATTCTCATGAGGATGAAAGCTCCCAAAGGAGGTCCTTGCGATCCCATTGCACCTCCAGAATTACCACATTCTTTGCATGCATTTCATCGTGTGTCCAATAGTGACTCACTGAACAAGGTAAAACAGTTTCCTATGCCTTTTGATGTACTTGTCAGTTTGTGGTTCTATTGCTAAGAACTAAGAAATCAGGAAACTGTTGAAGTTTGTGGATGACATTCATCATGCAACAACATATTTATTACCATGAAATCCACATTGATTGTTCTTCCAGAGTTCAGTTTAAACTTCATATGTACTTTTCCATTGATGGCATCCACATTTGCCCATATTTTCTTCTTTTTATGAGTACAATGTACAATAAATATGTATCGGACTTGGAATTGACTGAGACATAAAAAATTGCCCTCATCTATCCAGTATATGTAAAAGAACCACTTTCTTTTCCCTTCGCTTCTTGTCACCTATTTTCCCTAAACTTAATAATACCAATCCTCGATTGATCTCTATTGATCATTCTTCTACCAAAAAAAAAAAAATGTCTCCTCAAATTTAATCGAGCGAGCAAAACCATATAATTCTCTTATGATGATTTCTCATCATCACGTCCAAGCTTGGAGTCTTTTCTCATTGGCTTTGATTAATGAAATTTGCCTATCTTTCAAAAATAGAAGAAAAACTTTATTCCTGAAAAGATTAAGAGTTAGAGGTCACTAGCCCTTTTATTTTTTGTGATTTACAAGTCAAGCAACTTTCGAGTTTGGTTGACTTAACCAAGTCAAATTTAAAATCAGAAGACTGAATTCTACATTAATTTTTCTTTCCTAAATATCAGTTGAAGCAAACCAATCATGAGTTTCTAGGGAAGGAAAAAAGCAGTAAATGGGTTGAAGAACATTATAAAAAGATGTCATTAAGAAGAAGATGAGGAAGTGTTTTGGAAAAACGGCACTCTTTCTTGAGGGACAATAAGGGTCTGACAGAGTCAATATATGAATCTCTCTGTGATTATTGACTAGAAATGGGACATTTAATATGCATACATTCTACATATTTGGTAATCTCCATTAGCACTCCATTATCTTGATGGATATAACTTTTATATGTGTCAGGAATATTTACTTATATTACAAAATCTCAAAAATAGGGTTTCCCAATATGAACTATTTATTGGGTTGCCATAATTTTTAACTCTTTGGGAAGAAAAGAACATATGAATTGATTTTTTTCAGCAGTTTTTTGTTAACAGAAGGTTTCAATCCAACCACTTGGACCATATTTATGGTCAACCCAGCAAATAACTTCCAACCTTTCATCTGTGTGCGAGATCCAACCCGTCGAATAGGTGGCCCAATCAATGGGATTACCTTGCAGAAAATCAGCCACATCCACCGAGTGGACCACAATTATATTTTATTATTTATCAACGGCTAAGCATTGTTTTCTATGGTGTGGCCCACCTAAAGAGTGGATGGGGCTGAATTTTGCATAAAGGGTCGGATGTTGCACGAACTTGATTAGTTGGAAGTTATTTGCTGGGTGGACCATAAACTATGGTCCAACTGGTGGGACTTGAAACCTTCTCTTTTGTTAATTAATAAATACAAAACTATCCATCATCGCACGGAAGACATTGCCTACCTATCATGGTATTAAAAATCGGTTACATAACGATAACAGTGTGACCTGTTACGCCATATGGGGTTGTAATGCCCATTCTAAAGAATGGCCTGTAACAGCTGCCTGTTATGGCCCATAATGGGTTGCTACGAGGCAGTAACAGGCCAATACAGGCCCGTAACAGTCTGATATGGGGTCAATACATTTTCTTCCTATAACATAATGCTGACTGTTACATGGCCGTAATGGATGTTACTGGGGCCATAATGACTGTTACAGTCTTTATTGTAATGGCCATAAGGCTGGCTGTTGCAGCCACTGTTACTGTTTGAATACCTTAATATCTATCTTACCACAGAATGTCAAAACTGTTTTATCTATTTTTGCAAGTTTTCTTGTTTCATTGTTCACATAAGTACTTGGAAAGAAAAAAGAATATTTTCATATGAAACATGGATTGATTTTATCTAATTAAATAATGGAGAAACTACTTTCCGATACCAGTATCTTGTTTAATCACTGACTTGCTCAAGGGTGGCCTCTGCTCAGGAAGGTTGCCACACATTTCGCGGGGGATTCTGGAACTACTTTAGCCTGGGTATGAACTTTCCTTTGCACAATTATTTATAGTACCACTTATCCTTGTGAGAGTTTACAGGACCACTGGTCAAGGGTGGCCCCATTCAAGATGCTTTTAGCATGCTGAGATCTGTCTGTCACTGTTAGTTCCGTAATGGCTGTTCACTCCCCAAGTATAGGGTTGTGATGTAGTAATAAACTCGGAGAGACCGAGGTCAAATCCCAAGAGACTAACTGATACCTGTATATAATCTGACACTAAGTAGAACTTGAACTAGACTAAGATGAAATCTAAATCGACTGTAATTTGAGGAATAATGATGAAATAATTATCTAAAACTTAAAGAATTCAGGGAAAGGAAACTAGGGATTCAGAGGATCCACTTGTAGAGATCAGGGAGATCTTATACCTGCTTCAAGAACTCAACTGGACTTAGAGTCCCATCTTCATCCAGTTAAAGGGTGTAACCATGAAAATCAAACTGAACTTCCTTTGATATAGTTTTCAAGAGATGAAAGGTATATGAATTAAAATGGATTCCATCACCAAACCATGCCCAAGAGACAAAAGTAAACAAAAGAATTAAACTAATTACCAACCAATTAACAATGTATGAAGGTTAGGAAGGGTACCATCATCCGACCATGCCCGGGAGACGATGGTGAATAACAGGGCTTCCTGATGTCATAAACATAAAAAGGAAAAGAACATGCTCAAAGCTATTACAAACCCATTGTAATTTTAGTCACAATGGACCATTAAAAACTAAAAACATTCCCTTTATTAAACTAAAATCAACATCAGTTCAGTCTAAACAAAAGGCACAAGCAAAGAGTCTCCCATCACGTTACAAGCTTCACTTCTTAGCCCTAGCTAAGAGGTTTAGCCTAGCAACAACATGATTAGGCTAAATCCCAAATATTCATAAATAAAAAAAACAAAAACTCTAAACTCTCTTCCAGACGTCCTAGCTTCAAAGATGATTTTTCTCCTATGTTTTTCTCCTCTTTATAGAATTGATGACCGTAGGTTTGTTGGAGTCAGAGAACCAACTTCTCTTACACATTGTAATTTTCCCAAAAAATGGACTGCACAATCTCTGTTTTATCGCATAAAAAACGCACAAACATCTTGCGTTTGAACTGAATCCGAGACGAATGGTCACCCATTCTGTGAATTCCAACTGCATAGGAAGGGTAAAAACCCTCCTCTCCACCTTTCAGACGGTCTAGATCATCAATCCGACCTTGTCTTTGATCACATAATGGCCCACAGCGGCCGGTTTTCTCGGCGTGCGCAGGTTAAGAAACGGTCTTGCGCTGGGTCTTGGTGGGGCCATGATCGGGTTTCGATGAACAATCCACTCCGTTAATTGCACTCCCCTCGAAATTTTGGTTCGAATGGCGTGATTCCATTCACATTCAGTATGGCCCACCTGATCTTTCACTCCACCATCGGTCTTCCGTTTGGACGGTTGAGAACCGATTTTTACTGTCTTTTAAGATTCCGTCACCTAGGCGATGGTCACAGGGCCCTTTGGAATCTACTGGAAGGTCCAGATCGGACCTTTGAATCATGATGGTGGCCCACAAAACCATCCACAGACGCTCTGTTGCCGTTTTCGCAACAGAAATTTGAATTTGAGAAGGATTGCACGGTCAGCGTGCTTTGACTGATCTTTGTTGGTTCGGTGTCTTGCGGATGCACGAGTGTTGTATACGTACTCCTCTCTAAGTGGGGTCCTCTATGATGCAAATGATAATCCGCTTTGATCATCTGTTGTGTAATCTAATTTAAACAGTTGAGACCAAAATCGAAGCATGTCCAGATATCAGGTGGGCCCCAGATCGGTGTTTTATGGGCTGATCTGTCCATTGGGCCACTTCCACAGGGATCTAATGGCTGAAATTTGACGTTTATGGTTAATTTATGGCCTTCAGGCCATGCATGAAGTTTCGAGCCGAACTGATGTTGGGAACCCTATGATCTTGCATTTTGGACGAATTTCAGGCTTCTTTAGCTTGAACTACTGGATTTTCTCAAATCCCAAGCATGTGAATTCTTCGATCTCGGTCCTCTAGAGTCCATCCCTTGCCTTGGTGACTTCAGAGTGTTAAATTCATACTTTTAGCATCCTTTTGCAGTCCAAGCTCCTAAATTCACCTTGTAGTACAAACACGATTAAAGTAGTGCAATTAAACAGTATCATGTTTGTAAATCCAGGTAATAACTGGGGTCTAATATGCAATATTTCACCCTCAACAGTGGCTCTGTCACTTTTTTTATTTATTTATTTATTTATTATGGTCTGTAATAGCCTTTAAAGTATGAAGCATCTTTCTTATGTAGCTTCAGATGTGTAGAAATTTCTTTGTTATGTTTTCTTTATTTTATTTAGCTTGAGAAAGATAAGTTTTCTATTCCTAGAATAAATATCTCTTTGAAAGTTGTTCTTATAAATGGTTATTAGATGTTATATCAAAATACTCTCATGAGATAGCAAACAAGTCTATCTTGTTTCATACAGGAATGGACGCTCAAGTATCTTATGCATTTCACTCGGAGCGGAAGTCACATCCTGAAAAATTCAAAAATCAGATAGCTAATCAGGTAAATTTTGACCCCTAAATTTTATTTCTTGTTTAGTCGGAATGCATGGTTACTATTTTGTAATGTTCTCAGTTATTGTGTTTCTTATTCTGATGCATTTACACCATGAATTAGTTGAACTGGTAAGAATCAAACTGACATGCAATCACTGAGATCATTTAGGAATTATTCAAGGTTTGAATCAGTGGTCTTGATCGTACTCTTAGCATGGGTAGCGTGCTTTGGCTGAAGTTAGGCAGTTCACTAGCATACTTCATTGATTTTTCAGTCTAAAGAGGCAGTGATGGGTGGAAGATGAATATCATTTTTTTTTTCTTAATGGAAACTATGAAAGAATAATATCATGCACATTGTTTGCTTCTTCTTTTTTTTCAATCTTATCGTAGATGGAACTGGAAGACGGTTATATCAAGTAATTCTTGGTAGTTATTTGCTTTGCTCTGTTTGTAAATCTTGTAACGTTTATTCCATCAAAAGATTCAAAACAAAAGGAAAGAATGTATGGCTTATCTTGTAGATTTGATGAAGCATGTACGCCAAATAGATGTAGGTGATCATGTTGCTGGTCATGAAACAAGGACCCTCCATCTTTCATTTCTTTTCCTAAAATTTTCCGTGCAGATGGGTGTCTATGTTTGTGTGTCATATGAAATAACTTTGTATATCATTATCTTTTGTTTTTGGATCATTTTCTAACATTTATTTCTAGGTTTATTGTTATTTTTATTTATTTTTGGGTCTTTTTACGTAAAAATAATTGTAATGTACTACAAAATAACATATTTTAGTTATATAAAATAATTATACCAACTTTTCTCCAAAACTGATTTTTAAAAGACAAACATGTCTAATACCTCATCTGCATGTCACACTCAAAATGTGGGAACCATGTCAAATAAGATCACATGGTTGATTGATGAGACCAGTATACATGGAAAGTAAATCAATTATCACAGCTATCAACTAGAGCAGGAAAATGTAAAACTAGGGGTTTGGAGAAAGGTTATAAAGACAAGAGGCTTAGAAGTTAGCAGAACCCATATGAAGTATTGGAATATGACTTTAGTAAGAATAGTTATCAAGGCGAGGATTTAATTACAATTGATGGTCATGAAATTCCTTGAACCTGCATGGCTATACCTTCTCTCTATTCAGTCGTCTATGCTATATAGTGCAGAATGTTGGGAAGTTAGCAGCATGACCAAAGGATGAGGCACAAGTGTTCAAGAGACAAGGATGTCTTAATGGATGTGTGGAAGGACTACGAAGGGTAGAATTATGAATGCGGTCACTCAAAGCAGCCTAGAAGTGGTCTTAGCAAGAGATTTAGAGATGGAAAACATATTGAGATGGTGTGGTCATGCAAAAAGAAGACCATAGACAACTCTTGTAAGGAGGGTAACATTAATTAGCGTTGAGGGCCTAAAAAGACGATGGGGGAAAGACCTAAGAGGACTTGAATTTAGGTGGTGAGAAGGGACATGAAGGCTTGTTATCTTATTGAGGATAGGCCTTTAGATAGGATTGACTTGAAAAACATGATTCTTAGAGCCACCTCAAAATAACTAGGGCAAGGCTTTCATGATAATGATATAGGAAATCTCAATCAATTGAAGTATGTGGTTTAATCCCTGTCATAGGTTTTATGCGAGTTATTATTGCACATTATTAATATCCTTCAATTTTATGATGCTAATTTTTATTTTTATTTTTGTCTTACTCAGACAACATATGCCAAGCTGGTATGTACGCAAGGGTGGTTTTGTGCTTCTTTTGTTCATCCTTCATCAAGGTATGCTAGTTGATATATCTCAAGAAACATTATCAATCATATCTCCTTAGTATGCTTATTATATTACTTGGATAAGAAGCATGTGCTAGAATGCTGGTTATCAAGTTATCATTTATGTCACATTGTCACCTGAGCTTGGTGCAGATTTTATTCTATTTCCCTTCCGAAGAGTTGAGTGTGATAATATGGATTGGAATATCTAAAAGTGGTGTTATTCTAATTCCATATGCACATACAGCCTAACGAATCTACACACCAAAACACATGCAAAGCCAGCTCATGTGGTCAACATCCCAGCCGTACTTAAGCGGGATCATCCCTTGTAGGTCCAGTGCATAACAAATTAGGCATTTACACTCATCTTGTTTGCATGCTAGATGTACCAAACTGACTGCTCTGAAGGAAAAAAGGTTTAGCTGTCAATTTGTTAGTACACTATTGCACACCTATGATGTGGAACATGTAGAGAACCATGTCATCAGAACTAAGGGGACAATTCTGTTCAAAGAATATCAATATGCATTGCATCAAGTTTTCAGTCTCCTTAAGGATGTGTATAGTATAATTCCATAGAGAAATGGAGATACCCTTTCAAAGCAATCCAGCACCTTTAATATCAAAGTCAGGAAAAGTGATCTTTCATCCACACTAGTGTAATGCCATCTTCCCAATGAGAACGATGGCATCAATGTAGGGATGCAGCTTGGTTGGGTTGGGTCAGGTTGAAGGTCAACTTGACCTCAACCTTAACTCAAGAGGACCCAACCCGCAACCGAACCCGACTTGAATTCAAACCCAAGGTGCCCAACCCGAACCCAACCCTAATTCCTCTATAGTTGACCTAGCCCGACCTAACCCAAATACATATGATTATTCATATCTTGACCTAACTTGAACCCGACTCAAATTCCAACTCAAGGTGCCCAACCTGAACCCAACCCTAATTACTTTATAGTTGACCCAACCCTACCTGACCCATATGCATGTGATTATTCATAGCCCGACCTAACCTGACTAGAATTCGCTCAACTCAAAGTCTCAAACCCAACCCGATTTTGAATTGGGTTGGTGTTTTCGAACCCAAACCTGACCCAAGGATCCTAATAACCCGACCCAACCCAACTTGAAACTTGGGTTGGGTCAATTGGGTTCAGTTTGACCTGAATGCAAGTTGCAGCCCTATGTCTATATAGTGTTCTAACTATTTCTACAGAATTCTGTCACTAACAACATCTCACGATTTCTTTCAAACCAGTCTCCCAAATAGATCACCATCTTCAATTGGTTGACTTTTTCTTCCACCCATGGTGTGCCGTAAAGGCCGTTTTAGGTCCGTATAGGTAACGGTGGTAGCCGTTACACATTACCAGGTCATAACGACTGTTATGGAAAAAAAAAAGACCCATAATTACCGTTAACGACATGTTACGTCCCCTATGAAGGCCATAACAACCCCGTAATTGTCTGTTATGGGGAATATACAAGTTTTCCATACTTTTTAATCAACATTACGGGGCAAATATAGGTTTTTGAGTTTTTTTTTTTTGTCAATAAAAAAGGAGACCGTAATAGCTTTTAAGGGGGTTGTAACAGTCATTACGACCTGTATCGTAAAGATAACGGTGGTGGCCATTACAGCCACCGTTACAGTTACAGAACACCTTGCTTTCACCCACTTAATTTTAAATCCTGGTGGTAGAGACATTATCTATTCTATAGGTTTCCATGCTAGAATGCATTCTTTTGTCCAACTGATGCAATGACCAACAACAATTGGTGAAACTACTTGGACTAAATTAATAATACATGGGCATTTTCACACTGGACTTGAGTAGGGTAGCCTGTGGGATGCAGAGGCACACTCGGGGTGAGCGGCCCGTGTGAGGCAGGTGGCTCATGTGAGGCGAGTGGCTTATGTGAAGTGAGCCCCACGAGAAGGGTTCAGCTGAGGTCCTAACCCATGGGATGTGGGGCCTACTCTATGAGATAAATAGATTGATTCACCATGCTCTATTAGTTCGAACTTTTAGAGCAAGTGCTTAATTGTCCTGCATCAAAGTGGTATCAGAGTGGGATGTCTCGTGTTCGAGACTTCTCACTAGGGGTGATTCATGTAGGGGCGATTAAATGCCCTCACTAGGGGTGATTTATGTAGGGGCGATTAATGCAAGGACATTTTCACACGAGGCTCGAGTGGGGTGGCATGTGAGATGTAGGGGCACAATCAAAGTTGGCAGCCCGTGTGAGGCGGGTAGCTTGTGTGAAGCGGAACCCATGCTCTATTAGTTCGAGTTTTTAGAGCAAGTGGTTAATTGTCCTGCATCAATTAAGCTTCACTAAAAGTCATCACATACGTTGAGTGTGTGGACCTCTCAACAAGAAGTAGGGGCCATGTAGAACTCTCGAACACAACCTAGGATTTGGAGCTTTCAATCTGCATAATGTCTGAGGTAGTTATAAACACATGGAAAGCCATAATTCCAGCAAAAAAAAAATGCAAATTCTTTTACATCTTGATGTTCTTTCCTTAGTTACCTAATTAGTTAAAATGATTTATTTTCACTGCAGGAACATTGGGCAGCTTGCAAAGGTCATGATCATGCACAAACATGGTCCATGGGAAGACCTCAACATACCTCAAGGGTAACATCTTCATTTCCACTATTATTCTGTTCTGCCCATTCCTCACGTTTTATATATGGTATCAGTGAAAAACCATGCATACTCGAGCACTTGGTGTCTACAAAATGTACTTTGTTTTCAGCAACAATTTCCATCCATGCTATACCTTAGTTTTTATTGTAGAGCTTTGCTAAGCCCACACGCATGTACAAGTCAGCAAATGCTCTCACCGCCACACACGTGTACAAGTCAGCTAATGTGATTGCCACCACATTAGCCAGCATGGCAACGTGCAATATCCAAGCCATCCATCAAAGGGTACCACTATGTAGATTCCTACCTTAAAAAATCAGCTCAGACCTCTAGTCAGGTGGGCCACAATTGACTGAATAAATGTACAATCATGAAAAAATCATCCCTAGTTCTCTGACCTGTCAACTAACTTCTATTATTATGGCATACCTACTGAATGGACTGCCGTTATCTTTGGGCAGTAACATCAACACAGTGAGGTCCACCTGACGGATGGGTTGGATATTTAACCTGTGAGCTATGCTGGCATATGTGGGGTGTGTGCATTAGCTGACTTGTAAATGCATGTGGGCTCAGAAAAGCTCTCTATTGTATATGGTCCTTACTATTATGTCTGGAAATTCTTTGCTGTCAGTCATTTAATTCTGTAATGCAAGCTGTTCCCTATCGTTACCAGATAACAAATAGTGAATCCATGATCATCAATTCTTAATGATGTTGAAGGCGTAGTTTTATATAATCTCATGATACATTTTATAAGGTCTTATAATATCATCCTCTTATGTTCTCTTATAATAGATTACATGTATTCTACTGGTTCTTCCCTTTTGCGAAACTTTCACATGTTTACAGGTTGTTTGGGAACATTTCAAAGGGGCTTCTCTCAGTCACTATATCTTGATCAATGTTCTATTTTGTTCTATTTTTATGCCTCATACTAGGTTATAAGAGAGCCATGACAAAAGTTTATTAGGCTTCATTTTGAATGAGATGCAAATTTCCATAGCATCCGATTTAAATGACACTGACTTCAAATACCGAATGGAGCTGTCTGGAAAATGGATAGGTTGTGGAACCAGAAACCAATGATGCACTAGGTGTAATGGAGAAAGTCTGTTAGTCAAACCAGCTCAAAATGGCAAGTGAGCTCGATGCAGCAAAGAGCTGAATTGTGCAAAATGGCCGCTCAATGCAAATATAGTAACTTCCAAATGCAGCCTCAAGTAATTGAAGTGACCAGTCATCTTATTCACCACCCTGGCTGATTCTTTGGCATGCATAGGTGGTTCCCACCAAAACCCAGGTAAAAGAGGAAGGTTGATGTCCTGTGGGCAGCCAATTATAGAACTCATGCTAATCCCATTTGAAAAATAGACCCCAAATTGCTGGGAGAAAGGCTAAGGTGATGATGCTGTTGATAGAACTATTGGACACAGATTATTTATCTACTCATGTGGATAAAATCATTGAAGGCATAATATTTCAAACAGTTTTCATTACAAAGGCTTTTGTATGTGAAATGAGCTTGGTTTCTCTTTGACACATTATTCCGCATGCATCTCCCCCCTGGGCGGTGGTTGATGATCAGTCACATGAATGGATAGAAATGATACTATCTTCTGCATTTCCAACTCATGATTGTTACTTCCTTTCGCATTTGCTCCTAAGAAATGTAATAGGTTCCTACTTTTTCCAATAATTTTTCTGTGCTTCTGCAGATAATAATCATAGATATGATGTGCTGATGCACCTTGGGATAGCCTTGATGGGTAATCGTACTGACTGTTCCTGTCTTTCATCTACAGCATCAGATCAATTATTTGTCTCAACCTACCTAGCTTTTCTGGTGGATTGAACCCCTGGGGGACACCAAATAAGAAGAAATCACAGGATGTGAGTTCTATGTGATTTTTTTTTTTCTTTTTTTAAACATAATTCCTTTTTTCAATCATTTCAGTGATTTCAACTTATGAAGCATTCGGTTTTCCACAGAGAAACTTGACAGCGCCATTTGTAGACGATGGTCTTCTTGAGGTGGTGGGCTTTAGAGATGCCTGGCATGGGCTTGTTTTGCTTGCTCCCAAAGGTCATGGAACCCGTCTTGCACAGGTAAGAAATAACATGCAATTATAACAAAATGCCACATGGTTTCAATAGTCATGGCTTTGTGGACTCATGCATGTGCATGGTGCAGTCACATGCATATGCATACAATTGTCAATTTTAATTTTGTTTTGGCCAACATGTACGGGACAGAAAAATGAAACAGAGTCTCTGTTCTGTTTGGGCTGGGATTTTGGCAGCCCATTTTGGGCTGCATAGGTCTATTTTGGCCTGTTTTTGTCAGTTTCCTCCAGAATGTTTCTATTGCAAGTTTGCAACATATATATATATATATATATATATATATATATATATATATATATATATATATATATATATATATATATATATATATATATATGTTTTTGTTTTTCAAATTCCTGCTATTACATCTGGAATTTCTGGATGCTACTTAGACTAGTTTTAGTAGAAACCCTTCCCAGTTGGATGGAGGGTTAAAAGTACTTGAAAACCCTCTTTTCATGTACATTGGAAGGAGAGGGTTTCCTAATTCTTCTTTTTAAGAAGGTTGCTCTTCCAGAACAGAACACTGGAGTGACCGAAATACAGAAGAGAGCATCTCTTTCGAGCTGAAGGCAGAGTACTGTCATTTTGGGTTGTCTATGCTAAGGAACTTCCAGTCTGTAGACCTGCATAGATTGGAAGCCATTGGCCCCTTTGGTCTGGCCTAAGCTGAAAATGTCCGTATATGTTGGTAGCCCACCACCCAGTTCCTCCATGCGCCAAGGGCTAGGGCATTTCCAGCAGTCGAAGACTCACTGGCATTTGACTATATCTCGTTGTTGGACTTTAAACTGTCAACTCCTTTGAAGCTATAGCTAACCCATGTATGAATTGAATTGAATTGATTTTCCACATTTAGGCACATGGAATCCGCTTCGTGTTTCACAAGGGTGCGGCTGACCATACATATATGAGAATGGATGGAGAGCCATGGAAGCAACCTCTCCCTGCTGATGATGACAGTGTCGTGGTCGAGATCTCTCACTGTGGTCAGGTCAGAATGCTCGCCACAGAAGACTGCAGGTCTAGAAGTTGCAATGATTCTGTGTCACATTCATCAGCCAGTCACCAACATGATGAGGAAGAATATGACAGTGACGAGGACTACAGAGAAGATTTGGAAGAAAAGAGGAAGTTTGGTGCGGCAGAGACGTTCAGAATTCCAGAGGGTGTTGATATTTCTCATCTCATTTGAGTTTCACAATACTCTCCCGGTTGTTTGTTGTACAGTGTTTCTGTCATGGTAGTTTAGAAGTGTTTTTTCTAAAAAAAATTTATTGTTTCCTGTTCCTGTTGTTTTGGTCGTATTTTTCTTTACCATTTATCTTCTGTCGGGTGGGAGGTGGTGATGGTGACCGTGGACTATCACCCTTGTATTTTTCTCATATACATTGTGTTTTGGAATCCAACAGTGTAGTTCTTGAAGATCTAAATTGAGGATTGATTGTCTTTATAGTTACAAAGTCCGTCAGAGAGAGTTTCCCTTTTGTAGGTGGGGTCCATCATCTGTTGATCAAGACTGTTCATGTGGTGGGCCCACCTTGGCTGGACAATGCCATAAGGAAAAGAAGGCTCCCTTCTCACACGTAACAAAGTGCATATTTCCCATTATTTGTTGGATGCTAGCAGTACTTCTTGTTCACCCATTGGTTTTACAGTTCAACAATTGAAAGGGTAAGATCATCCAATTGGTGAGATTTGGGGCCTAGATCACCAAAGGATGAGCACCACCTGCAAAGATGATTGTCTTGAAAAGTATCAGGTAAGTAAATTGCACCATTGGATTCCACAATAACCTAGTTTCTTATCAACACTAAAATCCCATGTCCTGCAACAAATTCCACTATGGTAATAGGTATAGAATATAACATAGAATTCAAGACACATGATGATTTCAAAGAAACCTAAGGACTCTTCTTCTGTCACATAGAAAAGATTTCCTCCACCCTTTGTATTTGAATTTAAACTTTGCCTGTATATGCTTTTGTGAATATCCTCACCGAGTACAGTCCGTGTATACTTGTCCATTTAGAGGAAAAGATCTACACTCTTCATGGGGAAAAATTGAAACCCTTTAAAGACTTTTCATGGTATTAGAGTGGGAGATCCACATGACAAAAAAAAAAACTTTCATCATCCACAGATATCTCATCAGTGACCATCCAAATTGTCGTCATGCTCTTTTCACTCGAAACTCCAGTAGTTAAAACATGCAAGTTGGAGATCGAATAAATGAAAATGGAAATCTATCTTAATTCTCAAGTTGGTTAGTCTACATTACACAGAGAGCTTGTCTTCTTCATCTAATCTCTGGGCACTACAGCTGCTCCGTTCGGAGGCTTGCAAAGGAGAAAGTCATGCATCTGAATCTCTATGGTGCTACTGGAAGCCCAGGATGATAAAAGCCACTGCTGTGATCAAGGCTGCCACCGAAAAGATCAATGCAGCAAATGCAGATGCAGCGAGGCCAAGTCGCTCCCTTAGATCCTTGCGGTAGTAGCTTCCAAAGTATAGGATTGTAGCATAGTACCACATTGGCGGGAACACGAATCCTAGTAGGAATGCAAACCATCCTATGCCACAGCCAAAGCATGGAAGTGGTTTGTCGTATGTCCCACCTTGCAATTCGTCAGCATCCCTTATCAGCTTCTCTTTCATCTGATTCCTTTCTTCCATCTGCAATTAGAGCGGTCTATCTTGAAACTTAAGGTCCTCGAATCATCTCAAATGGGTCGTCAACTCGAGGAGTTTCCGATGTGTATGTTGCTCAGCATATATGTACCTTAATCTAAGGACTTGTTTGGATGCAAGAAAATCTACCTTTTAAGATAAAGGTGTTCATGATATTAAAAGGCTTCAATGGTTTGGATGTCTTCAACTTGTTGGAAAAGGGTTTTGGTCGGACAAAGGTTTCCACGAAAACTGAATGCCTGGGCTTTGGTCCCAATAGCTGAAATGTTGTTCTTCATGGAAGAAGGAATCCACAAATGTTGCTCTCCGCACTATTTCCTAGCTGCATCCTATCCAAAACATATACAACCCATTAGGACAGAGCATGTTCACATTTTAGGACCCACTTAGTACATGGCCCAGATCTCATGCACGTGCCATGATGGCACATGTTCCACTCACCTATTCCATATATGCTCCTGCAGAATGCTTTTGGATTCCGAATCATGAGACTTCTACAGGTTGTCATCCAAACACAAAAAAAAAATCTTTATCTATGGAACTCTAAATTTTGACATCCAAACACAATTTGAACATCCATTCAACCTTTATGCGGGACTTAAAAAGATTCACGGACATGGACTTCACATTTCAGGCCCTCTCCCAGGCATCGAACAAACCGTAAACTGCCCGAATGGCAGATCCACTCTACACAGGCCATTGACCCAAAATCAAATTGATTAAAACATGGGAACCTTTGATCGTTGGCAGTCTCTCTTTGAACTATCTAAAGATTGCCACCAATCAGACAGGATCACATGGTTTACTTTCAGGCTATGACCCTTCTACAGTGGGGGCCATCACTCCAGTTAAATGCAATTGTTGCATGCATGGGCGTGGAATTGGATCACCATGCTTGCCAATGGATTATTGTTTTTCTCTATCTACTCGAAATTGGAATTCATGGGTGACTTGATCTACCAAAAACTAATACAAAAGGTCTCTTTGAGAGGCAAATTCGAAAAGAAGATATAATAAGACTGTTAATTAGCATAGTTTAAAAACTTGAAAAAGCTCAACTCAGCTCACCCAAGTTTACCTCGACTTGAGCAGATTTGAGCAAGATTCAGGAAAATCTCCATTTCATCACCACTTGGCCAAAACTCGAGAAGAGCTCAACTCAACTCGGTACAACTCAACATTATTTATATATTATATATTTTAAATATTAAATATTACTGAAGAAATTTAGGAAAAGAATCCAAAATAAATAAATAAATAAATGATCAAGTTTTCAAGTTGACTTGAGTCTTATTTTAAAAGGTAATTAGATTAAGTGAAAGAAAACAAAGGCAAAAACAGGGTCCACATCACATAACACTGAGTTCATGTTACTCATATTACAAATTTACAATAACAACAAATTTTATTTTATTTTTTTATTTCAAATAATTGATATTATATACTGAGAAAACGTGCAGCTAGCTGTGGGGGGCCGTTGTGGTTTGTGTATGGCATCCAACCTGCTCAGTAGGGTCATCCCGGCCGCCCAGTACGAAAATGAAAAATGGTTGGATCCATCCATCAGGTAGGTCACCACATGAATTTGGAGGTTTTTGGGCGGTGGTCCATTGTTTTCTATGGTGTGGCACACCTGATGGTTGGACCAGCCTGATTATTGGCGTGTCCCATTTTTATTTTTATTTTTCAATGGAGCGACCCTGCTGGACAGTTGGATGCAAAACAGTCATCAAAGGTGGGCCCAGGCAGTTAGTTGCACCTTATCTTCGTCTGCAACTGGTTGCAGGTGAGACGTTCTATAGCAGCGCAACCAACATTATTTTGAAAATAACTGCTGATATTCCAACTATACTATAATAAGCTAATTCCATCCAAAAGTTCCACCTGGTGGGCCCCACCTGGTAGGGCCCAACACAATCCAAAAGTGGGCCCCCACCGAAAACACAGGTGGGTCACACCAACAGGAACAGCTGGATTATGGACGCCCAGCATTAAATCCCTCCGGATTGTGTGTTGGGCCCCCACCGTAACATAGGGCCCAAAATCCACTCAGTAAGGTGCGTCCCCCCAATCCCAAAAATCAGGACGATCCACAAAACAGGTAGGTAAGTTGGGATGGTGATGCCCACCATTAAAACCTTCCAGATTGTGTGTGAGCCCCACCGTGTATTTCAGAAGATGTGCCGCACCACGATGAACGGAAATCCCAAAATCAAGCCATTCCAAAACTCAGGCGGGCCACAACAGGTGATTTTAGTGTCTTCAGACACGATTTTTTACATGGCGTGGCCCACTTGAGTTTTGGGTCCTCCTTATTTTTGGGCTCGGAAGAGAACAGGAGGGGGCCCACATGATGGACGGAGAGGATATCATGAACACACTACAGTGGGGTTCACACAGAATTGAAGAGGAACCAGCCTCATAGAGAGAGTCTCAGGTTATGGGTGTAGGAGTCTCACCTCCATTCCTGTTAGCCCGACGGTTCTGCAGGTGCACGGACGGTAGCTTCGATGATATAGGCCGACGAACCCCAGAGTGTGAAACGCGACGGACCCCACGGCTCCTCCCCGTTCGAGTTGGCGAAAGCCGAAGGGAACGGTCTGGATGACAGGGAAAAGTGGGAGAACAGAGAGAAATAGACGGTTGAGAGAGGAGGAGCGGGGTTTGATGATGGGAAATGAGAAAGAAATGCAAGAACTGTCCATGAGAGGGAGAGAGGGGGGATATTCCATCCCGATTTGGTTTTGAATGCATCGCGACTGAGAATTTACAGCATCCGTCGCCCATGAGGTCCTACATGCAGAGATGGACCCATGATCCGGACCGTCAATCTTTTAATGTTCTACAATCATATAACATGGTGATGAATGTTATAGCCCGTTCGGTGTAATTTTTATACAGTAGCCTTTATGGAGTACGATGCAGAAATTACATGGTTCAGATATTCATATAATCCCACCATGTTGCCCCAACCTGGTTTTCCTGAACGGTCCTAAAATCATCTTGTTTGAACAATCTTAGCCACTGATTCCTGGACACCTGTTTGTGGAAACAAACCCATCGGTTTTTTTCATTTTTAACCGTCCAGAAAATTTCCTCCAATCCAGTTGTAAGATTATCAAACAATTGTCATTTTTGGTTCATAATACATCTAAACTGGGACCCACAATCTGAACAGTCTAATTTAAATTTCTTAAATGCTACATATGCAATTTCTAATTGTCTGCGAATCCTCCACCGTACTCTGACAAAGCTTTATCAATATTTATCCCTTCGTTTTCATTTACTTCGAATCGTTTTTATTTTGTGCGAATCTTCCCCCAACAATCGCGTCCGTGTCTATTTTCAGCCCTGCCCGTCTCTAGCCCCGAACGGGCAGTTCTGTAGTCGGGCCCACCGTGATGTATCTGTTTATCCAAGCCGCCCATCCTTTTTCATTTCATTTTAAGGATAAATAAAGAAATGAGGAAGATCCAACGCTCAAATGAACCACACGAGAGATGATTCTTGCATTTAATGCAACTGGCATTTCAATCTTTATGCATTTCATTCAATCAAGCCTATTATTTGGTGTGGTCCACTTGATTGTTATATCTGCCTCATTTTTTTTAAAATGCCTTAAATTGATCTAAGAAAAGGAATGGACGGACTGGATAAACAGATACATAACGGTGGGCCCGCCCACAGAACTGCCCGTTCGGGGCTGGAGACGGACCGGGGGTAGGACGCAATCCGCGTCCCTATTTTCAATGGGAGTGGATTAGGTGCGGCCCCGGCGACACCAAAAGACGGTGCGGCCCTTACCATGGGCCACCTTGATGTATGAATTTTGTATCCACACCGTCCATCTGCTTTACACATCATTTTAGGGCATGGGACCAAAAATGAATCAGATTTAAATCTCAGGTGGACGATACTATAAGAAATATTAGTAAGTGACCATTAACAATTTCCTAGGGCCAAACGTAATGCTCATTTTACATCCAACCCGTTGATAGGGTCACAAAAACCTGGATGAAGGAAAAACAAATATCGTCTTGATCAAAACGTTTTGTGGCTAACGAGAAACTTTTAATAGTCAGTCACTACTGTTTCCTACGCTATGGTCCATCTGAGATTTGATCTGCTTCATTTTTTCGCTCATGCCCAAAAATGATCTTCCAAAACGGATGGATGGCATGGATACATGACACGTATATGAAGATGGCCCTATGGTAAGGGCCTTACCATCTGGGATGAGGCCTGGGCCGCACCTAATCCACACACACTTACAAAGTTACAATCGCATGGCGTGGATCACACACTATACTGCCAACTGTGCATATCGACTAAACTGTGGCAACACATACATGGGACACGTGCCACACGTGCATGCCAATCCAGACCGTCCAACTCATTGACCATCATGGTTGGATCATATCCTGAAATTCACAGTTTGGGTGATTGTAAGTGTCCGCGATAATACCATCCGGAAGACCGATTGCCAGCCTTTTAGCTGCTATCCCACGAGATCGCCCGTCCACACTATATAGTACACGGTTTGAACGGACTGGATAAAAATATAGATATGCCGTGTGTGCTGCTGATGAATTGCTACAACTTCAGTGAGTTCTTAGAATGGAATGCATTATGGGCATTCGCCAAAACATGGTACTTGCACATTTCTGTATATTCTCTTATCTTTTGTGTCATGTAAGGCCAGCAATGACCACCTTAAACGTTAATACTGTCTTGATATTAGAAAGACGTAAGAAAACGGTTGTCATTGATGGTCCCACGACAAAGCATGTTTGAATGGAATCCCGATGTTCCGTTCGTCACAGGCAGAAAAATACTTATTATTACAAATTAAGTGGACTACATAATCACACACTGCATTTAATAAATACATTAGTGTTGACAATGCGATGACATTGATCGATGACGACACAAGAGGTAAGAATTTCTTACTTGTAGCAAGCAAAGGATCCGGATTTGTTTGAAGGTGGTTCAGTGCCCACTTAACCAATCACTAGAGTTGAGCAGAGTCTGACTCGATCTAGCGAAGAACCGAATGCCTAAATCGGTGCGGATCGAGTAAGACCACTCGAATTTATACATCGAAATAAGTTCGGATCGTGGTCAATTTAGACCGATCCGATTCAAAATCCAAACAAACCCTAGCCCCTCTTTCTCTATCCAAAGGAGGCACCGCACCCACCCATCTCTCCTCCTTTCTCTCCCTCTTTCTCTCCCGATTTCCCTATTCTTCTTCTCTCCTCCTTTCTATCCTGGTTTCCTACATCTTCTTCTTTCTCTCCTCCTCTCTCTCTCTCTCTCTCTCTCTCTCTCTCTCTCTCTCTCTCTCTCTCTCTCTAGATTCAACTTGATCCGACTCGATTCGATTTCCCAAACCAAGTCGGACTCGGTTCAGGTCAAGCCAGCAAGGATTTGAATCGGATCATGTCAGCCTTGCTGAACTCGGTCCAAGATTGGAACGAGTTTGGGTCAAGTTCTTGAAAAATCAGATCGAGTCAAGTTGGACCCAATTCGGTCCAACTCGACTCGATGCCCACCTCTAAATGTCACAAATAGTCACATACAACAAGCCTAATCAAATATTACCACATCTGCCTATTATTATGCAGCTTTACCAGATCACCTCCTAAAAGATAGGGTTTAGAAATTGTCATCATGGTATTTATTTATTTATTTTAAGCTATGATTGGATGATTATGATTATTTATTACTGGCCCATTCCACACCAGATGGCCAAATTATAGTTTAAAAACATGAAAACCGAGGTTGAGTTGACTCGGAAACTCATACAAGCTTTCCTAAGTGTGTGGCCAACCACTGGGCCGACATGCCGATATGGTCCTATGATTTAAACCGTTCATATTCTTGATAGAGCCATCCACACTCTTCATACTACCATAAATTGACTATTGTCAATATAATAATGCTTCAGTTATGATCCTGGCCTTTGATGTCTAGAGTTTAGAGTTAAATGCAAGTCATTGAAAAATTATTTTTCATTACTCAATATTCATCTAAAGATATTGATGGTCTTAATCATCCATCGGTGACAGTTATGATCATTGGACCACACAACATGTGAGCTTCAGTGGGATGTGACTGTATAGTATCAAGTCAACAACATGGACAACTCTAATCATCAGATCACTCATCATGTGGGCTCCAACAGGTTGTGACTCGGGAAAAATGAACTCATTGAGTTGGGGTTGAATTAGTCTTACTCCCCCAAGGAAGGAGAGTGGTAGAGGTAGAGGGAGGTATCGAGTCAAGTCGAGTTCGACCGAATTGGGTCCAACTTGACTTGATTTGATTTTTCAAGAACTTGACCCGAACTCGATCCAATTCAAGACCGAGTCTAGCAGCAGAGCTGACTCGATTCGATCTGAATCCTTGCTGACCTAGCCCAAACCCAGTCAGACTCGATCTAGGAAACCGAATCGAGTCGGATCGAGTTAAGTCTAAGGAGAGAGAGGGAGAGAAAGGAGGAGAGAAAGAAATAGATGTGGGAAACCGGGAGAGAAAGAATGAGAGGAGGGAAATCGGGAGAGAAATGATGAGGTTTTTTGTCCCGTGGTCAACTGGTCGTGAGCCCTGCTCAACCGGTCGAGGGCTGGTCACGACCAGTCGTGGAGTCGAGTCGTAGCTGGACTCAAAGTCCAGCGACTACGGACTATTTTTTTCAGAGGGTGCTCGACCGGTCGTAGGTGGTCCACGACCAGTCGTAGGCGGCGCTCGACCGGTCGTGAACTTGGTACGACCAGTTGAAGCTACGCAAATTCATTTCGCGATTTTACGTGGATTTCGTGTCGCAAGTCCTTTCACAACCGGAATGCGGAAGGGAGTTTCCAAAAACTATAAATTGGAGTTTTATAGGATTTTTCATAGAAAGAAAAATCACAAGAGGGTTTCCTAAAGGCTTTGCAAGGATTTTGCTAAAGGGTTTAGGTTGAGAGAGTAAGAGAAAAGAGAGAGAGAAAACTTGTGGAAGGGAGCCGTCGTCTCAGCGCTTCTACGTCCTCGTGATCGGTGAGATCGCTCAGTTTTCTTTTTATTTTCTTATTGTTTATCCACTCCTGCATGAGTGACGAATGTTTAATCACAGCAAGGTATGCTTGTGATCGGTTGTAACGTTCTACTTCATAGTGGATTATTGATCTGGACGAGGTCCTGTGGTTTTTACCTCTTTGAGAGTTTTTCACGTAAAAATCTCTTGTGTGGCGTGTGATTGCTGCTTTGATTTATTTCATTGAATTATTATCCCATAATTCTGGTTTTTTCGGGCGGCTAGATCCTAAGGTTTTGTGCAAGGCCCCCAACAAAGTGGTATCAGAGCGCTAAGTTCATTGAACGGGTAGGATCGGTTTAGAATTATGGAAGGTGGCTCATCAAAGATGATCAACCTCAATGGTTCTAACTGGACCATATGGAAGGCTAAGATGGAGGACTTGCTTTATTGCAAGAATCTATATTCTCCAATTTTAGGCATATCAGTAAAATCCAATGATATGTCTGATGATGATTGGAAGAAGTTGAACCGAAAGGCGGTGGAGTTTATTAGACAATGGTTGGATGATTCTATATTTCACCATGTGTCTACGGAAACCTCAGCCGCTAGCCTATGGCTGAAACTACAAAGGCTGTATGAGAGGAAAACAGCCGGTAATAAGATTTTTCTGATAAGGTGACTTGTGAATCTCAAGTTCAAGGATGGTGGTTCTGTGGCCGAGCACATGAATGAGGTCAGCAATATAGTGAACCAACTCTCCTCTATGAAGATGGTCCTGGATGATAAATTGCAGGCTTTGTTATTGCTTAGTTCATTGCCTGACAGTTGGGAGACATTGGTAGTGTCTCTAAGTAACTCCGCGCCAGACGGAAAAATTTCATGGAACAGGTTACTAGCTGTCTCTTCAATGAGGAGACAAGGAGGAAGTCTCAGGGGTCTACTCAGCAAGAGGCACTTGTGACACAAGAACGGGGGAGAGAAAAAAATAGGAATGGCGGGAAGGCTCGAGATAAATCAAGAGGCAAGTCGAGTAACAGAAAAGATGTGGAATGCTGGAATTGTGGCAAGAAGGGCCTCTACAAGCATGAATGTCGTAAGAATAAGAACGACAAAAAAGAAAAAGGAAAGGAGAAGAAAAATGAATCAGATTCTACTGCGGTCGCTTTAGATGGCGACGTTGTTATTATTCTTTCCACAGATCACGATGTATGTCTCATGGCTACGAGTCAGGACACCGACTGGGTGATTGACTCAGGAGATTTTTTTCATGCGACTCCACGCAGAGATTTCTTCACAAGCTACAAGTCAGATGACTATGGAACTGTGAAGATGGAAAATTCTGGCATATCGAAGATCGTGGGAGTTGGTGATATTTGTGTGAAGACCGATGTGGGTTGCACATTGGTTCTAAGGGATGTGAGGCATATCCCAGACCTTCGCCTCAACTTGATGTCGACGGGAAGGTTGGATGATGATGGCTATGAAAGCCGGTTTGCTGGTGGGCGCTGGAAGCTCATCAAAGGTTCGTTGATCGCAGTCAGAGGAAAGAAGTGTTGCACCCTTTACAAGGCAAGTATCAGTGTATGCAAGGGTGAGTTGAACACAGTGGAAGATTCAGCTATAGACATGTGACACAAGCGTCTAGGCCACATGAGTGAAAAAGGGCTTCAGTTACTAGCGAGGAAGTGGCTCCTTCCAGACGTGACAGGTATACCTCTCAAAACCTGTCTTGATTATTTATCAGGGAAACAATATAGAGTTTCATTTGTTAAATTTGCTTCTCATGTTAATAAAGTGCGTGCATTAGATTTGGTTTATTCTTATGTGTGTGGTCCTATGAGGACAAAAACCTTGGGTGGAGCATTGTATTTTGTTACTTTTATAGATGATGCATCTAGGAGGGTTTGGGCTTATGCTTTGAAATTCAAGGACGAGGTCTTTGGTGTGTTTAAGTTGTTTTATGTTATGGTCAAGAGAGAGACAGGTAGATCATTGAAGTGCATCCGCACTGACAATGGTGGTGAATACATTGGCGACTTTCACGAGTACTGTAAGTCCCTGGGTATAGGCATGAACAGACGGTTCCCAAGACCCCCCAACATAATGGTGTAGCTGAGCAAATGAATCGCACCATTGTTGAGAGAATCAGATGTATGTTATCCCATGCGAAGTTATCTAAGACGTTCTGGGGAGAAGCAATGCATATAGCGGTTTATCTGATAATCAGGTCTCCATTAGCTCCGTTGAATAAAGAAGTACATGAGAAGGTGTGGACTAGACAGGATGCATCGTACAGTCATCTCAAGGTGTTTGTATGTAGGGCATCCGTTCACGTATCAAGGGACGAGAGGTCCAAGCTCGATATAAAGATCAGGCAGTGTGTTCCTAGGGTACAGTGATGAAAAGTTCTGTTACAGATTGTGGGATCCGACCGAGAGGAAGCTCGTCAGGAGCAGAGATGTGGTTTTCTTTGAAGATCAGTGTATAAAAGACATTGGTAAGCCAGAGAAGAACCAGCCTAGTTCAGGTGAGCTAGAGGACATGGATCCAGTTATTCCTCCCGTGGTACCTGATGACGAAGGAGTACAACGAGGTGCAGAGGACGAAGGGGTTCTTATAGAAGATGGACCGGGGGAGCAGCCCTCACTTGATCCACCTGTTGAGCCACAGGTGAGGAGGTCATCTAGAAACAGACAACCGTCCAAGAGGTACTCGCCACATGAATACATTATGCTGACTGATGGGGGAGAGCCAAAAAATTATTCTGAGGCCCTAGCCGATAAGCATAAGGAGGAGTGATTAAGAGCTATGCAAGAAGAGATGGAATCCTTGTATAAGAACCTCACCTATGACATAGTGAAACTGCCTAAGGGCAAGAAAGCTCTAAGCAACAAGTGGGTGTTCAGAAAGAAGGTTGAGCAGAAGAATTCACAGACGAGGTTCAAGGCCAGACTTGTGGTAAAAGGGTTCGGTCGGAGGAAAGGCATAAACTTCGAGGAGATATTCTCACTAGTGGTGAAGATGATATCCATACGAGTGTTGCTTGGGTCGACAGCTAGCATGGATCTGGAGATATAGCAGTTGGATGTTAAAACTGCTTTTCTCCATGGTGACCTGGAAGAAGAGATCTACATGCATCAAGCAGAGGGGTTCGAAGTCAAGGGTAAGGAACATATGATGTGTAGGTTGAGGAAGAGCTTGTATGGGCTAAAACAAGCTCCACGACAATAGTACAAGAAGTTCGATTCGTTCATGTTACAGCATGGGTATGACAGAACGGAATCGGACCAATGTGTGTTCACACGCAAGTTCTCAGATGGTGATTTCTTAGTTCTGCTATTATATGTTGATGACATGCTCATCATGGAAAAAGACATCAAGAATATCGACAGGCTGAAACAGGAGTTGGGCAAGTCATTTGCGATGAAAGACTTGGGTCCGGCTAAACAGATCCTAAGAATGGAGATAACCCGTGACAGAAGCTGCAGGAAGCTTTGGCTGTCACAAGAGCGGTATATTGAGAAAGTCCTAGAGCGATTCAATATGAATGCAGCGAAGCCGGTTAGTACTCCACTGGATGGTCACTTCAGATTGAGCGACAGACAGTGTTCCAAGACGAAGGCAGAGGTGGAAGAGATGCAAAAGATACCCTACACGTCAGCTATAGGAAGTTTGATGTATGCTATGGTGTGTACACGCCCAGACATAGCATATACGGTTAGTGTTGTCAGCCGGTATCTTGCCAATCCTGTCAAAAAGCATTGGACAACGGTGAAATGGATACTGCGGTATCTAAGAGGCTCATCCATGTTGAGCCTATGCTATGGTGACGAAAAATCTGTGATAGAGGGCTACACAAATGCAGATATGACATGCGACATAGACCACAGGAAGTCTACATCGGGGTTTATATTTACGTTTGCAGGGAGAGCGGTTTCTTGGCAGAGTAAGCTACAGAAGGTCGTAGCATTGTCGACTACAGAGGCCTGGTACATTGCAGTCACTAAGGCATGTAAAGAGATACTTTAGATGAAGAGGTTCCTACAGGAACTTAGCCTAAAGTAGGAGGAGCACGTGGTCTATTGCGATAATCAGAGTACTATACACTTGAGCAAGAATTTAAGTCAGCATTCCAAGTCGAAACACATAGAGATTCGGTATCACTGGATCGGAGATACTTTGGAACAGAAGGTGTTACAGCTTGAGAAGGTCCACACGGACGATAATGGGTCAGACATGATGACCAAGGCTTTGCTCAAGGGCAAGTTTGAGGTTTGTAAAAACCAAGCTAACTTGAAGAAGGTGAATCTCTTCCGGATGAAAAAGGGGGAGATTTGATGGGGTTTTTTGCCCCGTGGTTGATCGGTCGTGAGCCCTGCTCGACCGGTCGAGGGCTGGTCACGACCAGTCGTGGAGTCAAGTCGTAGCTTGACTCAAAGTCCAGCGACTACGGACTATTTTTTTCAGAGGGTGCTCGACCGGTCGTAGGTGGCGCTCGACCGGTCGTGGACTCGGTACGACTAGTCGAAGCTACGCAAATTCGTTCCGCGCTTTTGAGTGGATTTCGTGTCGCAAGTCCTTTCGCAACAGGGATGCGGAAGAGAGTTTTCAAAAACTATAAATTAGAGTTTTTTAGGGTTTTTCATAAAAATAAAAATCACAAGAGGATTTTCTAAAGGCTTTGCAAGGGTTTTGCTAAAGGGTTTAGGGTGAGAGAGTGAGAGAAAAGAGAGAGAGGAAGCTTGTGGAAGGGAGCCGTCGTCTCAGCGCTTCTACGTCCTCGTGATCGGTGAGATCTCTTAGTTTTCTTTTTATTCTCTTATTGTTTATCCACTTCTACGTGAGTGATGAATGTTTGATCACAGCAAGGTGTGCTTGTGATCGGTTGTAACGTTTTATTTCATAGTGGATTGTTGATCTGGACGAGGTCCCGTGGTTTTTACCTCATTGAGGGTATTCCACGTAAAAATCTCTTGTGTGGCGTGTGATTGCTGCTTTGATTTATTTCATTGAATTATTATCTCATAATTCTGGTTTGTTCGGGCAGCTAGATCCTAAGGTTTTGTGCAAGGCCCCCAATAAGAAAGAAGGAGAGAAAGGAGGAGAGATGAGAAGGTGTGACACCTCCTTCGAGTAGAGAAAGAGGGGTTAGGGTTCATTCGGGTTGGGATAGATGGAGAAATGAGTAGTAAAATATATATATATATATATATATATATATATATATATATATATATATATATATATGTGTGTGTGTGTGTGTGTGTGTGTGTGTGTGTGTGTGTGTGTGTAAAAAACTTATACATAGGACCTGACAAGATCGGTTGGATCGGTTCAGATTGGATCCATTCGGATCGGATCAGTCTAAATTAACCATGATCCGAACTCGATCTGATGTACGATTAGATTTGAGTGGTCCTATTCGATCCGCACCGATTCAGGCCTTCGATTTTTTTTGAATCGGGTCAAATCCATCGGACTGGGTCAGATTCTTCCTAGCTCTAGGTAGAAGTGGGTAATTCATGGCATCCAACAGCCATATCGGATGGAAACGATTTGAGTTGACTCAGACAAATCGCATCAGATTCGCTGGAGTTTTAAAGCCATGTCACACAACCTTTTTTTTTCCTCATTTCTTTTTCTTTTTAGTGCCACGTGTTTGCAAGCCACGGTTGGAGAGTTTGGATTCCCCTGTGGCCCACCTATGATGGGACCCACTAGATGGATCCAGGTAGTCGGTATGTGTGCATCTCCAGGCACCAATGAAAGATAATTGATTGTAGAAGACAGAACTTTCATTGGACGGTACGAGTATTATTATACAGACCTAAGATTCCAAACATGTAATCACGTGTGATGGAACGTAAATTGAATTCTTGCCTCTGTCGCCATTCAGTATACAGCGTGTCACTAGACACTGGGGCCCACATACTGAGATGGTCCAATGATTTGAACTGTACATGTGCTATCATCCTATAATTACCCTGCAGCGATGATCCTAGCCTTTGATCTTTTAGGGTTGAGTGAGAGCCATTAAAATATTTTATCACTGTTTTAAATTCGTCTATAGTCGGCAATGTTCAGAACCATCTGTTCCGCGTAAGTTTCTTATGATCATACAGTCATCAACATGGACGGTTCCAGTCATGGGACCACTCAGCATCTGGGCCCCACTGGGTAAGCCACACGCTGGATCCTCTAATATATCACAGTGGCCCACTGTGATGTATGTGTTTATCCACGCGGTCCATCCATTTTGAGGTATCATTTCAGGGCATAAACCTAAAAAGGAGGCAGATCGAAGGCTCGAGTGGACCAAACCACAAGAAGCAGTGGTGACAATGACTTCAACCGTTAAAACCTTCCCATGGCCCGCCGTGATGTTTGTTTTCCATCCAACCTGTTCAGAAGGCCATATATATCTGGATAAAGGGAAACTATAAATATCAGCTTGATCCAAAACTTTTGTGGCCCCAAGATGTATTCAGTGGTAGGAGTTCAATCTCCACTGTTTCCAGTGGTGTGGTCATCTTGAATATTAGATCTGCCCTATTTTCGAGATCATCACCTAAATTGATTTTTCAAAAATGGATGGACGGCATGGATGAAATACATACATTACGGTGGCCCCATAGATCCTCTGACAGGACTGCCCCTCTCAAGCTAAGTCCTGGTGGGCGTAGTACCCAATCCGCGTGTCCCATGAGGTGGTTCCCAAGGTCCATGTCGCTTACCTAAAATCTAGCTCCTCCATTTTATCAAAGGGTACACACGTGAAAATACCTGCCTTGTTTTTAAAAAATAAAATAAAAAAGGGTTGCTATCTAAATCCAGACTGCATGCGTACCTACTAGCCCAACTTTTTAGGACATGAACAGATCCCTGATGAATGGCCCGGGCCACTTCAACACGTGTGACATTTGACAAGTGTGACACATGGAGCCACACGTGTCCTTGTATAAAGATGATAAATTAGAATGGAAATATTTTGAATTGGTGGAAATTATCACGAAGTAACAGAGGAAGGATGATCAATTCCATCACATCTGATGGGTCCCTCAGATTTTTCAGAAAAAGGGTCATTTCCTTTAACACAAGTAGTTTTAAGATGTGACGTAGTTTTCTTTTTTATTTATACCAATCCAAACAGGCAATGTAGATTGTCAATCAATTTTATTTTCCACCATTCCTTTAACGCCACCTATTGTAGTGATGGGACCATCCAATCTACATGTCTTTAAATGTCTGACATCCACATTAAGGCCCACTAGATGGAAGGCCCATATTAATACATTGACCTACCAGATGTATGGTTAAGATACCACAAGCCCTTGTCCAGATCCAATGCAAAGATTTGTACATTCAGCTTAATGTACAACATGAATTTAACAGTGTTTAAATGCATCCAAGTAGATGAGGTCAAATGCATGTTGAATTGAAGCATTAAGACATTTTGTTCATTAAGGTTAGCATGCAAAGAATTGTATTGGAGAGGGGCTCGTTTAGGATTGTTTAGTGAGTATGGTTTTTGGAGTGCCACTTCATCCGTCATAAAGACCAAGATGGACTACCCAGATCATACGACAGCACGACTACATGGCCCTTCTCCGTTGATTGCCTGTCAGCAGACCTGCAAGCACAAAATATCCTCATTCGATTGCTACTGTGTAGCACATCTAGAAATATACAAGGAAGAGCAAGAAAAAAAATAAATCAGAATGAGAAATTAAATGGTTCACAAGCTGTGGTCCATACACTGTAGGGCCCACTGCATGGGATAGAAATCACCACCACTTCCTCCAAAGGCCACTGGAGAAAGGGGCCTACTATATTCAAGTTATGAAGTCCTTACATAACATTTCCCAAATGCCACTGAATTACGAGGGATCATGCAACGCTCAGGTAATTAGGCCAGTAATTGCAGTACAAGCTTTTAGTTTACAGAAGTGGGGAAAGGTGGGGCCCAAGGTCACAGGCCTCTTTGTGGATGGTCCATGTGCCAAAGAAAATCCCCCAAATTGGAAGAATCATAACCCTTCAATAACCTGCCTTACTCAACCTAGAATAAGGCCACATATTATAGAGGCATTATACAATGCTTGAGCCAGAAATATTTTACTGATCCGAAACTTCAAAATGATGGGATTTGCCATGGATGAGCCATGCACCACAAATCCCCCAGATTGAAGATTCTAGCTGTAGGGTATTAGGCAATGAGTTTTCTCCATTAACCCTTTCTTTGTTGTCATTCAAAGGCTTAGGATGCTTCATATGGCAGATTCTTGGTACATGGAACATTCACAGTGGGACCCATAAATGAACAGTTCAGATCACATACCAATGGGGCCCACACTTGTACAAACTGAAAACACAAACAACAGTGTTCAATTTCTCATCCAGAGCATTGTATGATACCTCAATATCATGAAGGTAGGATCTTCCAATTTGGGGGGTTTTCAATTTATAGGTCATCAATGGTGGGGCCCATCATATCAATGCTTTGGATCATTAAAATATGCTCCACTTGTACCAGGTCCAAACCAACCCATCCTGGCCCATCAACTGCCCTATCGAAGAAGGGGAGTCTTATGATGCTCAGACAACATATAAGGCATGATACACAGGAGCTCAGAAGCTGTACAAATGGCATAAATTAACTAAACTAAACCAACTAGATTTTGGAAACCACTGGCTAAATCACAGTCCCAAAATCAGATGGGTTGAACAACCCCAAACTCTAATTCCTGGACACTAGTTTGATAAAATAAGAACATTTTAATATTTTTCATTTTTAACCATCCAATAAATACCCACCAATCCAATTGTCAGATAATCAACAAAATTTAATGCTTGGCTCATGATACATCTAAACTGGTGCTGATAATTTGGACAGCTTAATTTGACTTACTTCTATGCAACATAAAGCAATTTCCAAAACTAATTTCCAAGTGCCTGTGGATCATCTATCACACTCTGTCAGAGTATCAAAGATCTTCTAATTGAATAACATCTCACAATCATTTTTGCATTAAAAATAAAGAGCTCTACATTAACTTCCAAACAATAGCCTTAAGGCCAGATAGTGTAACTCTAGGATTAACATACAAGATACAGATCAAGGCCTAATCTAATCTATGTAAAATGGAACAGAGTAATTCCAGAGAACCCATTTCCGAATCCTCTCAAGCTTCGAGACCAAATTCCAGAAACAGAAGCATAGCCATCAAGCCTTCATGTTTCCCTCCCTGGGCACAATTTTGAATTTTCCAGTCTGTTGTTGCTGCAAAATAGAGAATTAACAAAGGCTTTAGAAATAGAAGCTCACTGAGGAATTTTGAAATATAAGTTGGTAATTTCTAGGTAGTTATTGAGGATGACCAAGGGCCTTTTTGGGTGACACGTAAAAATGAGTTCATCTAATTTTAGTTAATCATAATCAAGATTATTTTTAATCCTTTACAAAAAGAAGTATGATCTCTAATACACTATTAAGATTAAATGAGATAAACTCATTTTTGGCTGGCACCCAAACAGGAGCTAAAAGCTCTTCTTCTTCTTTTCCAGCATCACAGTGATTCAGACCATCCATCCATCCAACAGTGCCCACCATGGATGGGGCCATTGCCTAAGATTCTTCCTGATCAAGGATCCTAATAACCCCATCAAGCAACTTCAATCTATTGAATTCTACATAGTTGCCTCTCTTGTATTTACTTCTAAGAATTTGGTAGCAAGAAGCAAGATATCAGGCAGTGGCCCATTCATGATGGGCCCACCCACCAACTGTACAATCAAGATAGCAAGGCAAACACATGGAAAAGAAAAAAAAAAAACTATTGAGTTAGTAGAAAAGCAAATCAAATAAACCTTCTTCCAGAGCTGTGTGTGAATCTCACAAAATCCAGCAATGATTGCTCCAGTCCTCCCCTCTCTGTACTCAATACAGAGTTCCTCATTCAATCCACATGAAACATGGAACGCAGAAGAGCACTTGGGCTCGGAGCATTCAATCACACATCCGCGCCTCGAGTCGCAGATATAACAGACTCCTTCCCATCTTCTAGTAGGGACGCACGAGCAATCGATGCCCTCTCGCCCTTCCGAATCCCTGAAGAATACTTCAGGCACGAGAAGTGCACACATGATGTGGGCCCACCGACCATCCACCGTTGGTTTCGTCGCTCCTTCCTTCAACAGGCAGAGGCAACAATCAAGATCATCATCCTCTCCCTTAGCCCCACCTTTCAAAAACTCACACCGTGAACAAAACCAGTCTCCTTCGGGGACGGCCTGGATGAGCGGATTTCCATAACAGGAGGCATGGACCATTAGATCACAGCCGTCACAGAAGACAATGGGGTCTTTAGGATCACCATCCGTGCTATGGCAGACGCTGCAAATGATCCCATCTTCTTCATCAGCTTCATCTTCGAAATGGGTATCCTTTGTAACTTCGATTTCTTCTCCTTTTCTTGATTTTCCATTGAAATCGCCATCCAACGCGTTGAGATTGGGGCCATCTTTGGTGGGTTTCTGCTCTGGAAATGGCGGGTCTTCTTCGATGGTATCCAAAGGGGGGAAGTCGGGTTGGAGAGCCCAGACACGCTTCTTGGCGGGAAGGCAGTAGGCAGTCCGGGGACCACGAGATTCGATCCGTTTCTTGGCGGGAAGGAAGGAGGTGGTGGCGGCGGTGGAGGAGGTCTGTTGGAGGAGTTTGAATCTCTTGAGAGGAGGAAGGCCATGGTTGGTGTTTTCCATGATGAGAGAGAGAGAGAGAGAGAGAGAGAGAGAGAGAGAGAGAGAGAGAGAGAGAGAGAGAGAGAGAGAGAGAGAGGTTTGAAAGATGTGAGGAGAAAAGCCGGGAAAGAGAAAGGGATTTCAGTTCTGGCGGGGGAGGGGGAAAGAAAATGCCGGAAATATTACAGGGGTCTTCGTTTCAATTTGAATTTGGCGGGATGAATTTCTGGCAGAATTTTACCGGGAAAATCAGCCGAGAAATGCAATGGTCTCATTGGAGCCGTACAGATTGGACGAGAAATCCTAATACGCCTGCGGTAAAGAGCCCGGGCAAGAAGTGACTGGCATTGCGTGCTGAGTAAATTCTGTGGGGCCCACAGTGATGCATGTGTCCTATCTAGGCCGTCCATCCTTTTTATAAACTCATTTTAGGGAATAATACTAAAATTGAAGCATATCCAAATTTCAAGTCGACCACACCATAGGAAACCGAGGGAATAATGATGTTCACCGTTGAAACCTTCCTATGGCTCAAAGTGATGTTTATTTATCATCTGACATGTTCCTAAGCTCACAAAATCATGGATGAAGGGGAAAAAAAACAAATATTAGCTTGATTCAAAATTTATGTAGTCCTTGAGAAGTTTTCAGCGGTAGGCATTCAATTCCCACTGTTTAGAGTGAGGTGGTCCACTTAAATTTTGTACATGCTTCATTTTTGGGTTCATATTCTAAAATGAACTGATAAAAAGGATTAGACAGAATGGATAAGACACATAAAAATGATATATGGAGACCACTGTGATGTACCTGTGACATCCCGTCCGTCCGTCGCAGGACGTAAGTCCAAATATGACACAGCCACAAAACTCTTTTTAAGTTCGCCGCACCACGGAAAAGGTAAAACAGTGGGGGATCGGATCAGAAACTACTATTAAACCTTCTTACGGCCTTACCGTGATTTTTATATTCAATCCAAACCATTCATAAGGCGAGTCCCACCGGGACGAAGGGGAACAACGAACGTGAATTGCCTGTGCCCCCTGGCCACACAGGACGTTCCTGCAGTCGGGAGCTATTTGGGGTCGAAAGAGATACCCGTGACAAATCCACTCCGTCCATCAGTTTCTCAAGATAACAATGGTACAGAAACCCAAAATTTAGGCAGATTCAAAACTCAGGTTGCCCACACCACACGAAAGAGTGGTGATTGAATGCCCACCATTGGAAACTTTGTGGGGCCCACAGTGATCTACTAGTAATGTACCATGCTGCCGTAGATTCAATTCATTCATTGCAGGGATAACACTAGGCCAACGTTCGGGGTGGGTCCACTGATCAGATGGGTTACAATTAACGAAACAAATGTGTAGCTGAAACTTTCTTACGTGTCAAACCACCTGCTGAGCAAGTCAGATTTATTTTTGTCCAGTGTATCTACAAGGCAAGATCTGCCTGATGGACTGCTTGGATATTACAGCTGTCATCAGTCCCCTGGCAGCTGTGATGGCAGGTACGTGATCTGCCTTACAAGTGTGTGTTTCCGAAGCTCTCTTTTTCTCTTGTCCACTTATTGCAAGGTTAGATCTAGAGCTGCAACTTGAAAACTGAGATCGGGTTGGGTTTGGGTTGAAAAAATGCCAACCCGGTTTGAATTTGGGTTGGGTTTAGATTGAGCAAATTCAGGTCTGTTGAGGTCGGGCTGTGAAAAATCATATATATTTCGGTCATTTTAAGTCGGTTCATTTGGATTGGTTTGCATAGAGAAGACTTGAGGTTGGGTTTGGGCACCTTCGGTTGGAATTCGGGTCAGGTTGGATCCTTTTGGGATCGGTGGGCTTGAGTTAACCCTCAATCTGACCTACCCGACTTGACCCAACCCGCCCTAATTGGACTCCTAATTAGATCTTTTCATTTGGCCAGAATCCTCTACTGGGCTGCAACTTGGACTCTGGTCAACCCTATCCTTACTTACCTAATCCGAGTTCAAGTTAGCTTATTTGGGTGAACAGTACAAAGTCACGGACCATCTGTGCAGCCATGATCGAAAGCAACCAAGCTATAAAAAAAAATTAAAAAAGTTTGATCCAATAAATTATATACAAAATGGTTTTCATAACCATGTGAGCGTTTATCAGATTCTGCATATAATATGTGTTGTTGTTCAAATTCAGTAGATCCTGTTTCACCTCCAGTGAAATGCTGGGTACCTGTAAATTAATGGAGAACTAAGAAATACTAGGGGTGCTGATTGTGGTACGGGACCCTCTAATGCCTACGTCGGGGGTGCAGACTCATTACAAGTGTAATAGAATCGAGATAGTTGTGCGTGTACTCTCTTTGAAGAGGGTGATGAATGTATAGGTGTTCTTAGGCAACTTTTGTATTCAAGTAGATTTATAAGATATATTGGAGGGACCGTATTAAGATTGAAATATGTTCTTGAGTATTTCTTCGAGCATGCCTCAATTGACATAATATTCAACTGAGATATCTGTGGATAGTTCTACCCATATACAATACAAGATTTTCTTTGTATGTTTCCGTTTTGATCCTGAGGTTAGTATCAGAGGTTGAGGTTAGTATTTGACCTTAAGGTCGTCGTCTGAAGTCAAGGTTGAAGCCGGTGCTCGTATTCAAGGCCTACAGGTCCCTTGATGAGTCTTGTTTTCAAACCAGTTTACCTGTTTCAGCTCAGTCAATGAGTCATCTTGCTCACTCATCTTCTTTGGTCTTTTGATAGTTCAGAGAGTCTGCTACTCTCTAATTTCTCTTTCGTCACGTGTCCCATACCTCAGGTCATCTCAATTTTACTCATAACAATATGTAGTTTAATAGTTATTAACAAGCTCTACATCTTGACCACCGCTAAAATATAATTGGTCCTCCAAACAATGGAGATGGGATTTCAACCGTAAGTTTGTGAGTGGGGCCTCAGTGGTGTCTATCTTTTATCATCATGTGCAAGTCACCAGTTACTCGAGATCTGATAAAAGAAACAAAAATCATCGACTCAGGCGGGCCATACCATGTGAACTAAGCAATTTTGGGAGCATTTGGACATCATTCTCATTGTTGTGATGAGGACAGCAATTTATAGCTCAATTTGGATAGAAAATTTTCAATGTTTGGGCTGGAATTTTATACAATGCTTAGTTTACATAAAGTGTGGCTCATGGGTCCCTTTTCTTTCTCCATGGCTCTCTGTTTCTTGCCCCATCCATTGAAGAGTTAGATCTTTCCACATGGCTATGGGCGTTGAATACACTGAGATCTAGGCCATCTTTAATAGGAACCTTACCAGGACCCATCAATACACATCCTAACCGTCACGGATTCAGAATCACAAATTTTGAAGAAGAAACAAAAGGGAAAAGGACAGGTAAATTAAAAAACAGAAGGGAGAGTTATTTGATAATCATGCAGTGCATGATGCTCAATGCTTAGGCATTTAGAAATTATAAACCTCTGGTTTGTGGACACTTGTCTGATGAAGGAGGACCATTGGATTTTATTTTTTATTTTTTAATTGTCCAACAAATGTCCATCCATCTGATAATCAAATGACCAAATAAGCCTAATTTTTGGTTCACGATACACACAGACTGGGACCCATAAATTGGATAGTTTTATTGAATAGACTGTATTACACATTTCTATTTCCTAGTAATTTAGAAGTTGCTATATATCATCACCCATCACAGTCTGACAGAATACCGGATTTTTTTTTTTTACTCAGGAGTAGAAACAAAAAATGCAGATATGACACACCAATGATTTACACCTGCATTACATTAGCTCTTATTTCTGGAGAAACAAGATTGTAACCCATCAATCGCCACACACCGTTGATCATCTCTCAATTTCCCTCTGTTTCTAGTTGGGCCCCCAACAGATAAGATGCATGACGTTCTCAGCTTTCTCAGCTTCCCTTATTCGGCGTTTCTCATCTGAGCCCGTCTTCATGGTCACATGATCAAAGACAGTCGAAAACCGCCGCACTTGTTTGGAAGAGCTGGAATCTGTTGTGGCCCTTGATTGAGGGGATCCGAGACTGGCCACCGCTTTTGATACTTGGTCCTTTAGACTTTGCACTGTCTTAAAAATCCTATTCATTAGAGAAATTTGAATTTTGGAATATAAAGATATGGGAGACTGAGAAAGGAAACGTTTTCTTTGGAAGGGTTGGATGTGTTAGTACTGTATTTATATAGGAAGATGAAAAAGGAGGCCAGCCAATCACGGCGGGAGTTTGCTTTTGGAATAGAACGTGGTTTTGGAGGAAAACAGGAGTTGGTGGGGAGGTGGGAACCACCGTAGCTGGTAGAAACGCGACACCAGTTTTATAAAAAGAGGAAAGAGACTACTCTGAATGGAGCTTTGTTTCTACATGTGGGGTCCAGCTAGGGTGCAACTGAGGTTGAGAACTACTAGGCTTTGGACTGGGCTTGGGCTACCATGGTAGCCCAATCAACTTTTGGGTGGGGTTTAATCCAAGTCATTTTAGTCCGGTCCAACCCATCTTGTTAGGTATCATGGTAGCCCAATCAACTTTTGGGTGGGTTTGGTCTAAGTCAATGGATAGATAATGATTCAAATAGGAATTAGGGGTTTTTATCAATTTTGGGGCCAAGCCAGTTCAAGACCTGGTCAAGCCTACTATCATAAGGCCATGCTGGTTTGGGCCTTGGACCCATGTGTCTGCTGGAGCTTGATCCTGGCTTGGCCCATGCTAGGCTTGAACTTATCTTGGTCTGTCCCAAACCTGTCTCACTTCTACCCTTAGGTGCAAATTGGGATTTAGCTGAAATGGAACCCTCGAACTTAAAGTTGGGTGGCTAACGGTCCCTAGTCCCCATAAGTACTTGCCGTGGTCCAGCCTTAACCCTGTTCAGTCTAGGAAGGCCTTGGCCCTGGTTTAGCCTTGTTGGGTAGGACTAGACCAAGGCAGCTAAAACAGTCATGTCTAAATCTCATAAGTTTGTGGGAGCATCCTTCTCTATCCACGATGAATCCCATCCGATGAATGGTTTCAATGGTTGAAACATGACCTTTGACATCCTTTTACATACTTTATGATGGTATGTGATCAATTCAAATACGTCATTAAAGTTTAGACAATATAAAAAGAGTTTCTAGCTTAGCCAACCAACTTGCCGAGCCTCAGGTTTCAAGTGTTCAATACCTTGGATTTGATAGCTTGCGTTGGGTCTCAGGTCGGGTCATGCCGCCTGCTGACTCCAGATGGCGTTTGAGGTTGGTGATTGACCCTCAACCCAACCAGACCCACTTAAGTTGCACCCCTAGTTCGACTTTTACTGATTCAAATAATTTATTATGGTGGGTCCATGATGGATGGCTGATATGCCCCAAAGCTTACCCATCCAAATAAAATATCCTAGCCATCAGATTTCATCAAGTCTGATGAGGACATTAATTTGTGGCTCTATATTTCAACCGATGCATGGAATGGTTAGCAGGGATAGTACAGCCAGCCTACTAGATCGCGGGTTATGTTATTGGAGGGGATTTGATGCTTCATCTGTTATCAATGTCTTAAATTTATCTGTAAATAGGTTTGTCATTGGCATGGAAAGACCACTCGATCCCATCAAGCACATGTCGATGCCATCGACAAATGTTCGATTCCATCAATAAATTTATTTATTTTTAAAAAAAAATCTTACTTAATTGTTGGACAGTTTTCAAAGTTACTACTCGATAACGTTGAATGATCTTTGATGTCTTTGAGTGGTCCTCAATACCGGTCAATGCCATTAAAGGTTCCATCTAAGGGACGTGCAGAATTGCATTTGTGTGTGATTTGTTTTCTATTTTGACTGTGATAGAATATATGTCGGGTGTATTCAGGATTAAGAATGTGGGCTTTCTAAGTTATTCTTAGCACATAGATAAGACATAAGATCAGGTATCTCTTGTAGTATTACTTTCATGATGTATTACTCACCACTTTGTGCTGTGATTTTTCCCATGTAAAATTCATATTGCTTTTTTGTTAAATTTATTCATGCAATTGTGATTACTTTGCTTGATTGTCTAAGTTCCAACATAATTAGGGGAGGCGGAGGATTGCAACTGGATTGGGCCAGTCCTGGCTCAACCAGAATCCTAGCCATGTTAGGCTGGCTTTGGTCCGAGAGTTACCGCACATAGGTTGGATTTGTGCCTGAGCTGTGTGCGGAATACCTCCGGCATGTACTCTAACAAACCTAGTCGTCATCCGATGGTCCGTTCATCTTATCTCTCCTACCATAGAATTAGGCGGGGCCCACTCATCGAGTGTTCATCTTGGAATCTCATAAAGGAAGCAGATCCCATGCACTCGTACCACTTTAGAACATATGGTACGTTTGTTTTCGGCGCTTGAAGAAGGGACCGAGTAGAATTGTAGAAAGTAGAAACCAGAAAGCAACAGGCATTCCTCTCGTTTCGTTTGGGAATCCCGGTTCAGAGTACCAACGAAGAACCGGTGGATTTACTAAACACCGCTTGGAAAAGGCCTCCTGTTTTCACAACCTCTTATTTATATATAAACACCTCTTCTCTCTCTCTACATCAGTTCAGCACCACAGAAATACAGAGACGGAGATGTGTTGGACACGCAGAGCGTGGATCGTCGCTGCCAGCGTGGGAGCCGTAGAAGCACTGAAAGATCAGGGCTTCTGCAGATGGAACTACCCATTAAGATCATTCCATCAGCAGGCCAAGAAGAACATCCGATCATATACACAAGCCCAAAGACTCTCTCCCTCTATCGATTCTTCTTCTCGTATAGCAGCACTGAAGAAAAGAAGCGATGGAGAGGAGAAGCAAAAGCAATCAGAGGAGTCGCTGAGGAAAGTGATGTATTTGAGCTGTTGGGGTCCCAACTAAAACGCAGAGGAAGAAAACCCACCTGAGATTTTGTCAAATGAAGATAATCACACTACCTAATTGTAATTTTTACCAGAAATACATATATACAATAATACGGATTCATTACAAATATTTTTTACTATTATGATGGTTTAGTTGTTTTACTTCTTCTCATGTCAATTTGGCTATGTTTGGATGCACAATTGAATTGAATCGCAACAATCTACTCGAGGAGTCATTTGGATGGTGGTAAATGGTAAATGATTTACATTGTTAATGATTTACTAGTAAATTACTTGAAGGCTGCAAATCAATTCACAGCCTATCTGTTTGGCTTTAAGTAATAGATCATTTCCTAGTAAATTATTTACAGTATTTGGATAGCCTATAAATGAAAAATGAAATCTGTTTTATAGGCTTTCATTCAAAACAATGAAGCCGTTGCCATCTCCTTATTTACTAATAAATAAAAACTCACTTTTTTACGAGGGAGCTTTGCTGGTAAATCATTTATAACTAATAAATAATTTACTAGTAAATTAGAACATCCAACCATAAATATTAAATGATTTTCTAGCAAGTCATTTAATACTTATCTCATTTTCCACCATCCAAATGACCCCCTAGTATCTCGTCTGAAGCACAGAATCATAGAACTGCTACACCCATCATGTTTTCTTGTCAAAAGACCCTCTATTTAGTCTACACCATAACCCCGGCTAATTTAATTTTGACTCTCACATTGCACCAAATTTCTTGATATTTCTTGATTAATTAGTCTAATTTAGTTCAAAGTCTCGTGATATTTCATGAAGTTTGGTGCAGCCAAATTCAGCCTACACTATAGTCTTAATAAGTTCAAGTTCTAATTTCATCTTGCAAGTTCAAAGACACTGATATTCTTTGGCCTAGACTGCTTGGCTTCTTTTTTAAGCTCCACTGATTCTATCACTGCAGTCCTTGTTAAAGTAACCACTGCGGGTTGAGTGGTTCAATGAAGCAGAGATTGACATTTCATAATTACTTCACATATATATTCTTAATATTCATATTAAAACATATTAGGTAAGGAACACAAGTCATACATGAGAGAGCAGACTAACATGACTTAAGCATGTGTAGAAGAATCCAAGAATTGTACTAGTTACAAGTAGTTAGTCAGCTTAAGTTTTTTAAAAAGAAAAGGGTTGAGAGAATGCATGCAAAGGCGGTAAGAAAAAACTGAGGGGTTGTTTGGCACCATGAATTTGGGAGATTTCAAATCCCTTATCTGTTTGGTACCATAAAATAACTGGGAATTTCAAATCCCCTCCTAGATGAAAGCAATTATCACGTCTTAAAAATCCTCTCATGAGTCACGTGTATAACATGTGTGTTACTAGTCTACTAATCTATAAGGTACGTGGCCCATTGATGAAATCCCAAAACAATGGGGTTGATTATCAACTAAATCACTAAAATTCTTAACATTATTCATGTAAATCAATGGTTAAAAATCATTGGTTAATCACTTGGATGTGATCCTATGATTATAAATCACTAAAATTCTTAACATTATTCATGTAAATCAATGGTTAAAAATCATTGGTTAATCACTTGGATGTGATCCTATGATTGTGGCCCATATGAGACTTGGAATTTCATCATGTTCGGCCAAAGTATATATTTCAACAGGCTTATTACAATCATCCTGTCAAACATTACATATGTAATTAAGGATATTAGAGTTTAATAATTAAATTCAAATATTCATAACTACTTTTGGATTACAAGGGATTCAGAATCCAGGGTGTCAAACACAACCGGAGGATTCCAAATTCAAGGTATTTCAAAACCAAGAGATTTCAATCCAAGAGCCTGCACAGTAAGAAAAAACTAGAGAATGTGAACTAAGATAGGAATCAAAGACTGATGGGATATGGTTTAAAAGATACAGATCATGATAGAGTGGAATGGCACAAGGAGACTCATGTAGCTGACCTCAATTATTTGGGATAAGGCTTAAATGATGATGATAATGTTTATAAATGCCTAATATCAGTCCATCATTTTGTGACGGTCAGTTCATGGCTTGTGTAAGGTGAAATGAATTGAACCAATTCAGTTCAGCACCGAGGGCAAAGGCATGCCATGAGGTTGGTGATTGCCAGATTTGTTAGTTTTTCCACTTGGTGAGTGGAATATTTAGATTATTTTTTAATTAATCAAAACCGATTCACATGGCTATGATCTAAGAAACAGCCTTTAGTGGTCTATCTCTCAACGGACTGAAGACATGCCCACTAGTTGGAAGTGAGATTTTTCACTTAATTCTAAATTGGGATTAATGGATTGAGAACTGAGAAATACAGAAGAAAAAAATAAAATAAAATTAATATAATTTTTAGTCGTTTATGAAATAAGCAACTTATTTTTTCACTGGTAGGAGCCATAAGTGAAATGATTTGGGAAGATTAACGGTTAGGATTGTCCAAGAGTCATTAAAAATGCAAAAGAAGAAAAAAAATAAAAAATAAAAATACGCATGTTTGGAACCAATCTCTGCCGAATAGACATTAGTATATAAATCACCAGACAAAATTACAACTTCTATACAAAAAAAAATTCAACTTTTTAGGATCCCCGTTGTGGGATTCTCGCCCATGGTTTTTCTCTGTTTTGATTTTCTTCTTCAGTTTCAGTTGGGTCCCCAACAGCTCAAATACATTACTTTCCTCAGTGACTCTTCCGACTGCTTCGTTTTCTCGACTCCATCTCTACTCTTTGTTACCAGAGAGGAATCTAGAGAAGGAGAGAGTCCCTTGGCCTGTGCATACGATCCGATGCTCTTCTTTGCTTGCTGATGTAGAGATCTGAGAGCGTAATTCCATCTACAAATACCTTGATCTTTCAGCGCTTCAACAGCTCCGACGCTTGCAGCGACGATCCATGCTCTGCTCGCCGAACTCATCTCTGTCCAGTACTGATGCAGCTGCTTCTTGGGTTAGGTTTGAAAAGAAGGAAATTTCTGAGGAGTGGATTGTTGGGTTTTGGATGAGGAAAGAGGAGTGGAAGAGAGAGACTATATAAACAGGGAGGAAGAGGTAGGAGGTTACAGAAACCAGAGGCGGGAGCTCGTTTTGGAAAACCGCCGTATCCTCTCCAACATACCAGCGGCTTTTGTGTGTTTTTTAACAGAAACCACGGTTTTTGCGAAGGAACGGAATCCGCTTACAACCGTTGTACGAAAAGCGTGCAATACGTGTCTCTCTGGGCCCACACCATGATGAATGTGTTTTTTTCCATGCTGTCAATCCATTTTGTCAGCTCATTCCAGCACATGAGACGAAAATAAGCCATCAGAATCTCAAGTGGACTACACCAAATTAGCGGACTACAAAGGGAACGGTGGTGATTAAATGCCCACCATCAAAAACTTGAATCCGGATACTCTGTTTTTCACAAACATGTAATTCCTGTTATAAAACTTGAATCCAGATACTCTGTTTGTCACAAACAAGCTATTCCTGTTTTCGGTATCGTGATTAGTCCGTATCATTTCTAATGTTGTCAGCATTACGACAAACTAAAAACTCCACTTTGTAGGAAACCATAAAAGTTATAAAAGAAGCTATATTTGCGTTTTTCCTTCATCCATATCTTTACTTTCAACAGCAAATAAACGGCACAAAGGGTCTTAGAAAGCTTGGAATGGTTGGCCTTCAATTACCACTATTTCCCTGTCATCCCACTTACATTTGAATATACTCCCTAAAATACTGGTCCAAAATGGATGGATGGCCTAGATAAAAACACATCATTCTGGGCACGTCTACTACAGACGGTGACATCATACAATCCGCATCCCAAAAATTAAGCCTATACTAAAATTAAATATGCCATGTCATATGAAACAAAAGAAACCCAATGGGCCCCATAGAAACCCGCTGCCGACAGAATTTTGTTTATATGACATCTGAATTTTGTTTATGAGGTATGAAGCGAAAATCAACGTGGTTGCAAACTCTAAGCAAGCACAGAAAATGAGATACGGATTGCCTACTAAGACTGCAGTGGATATGCATTGTGATCCCCACCATGATATTTTTCTTTTATTTATGTTGTCCATCTATTTTTCTAGCTCCTTCTATAGTATAAGCCCAAAAATAAGGTAAACCAAAATCTCAAGTAGATCACACCATGAGAAAAAGTGATGATAAAACACAGCTGTTAAAAATTTATCAAGGGTCGTAAAAGTTTTTTATCAAGCTGATATTTGTGTTTTCCCTTCGTATAAATCTTTGTAACTTAATCAACAGGTTAGATAGTAAATATGCATCATGGTGTGTCTATGCAGGTTGCTTCCTAGAATCATCCTTAGGATCTTATCAGAAAACAAGGCCTCAAAATTCAATTCTTTTTTCACATCCAAATACAAAAGCTTTGTTAATTTAATTAAATCAAGCAGGTTCACTAACATTCATTTGTCTTGCTAAAACTCATTATATTCCTATATTAATTAGTCTATATTTTATACAACATAATTTTTATAACAAAATTAACTACACTTGCTTTTTTTTTTCTTACACATGCACTCACACCCCACACACACACACCCAGAACCACACTAAAGTTGGATCTCACCATGACGGTGCTCGAACCCATGATCTCTTGTTGAAACTCTTCAGAGTCTACTGCTGAGGCATGAGTAGGGACCCAACTATACTCAATTTGGCTTAACCTAACTTGATTTCACCCTCGTTCAAGACAATGGACCCAACCCAAGCTCGATGAAGGCCTAATTTTAAACCAGGTCCAAAACGATAGATCTATATCATAACTGGTTACTAAACAATTTTGGAAAATTAGAACAGGGCTAGTAAAAGTCAGGAAGGGTCTGAATAAAAATTGACAGCCTGATTATTTGATGGTTAGGTGAAAGTTTATCATTTGTGATAGGGGGCCATGGTTCGATAATCCAAGCAGTTAAATTATTGGGCTTGGTTTGATGTCCTATGCACTTACCAATCGAATCCTAAGATAAGTCGACCCGAGGAGGCAATGATAGATCGAGAGTTGATGAATCAAAATATCAAAATGGTACTTCTCTTGTTTGGAAGTGGGATTTCAAATCATGTAGCATCTAGTGGATTTTGCAACTTATGAAATAGAGTGCTTTTTGCAAATCAGTTTTGAGGTGGAAATGAAAAAAATAAAAATAAATAAGGTACTTTCAGAAATTTGATTCCACTAAAAATCTTTGCCAGAAAACTTTTTAAAAATAAATTTATAGAGCTCCACGCTGCCAAACGAGGCCCAAATGTCCATGCCCAATACTTTCGAAGTAGTGTGTATGCATTTGACTTGAAATTAATGCATCTGTAATTCGGTCACGCCCTTGAAAAATCTCATTTTGTGGCTGCTCGGAGTGTAAGCGTAGCAAGAAGAAATATATTTGCTTCCCAAATTAATTTGGCAAAGATTAACTGCTAGGACTGTCCAAGAGTGGCAAAAACAGAAGAAAAACAAAATTAAGAAGAGAACTGTTGGATCCAATCTTTTTCCAGTAGACATTCGTATAAATCACCAGACCAAAATACAATTACTATACAAAATTCATTTTTTAGTATCCCTGTTGTGGGATTCCCCTCCATGGTTTTTCTCATTTTTCCTATTCTTCTTTAGTTTCAGTTGGGTCCCCAACAGCTTAAATACATTACTTTCCTCAGTGACTCTTCTGACTGCTTCGATTTCTCCACTCCATCTCTCCTCTTTGTTACAAGAGAGGAGTCGAGGGAAGGAGAGAGTCTCTTGGCTTGTACATACGATCCGATGCTCTTCTTTGCATGCTGATGTAGAGATCTGAAAGCGTAATTCCATCTACAAATGCCTTGATCCTTAAGAGCTTCAACCGCTCCCACGCTTGCAGCGACGATCCATGCTCTGCTCGTCGAACTCATCTCTGTCCTGTGATAACGCTTCTTCTTCTTGGATTTGAAAAGAAGAGAATTTACTAGGGGTGGAGTATTGGGTTTTTGGATGAGGAAAGAGAAGTGGCAGAGAGAGTTATATAAAACAGACTAGTAGAGATGGGGAGGTTTTACATAAACTATTGGCGGGTGGGTTTCTTCTTTGCAAGGTGCTCGTTTTGGAAAACCGCTGTCTGCTTTCCCACATACCAGCGGCTTTTGTGTTTTTTAATAGGAAACCACGGTTTGTTAAAGGCAATTGCCTGTAACACCCGCCCACAAAAAGTTCCTGTGGTCAGAAGCTACGCGGGCTACAGAGATAGAGATGCGCGTGAGAAATCCACTCCGTTCGTCAGTTTCTCGAGGTCACAGTATACAGGAATGCAAAAATCAGCCACCAAAAACTGATGTAGCATCAGTTTCTCAGGGTCACAATGGACAGGAATGCAAAAATCAGACATCCATGTAAAGCCGGCCGCTGATACTTAAGATGGACTAGAGAAGGCCCGATCCGAGCTAGAAATGATCCCGATTGTTAAAACCTTATAACAGTTATATCTCCCAACCCAAACAACTTGCTACTTCGGGTCGTCCACTCCAAATTTATAAGTGTTGTGGGAAATCTGAGCTCACAATACAACGCCGCTTAGGGGGCAAGTCCGAGCCGAGTCGTGGCCCTCCCGACCTGTTTCAAGACGCGACCCATCCGAGCAGCCGACTTGGTTGCGGTCGGACTCAAGATTATGATCCAATCGGATGATCGTCTACGTTATAACCGCTCTGCTCTAACCTACGTTCCGAGGTGAACGAAGTTTCGAGCCGAGCATACAGTCCGAACAGAGCGAACGTTCCAATCCGAACACATGTTCAGACGCGCATATCCCACTCGCTGAACGTGGAAACTGCCATAACCAAACGTGGCCGATAACCTCGCTCGCAGATACGCATAATCCACCAGATACGCTACATGATCGATAGATCGCAGGGGGTATCTCCACGATTCGGGAATCCCCCTTATCATGCCGAGATTATCGGATCCGGACCACTCGACAGTCAAGTATAAATACTACATCACGCCATATCAACAGGGACGCAAAATCGAGCTCTCCTCTACACTTTACTCAGACCCTGATTCCCTTGTCCTGACTTAGGCATCGGAGGATCCCCCAGCTTAGCCAGGGTCACCTTTGCCTGCTTTTGTGGTGCAGGTTCCAGGGATCATACGCGGTGGTCGACGAGGAGGGAGGGCTGACCGAATTTTGGCATCAACATTTTTTGGCACCGTCTGTGGGAAGCTGAAACTAGAAGTCAGGTTCTTGTTTCTCCTAAGCAATGACGAGGAAGAAGAAAGCTACAGCAGTGCAGCCACAACCCAATGATCAGACTCGGTCGTCATCACCGCTTCATGCCGAGTCTGCTCCGGGGCCTTCTCGACGTTCGCGTAATCGGTCGAACAAGTACCGCGCCATGCAGAATGAGATTCAGGCCCTGCGTGACGAGATAAACCAGACGAAACATCAGCGGGAGCTAGAACAACACCCGGCTTAAGAACAACCCGTTCTCGAGTCGATGGGGCTGTTTATAGAAACTCGCTCCATGCCGAGGAGTGTGAGGCCCGAAGTTCCCCAACGTTCAGGGGTACCGTAGTCGGGTCAAAATCTTCCTGCGGCACGTAGCGAGGCATCCGCACGGAACGAGCCTGCTCAGGCTCCGACAACCATTCACTTAGCCACATCCGCCTTGCCACCCATGGACCTCCGTCATCAGTTAGAACGGAGGAGAGAAGGGAGAATATTGGAGGCTGAACATACCCCCGAGGTCGTCGCTGAAAATAAAGATCCTTGGAAAGCGCGCTTTACGGAACTAAAGGATAAGTTCCTGATATTGGAGAAAAAATAAGAACAATTGACAGTTCCGACCACGATCCAGGCGATGATGGAAGAGACCGAGCCTCCCTTCAACTCGGCCATTATGGCTGAAGTGATGCCGCAGAGGTTTCGGATGCCTCCCGTCATTCAGTACTCGGGATCTGGGGACCCATCCGAACACTTGGAGTCCTATCAATCCTGTATGCAGATCTAGACAGCAACGGATGCAATGATGTGTAGGGGGTTCTCTATCACCCTCACAGGATCCGCTCGGATCTGGTATCGCCAACTGAAGCCTAGTTCCGTGGGATCATTCGCGGAACTGAGCTGACTATTCCTTACGCAGTTCATAAGCGGTAAGAGAAGTCGGAAGCCCAACACTCACCTGCTTACCATTAAGCAGACCCCGAAGGAGTCGTTGAAGGATTACATTGCCCGCTTCAATGAAGAAGCATTGCATGTCGAGGACTACGATGATAAGATCACCCTCGCCGCCATTCTGAGCGGACTGAAAGAAGGAAAGTTTGCCTTCTCCATTGGAAAGAATCCACCAAAGACGCTAGCGGACTTCATGGCGAAAGCTTAGAAGTACACTAACACAGAGGAGTTCACCAACGCCTGAAAGGGCACACAGGCGTCTGACTCGACGAACAAGGGGAAGAGACCCCGGAACGAAGACTCCCAGCCGACTAGCAAAAGGACGGATGACCGTGCTTCTTGCGATCGTCGTCCGAGCCGAAGGCCGGAAGAAAAATTTCATTCCTACACTCCACTCAATACATCCGCCGAGAAGATCCTGTTAGACATCCGAGGAGACAGACTGCTCAATTGGCCAGTCTGTATGAGAGCTGATCCCGAGCATCGGGACAAACGAAAATACTGCCGTTTCCACCAGGAGCACGGTCATAACACGGACGATTGCGTGGATCTGAAGGACGAGATTGAGTCCCTCATCCGCAAAGGACATATACGTCGTTATGCCAAAAAGGAAAAATCCGCTTGGAGAGAAGAACGGCGGCAAGAGCAGTCGAACAACTCCCCAGAGGAGCCTGCCGAAATTCACACCATTTTCGGGGGCTCAGCTGGGGGAGGGGATTCGAACAGGGCACGAAAAGCCCATTCCCGGAGCTCCGAGTCAGAACACCACATTCACCTGACGGAACGTCCCAGTAAGGAACTTTGTGTCACTCTGTGCAGCCTGACCTTCACAGAAGATGATGCACGCGGGATCCAGCATCCGCACGACGACGCGCTAGTGGTCATTATGATCATAGCCAATCACAAAGTGTACCGCATCTTGGTCGACACCGGGAGTTCAGCTGACGTAATGTATTCTGATACGTTTGAGAAGATGGAAATTCCACGGTCCAAGCTCCGACCCGTGAAGACTCCCTTGCACGACTTTGCCGGAGAGAGAGTCATCTCCCACCCAGTAACAGCGGGAGAAGGGCAACATCAAGTCACATTTTTAGTTGACTTTTTAGTTGTCAATGTTCCATCAGTCCACAACGTGATCCTGGGCCCACCCTCCCTCAATGCAATGAGGGCGGTTGTCTCGACTTACCATCTGATGATGAAGTTTCCGGCTGAAGGCGGGATTGGTTATCTCCGGGGCGATCAACACGAAGCCCGAGGATGTTATGCGATAGCCGTGAGAAAAGGGGCCGCTAAACAAACGCTCGTAGTCGATGCCTTGGACCCCCGCGGAGCGACGAAGAACTCCCCCGTCGAAGATCTTATAAGAATGCCGCTCGATGAATCAGATCTGAGCAAAACTGTTCAACTCGGATCATCACTAAATCCCGAGCGGAGGAACGAGTTAATGGCCTTCTTGAGACAACACCGGAACGTCTTCGCATGGTCAGATGCAGATATGCCGGGGATCTCACCCGATGTGCAAGTCCACAGGCTGAACGTGGACCCAGACCATCGGCCAATTAAGCAAAAAAGAAGGTCGTTCGATACCGAACAATATGAAGCCATTGCCGAGGAGGTCTCCATCCTGCTCGATGTGGGCTTCATATAAGAGGTATACTATCCTGACTGGATAGCAAATGTCGTGCTCGTCAGGAAGTTAAACGGGAAGTGGCGGGTGTGCGTAGATTACTCCGATCTGAATAAGGCGTGTCCCAAAGACAGCTTCCCACTACCTCGGATCGACCAACTGGTGGACAGCACGGCCGGACACGAGTTACTTTCGTTTCTAGACGCCTACTCCGGGTACAACCAGATCGCCATGCATCCCCCAGATAAGCAGAAGACCACCTTTGTTACGGACAAGGGACTCTACTGTTACCGGGTCATGCCATTTGGCCTGAAAAATACTGGGGCAACGTATCAGAGGCTGGTGAATCAGATGTTCGCTAAGCAGATCGGACACTCCATGGAGGTGTATGTGGACGACATGCTGGTGAAGAGTATCAAAGCCTCCGACCACCTTGTTGATCTCGAAAAAACATTCAACGTCCTCCGTGAATAACAGATGAATCTTAACCCCTCCAAGTGCGTGTTCGAGGTTGAGTCAGGAAAATTCCTGGGCTTCCAAGTCAGCCAACGGGGTATCGAGGCGAACCCAGACAAGATTAAAGCTCTCTTGGACATGAACTCGCCTCGGACTCTCAAGGAAATACAGTGTCTCACGAGAAGAGTCGCAACCCTCGGACGCTTCATATCTAAGGCTACAGACAAATGCCTTCCTTTCTTCCAGCAGCTGAAGGGCCACAAGATGGCGGAATGGACGCCAGAGTACGAGCAAGCCTTCCAGCAGTTGAAATAGTACTTGGGATCGCCGCCTCTCTTGTACAAGCCGGAAGAAGGAGAGCCCTTGTTCCTCTACCTCACCGTTTCAACTTCAGCCGCCAGCTCAGTGCTGATCCGAGAAGTTGGAACCAAGCAGTATCCCGTTTACTATGTAAGCAAAGCCATGGTACCAGCAGAAAATGAGGTACCAGTCCTTAGAGAAATTGGCGCTCAGCCTTATCGTGTCTGCCAGAAGACTACGGCCGTACTTTCAGGCCCACTCCATAATCATGCTATCGGACTCCCCTCTGAGGCAGATCCTCCAGAGACCCAAAGTGTCAGGTCGGATGACCAAATGGGCTGTAGAGCTCGGAGAGTTTGACATTCAGTTACGGCTCAGGACGACACTCAAGGGACAAGCCGTAGCCGACTTCATCATCGAATTTACAACTCCGGATGAAGAGCAAGCCAGGAAGGAAGTCAAGATGACACCGCCCGCCCCGCTGAGCAATCAAGAGCCCGCATCAGATCCGGGGTGGGTCCTTTATATTGATGGATCATCAAGCATCATCTCAAGACGAAACTGGAAAAGATAAAAGGAAACTGGGTCGAAGAGCTCCCCTTCGTCCTCTGGGCCTACAGGACTACAGCCTAGACTTCGACGGGCGAAACCCCATTTTCGTTATCTCACGGCTCAGAGGCAATGGTGCCGGTAGAAATCGGACTCTCTACAGCGCGGGTCAGAGGCTTCGAAGAAAGTCATAAATCCGAGCAGATAGCAGTTAATCTGGATTTGCTCGAGGAACTCAGAGAAGTTTTCAAGATCCGAGCGGCGGCTCGACACTAGCAGGTAGCGCGCTTCTACAACTCCAAAGTTAAAGTTAGGCGCTTCTGACCAGGAGACTTAGTCCTCCGACGGGTTTTTCAGAACACGGCCGAGCCAGGGGCAGGAGTGCTCGGACCCAATTGGGAAGGTCCGTATCGTGTGGTCAGATCTGCCAAACCGGGCTCGTACCACCTGAAAGACCTCGAAGGCCGTCATCTCCCTCATCCCTAGAACACCGAGCACTTGAAGATCTACTACCCATAAGGAAATATTCTTTAAGGCTCATGATGCAATGTATGCCTCCGAGCGACTGGCCTTTAAGGCTCTTAATAAAAGACCGATTCTACCTTTGAATGCTTGTTTGATTGTCCTATCCGCACAAGTACGAGATAAATGGTCCGATCCCTTAAGGATTTGGAACCCGACCTTACGAGAGACCGACGAGGCATCCCTCAAGGGAAAAAGCCTAATAAATAGTCCGATCCTCTAAGGATTGGAACCTAACCCCATGAAAGATCGACAAGGCATCCCTTGAAGGGAAAAAAAGCCTAATAACGATCCGACCCCCCGATTAAGTGTTCAGCTCGGTATACAACAAAATAAAGGCGACGAGCCGAGCATCTAAAGAGATTGGACCCAGCTAACACTTGAGCCGAGGAAGCTCGGACAACCGACTTTAAAAATTAACTAAACAATAATGGACTAAGCTCATCAGCTCAACATCTCAAGCAAATCAACAATGTGACAAGAATATTTTTCATTAAAATCCCCTCGGAGGGGCAAAAGTACATAGGTACATTAAAAAAAAATAAAAAAAAGATAAGTCTTCAGGCAGGAGGAGGTGCTTGGGCATCAGGAACCTGGGTGTTGGGATCCGGTTCCGAGCGGACGATGTCGGCTAAGGTATCTTCGGAGTCGTCGGGCAAGAGGGAATCGAGATCTAGGTTCGAGTATAAACTCAAAACCGCCTCGAGGCATGCGTCGAAGCAGCCATTGTAGAACGTTGCGGCCTCAGCATCCCTCTCTTTAGAAGTCCTGAAGCTCTCGACTGCAGCAGCAACTGTTGCGGCCAAAGAGGCCTCGTCCTTCACCCTCTGGGCCTCCACGACTTGGTTCATGGCTCGTGTCCGCTCCTCAGTCGCCTCGACCTTGGCACTATTCAGAACTTTTCCAAGCCGAACCGTCTCCACTACCAAGGAGTCCGCGTGGGCCCTGACACGGATCAGCTCAGCAGTCGCTGCATTATAGCTTTTCTTAAAATCATCTGCCTTTTCCTGCAGATGTATCTCCCTGGCCTCCAAGTCCACGATGACTCCCTGCAGTCACCTGACCCTGGCCCTCTCGCCCGCAATCTGTTGGTGGAGGCCAGTCTCCTCAGACCTCAAGGCCGTCACTTCGGCCCGGAGAGCCTCCAACTCCGCTTCCTTCCCCTTGTACTCTCGCACTCTCTGTCGAATGGAGAGCAGCACTGGGACGGCCTTGAAAGAAAATAAAGATCAGAATCTACAAAACATATACAATGGAATGTGCATAACAACATTAAAGAAAGGAGGTCTTCTCGGAGACCCATGTAACATACGGAGGCAAAGTCGTTCAGGAAGCATCCCTCCGATCGCTCAAGGGTCTGGGCGATGTCTTCGTCCTTGGCATGCTTGGCGGCCCATGAAGTTAGGCACGCCATGTGATAGCCGGGTTCGAACCTCCCCCTTCTCGTGCCCGCTTGGGCAGAGGCCTCAGCCCCCTCGGCCCCTACTCGACTGCCGGCTGAGTTTTTACCCTCAGCACGACCCTCCCCCTCAACCTCGGGGGGAGGGGGGGAAGGCACATTTTCAGCTACCCTGTTGGCTCCCTCTCTTTCAGAGGATGAGGGAACGACGATGGGGGACTCGGGGGCTGCGGCGGGAACGGTGGCTGTGGTGGGAGGAATAGCGACGGTGGGGTCGCAAGCAACAGTGCTCGGTACGGCTGTGGAGTCAACCTCTGTCACTCGGACGACCCCCGGAGGAGGACGTATCACTGGGCGCAAGACTGCCGGAGGAACCACGGCAGAGCTGAGGCGCGATGGAGTCGGTGGCTCGGAGGACGAGCCAACTGGCTTCAGAGTCGGGGGTGATGGAGTTGGGGCAGCAGAAGATTCCCCCACGCGAGGGAGAGCTGACTTCTTCCAAGTGATCTTCACTCGAGGGGCTTCTTTGAGCAACTTCGCTGCGATTGGTGCTGCTTTCCTCTTCCGAGCCCAGGACGCCTTGGCCATACCTGCAAAAAAAAATAAAATTCTTATGTCAATTATTAACCAAAAGAAAGCTCATCGAAAAGATCAAGGCAACTTACTAAGGAATGATATTAGAGGCAGAGATTTATAGAGCCCGGACCAGTGGAGGTTGGCTGCAGTGATCAGATCCGCCAAGGAACGGAGCGTTTTCGACCTCACTCTTACCTTTGCGATTTGATTCCTCTGGTCCGAGTCGATGAGCGGCAACCCCTTTGCGAAAGCTGCAAAGGAAAAAAGTCTTATTACAACCAAAACGAGGGAAAACTAAAGTAGCAGACCGGATGCAAAATAAAGTCCGACCTGATTTCGTAAAATGAGTTGGAACCCGAACCGTTGAGGTTCTAAGCTCAGCCGCAAGTGCCTCCCATTCACCTGCCTCCCAGAACCACTTATTCTTCCAATCCTTGTTAGAGGACGGCAGGTGCATCACCAACCCCGACCCCTTGCTCCCCCGAGTCACAAAATAATACTATAGATCATTGCCGTCATGCTTGGCCATGTAAAGACTCATTAGCTCCTTTGGAGTCAGCTTGGAGTTTCCTACTTGCTTTCAGATGATGTAGGCGGAGATCATTACTCTCTAGGCATTCGGGGCGAACTGTCTGGGTGCCAACCCAAGGTAGGCCGCAACCTTCCTGACGAAGGGGTGTAGGGGGAGCCGAACCCCGCACTACAGCGCGCAAAGGAAGATGGCTACTTCTCCCTTGGCCGGAGCGTCGACCGCGTCCAAAGGCCCAGGGGCCCTTATTTGAATGGAGTCAGGGATCTGGAACTCCGAACGGATCCATTCCATCTGAAACTCTGACATGACAAAGCCTCTGGAGACTACCTCCCACTGCGCAGATTCGCAGGCATTTCAGTGGTGGTAATGGTCTCGACTCGGCAGGCTCGGGTGGTTATCTTTTTACCGAGTTGCTTGGTCTTAGAACCCAATATTTTTTACCTCTGAGGCGGGGGGTATGGGAGAGTGGGTTCGAAAGGGCCCTCGGAAGACCCACTCTCACTTTCAGTACTCCCTATCTCAGAGTCATTAGCATATTCACGGATCATCTTGAGGTCGGAAGACATGGCAGAGAAGTGAGGGTCGACGAAACTCACCGGGTGCTTGCCGGGAATCGCCTTTAGCCGAAAAACTTCGAATTCGGCCGGAATCGCCTCTCGTCGAAAATCGCCTCCTTCGGTGTGCTCTTACGAATCAGAACGTAAAATGACAATGAGAAGTCCGGGACGCCTTATATAGGCAGTGAAGGGATTCGGCATTAATGACGAGCCATAATGGCATCAGCCGAATCGGCATGACCCGATCTCCGAGTACACCTGGCGACGTTGCATTGGCGGGATACAAACTGATTGTACGGCTCTGACATCGGGTTGTATGCCTCGATAGGTGAAGCGACGCCCCGGCACTCGAAGCCGTCAGGCGCACGCCTCCTCCAACCTGCGTGGCAACTTCTCATAGGCCGGGGGGAGATTTGGAATCGTAACCGTCACCACTTGTTGGCCAAGGCGACTAGCGCGCACGTGGTTCGAGTTCCGTCATCATTGCAACGATGGCAGGAGATTTTCTACCTATGTACTCTCCGAGTTGACAAGCAAACTCGAAGAGTAGGGGGCTTCTGTTGTGGAAAATCTGAGCTCACAATACAACGCCGCTCAGGAGGCAAGTCCGAGCCGAGTCGTGGCCCTCCCGACATGTTTCAAGACGCGACCCATCCGAGCAGCCGACTTGGTTGCGGTCGGACTCCGGATTATGATCCGATCGGATGATCGTTTACGTTATAACCGCTCTACTCTAACATATGTTCCGAGGAGAACGAAGTTCTGAGCCGAGCATACAGTCCAAACAGAGCGAACGTTCTAAGCCGAAAGCATGTTCAGACGCGCATATCCCACTCGCTGAACGTGGAAACTGCCATAATCAAACGTGGCCGATAACCTCACTCGCAGATACGCATAATCCACCAGATACGCTACATGATCGATAGATCGCGGGGGGTATCTCCACGATCCGGAAATCCCCCTGATCATGCCGAGATTATCAGATCCGGACCACTCGACAATCAAGTATAAATACTACATCACGCCATATCTACAGGGACGTAAAATCGAGTTCTCCTCTATACTCTACTCAGACCCTGATTCTCTTGTCCTGACTTAGGCATCGGAGGGTCCCCCGGCTTTTCCAGGGTCACCTTTGCCTGCTTTCCTGGTGCAGGTTCTAGGGATCATACGCGGTGGTCGACGAGGAGGGAGGGCTGACCGAATTTTGACATCAACAATAAGATATCATAAAATTGATGGTTAAAAGTCCATTTAATTTTAATCTTAATGTAAATAGTAAGTTTTAAGTCCACCGAAAATTTTGATCCTTCGAATTTTAGGAGTTATGTCCAACATGAAAATGGCTTAGAAAAATTAGAAGAATAATGTGTTTAAGCTGGATACTTCTTATTTTTGACCAAAAACTATGACGTCCAATAGAAATGATGAACATCTATAAATATAGTAAGTTTACTATTCATAGTAAGTCATATTTTTAAGGAGTTTGAGTGTCCTAGGTTTGAATTTATTATTTAAAGAACTGTAATTTCAGTTTTATCATTAATCAATTTATTTTTAAATTTATTAGAAATTATTTCTATTTTATACCTTGTGGATTTGAGGGAACTCCGTGAAGAATTTATAGAGCTTCGTGGATTCGAAGTAGTTATGAGCTCCATAGATTTGGACTAATTATATCCCCAATGAAGATGGTGATTGGCCTCATCACGTCCTTCCTTGCATCAAAAACTTAGGTAGGCTATGTGGCAGGAATCAGTGAGAATGGAAATATCCATGGTAGAAACTTCTGTTGATCCCACAATGATATTTTTATGCTGAGAATGGAAATATCCATGGTTGTAACACCCCGGATTTTTCGTCAACCTGGGATTAGACGTCCTTAGGCAATGGGTCAACCATAACACCTTAGTAACCTCTCAGAACCCAATTCCAAAGCCAAAGAAATCACTTAGGGTTAATTCCTTTAGAAATTAAGCGTAAGTTACCTAGTGCTACGCTAGAGTAGCCGTGAAATTGTCCCTGATCGCTTTAAATACGTTCTGCAAGATCCAAAACTTGTAGAATCGTTGATGCTACGTTACCCTAAAATCAAGGGTCAAACTCTAAACCGGTTCGTTCTCGGGAACCCTTTGAAACTTTGTATTGGATCTAGACCGCGCGTCGAAAGTCTGATATCTACCATCTTAGACCGTTATGACCACTTGGCTGGACTTGACAATCGTTTCGAAAATCAAGGCCAACCGACGTTCAGAAGCTATTTCATTGAGCCTGGAGTGAAGAGAGTGAGAAAATAGTTAGATTTGAAAATTTTAATTCAAATCTGGCACGTGACTTGGCGCGTTATTATTAAGCATTCTGACCGTCAGAATTCAGCCAAATTACACCCTCAGATCAAGAAAAATTTCTCTTTCATATCACGAGACTTGTAGACCTGATCTAAGTGCGATGACCGCTGAACTGAAACTGGACCGCCACGTGCAATCTGCGAACTCTTCCGGTCTGAAAACTTAATGTGTGCTAGATCCAGTATGCATGAGCTTAAGTCTGACTGCGTTCGGCTAAGGAACCTTCTGAAATGCTCTTTTGGATCGAAACAGTCCAGATTTGGTTATACCTCAAGTGAGCTTTGTTCCCAAGCCTAATTTGGGAAGGTTTTAGCCTATATAAGGGCTTTAAACCCTCTCACAACCCTTCCATCCGAATTTGCTTGAAACCCTAGGACAAGAGAGAGAGAAAGTGAGAGATTGTGAGAGAGTGTGGGAGAGATTCTCCTGCCACTTGCAGCGGCTGCTATACGTGCTAAAGTAATGCATCCCAATCACTTTCTCGGCGATTCCAACGCACTCCTACGTAAGGAAAACCCTAACTACTTGCTATTTTGGGGTTTCCTTCGATTCCTTAGCGTTATAGCTTATGTATCTTGTGCATTAGGTCGCCTGTACGCCGTTGATGAAGCGTATTCGTTCCGTTCGAATCGATACACTTCTACGACAAAAGGTGCGGATCTTAGACGCTTTGATTGACTGATTTCAAAGCTTTCAATGTCGTTTAATAGTAGATTATCGACGGCAACGCCGTTTGACATGTACAACATGCTGTCCGTTTTTCGTTCCGTAAACGTACGATAAATATGAGATTTAGGGTATTTTAGGCATTTATAGAAAATACTGTATACGTCCGTATTTTGTAAAAATGATTGTCATGTTTATTTGTCGTATTATGATATTAGAAATGCGTGTATGATCTGTTTGGAGAAGAGATTCGCCCTTATGCACATACTGGCCGACATACGCTATGTAGACTAAAGTGTGTAGACTAAGTGTTTGTATAAATGTTTGTATTAGTATGTATTCAGTAAATGGTGTTGTAAATTAGTTTTGAGAATGAATTCTCAATCCACCTGATGTGGTATATGATTTCCTGCATGTTTGCTATATGAAGTGATTTCCTTATATATATGGAATACATGTGTTGGTTGATTTGCTTACTTTGTATGCTATAACATGTGTTAACATGCTTGTATTGTTGAACTTCAATTCTATTACTCTCATTGATCACTGGTATGGATTGCACATGTCTGGGGCTATGACCTAGTCCAGGCAATCGGTAATGGATCGAATTCGCGGTTGGTTTGTATTTGCCACGAAGGACGCGTCGATGAACACGAGTCGTGTTTTGGGTTGGCGGCAGTGGTTAGGCCACGCGAAGTATTTTATGCACTTCATGTCGCTCAGCTTGAGATGCGTTCGTACTAGTCGAGCCCGTCAAGTAACCCGACTGGCCATTGTATGTTCACCATGTGTATGTCATAACTGCTTGAACCTAGGGTACTAAACTTACCATTGAAAACCCTGTCAACCATAGTACCTTGATCCATAAAGACTCATGAGCCGGGCATGGTGGTATGAGACACTGTGGTCAAGCTGTCGGCTTACGCTGGGGCCACAAACCTCCCCGTAGTGACCAGTGAGCACCCTACTCTGAGCAGATTATGGTGGTATGGGACACTATATTCTTGCTGTCGGCTTACACTGATTGGTGAGGAGCCCTTTGTAGTGACCTTGAGTTTATCCTGACACCGCATGGGGGTGACGAGTCCTGATGCAGTCTTAAGAATAATTAGGCCTGTATTGATAAGGTGATGGGGGAGAGGTGCAACGAGTGCGAGCAACATCCCTGACAGCCCTTGTAGCGACCTATAAATATAACATCGTATGAGTTTACCAGGAGTGACGACCCTAGACAGGATTTGTGTTGGGATTGATATAAGGAAGGTACCTTAGTTTTCCAATACTGCTGTATGAAAAGGACTAATAACAACTCGGTAATTATATCCACATCACATTGCATGTGCCTGGAAGATGTGGAGTACTGAGCGGTACGCAAGCATGCCGCGGACGCAGATGGTGCCGTATAAGGGAGAGTGTCGGTGAGGGCATCCATTATGTCATCTCATGCATACATTAATAACAGTATTTAGGAATGTTTGATTGTTTTCTTTACTATTAACGCGTGATTGATTTGATAACATGCTAATCTTTGCTCTATGATTCCACTGAGTTAATTACTCACTCCCACATTACGGGACGGTGTTGCGCACATCAAACAGTTTCTATCTTAATTGCAGATGATGGCGATGCTTGCGAAGTAGAGCCGGACTTGATGATGATGAGGAGGATCCCTCCTATATGTAGGTTCTGATTGACGGGGTTACAGGATTACTGACTAGATGCCAATATACTTGGTATTTTACCTTTTTCTTATACACACCCATGTATATTCTTTTTATCATTTTTGGAGTATACATGTATATGTTTAACCTGGTAACATGTTCACACTCTGGAGACCCACAATAGTTCATATACTTTATATATCTATTACATTCTTCCGCTTGCTAATTTAACTGTCTCTGGAGTATGATATGCTGTTTTGGTCTAGTCCCACTCATGTTTTCTGTACTAATATGATCAACATTCATTCATCATTAAAAATGTTGCATAAATGATGTTCTGGAACTCGGGAGTGGAGTTTTTGCTCGACCCCCGATTTTCGGGATGTTACAATGGTAGAAACTTTCCTTGATCCTACAATGATATTTTTATGCCATCCAAACAATTCATAAGGTTATTAACATTAGCTTAAACTGTAAACATATCCTTATCCAAAACTTCTTTGGTCCCACAAAGTTTCGAATGATGAGTGTTATGGGAAAATCTAGGCCACTTGGCTCGGCCAATTGAACGGGCTCGTCATAGCAAGCCGAATGACAATGGTCGATGAGCTGAGTCTTGTCTCGGTATTAACTTGTCTATTCCGATCTAGTCATAGCAATTAAAGTTCGGCTTTCAAGTTTTTTTGTAGAGCTTTGACATCAGCTTAAAATTCGGAAGAAGCCATTATGTGCCTCGTCTGATGACTCCGACCAGATGCTCACCGACAAGCTATCAGGGCTAGCTCATTTATAGGTAAGACCTAGATTATAGGGTCGGCTTAGATGAAGATGTGTCCTACAATTACACATAAAGACCAACTGCAGTAACGCATGTCTGGAATAGTATCCGACGCACGATGTTGCGCGATGTTAGGGTAGCGGCCAACATCAATACACACATCAATCTCCCTAAACAACAGAGATCATGCTGGAAATGAAGGACATGTTCATCTCAAGAAAAAATATATAAATAGGAGACATCTACAATGACAATTACACAATATCTCACACCCTAAGCTTCAACTACACTACTTAGGCCCAGATTCCTAGCCTGACTTTGGCATCAAAGGATCCCTGCTTTATCCAGTGTCTCCTTTAGGTTTATAGAGCTCGGCGAGGGTAAACCGAATTTTCACAACAACGATGAACATTCACCCCATGAAATTTTGTGTGGAGTGGTCTTAAGATCAGCCCAGAAGCCTTTCCGCGGCCAAAGTGGAGTGGTCTTAAGATCAGCACAGAAGCCTTTCCGCGGCCAAAGTGTCGTTTATGTGACCCATAACCTGTTTATCAAGTGGGGTCCACTTTGGAATTTGGATAGAACGCTAAGCCAAAGAAAAAAAAACAACCAAACTCAAGCGCAGCCGAACTTTTTGATTTTTCAAATGATGTTTTGGGTGCTGGTGTAAGAATTTTATAAGACAGGCCTTATTGATTTGATCAAGGGTCTCAATTGTCCTAAGCGTTGGATAGTGTGATGAGGATACCAGTGGACCCCACTCAGCTTACAGCTGGTTGATGCTGGTGGTTGGTGGTTTTTTGTTCTTTTCTAGAGATGCAGACATAAAGCTAATGGTTCGATGATCCAACCCATTAGAATGCTAGGATTGGTTTGATGTCCTATGCACTCGTCAATCCACTCCTGAGATGGGCCAAACTGTGCAGGCGCCGATGGATCGAGAATTGATAATTACAAAGTAGATTTTAAATCTCATGAAATCTATTAGATTTTGCAAACCATGGAGTTGCATGCATTTTGCGAATCAGCTCTGAGGTTGGAAATGTTGGATCTTAACTGAAATGATTTGGGAAGATTAAAGGCTAGGATTTCCCAGGAATCATAAAAATAAAAAGAAGTGGGAAAAATAAACACACTTGGAACCGATCTTCGCCGAATAGACATTAGTATAAATCACCGGACAAAAATACAACTTCTATACAAAAAATTCAACTTCTAGGATCCCCGTTGTGGGATTCTCGCTCATGATTTTTCTCTGTTTTCCTCTTTCTTTGTCACGCCCCAACTCGGAAACCAGGCTCACAAAATTTTCGATCGCCGAATCCGGCGCCGACAGCCTCCGTAGAATCTCATTCTCGGCTCCTAGCTCCCATTCGCCAGGTTCCTATCCTGGGATGCTACGAGGAGGATTTTCAATGTCAGTTTGATTCGTAATAAGCATAACCAAAGGCATAACCCACAAACAACAACCAAGTACTCCATTACATTTTCACTATGATAAAAAACTTTACAAGTACCATGAGCATAAAGGGAAATACAATGGTAAAGAACAAAAACTCTAAAAACGCTCTGCAACGTGCTCCTGCCTCAGTGCTGCTGCGATCCAACGTCACCTGCATGCAACGGTCGTGCATAAGCTTACAGAAAGCTTAGAGGGTGGTGAAAGTGTGTGCGCAAGGTAATAATATGAACATGCAATGTCAGAGTAATGCGCAATATGCAGATGGATCCATAATATCATGAGCCGTACCAAGGCTTATACAATGCAAGACATGAATGGTATCGGCCATCCAAGGCCATGCGATGTGCAATGTAACTCAAGCATACAGATCCTCATTAATGTCCATACATCAATACAGCTCAAATATGGGATATCACCGGGGTCTAGTACACTCTAAACCAGATTGCCACCACATCGCGCGCAATAAGGTAAGTGGAAGAGACCACACTATCCGTCTGCCAATATCGGGGGCAACTCGTCGATAGCGGACCCATTTCTCGAGCTGGTCAGACTTAGCCTAGCATGCCCCCTACTCTAGGGCGGGTAGGGCGGGTAAGGCCGCACCCCCTTCCAATTGACCACGACACAGTGGAGAGCGTAACCGTTTGGTAATCAGCACTCAACGCTCATCTACCTACTCGGTCTAGATGTTGGAGCAACCTCTTGGTATCATAAGGGTTTAGGGACTTTCACCCAGGGATATTAATAGCACCCCATGTAGAAAAAAATTTTCGGTATCCAATCCTGCCAACCACGATGCGTCTGTGGAGGCTACGGCCCTGATGTCGCTAGGGCGTACAATACTCATGTCACACAAATGCAAAATGCATGATTCACGCTATCCAGTCATGTAATAATTCCTGCGCATATCGTGCGCGCATGTAGGGCAACACTGCCTAACCAGGAGCCCATAAACAACCTGCCCGAAGGCATATGCTATGATCATTCAATCCTCATATCAAGCATGCATATGATGCGTATGATCATGAGTCATGAAATTATACTAAACATGTAAATGAGTGATGAACCATTCTCACAATGCAGATAGGCCTAGACGGCCTATACACAGCAAGTACGGTCCAGTAATGGGCTTTAAGGAGGGTCGTAATGTGGACGTCTAACCAACATTACACTCGTAATGTGGACGTCAAACCAACATTGCCCCCAAGGCACGATCGCCGTAAACACTGCCACATAATCTGTACTGGGAACACACATTGCAATGGACCTTAGGTACATCCTGTTGGACCTTAAATATATCTAATAGGCCATGATATGTGGGCCTTGTATTTGTCAAACGGGCCACATAAATGGACCACACCAATGGGCCTTAGGTATATTGTAATGGGTCATAACCCGTGGGCCTTGGATTGCATCAATTGGACCTAGCCATATGAGTTTAATATGTATCAAATGGGCCACACCAATTGGGCCCCCGCATGTACATCAAATGGGCCTCAACCCATAGGCCTTATGTGAGTCAAATGGCCTAAATCCTTAGGCCTTACATATATATCAAATGGGCCTACTTCCATGGGCTTTAAAAATGCATCAAATGGGTCCAATTTCATAGGCCTTGGAATACATCAAATGGGCCTAGTCCCATGGACTTGAAACATATCAGGTGGGCCTAAACCCATAGGCCTTAAATATCAAGTGAACTAAAGCCCATAGGCTTTACATATCAAGTGGGCCCAAGTCCATAGGCCTTGTATGAACCAAATGAGCCTAACCCATAAGCATTTCATAAATCAAATGGGCCTAACCCATAGGCCTTTTGCAATTAAATGGGCCCAACCCATACATGAGTGGCCCACCCAACCAACCGCTCATGCCTCAAAAATGATCACACCAAGTGGATGGACGGCCTGAATGCATCACATGCATCAAGGCGGGTCCCACTGTCCAGTGGACAGTGCGGATAGAGCACATACATCACAAGGGCCCCACCGTCCGTTGGACGGTGGAGGCAACGCATACAGGAGGTGGGCACCACCGTGGTGGGTGCCACCGTCGGCCTGGACGGTGGCTTTAAAACACATACATGATTGTGGGTCCCATGTGGGGCCCACCGCAATGCTTATATGCCATCCAACCCGTTCATAAGGTCACTCGGACCTGGATGAAGGGAAAACATAGATTTCAGCTTGATCCAACACTTCTGTGGGCCCCAAAATAGATTTCAATGGCAGATATACAATCCCACTGTTTCCTGTGGTGTGGGCCACCCGAGTTCTGGATCGAGCCGAAATTTGGAGGGGGCCCACCTGAGGAGGGAACCCGCCTCATGAACGGCGTAGATAAGACATATACATCATGTGGGGCCCATGGCAGTAGCCGTGGGTGGCTGCACGGCAGCCCGCCCGCCTGCCTGCTGCAACGTCAGAGGCTTTGCCTCTTTACATTATTTTAACAAAAATTTAAAAAAACTAATTTTTGGAGTTTTTTACATTTCTGGCCCACATCCAGCAGATCCACCCTGTCCATTGGCTTCAGTGGCTCAAGACCAATCCAATGAGTCTAGAGTTTGAATTTTTTTGATGAAAGAAAATGAAATAAAATAAGAAAAAGGATCCTTGAATGGTAGTGATGCATTCTTTGATGCTATGGCCCACCAAATCTTCCAATCAGCCCCAAACTCCTACCCAACGGCTAAAACACTGTAGGTAAGGGGGTGGACGGCTTGGATCGAACATAAACATCAAGGTAGGGCCTACATTAGGGGGCCACCCCAAAGGCTTCCCTCTTTCACCTTTTTTTTTTATTACAGGGACGTCCAGCGTCCCAGACGCTGGACGGTGTAGTTCTCCCAAAATGCATTGTGGTGGGCCCTGATGAAGTGGGCCACCATGGATGTTTGACGTGGGTACAATGTCTAAGGTGGGCCCCACTTGAATAAAAATAAAATACCTCAAAGTGGGATCCGTTCAAGTGGGCCACACAATCCTAAAAAATAAAATAAAATAAAATAAAATAAAAGAAATAAAAGAGAGAGAGAGACATGGAGGGTGGGACGCGCTTGTGATGGAGGGACCCCGACATTATGGGCCCTCCCTTACATGAAATCATACATCAAGTGGGTCATTTTGCACATGTGACCATCAAAACTGAAGATCAACGGTGGGGATCCTTTCCCCACCAATATGGATGGTCTAGATGACCTTTCTAAAGAAAATAAACATCATGATGGGGTCCATGGAGAATGACCCATCATGGAATGATCATGATGATCCAAGTAGGCCATCGGCCTTATCTTAGGGTCCCAAGTGAGATCCACACCATTGATTGGTGGGCCTCACTTGGTCCACTATAAAAATAAGAAAAACTACCCTATAGAGGCACCCACCGTCCGATCTTCTCGCTCCTAGGGGTTCCTTGGCACCTTAGCTTCAACTTCAATGGATGAGATGAAGAATGGAGGGTTGAGATGAGAGATTTTGGGATGAAGAGGTGGGCCACTTGGAGCTTAAGAGAGTTTGGAAAACTCCATACGTATGGAGCTTGGAAGTTTGCTTGGAGATTTGAAATGAGAAAGAGAGAAAGAGAGAGAGTTGTAAAGGGAGAGAGAGAGAGAGTGATGGATGGATGTGGTGAGTGATGGTTGTGTAAGAAAATATTGACTTTTGTGGCTTTTGTGTAAGAGAGGTATGGGTTTGGGAGACTTTTGTGGGTGCTTGGGAAAAGGAATGAAAGTGATGTGTACTTGACATGTGATGGCTTAATGGGTTGATTGATTGATGGGATTGATGTGATTGATGTGACACATCGTAGAGATTTCCTTGGTTTTCACAACGCGCGGCGTTTTCTCGCACCGAACATTGGCCCACATCTCTTGATCAGGGTATCGCCTCGGGGCCGGAGTCGCGGCATAGGAACCGCAACGACGGCGCGGTCGCTATGGTATTGGTCTCGGGTTGAGTCGACTCGGGTTGTCGGCATATGAATCAGGGTCGCACGTCGATATCGGTTAAGGGTCGAAGGTTGCCGGAATTCGACCGGTAAGACCGCGGAAGTCTACGGAAAGGTACGGACCAAGATACGGGTCTTACATTCTTCTCTAGTTTCAGTTGGGTCCCCAACAGCTCAAATACATTACTTTCCTCAGTGACTCTTCCGACTGCGTCATTTTCTCTACTCTCATCTCTTCTCTTTGTTACAAGGGAGGAATTAAGAGAAGGAGAGAGTCTCCTGGCTTGTGCATACGATCCGATGCTCTTCTTTACTTGCTGATGTAAAGATCTGAAAGCATAATTCCATCTACAAATACCTTGATCTTTCAGTGCTTCAACGGCTCCAACGCTTACAGCGACGATCCATGCTCTGCTTGTCGAACTCATCTCTGTCCTGTGCTGGTGGTGCTTCTTGGGTTTGAAAAGAAGGGAATTTTTTAGGGGTGGATTGTTGGATATTTGGATGTGGAAAGAGGAGTGGCAGTGAGAGATTAATATAAACAAACAAGCAGAGATGGTAGGTTACAAAAACCGGAGGCGGAATTTTCGCAGCAAGGTTCTTGTTTCGAAAAACCGCTCTCCCCTCCAACATACCAGCGGCTTTTGTGTCTTTTGATAGAAACCACGGTATTGCAGAGGAATGGAATCCACTCCAACACTTGTTGTACGAAGAGCGTGGCCCACCACCGTGACGCGTGTTTGACATGCTTCCTGTCTTACATCGATTCGGCTTAGCCACTAGCCGACCTCAGCTTGAACTTCGGTTCGCTCGAGTTCACCGTTACAACATTTTCAAAGACCAGTGATTTTACAAGTATTTTATCAACCACCTTTTAAGAAATATAAAAATCAAGAAAAAAAAGGACTTTAGGTTTCATATACATACCTTCCTTGCCACCCACTACACTTCTTTGAGTCATTTCATCAAATACTTGGTGAGCAAATCAAAGTAACCAAGTCATCGAAATGGTTTGATCCAAGTTCGATTCAAGCTGGGTTCAATCCGAGTCGAGTCAAATTGGGGCCAACTCAAACTCATTTTCGAACTCAAAAAATCAACTTGACTCAACTTGAACTCATCTTTGAACCGAGTCAAATCAAGCTTTTTCGAGCCGAGTCCAGCGAGCTTCATATACACCTCTATTCTTGTGTGGTTTGGACCAGCACGACTAGGCTGCGACACTATAAATAGCGATTTGGATGAGACCCCAACAATAGGGCCCACTTCGATGTGTTCATCATATATCCAAGTTGTTCATCTATTTTAATAACTTATTTTAAAATATAGTCTTGAAAAATGAAGCTCTTACAAATTTTAGGAGGCCCACATCAAACAGTGATCATTGAACATTCACAATTAAAACCTTCTTACCATCCCCCTTTGATGCTTATTGTTGGTAAGGTAACACAAGACTTGGATGAAATAAAAAATAAAAATAAAAAAATAAAAAAAATATCAGCTTATTCTAAAACTTATTTAGCTCATAAATTTTTTTTAATTACCAATAACCATTGTTTATTGTGTTGTGGTCTGCCTAAAATTTGAATCCGGTTCAATTTTACAACAATGGGCTAAAATAAGTTGTAAAAACAAATAAACAGCAGGATATACAATGCATACATCAAGGTCGGCCCTACCATTAGGGTATCAGCTAAATTGTGCTCTAAAATTTAAAAATAAAAAATAAAAAATGAATGGACCATTATGGTGGAGCCCATAGTTTTGCCATGAGTATAGGCTCCCAATGTTCACGATGCATTCTGCACTAGGCTCTCAGTTCATTTCTCCACTGCAAAAAAAAAAGGACACATCATGATATAGAATGCAGCACAGGTTGGTAATGTGTTGATGTGGAAATATTATGTGAACCCTAGCCCACTATGATGTATGTGTCATATTCACAATATCCATTCATGTTTTGGCATCATTTCAAGGCATGAGCCAAAAAATGAGATATATCTAAAGCTCAAGTGAACCACATCATAGAAAGCAATGAGGGACAATGACGCCCACTTGAAACTTTCCTAGGGCTATTGGATTGTTGGATGGATCATAGATCCATTAATAGTTGGCTTAGAAAGAATTCCAATTTAGTCAAAACCTCAATTGATGAATGAATTGATAGTTGGTTTAGAAAGAATTTCAATTTAGTCAAAACCTCATTGATGAATGGATCAAACAAAAGGGGTTGGTGGATTGAATATGGACGACTCAATGACTAATAAGATGAATACTTTCATGATCGTCCAATCATATTCTACTATAATTGACACCCTTGTAGCTTCTTAATAACAATTGAAATGCATGAATTGTGGGGTTATTAGTGAGTATCACAAATTCATTGGTGTAAAAGAGGTAAAGACTCATGCATTAGACATGGAAGATTGCAAAGAAACAAAGAAACGCAAGGTAAGATGACATTTTATAAAATTTATTTCATGAATAAAATTCTAATTCAATATGTAGGCCTGCACCATCAGTTGTTACCAATACAAAATCGACTAGTAACGAAGGCAGGTCTTCGAGAGGGGGTTATTGCCATTCTAAAGTTGGGTCAAGTTTAATTTTTCAAGTGGAAGGTTATGGAGCTATGATCATTACTCCAGGAGTTGGAACCATGGAAGCACTGAAAGGTCAAAGCTCACGTAGATGGAATTATGCCTTGAAATGTTTACATCAGCGGGTGAAAAAGAATAGTAACATCAGTTAAGAGAGTCTCTCGGACCCTCAATTCTCCTCGACCTGACAGGAGAGATGGAGAGGAGAAGCTAGAGCAATGGAAAGAATGAAAGTGGTGAATTTAAGCTGTTGGGTTCCCAACCAAAATACAAAAAGAAGGCCCGATTGAGAATTTTTAATATAAATCAGGACAAACATTTGCCATTCCGGTGGTTGGATGTTTTACTTTTTCTATTGTGGGCCATGAGCATCAATGATCTCAATTCAGCTGTGTTTGGATGCAGTATTGAATTGGATCACCATAGTCAGTTCAAGAAGTCCGTGAACTCGTTTATTTCAATTATCAATTAATTTTGAATTTTATAAAATTTATTTTTTACTTTTTATTTTTCTTATTCTTTACCTTATGGATTGGAGGAGTCTCTCCAAGAAGTCCATACGCAAACTTCAAAACAATTATCCGCTTAAGGAAGACGGTGCTCAACCTCACCTCCTTCCTAGGATAAGGGAGGATGCCCAATACTTTGAACTTGCAAATAATGAGAATGCATTTGCAATCCATAATTTAGTTGCTCCAAAAATCTCATTTTTTTCGCTGCTCGGAGTCGGAAATGCAGCAAGAAGAAATATATTTGTTAACTAAAATGATTTGGGAAGACTAACGGCGAGGATTGTCCAAGAATAAAAAATTATAAAAGAAAAACAAAAGGGTAAAAAAAAAAAAAAAGAATAAAAAAAACACTTGGAACCAATCTTTGCAAAATAGGCATTAATATAAATCACCAGCCAAAATTTCAACTACTATACAAAATTCAACTTTTAGGATCCCCAGTGAGGGATTCCCGCCCATGATTTTTCTCTGTTTCGCTTTTCTTCTATAGTTTCAGTTGGGTCCCCAACAGCTCAAATACATTACTTTCCTCAGTGACTCTTCCGACTGCTTCGTTTTCTTAGCTTCATCTGTTCTCTTTGTTACGAGAGAGGAATCGAGAGAAGGAGAGAATCTCTTGGCTTGTGCATACGATCCGATGCTCTTCTTTGCTTGCTGATGTAGAGATCTCAAAGCATAGTTCCATCTACAAAAGCCCTGATCTTTCAGTGCTTCAACTGCTCCCACGCTTGCAGCGACCATCCATGCTCTGCTCGTCGAACTCATCTCTGTCCACTGCTGATGCTGCTACTTGGGTTGGGTTTGACAAGAAGGGAATTTCCAAGGAGTGGATTGTTGATTTGTTAGATGAGATAGGAGTGGGAGTGAGAGAGATTATATATACAGCTCATGAAATGTGGGAGGATACAAAAACCAGAGGCGGCTTTTTTTTCGCTCGTTTTGGGAAACCGCTCTCTCTTATCCAACATACCGGCGGCTTTTGTTTTTTATATAAAAACCACCGTTTTGCAAAGGAGTGGAATCTGCTTTAACACCCGTTGTACGAAGAGCGTGCAATACGTCATGAGTTTCTTGGGCCCAACGGGACGCGTGTATGATGGACGACTCGGATTGGACAGTGACCCCCTCCACTGCCAAGTTGGTGAAATCGGCCTTGCATACTGGTAACTCAAGACGCTATACCGTAGTGTGTAAACTCTATAGAGCCCACTGTGATTTATGAGCCTTATCCACGGAGTTCCTTATTTTAAAATATGAGACCAAAATCGAAGGACATCCAGAGTTTAAGTAGACCATGCCATCGAAGGACATCCAAAGGTCAGGTAAACCATACCAGATGACGACACAATGTGAAGTGAACACTTACCATTAAAATCTTAAGAGGAATATATTTGAGTTTCCCCTTCATTCATGATTGTGTGTGACCTTATGAAAAGGTTGTAAGACAAATAAGTATCATTATGATCCTTAAGGATGGTTTCCACCTTGGGGTGAGATACAGCTCTGGATATGCTTTAATTTTGGGTTTAACCCTTATAATGATCTAAAGATACCAACTGTGGATAAGCCACATGGATTCATCGTGGGCCTAACAGTGTTTGCTCAGTAGATGAGGTCATGGGTTTGCATGCCCACTGTGGTGTGGGGATGTGAGTGCCTTTTATTATTTTTTAATTTTTTAATTTTTTTTTACACACGCACACACACCCCCAAACACTCATGCTAGTGGAATTTCACCACCCGTGGATATTTGAACGCTTGACCGGGTGTTGAAACTCCCAAGAGTCTACCACCTGTGCAAGAGTGCCCATTTGTAATAAAAATAGAAGAATAAAAAAATTAAAAAGTTTACCTAGTGTAGTAAAGCATTTTGAAGCAAGACCCCCAAAAATTAAAACATTTACCTTTCATTTAAATAATATTTATAAAAAAATTACTAGACTTGACTTGACCCAACTTGATTTCAACCTAGTTCAAGATAGTCGCCCAATCCCAACTCAATTAAGACCCCATTTTAAACCAAGTCCAAAATCTATACTAAACCTAACATGGATGGATGTGATGAGCTTGAACACTGTCTTCCTCAAGGGGATAATTATTCTAAATCCAGAGAGCTTCTCAATATTACTCACAAAAATTCTTTGAATTGACGATAGAAAATAAGAAAAGGAAAATAAATTTTATGAAATTTAAAAATTGATTGATAGATGATAAAAATAAATTTACAACCCCTTAAATAGGCATAGAAAACCTAAGAAAAAGTTCAAGAATCAAATTCAACTTAAACTCCCTAAAATTAGTGACTTACTATTTATAGACAGACATAATTCCTGCTGGACTTCATGTTTTCAACCAAAAAATAATACATGTCCAATTTGGCTTGCCCACCGTTCTCCTAAATTTTCTAAGCTTTTTTTTTTTTAATGTTAGACACAACTTCTAAAGCCCCAAGCGCCAACGATGAAGAATAATTATTAAACTAAAACTTATTATAAATAGTAAAAACAAAAATAAAATGAATTTTCAACCATTAATCTATGGAATCTTGCAAATTTTGCATGGGCAACCCGACATAACAGATACGTTAACTCATCATAGTTTGTGAGATATGCCTGTTTTAATGTTCTATGGTCTTGATCACTTCCGCCTTCCATTGAGCCTTATTATGTCCATTTTAGACATGAAAGTGCCCACGACCTGCTCTACATCAAATCCCAATTACACAACAGTTAAGAGAAGGTCCATCAGGTAGCCAAGGGTCGAGTAAAAATTGACAGCCCTAATTATCCCAAGGTTAGGTGAAGGTTAGTCATTTGTTTCAAGTGGGGGCATGCTTCAATAATCCAACCAATTAGAATATTGGGGTTGGTTAGATGCTCCAATCACTTATTAATCGAATCCTAAGATGGGTCGACCCACGGAGGCAATTAGTGGATTTTGCAACTCGTGGAATTGAGTGCATTTTGCAAGTAAGTTTGCGAGGAAGATGAAAAAAAAGAGGAGTGTTTTGGGAGATTTTGATTCCTCTACGAATCCTTGCTACTAACCTCAAAAAAAATAAAATAAATAATAATAATAATAAAACCAGAAAACAGATATCCTCTCTGCCAAACAAGCCCAATGGAGGATGCCCAATATTTTGATTTCGAAAGTAATGCGAATGCATGTATGTTAATCATACCAGTTAACCAAAATGATTTGGCAAGATTAACCGATAGGATTTTCCAAGAGTCATTAAAAGTAGAAAAGAGAAGAACAAAATGAGAGAAAACACACACACCCTTAGAACCAAACTTTGCCGAATAGACATTAGTATAAATCGCCAGCCAAAATTACAACTTCTATACAAAATCCAACTCTTGGATCTCCGGTGTGGGATTCCCGCCCATGATTTTTCTCTGTTTTGGTTTTCTTTTTTAGTTTCAGTTTGGTCCCCAACAGCTCAAATACATTACTTTCCTCAATGACTCTTCAGACTGCTTCATTTTCTCGATTCCATCTATTCTCTTTGTTCCGAGGGAGGAATCTAAAGAAGGAGAGAGTCTCTTGGTTTGTGCATACGATCCGATGCTTTTCTTCGCTTGCTGATGTAGAGATCTGAAAGAGTGATTCCATCTACAAATACCTTGATCTTTCAGTGCTTCAACCGCACCGACGCTTGCAGCGACAATCCATGCTCTGCTCGCCGAACTCATCTCTGTCCAGTATTGATGTTGCTACTTCTTGGGTTGGGTTTGAAAAAAGGGAATTTTTTAGGAGTGGATTGTTGAGTTTTTGGATGAGGAAAGAGGAGTGGCAGAGAGAGATTATATAAAGTACAGATAAGGAGAGATGAGAGGTTACATAAACCAGAGGCGGATTTTTATCTACAAGATGCTCGTTTTGGAAAACCGCATCTCCTCTGGAACATACCAGCGGCTTTTGTGTATTTTTATAGAAACCACGGTTTTTGCGTAGTAGCGGAATCGGAAGCCGATTGCGTATCGAGTAACTCAGTTTTTTTTTTTTTTCTTTTCTAAACACACACCCCACACACTCACGCTCGCGGAATTTCGCCACCTAAGGGTACTCGAATCCTTGACCGGGAGTTGAAACTCCCGAGATTCTACCACCCCGGTAAGAGTAAGGACCCTACTGAGTAAGCTCCGTTTGGTTCCACCCTGATTTATGTATTTTATACACTCCGTTCATCCATTTTAACGGATAATTTTACATCTTGAACTATAAAAAAAGTATATCTAAACTTTAAGTGGGACACACTCTAAGAAACAATGTGAATTGAATATATACCATTGAAAATTTCTTGGGAGCCACAGAAGTTTTAGATCAAGCTTGTATTTATGTTTTCCCTTCATGTTTTCCCTTCATCCATGTCTGTGTGATCTTCTGAACAGTTTGGATAAGAAATAAACATCACTGTGGGCCTTGGAAAGGTTTCAATGGTGGAAGTTATTATTCCAACCATTTCTAATGGCATGGTCCACTTGATCCTTGGGTATGTTTAAATTTTGGCCTCAACTCTTAAAATAATATGAAAAAATGGATGGACGGCGTGGATAGGCCAGATGCACTTACGGTGGGCCTAGTAGGGCTTACTCAGTGCGATAAGAGCATACCGAGTAACTCGGTATGAAATCCGATTTCGGCAGAATCCGCTCACAACGGTTGAACCAAGCGCGTCCATACGTAAGTTTCCTGGCGCGGCTACGGTGGGAAACGGATTGGCAACTCCCCTGCCAGCAGCCCCGTGGCTGGTGGTCAGTGCTCTGTGAGCCCTACCATGATGAATGTGTTTCATCCATTTTTAAAGATCATTTTAAGACTCCATTTCAAAAATTAAAGGTATATAAATCTCAGATGGTCCACACCATATGAAAATAATATTTATTGGATATCTATCATTAAAATCCTCCTAAGGCCCACTGTACTGTTTATTTGACATCCAATCTGTTAATTAGGTCATACAGGCCCAGATGAAGAGAAAAAACAAAAATAAGCTTCATCCAAGACTTTTATAGCTATCAAAATATTTTTAATGGTCGACACTCATTCAACACTGTTTCCTCTAATGTGGTCCAATTGAGATTGGAATATATCCCATTTTTTTGTCTCAAATAGTAAAATTATCTTTACAAATAGATGGACGGTATGGATGAAACAAATACATCATAGTGGGGCCCACATAGCACCGACCATCAGCCAGTGGCTTGTGTCAGGGGGAGTAGCCAATCTGTTCCCGCTACGTGTCGTCGCGAGTTCGGTGGATCCCCCAGGTGAGTAGATCCTTGACTGCGGGGCCCACTCTAATGTATTTTCCTTACATCCATGCCGTCCATCCGTTTTGACAGCTCATTTCAGAGCATGCTTTTAAAAATGAAGCATATCAACATATCTGGTGGACTGCACCACAGGATACCGTGGTGATTGACTATTAATTTTTTTGTGGGCCATATAAGTTTTGGATAAATCTTATATTTATGTGGTCCCTTCGTCCGGATCTTTGTCACCTTATCAATAGATTGGATGACAAATAAGTATTCCTTTGGTCTTTAAGAAATTTTTAACATTGGGCATAACACATACGCCACCCACCTAGCCGGTGTGTTTGAGGTCACCCGTCCTGTGGGTCGTGTTATATCCAAATTATTTATATATTCATTTGGTAGTGCTAAGCCTTCTTTGAAAATAAGAAAGATCCCGGTTCGACTGAGCGAAAGATACCTCATCTCAACATTTGGAATCGATCCCTAGTGGGGGTGGCTAACAGTGAAGTGTCAACTGACAGTAGGAGTGTACTAACCAGCAATAAAATAAAGCAAAACAGGGTTAGGCGAACCACGCGTTAAAAAGCAATCAGGATTGATCGGCTACTCTTAAAATGGTTTTGAGGTTAAAAAAAAGTTTTGCATCAATATGATATTTGCTTTTGCTCTCCATCCATATCTGTCAGACCTCTTGAAAAGAGATTGGATAGAAAAAAAATGTTATGTTGGACCGGTCCCTGTTGCTATTTGAGGAGTGGTCCAAGGTTTAGGATATGACTTATTTTTTAAAAAGACTTATTTTTGGTCTCATACTCTTAAAAGATTTGAACGGTAAATATATCATGGTGGGTAAATATATCATTGTGGGCCATGTAACTTTGATCTCTTTTGAACCGTTCAACTCAGCACTACACGTACCCACACCAGCCAAGTACATTGTGTGTGACCAGCCAATCCACTTCTAGTTTTTGGGGTCTACCACTGTGACGTGTCTGATGGCCACGGACAGTGATCCCCAACTACCCCAGGTCGGTGGCGCACGGTCCATCCATTTTATTATGTGGGCAAAGATGAATTGCAAATGTTGTGAAAATTGCACCTAGGGGGTTTGAAGAGGATGTAAGACATTAAGAGCAGCTGTACTAGCTGGGTTGATTGTTGTGTATTTGGATGTGGAACGAGGAGTGGCAGTGAAGATTATATAAACAGACAAGGACAGATGGGAGGTTACAACAACCGGAGGCGGATTTTTGGCAGCAAGGTACTCGTTTTGAAAAACCGCTTTCTCCTCTCCAACATACCAGCGGCTTTTGTGTCTTTTGATGGAAAACGCGGTATTGCAAAGGAACGGAATCCACTCCAACACCTGTTGTACGAAGAGTGTGCGATACGTGAGATTACTGGGCCCACCAACGTGACGCATGTTTGAATGTTTACTGTGCGGTTTTGGATTCATAAAATGCTGAGCGCGACTTTGGCTGCGACGCTGGAACCAGCACTGTAGGGCCGACTTGGATGTGTTCATCGTATATCCAGGTCGGTTCATCTATTTTATAACTTATTTTAATATATACTCTTAAAATTGAAACAGGTACAAATTTCAGGTGGCCCACACCATCAGAAACAGTGATTATTGAACGCTCACGATTAAAACCTTCTCAGCATCCATCGTTGATGCTTATTAAACATCCAACCTATTGATAAGGTAATGCATCCGGGAATTAAAGGAAAGAAAAAACAAATATCAGCTTATTCTAAAACTTATTTAGCTTATAAAAAGGTTTAAATTACCAATAACCATCAATTTTTGTTCTGTGGTCCGCCTAAAATTTGAATCTGGTTCAGTTTTACAACTATGGGCTAAAATAAGTTGTAAAAACCAGTACCGAATACAATGCATACATCAAGGTAGGCCATACCATTGGGGTCTCAGCCACATGGCTGGTTACAGGGTTTCAGCCAAATTGTGCTCTTAAATAATATATATATATATATATATATATATATATATATATATATATATATATATATATATATATAATGGATGATTACAGTAGAGCCCATAGTTTTGGCATGAGTATATGTTCCCGTCGTTGGTGATGCATTCTCCACTAGGCTCTCAATATCTTTCTCCACTGCAAAAATTGGACACATATTATAGTATAGAACGCAGCACCCTAGGTTGGTAATGTGTTGATGGGAAATATTATGTGAGCCCCGGCCCACTAGCCCACTATGACATACGTGCTATATTCACACTATTCATTTATGTTTTCGCATCATTTTAAAGCATGAGCCAAAAAATGAGACATATCTAAAGCTCAAGTGAACCACATCATAGAAAGCAATGGGTGACAATGACGCCCACTTGAAACTTCCCTAGGGCCATTGGATTGTTGGATGGATCGTAGATCGATTGATAGTTGGCTCATAAAGAATTCCAAGTTAGTCAAAACCTCAATTGATGAATGGATTGATAGTTGGTTTAGAAAGAATTTCAATTTAGTCAAAAGCACAATTGATGAATGGATCAAACAAAAGGGGTTGGTGGATTGAATATGGATGACTCAATGACTAATAAGATGAATACTTTCATGATCATCCAATCATACTCTACTATAATTGACATCCACGTAGCTTCTTAATAACAATTGAAATGCATGAATTGAGGGTTAGTGAGGATCATAAATTCATTGGTGTAAAATAGGTGAAGACTCATGCATTAGACATGGAAGATTGCAAAGAAACAAAGAAATGCAAGGTAAGATGACATTTTATAAAACTTATTTCTTGAATAAAATTCTAATTCAATGTGTAGGCCTGAACCATCAGTTGTTACCCATACAAAGATGACACGCAGGCCTTTGAGATGGGGTTATTGCCATTCTAAAATCAGGATGAGTTTAATTTTTCGAGTGGAAGGTTATGGAGCTATGATCATCACTGCAGGAGTTGAAACCATGGAAGCACAAAAAGGTCAAAGCTCACATAGATGGAATTATGCTTTGAAATGTTTACATCAACAGGTGAATAAGAATAGTAACATCAGCTAAGAGAGTCTCTCATGCCCTCAATTCTCCTCTACTTGACAGGAGAGATGGAGAGGAGAAGCTAACGCAATGGAAAGAATGAAAGTGGTGAATTAAGCTGTTGGGTTCCCAACTAAAACACAAAAAGAAGGCCCTTGTTGATATATATAATTCATGACAAACATTTACCACTCCTGTGGTTGGATGTTTTACTTTTCTTTTTGTGGGCCATGAGCATCAATGATCTCAATTCAGCTGTGTTTGGATGCAATATTGAATTGGATCCCAACAGTCAGTTCAATTAACAAGAAATGATCAAATCATCATCATCATCACCTTCATTATTATTCACGTGAGAATGGTTTAGGTTTCAAAATACAATCCCACTGCTTTGGATTTGGATCTAAAAAGGAATGTAACTGCCATTCCGTCGTTGCTTCTTGGAAACATCCTTAGAATTGTTGCGCAGCACGCCAACAACGCAGTGGGCTGAGATCCAATCGCAGGCCTCACTCACAAACGATAAATAGAAAGGAATATAAACTAGAAACAGATCAAAGCAATCCAAACAAACCACAAGACAAGATATATGTGGCAAAACTCCAAACTAGGGTAAAAAACTACGGATGCAAACTTTCACTGTGAAGAAACAAAGATTACAAGGCAAAATACTAACCTCTCTCTTAGAAGAATTGAGAAAACCCTTAGCCCACACCTTTAGAAATATTTTTCAATATTCCTCATCTCACTAGAAAAGCCCTATGAACCCTTATTTATAGTTTAAGCAACTTCCCTTCCGCATCCCAGTTGCGAAAGGACTCAAATCCACAGTTTCGCACAAAATTGCTGAACAAACTACGTAACCTACGACCGGTCCTAGGCCCCTAAGACTGGTCTTGAAAATTCCAGGACTGGTCATATACGGAAAAAAAAAAAACAGAACAACTCGCTGGACTTCGAGTCGTGCTAGGGCTCGAAACTACGACTGGTCGAAGACGTTCTACGACCGGTCGAAGGCGGCTCAATGTGGCTCCACATTCTCAAAAATCTTCCACTTGGAGACACATTGCCATAAACCTTTGTCTTCTTCATTCAGAGTGCACCACCTCTCCATCTTTAAGCTTGAAGACCAATCAAAGCTGAACAGAGCTTCAGCTTCTCCCTTGTGACCGCCTTGGTCAACATATCTGTAGGATTCTCACTTGTATGAATTTTCTCCAGAACAATCGATCCATCTTCCAATAACGAACGTATGAAGTGATATCTGATGACAATATGCTTGGTCCTTGAATGAAAGGCTAAATTCTTAGCCAAGTGTATTGCACTCTGAATGTCACTGTACAGCTTGCAATCTACTTGCTTCTTACCCAACTTTTTTATAAAACCTTGCATCCACACAATCTCCTTGTATGCTTCTGTAGCCGCAACATATTCTGCTTCTGTCGTACTAATAGATACTATCTTCTGTAACTAAGAGACCCAATTGACTGCAGCAGTACCCAGAGTAAACACATAACCTGTAGTGCTTCTTCTGTTGTCGATATCTCCTGTCAAATCTGAATCTACGTAGCCTTGCAGCTTGATTTCTGATCCACCATAACACAGCCCTACATCCTTAGTACCCACAAGGTATCTGAGGATCCACTTCACAGCTTCCCAATGTTCTTTCCCGGGGTTGTTCATGAACCTGCTAACAACTCCTACTGCTTGAGCAATGTCTGGCCTCGTGCTCACCATAGCATATATGAGACTCCCAATAGCTGACGCGTATGGGACTTTAGCCATGTAGTCCCGTTCCTCTTGCGTCTTTGCACCTTGCTCCTTAGATAGCTTGAAGTGGTTGGCTAATGGAGTGCTAACTGGCTTAGCACCTCCCATATTGAATTGATAAAGTACCTTGGCTATGTACTCTGCCTGTAATAAAACTAGTTTCTTGTTTTCCCTGTCACTATTTATCCTCATGCATAAGATTTGTTTTGCAGCTCCTAAATCCTTCATGACAAATTCTCTAGACAATTGTCTTTTTGAGATATGAGATGTCCTTTATGCTTGAACCGGCCACAAGCATATCATCAACATACAGAAGAAGAATGATGTATGACGTATCAAACTTCTTCAAATAACAACAGTGGTCTGCATGACATCTCCTAAAACCGTTTCCCGACATGAAACTATCAAACTTCTTGTACCACTGCCTCGGGGCCTGCTTCAGGCCATATAAACTTTTCTTCAGTCTGCACACCTTGTTCTCATTACCTGGTGCCACGTATCCTGTTCGCTGATGCATATATATTTCTTCTTCAAGATCCCCATAAAGAAAGGTTGTCTTAACATCTAGCTGCTCTAGATGTAAGTTCTCTGTAGCCACCATACTCAAGACCATGCGAATCGTAAACATTTTCACTACCGGTGAAAATATTTCAGTGAAATCGATACCTGCCTTTTGTTGAAACCCTTTCATAACCAATCTAGCCTTGTACCGTTTCGAACCATTGTGCTCCTCCTTCAGTCTGTAAACCCACTTGTTATGAAGAGCTTTCTTACCCTTAGGTAAAGTGACTAGCTTATAAGTACGATTAGACTCAAGAGAGTCCATCTCCTCATCCATGGCCTGCTCCCACTTAACCCGTGTATCTGACTGTGATGTCTCTTCAAAACATTCTAGCTCACCATTATCTGTCAGCAGTAGATAATGTAAGGAGGGTGAGTATCGGACCGTGGGTCTCCTCTTCCGAGTAGACTTCCTCACAACCGGTGTCTGTGGCTCTACCTCATGATGCTCCTGTGCATGACATCCTGTGGCGCTGTAACACCCGTGTTCGGTAACGCTTCTAACTCTACGAATTTCTTTTTCTCGACCTTATTTTCTTGCACATTGTCCTTATGCATCACTTTTTTATTGAAGACTACGTCCTTGCTTCTGATGATTTTTCTATTTTCTGCATCCCAAAACCTGTAGCCAAAATCATCCTGCCCGTAGCCTATAAACGTGCACCTCCTGGACTTCGCATCCAGCTTGTTTCTGTGCTCTACATCAATGTGAACATATGAAATGCAACCGAACACTCTGAGATGTGTAAGGTTCACTTCTTTTCCAGTCCACGTTTCTTCTGGTAGCCTATCATCCAATGGTGATGAGGGACTTCTATTGATAAGATATATGACAGTATTCACAGCATCTGCCCAAAAGGTCTTGGACAACCCTGTATATAACCTCATGCTCTTGGCGCGCTCAAGGATGGTCCTGTTAATGCGCTCAGCCACACCATTCTGCTGCAGTGTCCCTGAAATTATTTTCTGATGTTCGATTCCACTTGCTGCACAATACTCCTCAAACCTCTTATCACAATACTCTCCCCCATTATCAGATCTGAGACACTTTACTGTTTTACCTGTCTCATTTTCAACCGTAACTTTTCACTTTTTAAACTCATCAAATACACCAGATTTATGCTTTAAGAAATAAACCAACAGTTTTCTACTAGTATCATCAATAAAGGAAACAAAATAACGTGAGCCACCAAGAGATGATACCTGTGCCGGTCCCCACACGTCAATGTGTACAAGCTCTAATAGATGCGTCTTTGGAGCGCGTCCTGTCTTCTTGAAGCTTACCCTCTTCTGCTTGCCATATACGCAGTCATCACAGAATTTCAAGTCAAGAGATTTCAGCCCTGGTAGCTTCTCTTTTGACAACAGCACTTTCATCCCTTTCTCACTCATATGTCCCAACCTCTGATGCCATAACTGCCCATTCACTCCAGTTGATGCGATTGAGAGTGAACAATACAATCCTGAAGTCACGTACAAAGTGTCTTCCTTTTTGTCTCGAGATATCACTAAGGCACCTTTTGTGATCTTTCAGGAATCACTGGTGAATGTCGTCACATAACCGGTATCGGCCAACTGCCCCACTGAGATCAGATTCCTTCTCAAACTCGATACATGTCTGACATCCTTTAGTTTTAAAACCGTTCCGTCTTTCTAATTGACTTGAACGTCACCCTTTCCAACAATACTGCACGCCTCATCATCACCCAGGTAGACTCTTCCAAAGTCACCTGACACATAATCACGCAGAACTTCCTTACATGAAGTGGCATGAAACAAAGCACCCGAATCTATAACCTAAGACTCATTCCTTGCATAAAGAGACAAGATCAACGCCTCTGTGTCGCTCTCCTCAGACAGATTCACTGAATCCTTCCCGCCTTGAGAGCTTCCTTTTTGTTTCTTGAGCGTCCTGCAATCACGTTTCATGTGCCCCTTCTTACCGCAATGCTAACATATGTCTTTGTCTTTCGGTCCCTTAGACTTCTTCCTCGACTTAGAACGCCCGTGTTTATTCCCTCATCTGTTCTGCGATCTTCCTCTTCCTTCAACGTTTAGAGCATTCCCTGAATCCCCTGAAACTCCTGATGTCATTCTTCTAGATTCTTCGCTGAGAATTAGACCGGCCACATCATCAAATTTCAGCTTTGTCGTCCCTGAAGAATTGCTCACAGCAATCACCAAACCATCCCAACTGTCTGATAGACTGGATAAGATCAATAGTGTCCTGACCTCATCCTCAAAAATGATACCAACGTATTCCAACTGGCTCGTGACTGTATTGAACTCGTTTAGATGTTCAGCCACGCTCCCACCATCTGATATCTTCATGTTGAATAGCCGTTTCATAAGATAAACCTTGTTGGATGCTGAGGGCTTTTCATACATGGTGGTTAGGGCTTCCATTAATTCTTTTGTCGTTTTCATCTTGGATATATTAAAGGCAACGCTCTTAGACAAAGAGAGTCGGATCGTTCCTAAAGCTTTCCTATCCAGTAAAAACCATTCATCATCTGTCATCTTTTCTGGTTTCTTCTCTTTTCCTTCTAGAGGAATGTAGAGGTCCTTCTGATACAAATAATCCTCCATCTGCATCTTCCAGAAGGTAAAGTTTAAACCATCAAACTTCTCAATTCTAGTTTTTCCATCTTCCGTCATCGCTCCCAATAGAACTAAACCAATAGCTCTGATACCAGTTGTTGCGTAGCACGCCAACAACGCAGTGGGCCAAGATCCAATCTCAGGCCTCACCCACAAACGATAAACAGAAAGGAATATAAACTAGAAACAGTGTCACGCCCCAAACCCGGAAATCTGATTCACAGGAATCTCGATCACCGAATTCAGTGCCGACAGCCTCCGTAGTACCCCATTCTCGGCTCCTAGCATTCATATGCCAAATTTTCGATCCTGAGATCCTACAAGGAGGATTTTTTTTGTACATTTAACTAGTAATAAGCATAACCACAAGTTTACCCAAATCATAAAGGCAACATCATCATCACATATTCGCTAATATAATCATTGAATACAATGCTGAAAGGAAAATATATATGTCAAAATCAAAGCTCTAGAAAACAGCTGCACACTCCAAGCTCAATGCTGCTGTAACTTAACATCAACTGCATGCATCTATCGTGCATAAGCTTATAGAAAGCTTAGAGGGTGGTGTAAGTGTGTGCACGAGATAAGTGCAAAGTATTCAATACAATATCATAATCATACAATACCGGAAAACTATTAATCCACAAACCATACAATGACTGAATAAGCAGAAACACTGATAAGAGCAGGAATTATCAGCGTAAACAGAAATACTAACAAGATTATAATCATGCGATAACAGAATAAGCGGAAGTATGAACAAGTCCATAAGTTAATCAATATCAGAATACGCAATATATGACAGCTATGCAAATTATGAGTCATAGTTAATCAAATGTCGAATGACAAGGATATAATGTAATACACAATTCAAAAGAGCTAATAAATATCATCACTCTCATCTAAGTCACAGGAATACAGAAACATAACAACCCACAATGCCACACGCCGAAGATGTAATGGAATATGCAGTATATGGTGCTAATGGAATGACTATGCTGGAGTGTGATGTCGGGATGATAGTACGTAGTATCGCAGGCTACAGGGTCCACCACAAGGAACCTCTATCCAAACCAGTCTCATACCTAAATTTGGATAGTCTAACTCAACGTGGTAAACTCCTGATCTCAGGTTAGTCGCGCGTCCAACCGAAATCTTTGCCATAACGAAGATACACAACAATTAGTTACGCACCACCAGCCCGAGTGGATAGTGAATGGATGAATGAATGAGTATGCAACTCCTACTCAGTAGCTTGTCAGCAAAGTAGCCTACCAACCGTTGGTAGCTCGCCCAGGCCTCAGCCGCGCCCACATCACACCCGCCCACATCAGCGTCCGCCCACGTATGCCCGTCCACATGCACAACAGTGACGGGGTGTCATAATATCATGTCAGTCCTCATATCAGTATGGTTCCTCTCTGAAAAAATCACCGAGGTCTATTACACTTCACACCACCTGCCGTCCCAATCAAGCGCACAACTTGGTAAGTGGAAAAGACCTCACTATCCGCCTGTCAGTAGTCTGTCAATACCTACCCGGCTCACCGATAGCGGACCCATTCCTCGAGCTGGTCAAACTCAGCCTAGCCATGCCTACTCCATCGGGCGAGTAAGGTTGCACCCCCTTCCAACCGACCACGACATAGTGGAGAGCACAGCCATCTGGTAATCGGCACTCAACGCTCATCTACCCACTCGGTTTAGACGTTGGAGCATCCTCTGGAACCAAGAGGGTGTTTAGGAATTTTCACCAAAGGCCATGTATGGCGGCCTGATGCTCGAATAGATTTTCGGTGTCCCATCTGTCCATCCACGATATGCCTGTGGAGGCTACGGCCCTGATGTCACTAGGGCGTACAGTAATCACAACACAATGCAAGATGCATGAGTCATATAATCCAATCATGCATCAATCCTGCGCATGTCATGACTCATGTGAGATAATCTCCACCTATCAAGTAGTCTCACATCATCCTGCCCAATGACATATGCAATGGTCAATCACATCTCATAACAAACATGTAGATGATGCGAATGGGCATGTATCATGATGTTATGATGTCACATACTCATAAACGGTATCAATAACCGGCGTCGACAACGTGGACTTTTAACCAACATTGGCCCCAAGGAATGACTCACATCGAATCAAATATATAATGGGCACATGGCCTCACACAAGGACCAAATATACGAAACAGGTGGTCCCAGGTCATGGGCCTAACACATATCACAATGGGCCTTGCCCATAGGCCTCAAATACATCTTAATGGGTCGCACCCAAGGGCCTCAGATATATCACAATGGGCCTCAAATATACTTCGCAGGTGAGTCACATACCTGGGTCTAATACACATCAGTATGGGTTACATCACATAGGCCTAATATACATCACTATGGCCACAACCCATGGGCTTTAAATACACAATAGGTGGGCCCTACACATGGGCCTCAAATATATACCACGGGTGAGCCTCAATGGACGGGTCACCTATACAACAGGATGAGCCTAATGACATGGACCCCATAAATATATCGAATAGGCCGCACCAATTGGGCCTTACATACATTACAATGGACCATGACCCATGGGCCTTGCATACATCACAATGGGCCTTGCAACATGGGCCTCATATATATTTAAGGTGGGCCTCAACAACGAGCCTATACACATCAAGGTGAGCCTCAACAATGGGCTTATACACATCAAGGTAGGCCTCAACAACGGGCCTCATACACATCAAGGTGGGCCTCAACAATAGGCCTCATACACATCAAGGTGGGCCTCAACAACGGGCCTCATACACATCAAGGTGGGCCTCAACAACGGGCCTCAATACATCAAGGTGGGCCTCAACAACGGGCCTCATACACATCAAGGTGGGCCTCAACAACAGGCCTCATACACATCAAGGTGGGCCTCAACAACGGGCCTCATACACATCAAGCCTCATACACATCAAGGTGGGCCTCAACAACAGGCCTCATACACATCAAGGTGGGCCTCAACAACGGGCCTCATACACATCAAGGTGGGCCTCAACAACAGGCCTCATACACATTAAGGTGGGCCTCAACAACGGGCCTCATACACATCAAGGTGGGCCTCAACAATAGGCCTCATACACATCAAGGTGGGCCTCAACAACGGGCCTCATACACATTAAGGTGGGCATCAACAACGGGCCTCATACACCTCAAGGTGGGCCTCAACAACGGGCCTCATACACCTCAAGGTGGGCCTCAACAACGGGCCTCAACACATCAAGGTGGCGGGCCTCATATATGGCCTTAGCAACATGCCACAAATATATCAAGATCGGCCTAATCAATCATATGGGCTAGATCAATCAAATGGTCGATACGAGCAGGCTGATCAAATGGACTGATACAAATAGGCTGTATGTCATGGAGTTATACTAAGCATGTTATAAAGTAATGCCCTATCCTTACAGCGCAGCTAGCCTAAACGGCTTGCATACAACAAGTACAGGCCTACCAATGGGCCCTAGGGAGAGTCACAATGCGGACATTTAACCAACATTATACTCGCAATGTTGACGTCAAACCAACATTGCTCCCAAGGTGTAGCCCGTAGTGAATAACATTACGTAAACCAGGTTGGGATCACACATTGCAATGGACCTTAAGTACACCCCATTGGGCCTTAAATACATCAAATGGGCCACATCAATGGGCCGCACCAATGGGCCTTATGTGCATTGCAATGGATCATAACCCGTGGGCCTTAGATTGCATCAAATGGTTATCGACGCATGGGCCTAATCCCATGGGCTTTAAAATACATCAAATGGGTCCAATCTCATGGACCTTGGAACACATCAAATGGGTCCACTTTATGGGCCTTAAATAGTTCAACAACTAGCTACATGCATGAACCCAATTAAATTCAACTGTGGTGGGCCTAAAAAATGCATTCATTAAGCCCAACATTTAAGGAACTAAAGGTATAAATCATTTCCTCTAAGATCTTTATAATATGGTGGGCCCCACTCATCAAAATTTCAGCCCAAGGCCAGCATAATTATAACATGTTGCTGTCCTAAATTTAGGCACTCCATTGGAGTGGGTCCAAGGCCTCTAAAACTCTAAAAATTGAGAGCTAAGGTCCCTCATCATGCATACAATGAGAGGAAACCCAAAAAGGTGGCCCACCATCAGAAGAAATATTTTTGAATTATGGTTTTTTTTTATCAAGGCATATTGCTGGACTGCACAACAGAAAAAATTTGGGAGTCCAACCATCTTGGCCCATTCTTTTGGATACCCAAACGGGGTCACTTGAGGCAGAAATTTCACAGAGTGATACTTCCATAAGTGGGCCATAGTTTCAAAAAATTTCATAATTTTTAGATATCTCTAAGTATTTTAATTAATTTAAACAAAACAGACTGTCCAGAAAAATCGGACAGACCTAGACGTCCCAACATGGTGGGCCAGTCCGGCCCTCATCACGGTGTGTACAGGGGTCCATTGGCCCTAAAATTTGGTAGGTATGTTATAAAATAAGTGGACTATACTCCTAAAAAATTTTAAAATTTTTGAACATCTGTAAATATTTTAATTCATTTACATAAATCAATCTGTCCTGAAAATTGGACTGATCTGGACACCATATTATAATGGGTCGGTCCCGCCATCACCATGGTGTGTACAGGCGTCCATTGGCTCCAAAATTTTGTATGTGGGTCCCACCATAAGTAGGTCACCCCCTTGAAATTTTTTATAATTTTTAAACACCCATAGGTATTTTAATAAATTTCAAAAATCCAACTGTCCATGGTGGAATGTTGCTGGAACAGTGCATAAAATCCAGACTATCCACCTCACTTGGACCACACCTTTGGGATCCCAATGAAGGTCAGTTGGAGTTGAAATTTGGGGGACATCAAGATGAGATCCTCACATTTTAGAAAAGTATGTTTAATAGGTATGAATATTCCCCTAAAAAGTCCCAAAATCTGGTCCAAAAACAACCAGAAACTATCTAGAAAATTTTGGACAGCAACATGTACTTAGATAAAATTTATTATATAAGTTAAATAAAAAGGAAAATACATTAATGGGCCACACACATCAGGAAATAAAATGAGGGAAAAGAGAGATAGAAGGACAATCCGGCCATAGGGAAAGGGGCTCCGCCACTATTGAGCCCTCTCAAGATCAATCACACCCACACATCATACCTAGATTTACATTTACGACATGGATCATGCACATGCATGGCCTATAATTAAAATGCATGGCGAGGATGTCATCCCCACCATAATTATAAGGTCTAGATGACCCAAACATAATATGATATGAAATAAAACTACCATGATGGGGCCTATAGTGAAAGGCCCCATGCATGGATCATGCATGCATAAGGTAGGCCATTAGGCCACAACCATGGGATTGTGTGGGATCTCCACCATTGATTGGTGGGTCCTACACTTCCCTCATGAAAGAAAAAAAACATCTAGACTATAGAAATCAGATTTTTTTTACATCTATAGGAGCACCCACCATTCGATCTTCTTGCTCCTATGAGTTCCTTAGCACCTTAGCTTTGATTCCAATGGAGGAGATGGAGAATGGATGGTTAGGATGAGAGATCATGGGGTAGGAAAGTGGGCCACACTTGAAGTTTTGAAAGAGAGAGAGAGGCTTGGAGAATTCTCATACGCATGAAATTTCTCTCCTTAGATTTTTTCGAGTTTGAAAATGTGTTGAGGGTCAAATATTACATATTAGACCCCAGATATTGTCTGGATTTATGAATATAATGCTGTCTAATGGCTCGTTTTCTCATTCTTATGTGGCAAAGTGATTTTATGAGCATGGATGGAAAAATGACGTTAAAAGTTGAGATTTAACGATCTGATGACGCCAAAGGCAAGGGACATACTCCAGGGGACCAAGATTGACAAATATACACGATCAGAAATCCGAGAAAAGTTAGAAATTGAAGCTCAAGTGGCCTGAAGGACGTCCAGAATGCAAGATCACGAGGTTCCCACTATCCGTTCGGCTCAAAACTTCATACGTCGCCTGAGGACCATAAATTAACCGTACATATAAAATTTCAGCCATTGAAGATCTCGGGAAGTGCCCCAACTGACAGATCAGCCCATAAACCGTTGATTCTGGGCCCACCTGATATCTGGAACTGCCTCAAAATTATTATTGACGCCTTAAATGAGGAGTCAAAATAGATGGACGGTGCAGATTTCTCCAAAACAGTGCAATGGACCCCATATGAGATGAGTGTGTACAGTGCACATGTGCACTCGCCGTGCATGGCAAGTGTCAGAGATGGCTTGACCGTCTCTGACCGAAAGAAAGAAAAAAAATAATAAATAAAAAAAATAAAATTTCGTTGGCAGCGGACGCACGGCCGCTGGCCATTTTCACGGACATTATTGGGCCCCACACAAGCTCTGTACGTCTGATCCAAGCCGTCCATCTTATAGAGGGCTTCGAGAGCTATAAAATCATGTTGTCACTTTTCACCCATGCGTGCACACGTGTGAGATACAAAGGCCACAAAAGAGCTGCCCGGTAGCGTTCAAATCTGATCTTTTTGTGATTTCTTCTCTGGGCCACGTCAATAGACGTTCAAAACCACCCATTCTTGACTAAAATTTCGTTCTGAATCCAATGGACGGGGTAGATTTTCCAGAAAATGCTTCTGTGGGGCCCACCGACCACAACAGAAAAATGGTGCGAAAGGTTTCGCACATCCGCGAAAACTGACTTTTCCGGACAGTTTTTGCCCACCATCTTTGATCATATGGCAGATCTGAACCGTCTATCATGTAGAGGACCCAAGAAAGTACTAAGGGACGGTGTTTCTTTGGAATTTGAGCGAGGAAAGTGGCGTGTTTCATGGTACCGAACTTGGCTACGAAAATTGCACTCCGTGTCCTGCTACAACTCTGTCACTGACTCCAGCCTTCCAGCAGCTATAAAAGGAGGTTTTTGGACGTGGGGAGCATTCATTCAGGGTCTAGGGAGGAAGAACAGAGGGCTCAAGCTTGGGTTTCAACGTGGGCAGAGGAGAGAGAGAGGAGCTTGGTTTTTTCTTTCCCTTTTCTTTTCCTTTTCTTTTTCTCTTTATTTATTTGGATTGAGCCCATCCATGGCAGGCTAAATCCTCATAGCTAGGGCCAAGAGGTGAAGCTTGTAGTGAGATGGGAGATTTGATTTTATTTTAATTTTAATTCATGAATTGACGTTGATTTTAGTTAATTATTATGGGAATGTTTTAGGTTTTTAATGGTCTATTGTGACTAAAATTACAATAGGTCTGCAATGGCTTTGAATATTCCTGTTCTCTTTAATGTTTATGATGTCGGGAAGCCCTGTTGTTCACCATAGTCTCCTGGACATGGTCAGATGACGGTACCCTTCCTAACTTTCATACATGTGATTGGGTGGTAATTAGTTTAATTCTGTTGTTTGCCATAGTCTTTTTGGGCATGGTTTGGTGATGGAATCCATTATAATTCATCTTCCTTTCATCTCTTTGAAAACTAGATCAACGGCAGTTCAGTTAATTTCATGATTTTTGAAATAGGCGTAAGATCTCCCTGATCTCAACAAGTGGATCCTCTGAATCCCTAGTTTCCTTTTCTCCTGATTTCTCTTAAGTTTATATAATTATTTCACCATTATTTCTCAAATTACATTTAGTTTAGATTTCATCTTAATCTAGTTCTAGTTCTGGTTAGTTTTAGATAACGTACAAGTTTCAGTCCCTTGGGATTCGACATCGGTCTTACCGAGTTATTACTACATCACAACCCTGCACTTGGGGAGTGAACAAGTTTTTGGCGCCGTTGCCGGGGACTGTCAGCTACGTTTTTCTGAAATTAACTAGTTTTAGGATTAGATTTTCTTTTTAAAAATTTTTAATTCTAGGTTTAGAATCTTAGTTATTTTCCTTATTAGAAAATTTTCATAACTTTAGAAACTTTCTATTCTTCTTTCTATCTGATTTTTAGAACTAACTCAATTTTTCTGTTTTGTAGAAAGCTTCTAATTTAGTAAGCTCTTTCTAATTCTTCTTTCTTTGGAATTTCTTCTTTTCCCTAGAAATTAGTTTATTTTTAATTAGGACTTTCTACTCTTAGAAACTAACTTATTTTGTTTTGTTTTGCAGATTCTTAACCTAGGCCTCCAAATTTGGTAACTTCTTTCCATTTTTCCCTTTTTCTAGATTTCTTCTTTCTTTCTCTTAGGTTTAAATTAGAATTTGAGGGCTAAGTGTGTTTTATGCCCTATTGGGCACGCGACAACACTCGACGTCTCGTGACTGAAGGAGGATTAGTTGAGGGGTTGACTGTCCATCGCAGGACTAGACACCACTTGAATTCTCCTGAGTTAGAAGACGTTATGGCTGAAAATCAACCTCAAGCACTACCCCAACCAAGGGTTGAGGAAGTACATGATGAGAATGAGGTGCATCAAGCACCCCCGCCTCGTACTTTACGAGATTATTCACAACCGGCGGGGGTGAGTACGCCCTCATGCATGATTTTTCCTGAGAATACAGGACATATGGACATCAAGCCAGGGGTTATCCAACTCCTTCCTAAGTTCCATGGGCTTGAGTCTGAAGAACCATATTTGCATCTGAAAGAATTCGATGAAATCATAGACACCTTATACTTTCCTAATGTATCTGAGGATACTATTAGGCTGAAACTCTTTCCATTTTCCTTGAAAGAAAAAGCCAAGACGTGGTTACATTCACTGCGTCCTAGATCCATTGGCACATGGAATGATATGCAGAGGAAATTTATAAAGAAATTTTTCCCACATCATAAGACAATTACCCTCAGGAGAGCAATCATGAACTTTGCCCAAAAGGAAGATGAAACATTCTTCTAATGTTGGGAAAGGTTCAAAAATCTGGTTAATGCATGCCCACAACATGGCTTTGAAATATGACGCATTACAAATTTTTTCTATGATGGGCTAACATCTTCCATGCGCCAAATGGTCGAGACAATGTGTAATGGAGAATTCATAAATAAAAATGTCGACGAGGTATGGGATTACCTCGATAGTCTCGCTGAAAAAACACAATCATGGGACTATTACCCAAGGACGAACACTACGTCTAGGCCGACTCATTCAAGGGAAAAAGGAGGAATATATCTCCTAAAAGAGGATAATGATCTTAACGCTAAGGTGGCCAATCTCACCAGAAAATTTGAGGCCATGGAAGGAAGGAAGGAAAAGGTTAATGAAAGTGTTTGCGGCATCTGTGATTGCAACATTCATACTACTGAAAATTGTCCTTCAATACCTGCCTTTCGAGATGTATTGAATGAACAATCCAATGCCGTAAATAACTATCAAAGACCTTTCAATGGACCACCGTCTAATACTTACAATCCTGGCTGGAAAAATCACCCGAATTTTAGTTGGAGGAACGGACAAACTGCTACCCCTCAAGGTTTCTTCAATCAAAATCCAAATCAGGGAAAACCTCAAGAAGAATCGGTTCAAATTTCCATACAAGAGCTGGCGCGGACAATGCAAGGAATTTCAGATTTTATGCAAAATAGAGATTCACGTATGTCGGCTATGGAAAAAGGGATGCTCCCTGCACAATCACTCCCTAATCCGAAACCGCAATACGAGACAGGTGATCCCATCTCTTCAAATCAAATGGGGCACGCTAAATCCATCACCACTCTTAAGAGTGGGAAGGTTATTGATAAAACCCTTCCGGTTAGGCCTGAAAAGCCTCAAGAACCAGAAGAGGACAACAATGATGGATCTAGTGGCGCCCCACAAAAATTTGAACCGGAACCTCTAGAAAAGTCAGTTGCTCTATTTCCCCAACGGTTGGTTGAACCAAAACGTCTATCTAACTCTCAGGATATCCTAGAGGTGTTGAAACAAGTGAAAGTCAACATTCCTCTGCTTGACGTTGTAAAACAGATTCCTTCATATGCTAAATTTTTAGAGGATTTATGCACTACCAAACGACGGAAAAATGTTCAAAAGAAGATCTCCTTGACTGAGAAAGTGAGTGCCATCCTGAAACAAGATGTGCCGCAAAAATTCAAAGATCCCGGTTGCCCAACCATATCATGTGTAATCGGGAACTATCGAATTGATCACGCACTTCTTGACTTAGGAGCGAGCGTCAATCTGATTCCCTATTCGGTATACCAACAGTTAGGTTTGGGTGAATTAAAACCCACTCGAACCACACTACAACTTGCTGATCGTTCTGTTCGTATACCAAGAGGGATCATCGAGGATGTGTTGGTCCAGGTGGATAGATTCTACTACCTTATTGATTTTATCATCTTGGACACCGAACCCATCAATGACACGAGCACTCAGATTCCCGTCATTCTTGGTCGCCTATTCCTGTCCACTTCAAATGCAATTATTAATTGAAGGAATGGTGTCATGACTATGTCCTTTGGAAATTTGACATTGGAATCGAATATCTTTTTCAATAACGGCAGCAACTCAGAGGATGATGATGATTTCCACGATGTTAACATGATTGATTCTTTTGTGGAAGATAGAACGCCTCTCACCTTATCTTCTGATCTTCTAGAGACGTGCCTGGCCCACTCCCATGATCTTGATGATGATATAATTAGGGAGACGTGTGCCATGCTTGATACTGCACCGGTACTTGAAGTTAACCGATTGAGGCCACACATTGAAGAATTATCCCAAACTTATGTAGTGCCTCTACCGTCTAACCTCAAGCCACCGAAGCTTGACCTAAAACCTTTGCCCTCTGATTTAAAATATGTCTATTTAGGTCAAGATGAGACATACCCGGTGGTGATTTCTGCCCACCTGGAGAAAGAACAGGAGAGTATGCTGATATCTACTCTCATTGAGCATAAGGGAGCTCTTGGATGGAAGATAGCGGACCTCAAGGGAATTAACCCATCGATTTGTACTCACCATATATATCTTGAGGATAATGCAAAGGCTGTTCGGCAATCACAACGTAGATTAAATCCAAACATGAAGGAAGTGGTTAAGGTCGAGGTTCTCAAACTATTGGAAGTGGGGATTATTTACCCCATATCCGATAGTCAATGGGTGAGTCCAACTCAGGTAGTTCCTAAGAAGTCCGGGATCACCATCGTAGCCAATGCCAATAATGAACTCGTGCCGACCAGAGTTACTACTGGTTGGAGAATGTGCATTGACTACAGAAAGCTGAATACCGTCACAAGGAAAGACCACTTTCCTTTGCCCTTCATTGATCAAATCCTGGAAAAGCTAGCTGGTCATTCCTATTATTGTTTCCTTGACGGGTATTCAGGTTATAATCAGATTGAAATCGCCCCTGAGGATCAGGAAAAGACCACATTTACATGTCCTTATTGCACCTTTGCTTACAGAAGGATGCCATTCGGGCTATGTAATGCCCCTGCCACCTTTCAGCGATGCATGATGAGTATCTTTTCTGACATGGTGGGAAAATATCTAGAGGTCTTCATGGACGATTTCTCTGTTTTTGGTTCATCTTTTAGCGAATGCTTAGCAAGTCTTAAATGTGTGCTGAAAAGATGTGAAGAAAAAAATTTGGTACTTAACTGGGAGAAGTGTCATTTTATGGTTCAAAAGGGAATTGTCCTTGGGCATATCATCTCGTCTAAAGGAATCGAGGTAGATAAGGCAAAAATCGATCTTATCTCTAACCTACCTCCACCCAAGAACATCAGAGATGTGCGATCCTTCTTAGGACACGCAGGCTTTTACAGACGATTCATAAAGGACTTTAGTCTCCTCTCTCGTCCTTTATGTAATCTTCTTCAAAAGGATACACCATACGAGTGGACTGAGCAGTACCAAGAAGCTTTCACTAAGCTTAAGGGCATGTTAACCACTGCACCTATCATGCAGCCACCCGACTGGAGTCTTCCTTTTAAACTTATGTGCGACGCCTCTGATTATGCTCTTGGAGCGGTTCTAGGCCAGAGAAAAGATAAACGGCCTTACGTTATTCACTACGCAAGTAGGACTCTAAATCCTGCCCAAGTGAACTACTCGACTACGGAAAAGGAACTCTTAGCCGTAGTGTTCACTTTGGAGAAATTTAGGTCCTACCTGATCGGATCCAAGATCATCATCTACACAGATCACGCGGCGCTTAAGTATCTTCTTTCTAAGAATGATTCTAAGCCCCGCCTGATACGATGGATCCTTCTACACTAAGAATTCGATTTGAAAATTAAAGATAAAAAGGGAGTAGAGAACGTAGTGGCCGATCATCTTTCTCGCCTTAATACCTCTGATTCCCTTGAGGCAACACATATCAATGACATGTTCCCTGATGAACAACTGTTTAGAGTCTCTCATTCACCTTGGTTCGCTGATATTGCTAATTATCTTGCTACAGGTGCCATACCGACATACTGGACGTCACAAGATAAGAAGAAATTCTTTACCAAGGTGCGTAACTTTTTCTGGGACGATCCATATTTGTTTAAATATTGCCCAGACCAAATTTTAAAGAGATGTGTACCAGACGATGAGCATCAGAGTGTCATCTCCTTCTGTCACTCACAGGCCTGTGGTGGTCACTTTTCTGCTAAAAAGACCACGGCCAAGATTCTACAGTGTGGCTTTTACTGGCCCACTATGTTCAGGGACACTCATGAGTTTTACAAAACTTGTGAGCGTTGTCAGAAATTGGGAGCATTGTCCCATCGAAATATGATGCCTTTGAATCTCATCCTTATTATAGAAGCATTTGATTGTTGGGGCATTGATTTCATGGGACCATTCCCCTAATTATTTGAAAATCTGTATATTTTGCTCGCCGTAGACTATGTCACTAAATGGGTCGAAGCAATTCCGTGCTGCAAAAATGACCATCGCACGGTCATTAAATTTTTGAAAAAAAATATCCTGTCGCGGTTCGGAACGCCTCGATCCATCATTAGTGACAGGGGCTCACACTTCTGCAATAGACCATTTGAGAGCTTAATGAAGAAATACGGTATCTCTCATAAGGTGAACACCCCATACCATCCACAGACAAGTGGACAAGCTGAGATTTCCAATAGGGAGATCAAACATATCCTAGAGAAAACGGTTAACCCTGATCGTAAGGACTGATCAATCCGATTGACCGATGCCTTATGGGCGTACCGTACTGCTTTCAAAACTCCTATTGGAACATCTCCCTTTAGACTTGTCTATGGAAAGGCCTGTCACTTGCTGGTGGAATTGGAACATAAAACATACTGGGCGATCAAAAATCTGAATTTCAATCTGAACAACGCTGGTTCGCTACGTAAACTTCAATTAAATGAACTTGAAGAAATCCGGAACGATGCGTACGAAAACTCGAGAATTTACAAGGACAGGATGAAGGCGTTTCATGATCAACATATTCTACGGAAATCATTCACGCCAGGTTAGAAAGTCCTCTTGTATGACTCTCGACTACATCTCTTTCCGGGTAAGCTTCGATCTCGTTGGACCGACCCTTACATTGTTGTTACTGCTTATCCTCATGGGGCCGTCGAGATAAGAGATCCCGACAATGGCAAGGAGTTTAAAGTTAATGGACATCGATTAAAGCCATTTGTTGAGACATTTGATTCAGAGGACATGTCCATGCCTCTGATTGCTCCTGTTTACCAGGACTGATCTCCTAGTCTGATGGAGGTATAGGTAGGTTTATCGCTTTCATAGGTTTAGGATAGTCGCTTTCATAGGTTAGTTCAATGTTTGTGGGTAACATTACTGCAAACCCTCACGAGACTACAACTCGTCCACTAGGGGTAACCTAGGGGTTTAAAGGCTTATTGCATACGCTAAATGCAATCGAGAGCACCTGCGAAAGTGGTATAGGTAGGATTTTATTTTTGTTATTTTTGTTCTGCTTTCTCTCTCATGCTGACAAGCTTCCATGCCGTGATCTATTGGAAACTCTCTTGATTCGTTATTCAGGTACTATCTTCCCATCACTTCTCATTTCCTTTTATTGTCCCATGTGCATTGCATGCTCATATCTTTTACATTGAGGACAATGTAGACTTTAGGTTAGGGGTGGGGGATTAGGTAACCTAATCAGTATTTTCTTGGTCTTGAGCAACAATTGTGAAAATTTTAATTTTTGAATTTTTCTGAAAATTTTTATGAATTTGAAGTGATTTTGACGAATATCCTTGATTTAGAATTGTGAGATATATGATGTTGATAATTTATGACTCTTGGATTCCGTATCGGTGGCATTCTGCAGTTACGATCGAGTTGCTAAGCCATGATTAGAAGTTTTAAACATTGATCGCATCAGGATTTCATATGTCACATCTCGCTTTCACGTTAAGACTTCAGTCTGATATTGAAGGGTTAATTTGGTAATCACTAAGCACGAAAGGAACCAGCCTGAAATATCTTGCCATCATGGTATAAAAATTGAAAAGGTTGGACAATTAATCTTCACCATAGGTTTGCTCCCTATAGGTGTGGAGTTAATTCCCCATGAATGATATCTAAAAAGAGTCAGGTGTACGATCTTCATCATAGGTTTGCTCCCTATAGGTGAGGATTTGATTCCTCTTCCTTGGCATTACTTTGAATAGAAAAATCACAAGTTAATAGGCTAATCTATGAGGCAAGTTTTGGAATAAGTTTGGTTATCATGAATTCTCTTGCTGGTTACCAATGAGATCCTGAAATAATAAATTCAATCTTGATGTGATTAGCTGAGATTACACTATACATCCATGGATCTCAATGTTTAAAATTTTTCTAATTGATGGATTAATGCTTTACACTTGATTATGAAGTCTACGGTGCACTTGAGCTCAGGAGAATACAATTTCTAACATTCATGAATATTAAATTTCTCGTATTTTGTTCAAAATCTCACTCGATTTCATAAAAAGTTCTCCTATAATTCTCAACTTATTTTTCGCATACTTTGCTCGGGACTAGCAAAATGCTGGTTGGGGGTTGTGTTGAGGGTCAAATATTGCATATTAGACCCCAGATATTGTCTGGATTTACGAATATAATGCTGTCTAATGGCTCGTTTTCTCATTCTTATGTGGCAAAGTGATTTTATGAGCATGGATGGAAAAAGGACGTTAAAAGTTGAGATTTAACGATCTGATGACGCCAAAGGCAAGGGACACACTCCAGGGGACCAAGATTGACAAATATACATGGTCAGAAATCCGAGAAAAGTTAAAAATTGAAGCTTAAGTGGCCTGAAGGACGTCCAGAATGCAAGATCACGAGGTTCCCACCATCCGTTCGGCTCGAAACTTCATACGTCGCCTGAAGACCATAAATTAACCGTACATATAAAATTTCAGCCATTGAAGATCTCGGGAAGTGCCCCAACTGACAGATCAGCCCATAAACCGTTGATTCTGGGCCCACCTGATATTTGGAACTGCCTCAAAATTATTATTGACGCCTTAAATGAGGAGTCAAAATAGATGGACGGTGCAGATTTCTCCAAAACAGTGCAATGGACCCCATATGAGATGAGTGTGTACAGTGCACATGTGCACTCGCCGTGCATGGCAAGTGTCAGAGACGGCTTGACCGTCTCTGACCGAAAGAAAAAAATAAAATAAAATTCGTTGGCAGCGGACGCACGGCCGCTGGCCATTTTCACGGACATTATTGGGCCTCACACAAGCTCTGTACGTCTGATCCAAGCCGTCCATCTTGTAGAGGGCTTCGAGAGCTATAAAATCATGTTGTCACTTTTCACCAATGCGTGCACTCGTGTGAGATACAAAGGCCACAAAAGGGCTGCCCGGTAGCGTTCAAATCTGATCTTTTTGTGATTTCTTCTCTGGGCCACGTCAATGGACGTTCAAAACCACCCATTCTTGACTAAAATTTCGTTCTGAATCCAATGGACGGGGTGGATTTTCCAGAAAATGCTTCTGTGGGGCCCACCGATCACAACAGCCAAATGGTGCGAAAGGTTTCACACATCCTCGAAAACTGACTTTTTCGGACAGTTTTGGCCCACCATCTTTGATCATATGGCAGATCTGAACCGTCTATCATGTAGAGGACTCAAGAAAGTACTAAGGGACGGTGTTTCTTTGGAATTTGAGCGAGGAAAGTGGCGTGTTTCATGGTACCGAACTTGGCTGCGAAAATTACACTCCGTGTCCTGATACAACTCTGTCACTGACTCCAGCCTTCCAGCAGCTATAAAAGAAGGTTTTTGGACGTGGGGAGCATTCATTCAGGGTCTGGGGAGGAAGAACAGAGGGCTCAAGCTTGGGTTTCAACGTGGGCAGAGGAGAGAGAGAGGAGCTTGGTTTTTTCTTTCCCTTTTCTTTTCCTTTTCTTTTTCTCTTTATTTATTTGGATTGAGCCCATCCATGGCAGGCTAAATCCTCCTAGCTAGGGCTAAGAGGTGAAGCTTGTAGTGAGATGGGAGATTTAATTTTATTTTAATTTTAATTCATGAATTGACGTTGATTTTAGTTAATTATTATGGGAATGTTTTAGGTTTTTAATGGTCTATTGTGACTAAAATTACAATGGGTCTGCAATGGCTTTGAATATTCCTGTTCTCTTTAATGTTTATGATGTCAGGAAGCCCTGTTGTTCACCATAGTCTCCTGGACATGTTCGGATGACGGTACCCTTCCTAACTTTCATACATGTGATTGGGTGGTAATTAGTTTAATTCTGTTGTTTGCCATAGTCTTTTTGGGCATGGTTTGGTGATGGAATCCATTCTAATTCATCTTCCTTTCATCTCTTTGAAAACTAGATCAACGGCAGTTCAGTTAATTTCATGATTTTTGAAACAGGCGTAAGATCTCCCTGATCTCAACAAATGGATCCTCTGAATCCCTAGTTTCCTTTTCTCCTGATTTCTCTCAAGTTTATATAATTATTTCACCATTATTTCTCAAATTACATTTAGTTTAGATTTCATCTTAATCTAGTTCTAGTTCTGGTTAGTTTTAGATAACGTACAAGTTTCAGTCCCTTGGGATTCGACCTCGGTTTTACCGAGTTATTACTACATCACAACCCTGCACTTGGGGAGTCAACAAAATGAGAAAGAGAGAGAGAGAGAGTTGTAAAGGGAGAGAAAGATGGGTGATGGATGTGGTGAGTGATGGGTGTAAGAAAATCTTGACTTTTGTGGCCATTTGTGTAAGAAAAATATGTGTGGTGTAAGAACTTTTTGACTTTGAGGGCTTTTGGTGTAAGAGAGGTATGAGCTTGTAAGAGATTCTTGACTTTTATAGTTGCTTGGGAATGGGTGAAAGGTGATGTGTACTTGACATGTACTTGATATGTGATGGATTGATGGATTGATGGAATTGATGTGACACCTCGTAGAGATTTTCTTGAGTTTTGCAATGCGCGGATTTTTCTTCGCACCGAACGTTGGCCCACATCTCTTAACCAGGGTATCGCCTCGGCGTGTAAGTCGCGACATCGGAACCGCAGCGACGGCGCGGTCGTTATGGTAAAGGTCTTGGGTTGAGTCGATACGGGTTGACGGCATACGAATCAGGGTCGCACGCAAATATTGGTTAAGGGTCGAAGGTTGCCGGAATTCGACTAGTAAGACCGTGAAAGTTTATGTAATGGTACGGTCTAGAATCCAGGGCTTACAGATCAAAGCAATCCAAACAAACCATAAGATAAGATATACGTGGAAAAATCCCAAACTAGGATAAAAAACTACGGATGCAAACTTCCACTATGAAGAAACAAAGATTACAAGGCAAAATACTAACCTCTCCCTTGGAAAAATAGAGAAAACCCTTAGCCCACACTTTTAGAAATATTTTTCAATATTCCTCATCTCACTAGAAAAGCCCTAGGAATCCCTATTTATAGTTTAGGTAACTTCCCTTCCGCATCCCAATTGCGAAAGGACTCAAATCCGCAGTTTCGCGCAAAATCGCGGAACAAACAGCGTAACCTACGACCGGTCCTAGCTCCCCTATGACCAGTCCTAGCCCTCCTATGACCGGTCCTAGGCCCCTAAGACTGGTCCTGAAAATTTCATGACTGGTCCTATATGGGAAAAAAAAACAGCATAACTCGCTGGACTTCGAGTCATGCTAGGGCTCGAACCTACGACCGGTCGAAGACGTCCTACGACCGGTCGAAGACGTCCTACGACCGGTCAAAGGCGGCCCAATGTGGCTCCACATTCTCAACAAGTATGTGATCCAAAAACTAAGGCATTTTTCACATCCAAATGCAATGCTTTTTTAATTCATGTCTTACCAAAACTCATTATATACATACCTATATTCATATAACATAAATTTTGTAAGAAAATTAACTAGACTCAACCGAACTTGATGCAACTTGATGTCAACCTACTTCAAGACAGTCGATCCAACTCCAACTTGATTAAGACCCAATTTTAAATAGGGTCCAAAATGCTAGATCTAGTATATCTAACCCGATTAATAAACAGTTTTGGAAAATTGGACCCGGGCTAGTAAAATATTGGGCTTGTTTTGATGTCTCACGCACTTACCAATCGAATCGTAGGATGGGTCGATCTGTGAAGGCATTGATGGATCGAGAATTGATGAATGCAAAAATCCAAATGGCACTTAACTCGAGGACTTGTTTGGCAGTTTGCATCTTGCAACTAATGAAACACAGTACATTTTGCAAATCAGCTTTGAGTTGGAAATGCTAAGAAAAAAGCTTTTTGAGGAATTTTGATTCCTCTAAAAGTCCTTTATAGCATAAGAACCCCTTAATTAAAAAAAAAAATGAAAAAAGAGGAATTCAAAAGGTTGCCAAACGAGAGGAAGGGTGCACGCCCAATACTTTGAATTTGCAAGTAATGCGAAAGCATTTTACTTGAAATTAATGTATTTGCAATCCATAATTCAGACCCTTGAAAAATCTCTTTTTTTTTTTCGCTGCTCGGAGTCAGAAATGCAGCAAGAAGAAATATGTATGCTAACCAAAATGATTTGGGAAGACTAACGGCGAGGATTGTCCAAGAATCAAAAATTATAAAAGAAACACAAAAGAGGAAAAAAAGAATAATAATAATAATAAAAAGAATTTTTTTTTTTTTTTTAAAAAAAGCACTCGGAACCAATCTTTGCAAAATAGGCATTAGTATAAATCACCAGCCAAATTACAACTGCTATACAAAATTCAACTTTTAGGATCCCCGTCGTGGGAGTCCCGCCCATGATTTTTCTCTGTTTCGCTTTCTTCTATAGTTTCAGTTGGGTCCCCAACAGCTCAAATACATTACTCTCCTCAGTGACTCTTCTGACTGCTTCGTTTTCTCAACTTCATCTCTTCTCTTTGTTATGAGAGAGGAATCGAGAGAAGGAGAGAGGCTCTTGGCTTGTGCATACGATCCAATGCTCTTCTTTGCTTGATGATGTAGAGATCCCAAAGCATAGTTCCATCTACAAAAGCCCTGATCTTTCAGTGCTTCAACTGCTCCCACGCTTGCGGCGACCATCCATGCTCTGCTCGTCGAACTCATCTCTGTCCACTGCTGATGCTGCTACTTGGGTTGGGTTTGACGAGAAGGGAATTTCCAAGGAGTGGATTGTTGGATTTTTTGATGAGATAGGAGTGGAAGTGAGAGAGATAATATATACAGCTCATGAGAAATGGGAGGTTACAGAAACCAGAGGCGGGTTTTTTTGCTCGTTTTGGGAAACCGCTATCTCCTGTCCAACATACCGGCGGCTTTTGTTTTTTATATATCCAACATACCGGCGGCTTTTGTTTTTTATATAAAAACCACCGTTTCGCAAAGGAACGAAATCCGCTCCAACGCCTGTTGTACGAATAGCGTGCAATACGTCGTTTATTGGGGCCACCAGGACGGGGTGTATGATGGGCGACTTGGATTGGTTAGTTACCCCTCCACTGCCTAAGTCGGTGAAATCGGCCTTCCAATCTGGTAACTCAGGACATTATAGCGTAGTATGTAAACTTTGTAGATGTTAAGGATCAAATATTACATATTAGATCTTAGATATTATCTGGATTTACGAACATAATATTGTTTAACGGCCGATTTAATCATGTTTATGCTGTAGGTTGAATTTAGGAGCTTGAGCTGAAAAAGGATGCTAAAAGTTTAGATTTAATACTCTAATGATCACTAAGGTAAGGGACGGACTCCAGGGACTAAGATCGACAGATATGCACGCCAGGGACCCGAGAAATTCCAGCCGTTCACCTTCAAATGGCCCGAAATTGATGTAGAATACAAGATCACAAGGTTTCCGTCATCAGATTGACATGAAACTTCATACATGGCCTGGGGACCATATATGAACCGTACACGTTGAATTTCAGCCCCTAGAGCCTTGTGGAAGTGGCCCAATGTATATTTCAGCCCATAAAATCATGATTTTGGGCCCACTTGAGATCTACATATGCTTCAATTTTAGTCCTAACCGTTTAAATGATATGATGGAAAGGATGGACGGAACGGATTTCTCACGAACATCACTGTGGACCTCGCATGTACAGTGCATGTACATGAAGTACACGACGCCCGAGCCGCACCAGTCGGTCAGCCCAGTCAAAGGACGGGCTAACCCGACGTCTTCCTCTCTTCTCTGTGATAGAACAGACAGCATTTTACGCTGTCCGTCCATTTTCCACTAGTGGGCCCCACTCATCATTTGGATCGAAAATCTGGAACGTCCATTGTGTACGAAGGATAGATATTAATCTCACCTAGGTGATCTTTTGAACCCATGCAATCTATGGCAAAATCTTAGCCATTGAACATAGGATGGACGGTGAAAATGTTCTCTACAGTGGGCTGCACTCAAGTCAAGAAAAAATATACAATTCTAAGTGATTTTTCGCCACGAGTCCCTTGAACGGTATGGATTTCTCCATAAACATCAAGGTGAGGGCCACTGACCATCACAGCGCAGCATTGCGCAGGCTCTGTTCGCAAACAGAGCCTGCGGGCGATCTTTGTGGGCCACCACCGTAGATCAATGGGTCGATCGGATCCATACATCATGCAGAGGGGCGCGATATTGTCAAACCTATGTTGATATTGTGTCTTCATGCACGCACACGTGCTGGCTTCAATGGTCACAAACGGACAGCCCTGAACCAATGGCAGCGTGATTACTGCCTCCGGCTTCGTCCGTAACATTCCAAAACTGGTCATCTCCAGATGAAATTTCGTTGTAAAGATAATGGACGGAGAAGATTTCTTTCATAGCATTGAATATGGGCCCCACCGGCAGCTAGCGTGAGAACTTTCACCTCTTACTTCGCACGTAGTTGCGGAAGTTCCACCAACTTCAGTTCCGCAGCCGACGTAGCGGTGCTCTCCACCGGCCCTAACAACTATAAAAGGGGGGGCCAGAACTAAGGGAGAACGTGAGGAGGATCCACAGCTAGAGCTTGGAGGAAGACATGGAGAGAGAGAGAGAGAGAGAGACAGGAAGTAGAGTTATATTTTTTTCCTTTTTGTTTCTGCTTTATTTTTCTAAGAGATTTGAATCCACCATGTCTATGAGTGGCTAAAACCCCTTAGCTAGGGATAAGGGGTGAAGTTTGTAGTGAGATGAGAGATTCTATGCTTTTAATTTAATTTTAATATATGAATTAAAGTTGATTTTAGTTTGATTAGTATGAAAATATTTTTAGTCTTTAATGGTCTGTTGCGACTGAAATTACTGTGGGTCTGCGATGGCTTTGAATATTTCATTTTTCTTTTTATGTTTATGACATCAAGAAGCCCTGTCGTTCACCATCATCTCCTGGGCATGGTCGGATGACAGTATCCTTCCTAACTTTCATAGCATGTTGATTGGTTGGTAATTAGTTTAATTCTGTTGTTTGTCATAGTCTCCTGGGCATGGTTTGGTGATGGAATCCATTCTAATTCATATACCTTTCATCCCTTTGAAACTATCTCAACGACAGTTCAGTTTAATTTCCATAGAGCAGGAGTAAGATCTCCCTGATCTCTACAAGTGGATCCTCTGAATCCCTACTTTCCTTTCCCTGAATTCTTTAAAGTTTTAGAAAATTAATTCATCATTATTCCTCAAATTACAATTAGTTTAGATTTCTCCTTATTATAGTTCTAATTCTACTTCATTTTAGATTACGTACAAGTTTCAGTTCCTTGGGATTCAACCTCGGTCTTACCGAGTTTATTACTACATCACAACCCTACACTTGGGGAGTGAACAGTAAGGCCCATGGTGATTCATGAATCTTACCCATCCATATCCTTATTTTAGATATGAGACCAAAATCGAAGCACATCTAAAGGAAAGTGAATATTATACTTACCAATGAAATCTTAACAGGCCACGAAGGTTTTAGATATATTTGAGTTTTCCCCTTATCTATGATTGCGTGTGACCTTATCAAAAGATTGTTCGGCAAATAAATATCATTCTCATCCTTAGGAAGGTTTCCACTAGGACTTTATAGTCCCCACTGTTTCCTGGGGTGGGATCCAATTGGGTTTTGGATATAATTAAACCTTACAATGATACGGAGAAACCAATGGTGGATAAGCCACGTAAGCCACATGCATTCATGGTGAGCCTACCAAGGTTTGCTTAGTAGACGAGGTCATGTATTCGAGTACCCATTGTGGTGTGGGGATGTGAGTGCCGGTGTAAATAAATAAATAAATAAATTTTTATTTTTTTTTTAAAAAAGTTTACCTAGTACAATAAAGCATATTGAGTTATCTAATATTAGAGTTATACATGAGAAGCAAAATCTCAGTAACTCGCTCGAATCAGCTCGAAAAAGCTCGACTCAACTCGGATCGAAACTCTATTCGAACCAAGTTAGAGTCATTGTTTGGAAGCTCAGAACATTTTGAGTCGAGTCCGAGCTGGACCTATCTCGACTCGGCTTGACTCGAATATTACTCGAACTCATCTCGACTCGGTACAGGGTATATATACCTTTCAAAAAAAAAAAAAACTACCCTCAAAATACATCTCGCCCACACGACCCTAACTCTACCCCACCTCTTTCTCCCACTCTTCCTCCCTCTCTGTTAGTCCAGCCAGCGAAGCTCTCCTCCCCCCTCTCTCTCTATACTCTCTAACTCTCCCTCATCCTTCCTTACCTGCATGGTAGCACCGATGCACGGCTGTCTTCCTCCCTCTCCATCAGTCCGGCTGGTGAAGCTCCTCTCTCTCTCTCTCTCTCTCTCTCTCTCTCTCTCTCTCTACTCTCTCCCTCATCCTCCCTTACCTGCATGGCCACACGGCTGATGGCTCATCTTCCTCTCTCTCTTCCTCCTCTGTCAGTTCGAAAACTCTGCTCGAACTCGACCGAGATGAGCACAGGCTGCTGTTCCAAGCTCAAAGGCCGAGCTGAGCCGAGCACGAGCTGGGCACAGCTCGGCTTGGCTCGACTCATGTACACCTCTATCTAGTATGCTATCTGATTTTCGAGTTGGCGGTCCATCCATTTTGCTAGCTATTTTTAGGGCATAAGCTCATATATGAGACGGATCTAAAGCTTAAGAAGACTACACCACAAGAAACAATATGGATTGAATGCCTGGCAGTAAAATAAATAAATAAATAAATAAATTAGGGGCCCACTATGATGTTATTTTTGCCATGCAACATGAGAAGCAAATTTCTTGCAAAAAGCCTTTCGCAGAAAGTTCCCGTCACGCCCCAAACTCGGAAACCGGGCTCACAAAATTCCCGATCGTCGAATCTGGCGTTGACAGCTTCTGCATAACCCCATTCTCGGCTCCCAGCTCCCATTCGCCAGGTTCCGATCCTGGGATGCTACGAGGAGGATTTCAAAGGTTAGTTTGAATCGTGATAAGCATAACCAAAGGCATAACCCACAAACAACAAACAAGAACTCCATTACATTTTCACTATGATAAAAAACTTTATAAGTACAATGAGCATAAAAGGAGAAATACAATGATGATGAACAAAACTCCAAAACGATCTGCTAAGCGCTCCTGCCTCAACGCTGCTGTGAGCCAACGTCACCTGCACACAACGGTCGTGCATAAGCTTATAGAAAGCTTAGAGGGTGGTGAGAGTGTGTGCGCAATATAGTAATGATCATGCAATATCAGAGTAATGCAGAATATGCAGATGGATCCATAAATATCATGATCCGTACAAAGGCTATGCGATGTAAGATGCAAGTCAAGCATAAAATCATCATCCAAGCCCACATATCAATACAACTCAAATATGGGATATCACCAGGGTCTAGTACACTCTAAACCAGATCGTCGCCTCATCGCGCGTAATAAGGTAAGTGGAAGAGACCTCACTATCCGCCTGCCAATATCGGGCTCGGCTCGTCGATAGCGGACCCATTCCTCGAGCTGGTCAGACTCAGCCTAACATTGCCCCCTACACTCGGGCGGGTAAGGCCGCACCCCCTTCCAACCGACCACGACACAGTAGAGAGCGCAACCATCTGGTAATCGGCACTCAAAGCTCATCTACCCACTCGGTGTACACGTTGGAGCAACCTCTTGGTACTATAAGGGTTTAGAGACTTTCACCCAGGGATATCTATAGCACCCCATGTAGAACGAGATTTTCGGTATCCAATCCTGCCAACCACGATACGCCTGTGGAGGCTACAGCCCCAATGTCGCTAGGGCGTACAGTAATCATGTCATACAATGCGAAATGCATGAATCACACTATCCAATCATGCGACAAATTCTGCGCGTATCGTGCGCTCATGTGGGGCAATACTGTCTATCCGGGAGCTCCTAAATAATCTGTCTTAAGGCATATGCTATGATCAGTCACTTCTCATATCAAGCATACATATGATGCGTATGATCATGAGTCATGAAACTACACTAAACATGTGATAAAGTAATGCACTGTCCTTACAAAGCAGATGAGCTTAGACGGCCTATACACAACAAGTACGGGCCTAACGATGGATCCTAAGGAGAGTCATAATGTGGACATCCAACCAACATTACACTCGCAACGTGGACGTCAAACCAACATTGCTCCCAAGGCACGATCGTCGTAAACATCATTACATAATCCGTATTGGGATCATACATTGCAATGGACTTTAGGTACGTCCCATTGGGCCTTAAATGCATCAAATGGGTCATATCATATGGGCCTTTTTATTCATCAAATGGGCCATATCAATGGGCCGCACCAATGAGCCTTAAGTGCATTGCAATGTGTCAAAACCCGTGGGCCTTCGATTGCATCAAATGGGTCTAATCTCATGGGTCTTATATGTAACAAATGGGCCACACCAATTATGCCCCATTTGTACACCAAATGGGCCTCAACCCATAGGCCCTAATACATCTCAATGGGCCTTAACCCATGGGCCCCTAAAACATCAAATGAACCTCAGAATACATTAAATGGGCCTCGACCCATGGGCCTTGGAATACATTAATGGCCTAATATCATGGGCCTTAGATTCACATCAAAGTGGGCCCCCAATGACCTACCACAAATATATTAATATTGACGTCACAACATGCCAAGGTGGGGTCCACTTGGACTATGGATCTGGCTCATTCTTTTTACCCATGAGCTTCTAAGATGGTTAGACGGATTGGATGCAACCCATGCATCATGGTGGGGCCCACAAGGCCCACCATCAGGTATATTGCATAATATAATATAATATATATATGTATATAGTATATACAATAATATACATGTATATATACATATATACAATATACAATAATATATATATATATACACACACACACACACACACACACAACCCCACACGTACACACACACGCACCCACACGCAAAACACATACATCATGGTGGGTACCACCGTCCGCCTGGACGGTGGATGCAAAACACACACATCACTGCGGGTCCCATGTGGAGCCCACCTTAACTTATATTTTCCATCCAACCGGTTGATAAGGTCACACAGACCGGGATAAGGAGGAAAAACAAATTTCATTATGATCCAAAATTCCCGTGGCCCAGGAGAAGGGTTTCAAGGGCAGATGTTCAATCACACTGTTTCCTGCGGTGTGGGCCACCTGAGCGTTGGATGGGGCCAAAATTTGGAGGGGGCCTGCTTCAGAGAGGGGCCCGCCATATGAACCGGTTGGATGATAAATGAACATCATGGTGGGGCCCACGGGAGCAGCCGTGAGTGGCTGGTCACCCGTCCGCCTGCTGCAAGCAGCAGCGTGCTGTTGCTGCAGCATCAGAGACAGAGGCACTGCCTCTTGCTATGTTTTAAAAAAAACTAGGAAAACCCAGTTTTCAGGGGTTTTTCGCATCTGGGGCCCGCATCACATAAATTCATCTCGTTCACTAGCTTCCCTGGCTCAAGACAAGCCCAATGAGTCCGCTATTGAACATATTTAGGCCTGTAGAAAAATTAAAATTAATTTAAATGGTGAGAGTCACTGTTTTGAGAGGTATGGCCCGCCCAATGAATGGATCGGCTTCATGTTTTGGCCCAACGCCTAAAAATGTCCAAGGAATAGGATGGATGGTATGGATTGGATACAAACATCAAGGTGGGTCCTATACAAGTGGCCCACCTCCAATGCCTTAAAAAGGCTAATATTTGTGTTTTCACAGCCACGTCCAGAGACAGCGTCTCTAGACTGGTTCTTTTTTTTTGTGTTTGGGCCTAAGAATTAGGTTAAGGTGGGCCCTGCTTAGGTGGGCCATCACATGGCTACCCATACACATACAAGGTGGGCCCCATCTATAAATGGATTGGATCCAATACATGCATCCTAGTGGGGTCCATCCAAGTGGGCCACACAACCATATTATAATCTCATAAAATAAAAAAATGAAATAAAAGGGGGAGAAAGAGAGATGGAGAGTGGGACACGCGTGTGATGGAGGGCTCCGCCACTATGAGTACTTCCTAAAAAAAATCATACAATCAAATGGATCCCTTGACATATGGGACCAACAAAATTAAAAATCAACGATGGGGATCCTTTCCCCACCAATATGGACGGTCTAGATGACCTTTCTAATGTAATGAAATAAACATCATGATGGGGTCCATGGAGAATGGTCTCATCATGGATGATCATGATGATCAAAGTGGGCCATCGGCCACAACTTAGGGTCCCAAGTGAGATCCAAACCATTGATCGGTTGGCCTCACTTGGCCCATCTTAAAACATGAAAAACTAATATTATCAAGCACCCACCATTCGATCTTCTTACTCCTATAGGTTCCTGAACACCTTAGCTTTGGTTCCAATGGAGGAGATGAGAAATGGATGGCTAGGATGGGAGATGAAGGGGTAGGAAAGTGGGCCACCTTTGTTGCTTGGGAATGCTTGGAGAGCTCATACGTATGGAGTCTTGCTTAGATTTTTTTGAGTTTGAAAATGAGAGAGAGAGTTGTAAAAGGGAGAGAGAGATAGATGGGTGATGGATATGGTGAGTGATGGGTGTGTAAGAAAATCTTGACTTTTGTGACCATTTATGTAAGAAAAGCATGGGTGGTGTAAGAAATTTTTGACTTTGAGAGTTTTTTGTGTAAGAAAGATATGGGCTTTGTAAAAGATTCTTGACTTTTGTGGTTGCTTGGGAATGGGTGAAAGGTGATGTGTACTTGACATGTGCTTGACATGTGATGTGATGAGATTGATTGATTGATGGGATTGATGTGACACCTCGTAGAGATTCTTTTGATTTTTGCAACGCGCGGCGTTTTCCTCGCACCGAACGTTGGCCCACATCTCTTGACCAGGGTGTCACCTCAGTGCGTGAGTCGCAGCATCGGAACCGCAACGACGACGCGATTGTTATGGTAAAGATCTTGGGTTGAGTCGATACAGGTTGACGACATATGAATCAGGGTCGCGCGCAAATATCGGTTAAGGGTCGAAGGTTGCCGGAATTCGATCGGTAATACCGCAAAAGTCTACGGAACGGTACGGAATATGATACGGGTCTTAAAGTTCCCGTGTTGGAAGTCATGGGAAGTTCCTACATTAGAAGGTAGGTGGAGCCATAGTGATGTTTGTGACTAAGAGATCATTGTAGAACATTCAACAAAAATGGAGAACTTTTAAATTTAATTATACCTCTCTCTTTCTACATAAGCATCATAGCATGTGCACACGCGTGGACACAAAGATGTAGGAAAAAGTAAAGGACCATTATATGAATGGTTAAGACCAAAAGAAATTAGGCGAGAGTTCAAACCAAGGGCCCAACACGCACTATAGCTTCCAATGGCCATATTTTGGGATTAGTTATTTGTTTCACGCATAGTTGGAAAGTTATTTGCATGCTCTATGTGATATCTTAGGGTTTAATTTTAGTTTTTAACTAAAAGTCTTATCATTTTTAGTAAGTTATGACTTTCACTATTTTAAGGTATTTTAGGGCTTTAAGAGTTCTATAATAGCTTAATTTTCTTGTTTGAATTATGAGAGAGTTTGAATCACTTCAGAACTCATTTACTATTTTTAATAAATATATTATTTTATGAAAGTTTTACTTTTTCACAAAAGTTACAAATTGAATAATCAATGATATTTTATTTTATTTTTTAAAAAAAATCTTTTTTAAAAATTTCTCTTTTCTTATGGATTCAAAGGCTATTTTGAATAGAAGATAAGAATTTTTTTATTATTATTCATGCATCCGTTAAGTTCTTGGGTACCTATGCAAGGTCTTTCTTGGAGTCATAGCACCTAATAGAAAATTGAGGAACGAAATTCCCAAGGGTGTTATTCCTTTGGAAATCAAGCATTACCTGAGCTGAAGTTTAGGCCCTTTCATACAGAATTTATCAGTGCAAGAGATGAATGCAACAATAGTTTGGTTGACTATGGTCATGGATTGCAAATACAATCGCGGCGATAAAAGACTTGTGACTGTCAAAAGGTCTTATAGTCGATCGGTTTATGGTCAAATGCTTCTCAGCCAGTCAAATATTGAAAAAGAACATCAGATCCATGCAGATGAAAGACTTTTACTTGAGGACGAAAAAAAAAAGAGTTGACCATTGTGAATGGAGGAGTTATTCTCTAGGAATCCACCATCAAATTACTTAATGGATCCAATGATGGATTGAATGCTCCCGACATGTATGAACATGCGCCATGACACCAAGAGGAAACAACCATTGGATTGATGGATTGACAATTAATCTAAGAAAATATTAATTTAGGCAAAACCTTAATTTATGGATGAATCAATAGACAGAATACCAGATGAATCAATAGACAGGATACCGATATTGACAAATACAATGACTTGATGAATACTTTCATGATCATCTCTTCATGTTCTACAAAATCAACACCCTTATACCTTTACAACAACAATTGGAGTACCCGTGTCGAAGGCCAATAGCGAGAATCGCAAATCCATTGCTGCAAAAGAGGCGTACATTTATGCATCACATGCAAAAGATTGCAAAGAAATGGAAGGTAAGAAGGCATTTTCTAAAATTTTACTTCACGGATAAAATTCTGATCCATCATATAAGCCTTCACCATCAGTTGTTGCCAAAGATAAATAAGACGCACTCCAAGAGCAGGTCACCACAATGAGTGACTACCATTCTAAACTGGAGGATAAGTTTTACTTTTCCAGTAAAGGAGTCATGAAACTATGAACTTTGTTGCGAGCATTGAGGCCTTGGAAGCGAGATTGAGGCTGATGTAGGTGGAATTACACCTTCAGATGTTTCCATTAACGGGTGACAAGTCATGACATAAGCAAGGAGACTCTCCCCTAATCCCAATTTTTCTCTACCTAAGAGGAGAGATGGAGAAGCTAATGCAATTGAAAAAAATGAAAGCGATGCATTTGCACTGTCGGGGTCCCAACTAAAACATGAAGAAAGAAAGATCAGTTGGGATTTTGTTGGTACAATTTCAAGACAAGCACTCGGCATTCTTGTGTTTGGATGTTTTACTTTTCCTGACCCGGAGCATCACTGATGTCAAGTCAGCTGTGTTACAGTTCTTCTGATAAGCAAGAAAGCAAGAAATGATCAAGATCATCATCACCTTCATTACTATTCATGTGGGCAGGGGTTGGGCTTGAAGTGAATCCGGTTGCTTTGAAGTTGGTCTGGAAAAGAATGTAACTGCCATTTGAGGGTTGCTTCTTAGAAACAGCCTCAATTCATTTTTCACATCCAAATGGAAAGCTTTGTTAATTTAGATTAAGCATGCTATCTTACTTATATCCTTACCAAAACTCAGTACATTCCTACGTTAATTAGTATAGGTTTCATTTAAACAATATTTATAACAAAATTAACTAGCCTCAAAGCTGACTTGACCCAACTTGATTTCAACCTAGTTCAAGACAGGGGTCGACCCAACCCCAACTCAATTAAGACCCAATTTTAAACCAGGTCCAAAATGTTAGACCTATACCAAATCCATACCGAACCTGATTACACAACAGTGCCAGAGAAGGTCCATTTGGTAGCCAAGGGTCCGAGTAAAAATTGATAGCCCTAATTATCCCGTGGTTAGGTGAAAGTTAGTCATTTGTGTCAAGTGGGGGCCTGGTTCAATAATCCAACCAATTAGAATATTGGGGTTGGTTAGAAACCCTATGCACTAATTAATCAAATGCTAAGATGGGTCGACCCAAAGGCAATGATAGATTGAGAATTGATGAATGAAAATATCTGAATGGCACTTAATTCAAGGGCTTGTTTGGAAGTATTAATTTTAAATCATATAGGAATTAGTGGATTTTGCAACTTGCGGGATTGGGTGCATTTTGCAAGGAAGTTTGAGATGAAGATGAAAATCCAAAAGGAAAAAAAAAAAAAAAAGATGCTGTTTTGGGAGATTTTGATTCCTCTACAAATCCTTGCTACTAACCTCAAAAAGAAAAATCAGAAAACAGAAATCCTCTCTGCCAAACAAGCCCAAGAATGGATGCCCAATGTTTGATTTCGAAAGTAATGCGAATGCATTTGACTGGAAATTAATGCATACGCAATCCGTATGCTAATCATACCTGTTAACTGAAATGATTTGGCAAGATTAACGGACAGGATTATCCAAGAGTCATTACAAGTAGAAAAGAAGAACAAAAAGGGAGAAAACACACACACAGTTAGATCCAATCTTTGCCGAATAGACATTAGTATAAATCGCCAGCCAAAATTACAACTTCTATACAAAATCCAATTTTAGGATCTCCGGTGTGGGATTCCCGCCCATGATTTTACTCTGTTTTGGTTTTCTTTTTTAGTTTCAGTTGGGTCCCCAACAGCTCAAATACATTACTTTCCTCAATGACTCTTCAGACTGCTTCATTTTCTCGACTCCATCTGTTCTCTTTGTTACGAGAGAGGAATCTAAAGAAGGAGAGAGTCTCCTCGCTTGTGCATACGATCCGATGCTCTTCTTCGCTTGCTGATGTAGAGATCTGAAAGCGTAATTCCATCTACAAATACCTTGATCTTTCAATGCTTCAACTGCTCCGACGCTTGCAGCGACAATCCATGCTCTGCTCGCCGAACTCATCTCTGTCCAGGATTGATGTTGCTACTTCTTGGGTTGGGTTTGAAAAGAAGGGAGTTTTTGGATAAGGAAAGAGGAGTCGCAAAGAGAGATTATATAGAGTAAAGATAAGGAGAGATGAGAGGTTACATAAACCAGAGGCAGATTTTTATCTACGCTCGTTTTGGAAAAACGCAATCTCCTCTGCAACATACCGGCGGCTTTTGTGTTTTTTAATAGAAACCACGGTTTTTGCAAAGTTGCGGAATCGGAAGCGGATTGCGTACTGAGTAAACTCTGTGGCGTCTACTGTGATTTATGTATTTTATTCACTCCGTCCGTCCATTTTAATAGAGAATTTTACGTCACGAAACTAAAAATGAAATCTAGGCAAAACCTAAAGTGGATCTACCGTTGAAAATTTCTTAGGGGCCACACAAGTTTTGGATCAAGCTTGTATTTATATTTTCCCTTTATACGTGTCTGTGTGATCTTACGAACAGTTTGGATGGTCCACTTGATATTTGGGTATGTTTAAATTTTGGTGTCAACTCTTAAAATAATATAGAAAAACGGATGGATGGGTGGATGCATAGATACATTCACGGCGGGCCCAACGGAGTAAGTACGATAACTCTAAACGCAATCCCATTTCAAGAAGCGGATTGGCTGGTGTACCTCACACAGTATAGTTGTTGTACTAATGTTACCAAGTTCTATTGAGTTTGAAGGTATGTGTTATATCTAAACCGTTCATCCATTTGGTGAGCTCGTTTTAATCCTTGAGACAAAAACTAAGACAGATCTAACTATCAACTGGACCACATTGTAAAAATCAGTGGGAGATTAAACGTCTACCATTGAAACCCTTTTTGGGGTCATAGAAGTTTTGGATCAATATGAAATTTGTTTTTTCTCTTCATTCAAGTACTTGTGAACTTATTAACAGATTAGATGTAAAATAAACATTATAGTGGGCCCTAAAAAAATGTTAACGGTGAAAGTCATTATCTCCACTGCTATTTATGGTGTGGTCCAAATGATCTTTGGATATGATTCATTTTTTGGATAACGCTCTAAAATGATCTCTAAAAATAGATGAACAGTGTAGATATAATAAGTACATTCCTGTGGGGCCATGTAACTTTGATCTCCTTAGAACCGTTCGTACAACTCATAGCTCGAGGAGCGTCAGTGCCCGTCTTCACACGACACGTACCTACAGCACCTGTCTAGCTGGTGTAAGGTACACCAGCCAATCTGCCTCCCCGATTTCGGTGGAATCCGCTTACAACGGTTGTACAGAGCGTGTGCAATGAAAACGGATTGGCTACTCCCCTGCCACCAGCCAGTGGCTGGGGTCGGTGTTCTGTGGGCCCCATTATAGTGTTTGTGTTTAATCCATACTATACAACATTTTAAGGTATGAGATTAAAAATGAGGTAAATAAAAATTTCAAATGGACCACATTACATGAAACAGTGTTGAACGAACTTCAGTCATTAAAAATTTTTTGGGGGACATAACGGTTTTGGATCAAGCTGATCTTTATTTTCCCCCTTCACCTGGGTCTATATGACCTAATCAACAGGTTGGATGTCAAATAAACAGTTTAGTGGGTCTTAGGAGGATTTTAATGGTGGATATCTAATCACCATTGCTTTCCTGTGTCGTGGTTTACCTAAATTTATATTCCTCTCATTTTTTTTTAATAAAGCTTCAAAATGATCTATAAAAATGGATGAAACACATATATCATAGTGGGGTTCATAGATCATCGACCACCGGGTACGAGGCTGGTGGCAGGGGGAGTAGCCAATCCATTCTCGCGTACAGTACGTGAGTTTCCTAGCCCCGCTATAATGATGCGTGTAGTTGCAAGTTCGGTGGATCCCCGGATCCACTGAGGTGAGTAGATCCTTGAGCGCGGGGCCCAGTCTTATGTATTTTCCTTACATCCATGCCGTTCATCCGTTTTGACAACTCATTTCAGAGCAACATCTTAAAAATGAAGCATATCAACATATCAGGTTGACCGCACCACATGAGACCGTGGTGATTGACCATTAATTTTTTTGTGGGCCACGTAAGTTTTGAATAAGTCTGATATGTATGTGGTCCCTTTGTCTGGATCTTTGTCACCTTATCAACAGATTAGATGACAACTAAGTATTTCTTTAGCTTTTAAGAAAATTTTAACATTGGGTATAACACATACACCACCCATAGAGCTGGGCATTGGACCGAGTTAGATCGGATTGGGTCCAACTTAATTCGGTATGAAATCTATGTAGGCTAATCCGAACTCGATCCGAGTTTGAGACATCTGACTCGAACCGATCTGATGCACGGTTAGCCTGACCCAAACCAAGTTCGACTTGGTTAGGAAAACCGAGTCGGATCAAGTTGTATACGATTCAGATTGAATTTTTTAACGGTGAAAATCATTATCCTCACTGCTATTTTCGGTGTGGTCCATTTGAGCTTTATATATGGTTCAAATTTATTTTTTCTAATGCTCTAAAATGATCACAAAAAATGGATAAACGATATGGATATAATTAATATATCATTGTGAGGCCCATGTAATTTTGATCTCATTTAAGCCGTTCGTACAACTCGGAGCTCGAGGTGCGTCTTGGCTCACCTTTGCACGACACGTATCTACATAGTGTTTACATGCTGTGTACAATGCATTGCTATATTGACGTTAGCAAGTTTTGTGGGTCTGATCATGGGGTATGTGTTATATCCAAACTGTCCATCCATTTGGTGAGCTTGTCTTAAGGCTTGAGATGAAAAATAAGATAAATATAGCTATCAAGTAGACCACATGAATTGTTTAATGGTGAAAATCATTATTTCTGTTGCTATTTGTGGTGTGGTCTAGATGATCTTTGGATATTATTCATTTTTGGATTATGCTTTATAATGATATCTAAAAATATATGAATGATGTAGATATAATAAATACGCCACTGTGAGGCCCATATAACTTTGATCTCCTTTGAACCGTTCATACAACTCGGAGCTCGAGTAGTGCTAGTACTTGTATTACTTGTATTTGCATGACATGTGCATGCAATAGCTTTGTAGTTAGTGTGAGGTATAACACTAGCCAATTCGCTTTCAATGCATGAGATATTTTAGGGTATAAGGTACTCCAGAAGAGTAAAACATCATCATAATCATTCAGACTCATCCAATGCATGCGATCGTGTAATTACATCAATCCACACTATTTAAAATATTAGAGCACCGTTGATGATGTAGAGAGTAAATGATAAATACTATGTGAGTGTAAATGCACCATCAATAGACATTTATTTATTGAAATCAGTAAGGTGAAGGTTTTTGTCCGTCTTTTATCTGAAATCGGTAAGGTGAAAAATATATGAACGGTGTAACTCGGTGGGCTCTTTTATCATACTGAGTAAACTCTGTCGAGGCCCACCATGAATGGATGTAATTTATCCATTTCGGATCGAGTCGGATCAGATCGGTCTGGATTGATCACGATTCGAACTCGATTCGAAAAATATTCAGATTTGAATGGCCCAACCCGATCCTTACCGATTCAGGCCATCAGTCCAGTTCGGATCGGGTTGGATCCACCGGATCGGGTTAGACATGCTCAGCTCTAACCACCCACCTAGTTGGTGTATTTGAGGTCACCAACTTCTGTGGGTCACATCATGATCTATGTGTTATATCCGAACTGTCCATTTTTTTGGTGAGTCAGTGCTAAATCTTCATTGAAAATAAAAAAGATCCAGATTAAGTGAACCACACGTCAAAAAGCAATGAGTATTTAAATGAGTATTTAACGTCTCTCATTAAAATGGTTTTCAGGTCAAAAATAGGTTTTGCATCAATATGTTATTTATTCTTACTCTCCATCCATATCTGTCTGATCTCCTTAACAAGAGATTGGATAGAAAATAAATGTTATGTTGGAGTGGTCCTGTTGCTATTTGTGGAGTGGTCCAAGGTTTAGGATATGACTAATTTTTTAATAAGACTTATTTTTGGGCTTACACTCTAAAATGATTTGAACGGTAAATATATACACGTACCGACACCAGCCAAATCCATTGTGTGTGACCAGCCAAGTCCACTTCTAATTTTTTGGGTCTACCACTGTGACGTGTCTGATGGCCACGGACAGTGACCCCCAACTACCCCCAGGTCGGTGGTGCACGGTCCATCCATTTTATTAAGTGGGCTAAGATGAATTGCAAATGTTGTGCAAATTGCACCTCGGGGGTTCGAAGATATATTGGAAAATTAAAAATTAAAATTACTTAGTTTTACCACCGGACTAAATTACATATAAATATATTGTCCTTAAAGCTTGATTCAGCTCTTTATCAATTGTTTTGGAAAACCGCTGCATCATACAAGCAACTTTTGTTATTTTAATTTGAAATCACGGTTTTATTGGACGCGGATTGCCTCTGCTGACATTGCCAGTAGCCACTTGCTGCTGTTGTGCTTAATGAGCCCACCACCTCTGAGGTTGGAAAGATTGGGTCTTAACTGAAATGAATTGTTAAGATTAATGGCTAGGATTGCCTAAGAATCACAAAATTAAAAAGAAGGGAAAAAATAAACACACTTGTAACCGATCTTCTCCGAATAGGCATTAGTATAAATCATCGGACAAAAATACAACTTCTATACAAAAAATTCAACTTTTAGGATCCCCGTTGTGGGATTCTGGCTCATGATTTTTCACTGTTTTCCTCATTCTTCTTTAGTTTCAGTTGGGTCTCCAACAGCTCAAATACATTTACTTTCCTCAGTGACTCTTCCGACTGCTTCGTTTTCTCAATTCTCATCTCTTTTCTTTGTTGCAAGAGAGGAATCAAGAGAAGGAGCGACTGTGCATACGATCCGATGCTCTTCTTTACTTGCTGATGTAAAGATCTGAAAGCATAATTCCATCTACAGATACCTTGATCTTTCAGTGCTTTAACTATTTTCGCAGTGAAAGATTATATAAACGGACAATGAAAGATGGAGGTTACAAAAACCGGAGGCGGATTTTTGGCAGCAAGTACTCGTTTCCAAAAACCGCTTTCTCCTCTCCAACGTACCAGCGGCTTTTGTGTCTTTTGAGGGCCCGTTTGGCCGGTTGGATTGGAAGGGATTAGATGGCAGTGGAAGGGATTGGATGGTAAATTCTGGAAATGGCCGAGTGTACCAAACAGTGTAAGTGTAGGTGATCTGATCTAAATCCGATGGATCTTCAGACAATCCACTGACAGCACCATCATTACCTTTAAATCCCATCCAATGTATCTTAATCCATTCAAATTAGCCTGCGGCATATTTGGTTCGTGGAATTGGAAGGGATGAGAAGCTTTAATCACCGGATTGGCCGGGCGTGTCAAATGGACTGGATGTATCAATCCACGGATATAGCAATCCCATGGATCTCAAGACAATCCACTGACAACATCATCATTAACTAGAAATCCACGCCATCAACCCTAATACCATTCACTCCCTTCCAATCCGCCCGGCCAAACGGGCCCTCATAGTATAGCATTCTATACTATGATAGAAACCACGGTATTGCAAAGGAACGGAATCCACTCTTGGCCGCGACGCTGGAACCAGCGATGTAAGGCCCACTTAGATGTGTTCATCGTATATCCAGGTCGTTCATCTATTTTTATAGGTTATTTTAATATATACTCTTAAAATCGAAACAGATAAAAATTTCAGGTGGCCCACACCATCAGAAACAATGATTATTGAACGCTTACGATTAAAACCTTCTTAGCATCCATCATTGATGCTTATTGGACATTGATAAGGTAACACATCCAGGGATGAAAGGAAAGACAAAACAAATATCAGCTTATTCTAAAACTAATTATTCAGCTCAAGGTTTTAATTACCAATAACGGTTGATTTTCATTCCGTGGTCTGCCTAAAATTTGAATCTGGTTCAGTTTTACAACCATGGGCTAAAATAAGATGCAAAAATAGATAAACAGCACAAAATACGATGCATACATCAAGGTAGGCCCTACCATTAGGGTGTCCTAATGGTATCAGACACACGGCTGGTCACGGGGTTTCAGCCAAATTGTCCTTTAAAATAATATAAAAAAATTTATGAACCGTTACGGTAGAGCCCATAGTTTTGCTATGAGTATAGGTTCCCCGACGTTGGTGATGCATTCTACACCAGGCTCTCAGTAGCCTTCTCCACTGCAAAAATTGGGCACATATCATCGTATAGAATGCAGCACCCTAGGTTGGCAATGTGTGTAGAAATATTATGTGAGCCCCGGCCCCAATGATGCACGTGTCGTATTCATTGAGATTGCATTATTAATACCACTTTGAAATTCGTAATGGCATGGCGGGAAAGAGTGTGAGATGGGATTAGAATTAACTCTGTATGCTTTGGAAAATTGAGAGTGGTGTTGCAAAGTGGAAGACGAGATTACTAATCCCACCGGGCGATGGATTTTTGTTTCATCAGCTCAATGCAAATGCAATTTGAAAGTAAATCCAGGATTTATTTATTGATGCATACATTCCAAATATAGAATTAAAAAGCATGGGAAACACCCCGGGGTAACATTTACAATTCTATCCACCTTAATCATACCTAATGCAACTGGCCAAACAGGCCCTACACGTAGTGTGTAAATTATGTAGGGCCATGGTGATGCATGAGTCTTATCCATCCATATCCTTATGTTAAACATGAGACCAAAATCGAAACACATCCAAAGTTCAAGTAAACCATATTATAGGAAAGTGAATTGAACACTTAGCAATAAAATCTTAACAGGCCACAAAGGTTTTGGATATATTTGAGTTTTACCCTTCATCTATGATTGTGTGACCTTATCAAAAGGTTGTTCGGCAAATAAATATCATTCTTATCCTTAGGAAGGTTTCCACCATGAAGTGTTTCCGCTAGGACTTCATAGTCCCCACTGTCTCCTGGGGTAGGATCCGATTGGGTTTTGGATATAATTAACCCTTACAATGATATGGAGAAACCAATGGTGGATAAGCCACATGAGCCACGTCCATCATGGTGAGCCTACTAAGGTTTGCTTAGTAGACAAGGTCATGGATTCAAGTACCCATTGTGGCATGGGGATGTGAGTGCCAATGTGAATAAATAAATAAATAAATTTTTATTTTTAAAAAAAAAGAGTTTACCCAGTACAGTAAAGCATATCGAGTTATCTAGTATTAGAGCTATACATGAGCAGTAAAAGCTCAATAACTCGCTCGAAAAAGCTCGACTCGACTCGGGTCGAAAAATTGTTCGAACTGAGTTGAGCCATTTTTTGAAAGCTCGAAATAATTTGAGTCGAGTTTGAGCTGAATCTATCTTGACTCGGCTCAACTCGAATACTGCTCGAACTCGGTACAGGGTATATATACCCTTCAAAAAAAAAAAAAACTACCCCGTTTTTAAAATACATCTCGCCTGCATGACCTTAACTATACCCCATCTCTTTCTCCCTCTCTTCCTCCCTCTCTGTTAGCACCCCCCCTCTCTAACTCTCTCTCATCCTTCCTTACCCGCATGGTCGCACCAATGCACGACCGTCTTCCTCCATCTCTCCCTCTCTCTACTCTCTCCCTTATCTTCCTTTACCTGCACGGCCACACAGCTGACGGCCCGTCTTCCTCTCTCTCTTCCTCTTCTGTCAATTCAAAAACTCTGCTTAAACTCGGCCGAGCTGAGCACGAGCTGTTGTTTCGAGCTCAAAGGCTGAGCCGAGCCAAGCACGAGCTAGGGCACGAGCAGTCCGAGTCCAGTACGAGTTGGGCAAAGCTAGGTTTGCCTCGACTCGTGTACACCTTTATCTAGTATACTATCTAATTTTCGAGTTGCTGGTCCATCCATTTTACTAGCTATTTTTAGGGCATAAGCTGATATATGAGACAGATCTAAAGCTTAAGTAGACTACACCACAAGAAACAATATGGATTAAATGCCTGGCAGTTAAAAAAAATAAAAAATTAGGGGCCCACTATGATGTTGTTTTTGCCATGCAACATGGGAAGCAAATTTCTTGCAAAAAGTCTTTCGCAGAAAGTTCCCGTGTTGGAGGTCATGTGAAGTTCCTACATTGGAAGATAGGTGGGGCTACCGTGATGGTTATGACTAAGGGCCTGTTTGGATTTTCATATAAGAGTGCATTTTATTGTATTATAACTGAATATTTTCGAATATTTCCATTATTCAGCATTTGGATAAGAGCGTACAAGCGTCATATCCTATGCGTGCAATTTCATACTGTTTCTAAAAAATCGAAAGCGCGGTAGAGTATTGTCAGTGGGTTCTGTTGCTATCAATACTTCGTATTCATTGTGCTGTATTCGCAGCAGATGAAAGTTTAAAATTTGTATGATTACAAGATATCTAGTACACATGCAGCGTAAGATCGGGACCGTTCATTTAATGCATTTCAATGTGAAAATCATATAGGCTAAAAATCAGAAAGTTCCATACGTCAAACAAGCCACCCGACCCAATTAAGATTATACAATACACAGACATAATACCTCTTATCAAAACATTGATCTGTATAACGTATTGTATACTATGTCAAACAATACATCCTATCCAAACATTGATTAGTATCTGATTGATTTGGATTTATTCTGAAAACTGTCCAATGTATACATAAACAATACTCGAATACAATACAATACAATGCAATATGTGAATCCAAACAGGCCCTAAGAGATCATTCTAGAACATTCAACAAAAATGGAGAACTTTTGAATTTAATTACACCTCTCTCTTTCTACGTAAGCATCACAGCATGTGCATGCACGTGGACACAAAGGTGTAGGAAAAAGTAAAGGACCATTATATGAATGGTTAAGACCAAAAGAAATTAGGCTAGAGAATTCAATCCAAGGGCCCAACGCACACTATAGCTTCCAATGGCCATATTTTGGAATTAGTTATTTGTTTCACGCATAGTTGGAAAGTTATCTGCGTGCTCTATGTGATATCTTAGGATTTAATTTTAGTTTTTAACTAAAAGTTTTATCATTTATAGTAAGTTATGATTTTCACTATTTTAAGGTATTTTAATTTAGAGCTTTAAGAGTTCTATAATAGCTTAATTTTCTTCTTTGAATTATGAGAGAGTTTGAATCACTTTAGAACTCATTTACCATTTTTAATAAATTTATTATTTTATGAAAGTTTTACTATTTCACAAAAGTTACAAAATGAATAATCAATGATATTTAAAAAAAAAAAAAAAATCTTTTTTAGAAATTTCTCTTTTCTTATGAATTCAAAGGCTACTTTGAATAGAAGATAGCAATCTTTTTTTTATTATTATTCATGCATCCATGAAATTCTTTGGTACTTATGCAGGGTCTTTCCTTGAGTCATAGCACCTAACAGAAAATTGAGGAAACGAAATTCCCAAGGGTGTTATTCCTTTGGAAATCAAGCATTACCTGAGCTGAAGTTTAGGCCCTTTCATACAGAATTTATCAGTGCAAGAGATGAATGCAGCAATAGTTTGGTTGACTATGGTCATGGATTGCAAATACAATCGCGGCGATAAAAGACTTGTGACTGTCAAAAGGTCTTTTAGTCGATCGGTTTATGGTCAAATGCTTTTCAGCCAGTCAAATATTGAAAAAGAACATCAGATCCATGCAGATGAAAGACTATTACTTGAGGACAAAAAAAAAAAAGAGTTGACCATTGTGAATGAAGGAGTTATTCTCTAGGAATCCACCATCAAATTACGTAATGGATCCAATGATGGATTGAATGCTCCCGACATGTATCAACATGCGCCATGACACCAAGAGGAAACAACCATTGGATTGATGGATTGACAATTAATCTAAGAAAATACTAATTTAGGCAAAACCTTAATTTATGGATGAATCAATAACAGGATACCAGATGAATCAATAGACAGGATACCGATATTGACAAATCCAATGACTTGATGAATACTTTCATGATCATCTCTTCATGTTCTACAATATCAACACCCTTATACCTTTACAAGTGGTAGACAGAGTGAAAGATGTGAAAGATACCTCGTTTCAACACAGGTTTTGGCATGATTCCCTAGTGGGGGTGGCTAACAGTGAAGTGTGATCTGACAGTGGGTGTACTAACAAGCTAACAAAAAAAAAAAAAACACCATTATACCTTTACAACAACAATTGAAGTACACGTGTCGAAGGCCAATAGTGAGGATCACAAATCCATTGTTGCAAAAGAGGCGTACATTTATGCATCACATGCAAAAGGTTGCAAAGAAATGGAAGGTAAGAAGGCATTTTCTAAAATTTTACTTCGCAGATAAAATTCTGATCCATTATATAAGCCTTCACCATCAGTTGTTGCCGAAGATAAATAAGACGCACTACAAGAGCAGGCCATCACAATGAGCGACTACCATTCTAAACTCGAGGATAAGTTTAACTTTTCAAGTAAAGGAGTCATGAAACTATGAACTTTGTTGCGAGCGTTGAGGCCTTGGAAGCGAGATTGAGGCTGATGTAGATGGAATTACACCTTCAGATGTTTCCATCAACAGGTGACAAGTCATAACATAAGCCAGGAGACTCTCCCCTAATCCCAATTTTTCTCTACCTAAGAGGAGAGATGGAGAAGCTAATGCAATTGAAAAAAATGAAAGTGATGCATTTCCGCTGTCGGGGTCCCAACTAAAACATGAAGAAAGAAAGATCAATTGGGATTTCGTTGGTACAATTTCAAGACAAGCACTCGGCATTCTTGTGTTTGGATGTTTTACTTTTCCTGGCCACGAGCATCACTGATGTCAATTCAGCTGTGTTATAGTTCTTCTGATAAGCAAGAAATGATCAAGATCATCATTACTTTCATTACTCTTCATGTGGGCAGGGGTTGGGCTTCAAGTGAATCCGGTTGCTTTGAAGTTGGTCTGGAAAAGAATTTAACTGCCATTTGAGGGTTGCTTCTTAGAAACAACCTTGGGATGTGATTCAATATCTGAGGCTTCACAACTCAATTCATTTTTCATATCCAAATGGAAAGCTTTGTTAATTTAGATTAAGCATGCAATCTTACTTGTATCCTTACCAAAGCTCATTACATTCCTACGTTAATTAGTATATGTTTCATTTAAATAATATTTATAACAAAATTAACTAGACTCAAACCTGACTTGACCCAACTTGATTTCAACCTAGTTCAAGATAGTGGTCGACCCAACCCCAACTCAATTAAGACCCAATTTTAAACCAGGTCCAAAATGGTAGACCTATACCGAACCTGATTACACAATAGTTCCAGAGAAGGTCCATTAGGTAGCCAAGGGTCTGAGTAAAAATCAATAGCCCTAATTATCCCATGGTTAGGTTGAAAGTTAGTCATTTGTGTCAAGTGGGGGCCTGATTCAATAATCCAACCAATTAGAATATTGGGGTTGGTTAGATACCCTATGCACTTATTAATCGAATCCTAAGATGAGTAGACCCACGAAGGCAATGATAGATTGAGAATTGATGAATGAAAATATCCAAATGACACTTAATTCAAGGGCTTGTTTGGAAGTATGAATTTTAAATCATATAGGAATTAGTGGATTTTGCAACTTGGGGAATTGAGTGCATTTTGCAAGTAAGTTTGAGATGAAGATGAAAATCCAAAAAAAAAAAGAAAAAAGGAGGCCGTTTTGGGAGATTTTGATTCCTCTACAAATCCTTGCTACTAACCTCAAAAAGAAAAATCAGAAAACAGAAATCCTCTCTACCAAACAAGCCCAAGGGTGGATGCCCAATATTTTGATTTGGAAAGTAATGCGGATGCATTTGACTGGAAATTAATGCATACGCAATCCGTATGTTAATTATATCTGTTAACCAAAATGATTTGGCAAGATTAACGGATAGGATTGTCCAAGAGTTAATAAGTAGAAAAGATGAACAAAAAGGGAGAAAACACACACACACACACTTAGAACTAATCTTTGCCGAATAGACATTAGTATAAATCGCCAGCCAAAATTACAACTTCTATACAAAATCCAATTTTAGGATCTCCGGTGTGGGATTCCCGCCCATGATTTTTCTCTGTTTTGGTTTTCTTTTTAATTTTTAGTTGGGTCCCCAACAGCTCAAATACATTACTTTCCTCAATGACTCTTCAGACTGCTTCATTCTCTCGACTCCATCTATTCTCTTTGTTACGAGAGAGGAATCTAAAGAATGAGAGAGTCTCTTGGCTTGTGCATACGATCCGACGCTCTTCTTCGCTTGCTGATGTAGAGATCTGAAAGCGTAATTCCATCTACAAATACCTTGATCTTTCAGTGCTTCAACCGCTCCGACGCTTGCAGCGACAATCCATGCTCTGCTCGCCGAACTCATCTCTGTCCAGTATTGATGTTGCTGCTTCTTGGGTTGGGTTTGAAAAGAAGGGATTTTTTGAGGAGTGGATTGTTGGGTTTTTGGATGAGGAAAGAGGAGTGGCAAAGAGAGATTATATAGAATACCGATAAGGAGAGATGAGAGGTTACAGAAACCAGAGGCGGATTTTTATCTACTAGGTACTCGTTTTGGAAAACCGCCGTCTCCTCTGCAACATACCAGCGGCTTTTGTTTTTTAATAGAAACCACGGTTTTTGCGAGGTAGCGGAATCGGTAGCAGATTGTTGGGGTTGTTAGAGTCATTGTAGCCGTCAAAAGTCCATTCAGTTAATAAGTTTTATTATTCGGGACATGTAGGTAGAGTGACTATTTCCTTAACCTCTTACCACGTTATTAGGCTCAGTAAAACGTGGGTTGTTTGTTTCAAGTTTATCTCTTTGTATAAGCTAATAGCTTGTTTTGAATAAATACATTGCTTTGTGCTTAAAATTTATAACAAATTGGAGACGCTTGGTCATTCTCAAGCAAGCGTACTACTCTGTTGTGTGACAACAGCTCTATCATTAGCCTATCCAAGAACCCAGTCATGCATGAACGCAGCAAACACATTGATGTAAGGTTTCATTTTTTGCACGTTTTAACCAGAGATAGAGTTGTTGAGCTGAAGCATTGTGTCACACAAGAACAAGTTGCAGACATTTTGACAAAACAACTTAAGCTGGATGTGTTCTTGAAGTTGTGTGAGTTAATGGGTGTGGGTGTGGTACCACGAGTAAACTGAAAGCATTACTACAATCAATTTAGGAGAGGAATTGTTGGCATTTTTAGAGTCATTATAGTTGTAAAAAGTTCATTCAGTTAATAAGTCCTATTATTCAAGACATGTAGGTAGAGTCTGACCATTTCCTTAACCACTTACCACGTTATTAGGCCCAGTAAAATGTGGGTTGTTTGTTTCAAGTTTATCTCTTTATAAGGATTATATAAGCCAACAGCTTGTTTTGAATAAATACATTGCTTTGTGCTTAGAATTTATAATACGGATTACATACTGAGTAACTCAGTATACTTAGTAAACTCCGTGGGTCCACTGTGATTTATGTATTTTATCCCTTCCATCCATTCATTCTATTAGATAATCTTCTTGAAACTAAAAATAAAGTATATCCATACCTCAAGTGGTTCTATCGTTGAAAATTTCTTAGGGCCATGTGACGCAGGGATGAACGTGATGAGGTCGATCACCGTCTTCCTCAAGGATAACTACTCCGAATCCACGGAGCTTCTCTGGACTCCTCACAGAGACTTCTCGAATCCACGAGGAAAGAAAGCAGGAAAATAGAAATAATTCTAATAAATTCGAAATTGATTGATGAATTATTAAAAACGAGTTTACACCCCTTTAAATAAGGGAACCAAGCAACATGAAAGAAATCAGACTCACACTACAACTAAAACTCCTAGAATTCGCAACTTACTATAAATAGTAAACTTACTATTTATAGACGGTCACGATGTCTACTAGTGCGCAAGGTTTTCGGCCAAAAATAGTAAGTGTCCTATTTGGCTTCAACAAACCGTTCTCCTAATTATCCTAAGCACTTTTCATGTTGGACACAACTCCTAAAGCCCAACGGATGAAAAGTTATACTCAAACTAAAACTTACTATTTATAGTAAAAACAAAATTAAAACGAGGAAACGACCGTCGATCAGGGGGTTTTTCGCAAATCCGGGCTGCGCAACCCGGCGTAGCGGGGTTGGTTGGCTAAAGTAGCTCGTTCTACCCCAAAATCATATATTTTACGTCGGATAACTCATTCCGGATTGTGAGATACGCCCGATCTAAGGTCCGATGGTCCGGATCACTTCTGTCGCCGACCGTGCCTTTTCTGATCCATCTTAGCCATGAAATTGTCCGCGACCCGCTCTACATCAGTCCCCTCCACTTGAAAAGAACTCGTCCTCGAGTTCTCCTCCTGCGCTGGTTCATGATACTCGGTCAGGTCCGCAACGTTGAAAGTCCGTGAGATCGCCATGTCATCTGGAAGATCAACAACATAAGCATTGTCATTGATCTTTCGGATGATCGGTACCGGTCCAATCTTCTTATTCTTCAGCTTGTTGTACATCCCGGTCGGAAATCTTTCTTTTCGCAAATGGACCATTACCTGGTCGCCCACCTTGAACACCTTTTGTCGACGATGCTTGTCCGCTTGTTCCTTGTACTTTTCGTTCGAGGCATGTAGCTTAGTCTGCACCTCCGCATGAATACCCATGATCCTGTCTGCCATATGTTCTGCTGCAATACTCATGCCTGGGATCTTGGGCAGAGGGACCAAGTCTAGTGTGTGGCGAGGTACTCGTCCGTAAATAACCTGGAACGGAGATTTTCCTGTCGAGCGGTTCACCATGTTGTTGAATGCAAACTCCGCTTGAGACAAGGCCAAATCCCACTGCTTCGGTTTCTCTCCTGAAATACATCGAAGGAGGTTTCCCAAAGTGCGATTCACAACTTCGGTCTGCCCATCAGTCTGTGGGTGGTAAGCACTGCTGAATTGAAGTCGTGTATCGAATCGAGCCCACAAAGTCCGCCAAAAGTGGCTAATGAACTTCGTGTCACGATCAGAAGTAATGGTCTTAGGGACCCCGTGTAGCCGTACGACCTCCCTGAAGAATAAATTCGCCACATGTGTTGCATCAAGGGTTTTCTTGCATGGGATAAAGTGCGCCATCTTGGAGAAACGATCGACCACTACGAACACCGAATCCATGCCGCGTTGAGTTCGTGGAAGACCAAGTACGAAGTCCATTGATAAATCCTCCCAAGGACCGTCGGGCACAGGTAACGGGGTGTAGAGGCCCGTATTCTGAGATTGTCCCTTGGAGGTCTGACAAGTATGACAACGTTGTACGGCTCTTCCCACATCACGTACTAATTGCGGCCAGTAATACCGCTCTTCCACAAGAGCTCGCGTCTTGTCTCGCCCAAGGTGTCCACCGAGGCCACCTCCATGTAGTTCCTGAATAATCTGCTCCCTTAGAGAACTTTGGGGGATGCACAATCGATTCCCTTTGAAGAGAAAACCATCCTGTATATGAAAGTCACTGGGGTGACCTTCTTGGCACTTCAACCAGGAATCTTTGAAGTCTTCATCCTCGGCATATAGCTCCTTGAGACAGTCAAAGCCGACCACCTCATTGCTCACCGTAACAAGTAGTGACGCACGACGGCTAAGTGCATCAGCCACCTTATTCTGCTGACCTGACTTATGCTTCAGAACAAACGTAAACTCCTGTAAAAACGCAACCCATCTAGCATGCACACGATTCACGTTAGTCTGACTATTAATAAACTTTAATGCCTGATGGTCGGTGTACAGAACAAACTCCCTCTGAATCAGATAATGCCGCCAATGTCGCAGCGCCTGAACAACTGCGTACAACTCAAGCTCGTAAGTCGACCACTTCTTTCGGGCTTCACTGAGCTTCTCGCTATAGAAGGCTACCGGCCTGCCTTCCTGTGATAATACTCCTCCTATTCCGACATATGAAGCGTCACACTCCACCTCAAATAATTTATCAAAATTAGGAAGCACCAAGATCGGTGTTGTAGACAAACGATGCTTGATCTCATGAAAGCTCTTATCAGCTTTATCGGTCCACTGGAACGGCCCTTTTTTCATGCAGTCTGTTATTGGCGCGACTATGGTGCTAAAATCTCGCACAAATCGACGATAGAAAGTCGCCAATCCGTGAAAACTCCTCACCTCATGAATGTTTGTCGGGATCGGCCATTCCCTAATAGCTCGCACCTTTTCATCGTCTACCCGAATCCCTGTGGACGTTACAACAAATCCTAAAAACAATAGGCTGTTAGTTAAAAAACTACACTTTTTCAAGTTGAGGTACAACTTGTTATCTTGTAGGACCTGCAGCACCTGCCTGAGATGTTTCTTATGCTCCGCCTCATCCTGGCTATATATCAATATGTCATCAAAATATACTACCACAAATCGGCCAGTGAACGGTTTTAAAACTTGATTCATCAAACGCATAAAAGTACTTGGTGCGTTCGATAGGCCGAAAGGCATGACTAGCCACTCATATAACCCTTCCTTTGTCTTGAATGCCGTTTTCCATTCATCGCCGGGTCGAATACGAATCTGATGGTACCCACTCTTTAGATCGAGTTTAGAGAACACTTTAGCCCCTTCTAACATATCGAGCATGTCGTCCAACCGTGGTATTGGAAACCGATATTTAATAGTAATTTTGTTAATTGCTCGGCTGTCGACACACATGCGCCAGCTTCCATCTTTTTTTGGCGTTAATAATGCTGGTACAGCACATGGGCTCATGCTCTCTCTCAATAGACCCTTACGGATCAATTCCTCCACTTGCCCCTGAAGTATCTCACACTCCTTCGGACTCATCCGATAATGAGGGCGATTGGGCAGACTAGCCCCAGGAACGAGGTCTATGTGATGTTGGATGTCTCTCATGGGGGGCAATCCATCAGGTAAATCTTCAGGCCAGACTTCCTTGAATTCGTTTAGTAACAGTCTTAAGCTTGGAGGGATGTTTGAGGGTTCCTCCTTCTCGCCCTTCACCACTACGGCATATACCTCGCCGGTTTCCTTGGACTCCTCTATGAAATCTCGAATGGTCAAGAGAGAACTCCCCTCCACTTTAGAGGCTTCAGGGTGGTTCTCTGGTGCCATAGGGGCAAGGATTATTTTTCGACTATCCTTGACGAATATGTAGACATTGTCTCGCCCCCGATGGGTCGCATCACGGTCCGACTGCCAGGGTCGACCGAGTAGCATATGGCAGGCTTCCATGTCAACCACGTCACAAAGTATCTGATCCTTATAATGTTTACCAATTGAAAACGAGATAGTGCATTGTTCAGTTACCTTGGTCTCGTTCACTTTTTTTATCCAGCCAATTGAGTACGGGGAAGGATGTTTCGTCGTTGGTAGCTGCAACTTATCCACCATCACTCTTGAGACGATGTTCTCGCTGCTACCACTGTCTATGATCACATCACAGACTTTTCCGCTGACAGTGCACCGAGTACGAAATATATTGTGCCGCTGTGGATGTAATTCCTTTCGTGGGGTATACAGTAGTCGCCTCACAACGAGAGATTCGCCACGATCTTCTCCTGTCACTTCATCGCCACCTGCTATTTCTTCAGTGGTTTGTTCATATTCATCAAAGCCATGATCCTCTTCCACGGCCTCATCTTCAGTGCCCCCTTTGTTTATAGTCAAGTGCGCTGCCGGACGTTGAGGACAAGTGTTTGATAAGTGGCCTGGTTGGCCACAGCGGTAACAATTGTTCGGCCTTGGCCGAGCATAAGGATTCGGAATCCTACTCAGGCCCGCTGTTGTGGGTGCTGCCCGTTGAGGTCTGGATGGTCCGCTCCCCGTATCACGGTTCGCGGGTGGAGGAGGTTGAGGACGTTCTCCTACCGGATCTTTTCCTCGAACCAGCACTGGATCCTGTGTGGGACCTGTCATAGGGGGTCGATTTGAAGGATAGGGACGAGCAGGAGCCCTTGTAAGCTGTGTTTCTGCCCTTCCTGCCAATTGAACTGCTTCATCTACTGTCCCGACTGGGTACATCTGAACTCGATCCTGAATTACCGGTCGCAACCCACCTATAAATCGTGCCACTTTCTGTGACTCAGATTCTGACAAATCGTTTCGTGTAGCCAACCGCTGAAATTCTTCAGTGTAATCTGTAACAGTTCGATTTCCTTGTCGGCAATTCTGGTATTGCTGGAATAATATCTGCTCATAATCACTGGGGAGAAATCGTGAACGAAGAAGACGTCTCATCCGAGGCCATGATGCGATGGGCGCCTTGTTTTGGCGGGCTCGTGAGAGTTGCAATTGTTCCCACCATGCAGAAGCACCAGATTTTAATTTAAACGCTACCAACTTCACCCGTTTATGGTCTGGCACATCCATATAATCGAAATATCTCTCTACTTCGGCTAGCCAATCGAGAAAATCTTCGATACGTAATAAACCGTTAAAACTAGGAAGTTCAGCCTTACCTCGATAGTCTCTTTCAGCACGATCTAGACGATCGCCTCCATGGACTGGTCGTCGATCAAAACCCTCATTAATGTCTTCGTCGCTGGAACTAGAATCATCTGGTGTAGCCCTACGATTTATCGCTGGTGGTGCTCTGCGATAATCAGGGTCACGTCGTACAGCAACCACGGGTGGTGGCGCGACCATAGGTGGTGGAGCACCGCCTAGGGCTCGGGGCGGAAGTAGCGCATCCGCAAGACGGTCGAGGGTTGCCTGCAGCCCTTGCATGGTCAACTGACTCTCCCGATGGAAAGCTTCCATTCTTTCCGAAAGATAACGAATCCCTGGATCATCGTCCACAGGATTTTGATTCATACCTTCGTTGTTTGCCATCGGCCCGAGGGAAAACCTCGCTCTGATACCAAATTGACGCAGGGATGAACGTGATGAGGTCGATCACCGTCTTCCTCAAGGATAACTACTCCGAATCCACGGAGCTTCTCTGGACTCCTCACAGAGACTTCTCGAATCCACGAGGAAAGAAAGCAGGAAAATAGAAATAATTCTAATAAATTCGAAATTGATTGATGAATTATTAAAAACGAGTTTACACCCCTTTAAATAAGGGAACCAAGCAACATGAAAGAAATCAGACTCACACTACAACTAAAACTCCTAGAATTCGCAACTTACTATAAATAGTAAACTTACTATTTATAGACGGTCACGATGTCTACTAGTGCGCAAGGTTTTCGGCCAAAAATAGTAAGTGTCCTATTTGGCTTCAACAAACCGTTCTCCTAATTATCCTAAGCACTTTTCATGTTGGACACAACTCCTAAAGCCCAACGGATGAAAAGTTATACTCAAACTAAAACTTACTATTTATAGTAAAAACAAAATTAAAACGAGGAAACGACCGTCGATCAGGGGGTTTTTCGCAAATCCGGGCTGCGCAACCCGGCGTAGCGGGGTTGGTTGGCTAAAGTAGCTCGTTCTACCCCAAAATCATATATTTTACGTCGGATAACTCATTCCGGATTGTGAGATACGCCCGATCTAAGGTCCGATGGTCCGGATCACTTCTGTCGCCGACCGTGCCTTTTCTGATCCATCTTAGGCATGAAATTGTCCGCGACCCGCTCTACATCACCATGGAAGTCTTGAATCAAGCTTGTGTTAATGTTTTCCCTTCATCCATGTCCGTGTGATATTACTAACAGTTTGGATGAAAATAAATATGTAGGCCCTAGAAAGGTTTCAACCGTGGAAGTCATTATTGCAACTGTTTCCAATGGCATGGTCCGCTTAATCTTTAGGTATGTTTAAATTTCAGTCTCAACTCCTTAAATAATAAGAAAAAATGGATGAAATGAGTTAATAGACTAGATACATTTATGATGGGCATAAGATAGTTTACTCAAAACATGAGATATGTGTTATATCCAAATCGTCTATCCATTGGTAAGCTTGTTTTAAACCTTGAGGTAAAAAATAAGAAAGATCTAATTATCAGTTGGATCACACTGCAAAAACCAATGAGATATTGAACTTCTATAAATGAAATCTTTTTTAGGGTTTCGAAAGTCTTAGATTAATATAAAATTTATTTTTCCTCTTTATTCAGGTACATGTGAGCTTTATAGTGGGCTTATAAATTTTTTAATGGTGAAAATCATTATCCCAGCTGCTATTTATGGTGTGACTAGATAACCTTTAGATATGTGTTCAAAAGAGATCAAAGTTATAATGCTCTAGAATAATTTCTAAAAATACTAGATAATTTTTAGATATGATTTATGCTGAATAATATTTTAAAATAATCTCTAAAAATACATAACCAGTGTACCTATAATAAATAGGTCACTTTTGGCCATGTAACTTTGATTTCCTTTCAACCACTCGTACAACTCAAAGCTCGAGGAGAGTCAGTATCGTCTTCGCACGACACGTACAGAGGTACACCAGCGAATCCACTTGCAACGGTTGTACGAAGCACGTGCAATGCGAGAGTTTCCTGGCCCCGCTACGGTAATGCGTGTGATCGCGAGTTCGGTGGATCTCTGGATCCACTGAGGTGAGTAGATCCTTAACTGCGGGGCCCACTCTGATGTATTTTCCTTACGTTCACGCCGTCCATCCATTTTGACAGCTCATTTTAGAGTATGATCTTAAAAATGAAGCATATCAACGTATCAGATGGACATCACTGCAGGAGACCGTGGTGATTGACCATTAATTTTTTTGTGGGCCACATAAGTTTTGGATAAATCTGATATTTATGTGGTCCCTTCGTCCGGATCTTTGTCACCTTATCAACGGATTGAATGGAAAATAAGTATTCCTTTGGCCTTTAAGAAAATTTTAACATTGGGTATAACACATACACCACCCACCTAGCTGTGTGTTTGAGGTCACTAAGTTCTGTGGGTCACATGTATGTGCTGTATCCAAAATATTTATTTATCTGAGCTAGTGCAAAATCTTCAATGAAAATAAGATAAATCCGGATTAAGTGAATCACACATCAAAAAGTAACGAGAATTGAACGTCTACTATTAAAATTATTAAAATGGTTGAGGTCCAAAACATGCTTTGCATCAATATGATGTTTGTTTTTAGTCTCATCCATATCTGTCTGACCTCCTGAACAAGAGAATGGATAGAAAATAAATGTTACGTTGGATCGGTCCCTGTTGCAATCTGTGAAGTGGTCCAAGGTTTAGGATATGATTTATTATTTAATAAGACTTATTTTTGGGCTCATACTCTAAAATGATTTGAACGGTAAATATATCATTGTGGGCCATGTAACTTTGATCTCTTTTGAACCGTTCAACTCACACTACACAAACCCACAGCAGCCCAGTCCATTGTGTGTGACCAGCCAATCCACTTCTAGTAATTTGGGTCTACCACTGTGACGTGTCTGATGGCCACGGACAGTGATCCCCAACTACCCCAGGTCGGTGGTGCACGGTCCATCCAATTTATTATGTGGGCTAACAGAATTGCAAATGTTGTGCAAATTGCACCCTGAGGGTTTGAAGGAGGTGTAAGACATTATTATGTGGTCCATCCAATTAAGGTCCTGTTTGATTTTTACCGTTTCAAGAAACGCTAAATACCTTGGAAATGGTTGGTTATTACTGTTTCACCTGTTTGAATATTCATGGGAATTCCATTTCTTGAAAACTGGTTCAAAAGTAGTAGTGACCATTTTAGGACCTCATCTTGATGTATATGATATGTCTGTTCTGTTCATTTATTTTATCACAACATTTTAAGATATGAGAAGAAAAATGAATTAGATCCAATACTCAATTGGCACATACCAAAAGAAACAGTGGCCTCAGGAAGTTTTTAATGATAAGTATTTAATTCACTTTTTTCTAAAGCGTGGTCCACTTGAACTTTTGATATGCCTCATTTTTTGGCTTATATTATAAATCCATCTGACATAATGGGTGAACGGTATAAATATATGATATGCATCATGGTGAGACCCACAAATATTTTACAATATTTATTTTTACATTGAATGATAATAAATATTTTGCAACTGAGGAGGGAAATATTTATTATCATTCACGGGGCATTTCCATTGAAATTAGAAAATCAAACGCCACGTGAATGGTAATAAATATTTTCCTCCTTAATTGTCACACTCTTCCTTGTAATTGATTTGATAGCTTACTTTTTACCATGTAAACATGGTAAATATTGTGAAATGTTTGTGAGTCTCATCATGATGCATATCGTATATCTATATCGTTCACCCATTATCTCAGATAAATTTATAATATAAGCTAAAAAATAAGGCATAACTAAAGCTCAAGTGAACTAAAATGTTGTGATAAAATGGTTGGAGGGAATATTTATATCATATACATTAAGATGAGGTCCTAAAATGGCTACTACTGCTTTTGAACTAGCTTCCCAAAATTGAATTTCCCATGAATATTCAAACAGCTGATACGATAATAATCACCCATTTCCAAGGTTATTTACCGTGTGCTAGCTGGCATTAAGGTGAATGATGGTAGAAGATATATTGGAAAATTAAAAATTAAAAACATTTAGTTTTACCACCGGGCTAAATTATATATTCAAGCTTGATTCAGCTTTTTATCAATTGTTTTGGAAAACCGCTGCAACATACAAGCGGCTTTTGTTATTTTAATATGAAACCACGGTTTTATTGGACGCGGATTGCCTCTACTGACATTGCCAGTAGCCACTCGCTGCTGTTGTGGTCAATGAGCCCACCAGCTCTGAGGTTGGAAAGATTAGGTCTTAACCGAAATGAATTGTTAAGATTAATGGTTAGGATTGTCCAAGAATCACAAAAATAAAAAGAGGGGAAAAAAATAAACACACTTGGAACCGATCTTCGCCGAATAGACATTAGAATAAATCACCGGACAAAAATACAACTTCTATATAAAAAATAAAAATAAAAATTCAACTTTTAGGATCCCCGTTTTGGGATTCTCGCTCATGATTTTTTCTTGGTTTTCCTCTTTCTTCTTTAGTTTCAGTTGGGTCCCCAACAGCTCAAATACATTACTTTCCTCAGTGACTCTTCCGACTGCTTCGTTTTCTCAACTCCATCTCTTTTCTTTGTTACAAGAGAGGAATCAAGAGAAGGAGAGAGTCTCTTGGCCTGTGCATACGATCCGATGCTCTTCTTTGCTTGCTGATGTAAAGATCTGAAAGCATAATTCCATCTACAAATACCTTGATCTTTCAGTGCTTCAACCGCTCCAACGCTTACAGCGACGATCCATGCTCTGCTTATCGAACTCATCTCTGTCCAGTGCTGCTGCTTCTTGGGTTTGAAAAGAACGGAATTTTTTAGGGGTGGATTGTTGTGTAATTGGATGTGGAAAGAGGAGTGGCAGTGAAAGATTATATAAACAGACCACGAAAGATGGGAGTTTACAAAAAACGGAGGCGGATTTTTGGCTGCAAGGTACTCGTTTCGAAAAACCGCTTTCTCCTCTCCAACATACCAGCGGCTTTTGTGTTTTTTGATAGAAACCACGGTATTGCAAAGGAACGGAATCCACTCCGACACCTGTTGTACGAAGAGCGTGCGATACGTGAGATTACTGGGCCCACACATGTTTACTGTGCGGTTTGGATTCATAAAATGATGAGCGCGACTTTGGCCGCGACGCTGGAACCAGCGATGTAGGGCCCACTTGGATGTGTTCATCGTATATCCAGGTCGTTCATCTATTTTTATAACTCATTTTAATATATACTCTTAAAATTGAAACAGATACAACTTTCAGGTGGCCCACACCATCAGAAACAATGATTATTGAACGCTTACAATTAAAACCGTCTTAGCATTCATCATTGATGCTTACTGAACATCCAACCTGTTGATAAGGTAACACATCCGGGGATGAAAGGAAAGACAAAAAAAATTAATATCAGCTTATTTTAAAACTTATTTAGCCCATAAAAAGGTTTTAATTACCAATAGCCGTTGTTTTTTGTTCTGTGGTCCACCTAAAATTTGAATTCAGTTTTACAACTATGGGCTAAAATAAGTTGTAAAAACAGATAAACAGCACAAAATACAATGCATATATCAAGGTAGGCCCTACCATTAAGGTCTCAGCCACATGGCTGGTTACAGGGTTTCAGCTTAATTGTGCTCTAAAATAATATAAAAAAAATTAATGGACCGTTATGGTGGAGCCCATAGTTTTGCCATGAGCATAGGTTCCGGATGTTGGTGATGCATTCTACACTAGGCTCTCAATATCTTTCTCCACTGCAAAAATTGGGCACAAATCATAGTATAGAATGCAGCACCCTAGGTTGTTAATGTGTTGATGTGGAAATATTATGTGAGCCCTGGCCCACTATGACGTATGTGTCGTATTCTTACTATCCATTTATGTTTTTGCATCATTTTAAAGCAGAAGCCAAAAAATGAGACATATCTAAAGCTCAATTGAACCATTTATGTTTTCACATCATTTTAAAGCATGAGCCAAAAAATGAGGCATATCTAAATCTCAATTGAACCACATCATAGAAAGCAATGGGGGACAATGACGCCTGCTTAAAACTTTCCTAGGGCCATTGGATTGTTGGATGGATCATAGATCAATTGATAGTTGGCTCATAAAGAATTCCAAGTTAGTGAAAACTTCAATTGATGAATGGATTGATAGTTGGTTTAGAAAGAATTTCAATTTAGTCAAAAGCTCAATTGATGAATGGATCAAACAAAAGGGGTTGGTGGATTGAATATGGATGACTCAATGACTAATAAGATAAATACTTTCATGATCATCCAATCATACTCTACTATAATTGACACCCACGTAGCTTCTTAATAACAAACGAAATGCATGAATTGGGGGTTATTAGTGAGGATCATGACTTCATTGGTGTAAAATAGGTGAAGACTCATGCATTAGACATGGAAAATTGCAAAAAAGAAACAAAGAAATGCAAGGTAAGATGACATTTTATAAAACTTATTTCATGAATAAAATTCTAATTCAATGTGTGGGCCTGAACCATCCGTTGTTACCCATACAAAAATGACATGCAACAAAGGCAGGTCTCAACAAAGGCAGGTCTTTGAGATGGGGTTATTGCAGGATGAGTTTAATTTTTCAAGTGGAAGGTTATGGAGCTATGATTGTCACTGCAGGAGTTGAAACCATGGAAGCAAAAAAAGGTCAAAGCTCACATAGATGGAATTATGCCTTGAAATGTTTACATCGACAGGTGAATACGAATAGTAACATCAGCTAAGAGTCTCTCATACCCTCAATTCTCCTCTACTTGACAGGAGAGATGTAGAGGAGAAGCTAAAGCAATGGAAAGTGTTATGGAAAATTTGGGCTCACAATACAACGCTGCTCCGAGGGCAAGTCCGAGCCGAGTCGTGACCCTCCCGACCTGTTTCAAGACGCGACCCATCCGAGCAGCCGACTTGGTTGAGGTCGAACTCCGGATTATGATCCGATCGGATGATCGTCTACGTTATAGCCGTTCTGCTCTAGCCTGCGTTCCGAGCCGAGCATACAGTCCGAGCAGAGCGAACATTCCAAGCCGAACGCATGTTCAGATGCGCATATCCCACTCGCTGAACGTGGAAACTGTCATAACCAAACGTGGCCGATAATCTCGCTCGCAGATACGCATAATCCGCCAGATACGCTACATGATCGATAGATTGCGGGGGGTATCCTCACGATCCGGGAATCCCCCTAATCGTGCCGAGATTATCGGATCCGGACCACTCGACAGCCAAGTATAAATACTACATCACACCATATCTACAGGTACGTAAAATCGAGCTCTCCTTTACATTCTACTCAGACCCTAATTCCCTTGTCCTGACTTAGGCATCGGAGGGTCCCCCCGCTTAGCTAGCGTCACCTTTGCCTGCTTTCCTGGTGCAGGTCCCAGGGATCATACGTGGTGATCGACGAGGAGGGAGGGCTGACCGGATTTTGGCATCAACAGATTTTGGCGCCGTCTGTGGGAAACTTAAACTAGAAGTCAGGTTCTCATTTCCCCTAAGCAATGGCGAGGAAGAAGAAAGCTACAACAGTGCAGCCGCAACCTGATGAGCAGACTCGGTCGTCATCACCGCTTCATGCCGAGTCCGCTCCAAGGCCTTCCCAGCGTTCGCGTAATCAATCGAACAAGTACATCGCCATACAGAATGAGATCCAAGCCCTGCGTAACGAGATAAACCAGATGAAACAATAACGGGAGCCAGAACAACGCCCGGCTCAAGAACAACCAATTCTCGAGCCAGTGGTGCTGTTTGTAGAAACTCGCTCCATGCCGAAGAGTGTGAGGCCCGAAGTTCCCCAACGTTCAGGGGTACCTCAGTCGGGCCAAAATCTTCTTGCGGCACGTGGCGAGGTATCCACACGGAACGAGCCTTCTCGGGCTCCGACAACCGTCCACTCAGCCATATCCGCCCTACCACCCATGGACCTCCGTCATCAGTTAGAACGGAGGAGAGAAGGGAGAATATCGGAAGCTGAACATACCCCAAAGGTCGTCGCTGAAAACAAGGATCCATGAGAAGCGCGCTTTACAGAACTAAAGGATAAGTTCCAGATATTGGAGAAAAAGAAAGAACAATCGACAGTTCCGACCGCGATCCAGGCGATGATGGAAGAGACCGAGCCTCCCTTCAATTCGGCCATCATGGCTGAAGTGATGCCGCAAAGCTTTCGGATGCCTCCCATCATCCAGTATTCGGGATCTGGAGACCCATCCGAACACTTGGAGTCCTATCGATCCTGGATGCAGATCCAGACAGCAACGGATGCAATGATGTTAGGAGGTTCTCTATCAGCCTCACAGGGTCCGCTAGGATCTGGTATCGCCAACTGAAGCCTAGTTCCGTGGGTTCATTCGCAGAACTGAGTCGACTATTCCTTACGCAGTTCATAAGCGGTAAGAGAAGTTGGAAGCCCAACACTCACCTGCTTACCATTAAGCAGACCCCGAAGGAGTCGTTGAAGGATTACGTCGCCCGCTTCAACGAAGAAGCATTGCATGTCGAGGACTACGATCATAAGATGGCCCTCGCCGCCATTCTGAGCGGACTGAAAGAAGGAAAGTTTGCCTTTTCCATCGGAAAGAATGCACCAAAGACGCTAGCAGACTTCATGGCGAAAGCTCAGAAGTACACTAACGCAGAGGAGTTCACCAATGCCCGAAAGGGCACACAGGCGTCTAACTTGACGAACAAGGGGAAGAGACCCCGGAACAAAGACTCCCAGCCTACTAGCAAAAGGACGGATGACCGCGCTTCTCGCGATCGTCGTCCGAGCCGTAGGCCGGAAGAAAAATTCCGTTCCTACACTCCACTCAATACATCCACCGAGCAGATCCTGCTAGACATCCGAGGAGACAGACTACTCAATTGGCCAGTCTGTATGAGATGTGATCCCGAGCATCGAGACAAACGAAAATACTGTCGTTTCCACCGGAACCACGGTCATAACACGGACGATTGCGTAGATCTAAAGGACGAGATTGAGTCCCTCATCTGCAAAGGACATCTACGTCGTTATGCCAAAAAGGAGAAATCCGCTTCGAGAGAAGAACGGCGGCAAGAGCAGTCGAACAACCTCCCAGAGGAACCCGCTGAAATTCACACCATCTTCGGGGGCTCAGCTGGGGGAGGGGATTAGAACAGGGCACGGAAAGCCCATTCCCGGAGCTTCGAGTCAGAATACCACATTCACCTGACGGAACGTCCCAGCAAGGAACTCCGTATCGCTCCGTGCAGCCTGACCTTCACAGAAGATGATGCACGCGGAATCCAACATCCGCACGATGACGCGCTAGTGGTCACTATGACCATAACCAATCACAAAGTGTACCGCATCTTGGTAGACACCGGGAGTTCAGCTGACGTAATGTATTCTGAGGCGTTTGAGAAGTTGAGAATTCCACGGTCCAAGCTCCGACCCGTGAAAACTCCCTTGCACGGCTTTGCCGGAGAGAGAGTCATCTCCGAAGGAGCCATCTCCCTCCCAGTGACAGCAGGAGAAGGGTAACATCAAGTCACGTTTTTGGTTGACTTTTTAGTTGTCAATGTTCCATCAGTCCACAACGTGATTCTGGGCCGACCCTCCCTCAATGCAATGAGGGTGGTCGTCTCAACCTATCACCTGATGATAAAGTTCCCAGCCGAAGGTGGGATCGGTTATCTCCGAGGCGATCAACGCGAGGCCCGGAGGTGTTATGCGATAGTCGTAAGGAAAGGGGCCGTCAAACAAACGCTCGTAGTTGACGCCTTGAACCCTCGAGGATCGGCAGAAAGTTCCTCAGTCGAAGATCTGATGAGAATGCCGCTCGATGAATCAGATCCGAGCAAAACTGTTCAGCTCGGATCATCAATGAATCCCGAGTGGAGGAACGAGTTATTAGCCTTCTTGAGACAACACCGGGACATCTTCGCATGGTCACATGCAGATATGCCGGGGATCTCACCCGATGTGCAAGTCCACAGGCTGAGTGTGGACCCAGACCACCGGCCAGTTAAGCAAAAAAGAAGGTCGACCGATATGAGGCCATTGCCGAGGAGGTCTCCGTCCTGATCGATGTGGACTTCATAGAAGAAGTATACTACCCTGACTGGATAGCAAATGTCGTGCTCATCAGGAAGTCAAACGGGAAGTGGCGGGTCTGTGTAGACTACTCCGATCTGAATAAGGCGTGTCCCAATGACAGCTTCTCGCTACCTCGGATCGATCAACTGGTGGACAGCACAGCCAGGCATGAGCTACTCTCGTTCCTGGACGCATATTTCGGATACAACCAGATCGCAATGTATCCCCCAGACAGGCAGAAGACAACCTTTGTCACGGACAGAGGACTCTACTGTTACCGGGTCATGCCGTTCGGCCTGAAAAAATGCTGGGGCAACATATCAGAGGTTGGTGAATCAGATGTTCGCCAAACAGATCGGACACAGCATGGAGGTGTATGTGGACGATATGCTGGTGAAAAGTGTCAAAGCCTCCGACCACCTCGCTGATTTCAAAGAAACATTCAATGTCCTCCGTGAATATCAGATAAAGCTTAACCCCGCCAAGTGTGTGTTCGGAGTTGAGTCAGGGAAGTTCCTCGGCTTCCAGGTCAGTCAACGAGAGATTGAAGCCAACCCAGACAAAATCAAGGCTCTCCTCGATATGAATTCGCCTCGAACTTTAAAAGAGATACAGTGTCTCATGGGAAGAGTTACCGCCCTCGAACGCTTTATATCTAGGGCTACAGACAAATGCCTTCCTTTCTTCCAACAACTGAAGGGCCACAAGAAGGCGGAGTGGACGCCGGATTGCGAGTAGGCCTTCCAGCAGCTGAAACAGTACTTGGGATCGCCGCCACTCTTATCCAAGCCAGAAGAGGGAGAGCCCTTGTTCTTCTACCTCGCCGTTTCGAACTCAGCCGTCAGCTCGGCTCTGATCTGAGAAGTCGGAACCAAGCAGTATCTCGTTTACTATATAAGCAAAGCAATGGTACTAGCAGAAACGAGGTACCAGTACTTAGAGAAATTGGCGCTCTGCCTTGTCGTCTCGGCCAAAAGACTACGGCCGTACTTTCAGGCCCACTCCATAATCGTGCTATCGGACTCCCCTCTTAGGCAGATCTTCTAGAGACCCGAAGTGTCAGGCCGGATGACCAAATGGGTTGTAGAGCTCGGAGAGTTTGACATTCAGTTCCGGCCCAGGAAAGCACTCAAGGGACAATCCGTAGCCGACTTCATCACCGAGTTTACGACTCCGGACGAAGAGCAAGCCAGGAAGGAAGTCGAGATGACACCGCCCGCCCCGCTGATCAATCAAGAGCCTGCATCAGACCCGGGGTGGGTCTTTTATGTTGATGGATCCTCCAACGTTAAAGGAGCAGGAGCCGGTGTCGTCCTGGTTGCGCCTGATTCAACGATGATCCAATACGCCATCAGGCTCGGGTTCAAAGCTTCAAACAATGAAGCCAATACGAAGCACTGCTGGCTGGGCTCAGACTGGCGACGAGCCTAAGTGTTCAGACCCTGCGAGTCCGCAGCGACTCACAGTTGGTGGTGAACCATATCTCCTCAGAATACGAAGCTAAGGAAGTCAAAATGATCGCCTATCTTGAAGAGGCGAGGAAACTGATCGAGAAATTCTGGAGCTGCACCGTCCGGCAGGTCCCCAGAGTCGAGAACTCATGGGCCGACGCCTTAGCAAAGCTCGCCTTTGCCTCCGAGTGTAAGATCTCACATTTTGTTCTGGTCAAGTTCGTTGAGCACCCAAGCATCGGCCAGTCAGAGGAGGTCAGCCCCGTCCAGTCCATCCCCAGTTGGATGGACCCCATTTTCAATTATCTATCAACCGGTGAAACCCTCCCAGATAAACTTGAGGCGAGGCGACTTACGGTCCGAGCGGCCCGGTACGCCATATTGGACGGAGTGTTGTACAAGAAGGGGCATTCTCAGCCTTACCTTAGATGTCTCCGACCGGATGAAGCCGATTATGTGATTCGGGAGATTCACGAGGGAATCTGCGGAAATTACTCGGGCAGCCGTGCCTTAGCCATGAAGATACTTCGTCAAGGGTATTTCTGGCCAACTCTCAAGTAAGACTCCAAGAATTTCGTTTGGAAGTGTGACAAGTGCCAACGTTTTGCTGCTGTGCCGAGGCAACTAGCAGAAGAAATGACCCCCATGAGTGGGCCATGGCCGTTCGCTCAATGGGAGATCGACATCATCAGTCCCTTGCCCACTGGGAAGGGACAGGTCAAGTTTGCTATAGTCGCGGTCGACTATTTCACCAAGTGGGCTGAGGCTGAGTCAGTTGCAAAGATCACCGAGCAGAAAGTGATCAACTTTGTGTGAAAAAATATCATCTGCCGGTTCGGGATTCTGAGGACCATCGTTTCTGATAACGGCTGCCAATTTGATAACGATAAGTTCCGTAGCATGTGTCGAGGGCTCGGCATTGTGAACGCTTACTCATCGCCTCGGCGCCCGCAATCGAACGGACAAGTAGAGGCGGTCAACAAGATCATCAAGCATCATCTCAAGACGAAGCTGAAAAAGTCAAAATGAAATTGGGCCGAAGAGCTCCCTTTCGTCCTCTGGGCTACAGGACTACAGCCCAGACTTCGACAGGTGAAATCCCATTTTTGTTATCCTACGGCTCGGAGGCAATGGTGCCGGTAGAAATCGGACTTCCTACAGCGCGGGTCAGGGGCTTCGAAGAAAGTCTTAACTCCGAGTAGATAACAGCTAATTTGGATTTGCTCGAGGAACTCAGAGAAGTTTCCAAGATCCGAGCAGCGGCTCGACACCAGCAGGTAGCGCGCTTCTACAACTCTAAAGTCAAAATCAGGCGCTTCCGACCAGGAGACTTAGTCCTCCGACGGGTTTTTCAGAACACGGCCGAGCCAGGGGCAGAAGCGCTCGGACCCAATTAGGAAGGTCCATACCGTGTGGTCAGATCTGCCAAACCGGGCTCGTACCACCTGGAAAACCTCGAAGGCTGTTATCTCCCTCATCCCTGGAACGCCGAGCATTTGAAGATCTACTACCCGTGAGGAAATAGCCTTTAAGGCTCATGATGCAATGTATGCCTCCGAGCGACTGACCTTTAAGGCTCTTAATAAAAGATCGATTCTACCTTTGAATGCTTGTTCGATTGCCCTATCCGCACAAGTACGAGATAAATGGTCCGATCCCTTAAGGAATCGGAACCCAACCTTACGAGAGATCGACGAGGCATCCCTAAAGGGAAAAAGCCTAATAAATGGTCCGATCCTCTAAGGATCGGAACCTAACCCCACGAAAGATCGACAAGGCATCCCTTCAAGAAAAAAAAGCCTAATAACGTTCCTACCCCCCAATTAAGTGTTTAGCTCAGTATACGGTAAAACAAAGGCGACGAGCCGAGCATCCAAAGAGATCAGACCCAGCTAAAACTTGGGCCGAGGAGGCTCGGACAACCGACTCTAAAAATCAACTAAACGACAGCGGATTAAGCTCATCAGCTCAACATCTCAAGCAAATCAACGATGTGACAAGAATATTTTTCATTAAAATCCCCTCGGATGGCCAAAAGAACATAGGTACATTGAAAAAAAAAAGAAGTCTTCAAGCAGGAGGAGGAGCTTGGGCATCAGGAACCTGGGCGTCGGGAGCTGGTTGCGAGCGGACTATGTCAGCCGAGGTATCTTCAGAATTGTCAAGTAAGAGGAAATCGAGATCTAGGTCTGGGTACAAACCCAGAACCGCCTCGAGGCATGCGTCGAAGCTGCAATTGTAGAACGTTGCGGCATCAGCATCCCTCTCTTTAGAAGTCTTGAAGCTCTCGACTGCAGCAGCAACCCCTGTGGCCAAAGAGGCCTCGTCCTTCACCCTCTGAGCCTCCACGGCTTGGTTCACGGCTCGTGTCTGCTCCTCAGTCGCCTCGGCCTTGGCACTATTCAGAGCTTCTCCAAACCGAACCGTCTCCACGGCCAAGGAGTCCGCATGGGCCCTGACATGGATCAGCTCAGCAGTTGCTGCGTCACCGCTCTTCTTAAAATCATCTGCCTTTTCCTGCAGATGTAGCTCCCTAGCCTTCAAGTCCACGACGACTCCCTGCAGTCCCCTGAGCCTGACTCTCTCACCCGTAATCTGTTGGCGGAGGCCAGTCTCCTCAGACCTCAAGGCCGTCACTTCGGCCCGGAGAGCCTCCAACTCCGCTTCCTTCCCCTTGTACTCTCACACTCTCTGTCGAATGGAGAGTAGCACCGGGACGACCTTAAAAGAAAATAAAAATCAGTTTCTACGGAATGTGCATAACAACATCAAAGAAAGAAGGTCTTCTAGGAGACTTACCATATAACATACGGAGGCGAAGTCGTTCAGGAAGCCTCCCTCCGATCGCTCAAGGGTCTGGGCGATGTCTTCCTCCTTGGCATGCTTGGCGGCCCACGAAGCCAAGCATGCCATGTGATAGCCGGGTTTGAACCTCCCCCCGCTCGTGTCCGCTTGGGCCGAGGCCTCAGCCCCTTCGGCCCCTACCCGACTGTCGGCTGAGTTTTGACCCTTGACGCGACCCTCCCCCTCAACCTCGGGGGGGAGGGGGGAAGGCACATTTTCAGCTACCCTGTTGGCTCCCTCTCTCTCAGAGGATGAGGGAACAGCGATGGGGAGCTCGGGGGCTGCGGCGGGAACGGTGGTGGGAGGAAGGGTGTCGGAGGGAGCCCGAGCAACAGAGCTCGGCGCAGCCGGGGTATCAGCCTCGGTTACTCGGACGACGTACCACTAGCCGAAACACCACCGGAGGAGCCGCGACAGTGCTAGGGCGCTTCGAAGCAGGCAGCGCAGAGGGAGTGCCAGCGGGCCTCGGTGCCGGACTTGATGGAGTTGGTGCAGTAGAAGATTCTCCCACACAAGGGAGAGCCAGCTTCTTCCGAGTGATCTTCACTCGGGGGGCTTCTTTGAGTAGCTTCGCTGCCCTCGGAGCTGCTTTCCTCTTCCATGCCCCAGATGCCTCAGCCATGTCGGTGAAAGAAAACTGTCAGCTACTAAGTGAAGGAAAGATTATTGAAGAGGTCAGGACAGCTTACTCAGAGAGGTGGCCAGAGGTTGGGATTTGTAGAGCCCGGACCGGTGAAGGTTGGCCGCAGTTATCAGATCGGCCCAGGAGCGAAGCGACTCCAACCGCGCTCTGGCCTTTGCGACCTGATTCTTCTGGTCCGAGTCTAGGAGCGGCAACCCCTTTGCAAAAGCTGCAAAACAAAAAAATGTCACTTCTACGAAAACAGGTGAAAATCAAAATAGTGACTCAGATGTAAAATGAAGTCCGACCTGGCTTTGTAAAATGGGTCGGAACCCGAGTTGTCAAGGTCCCAAGCTCAGCCGTCGGGGCCTTCCAATCACCTGCCGCCCAGAACCATTTGTTCTTCCAGTCCTTATTGGAAGACGGCAGGTGCATCACCAACCCCGACCCTTTGCTCCCCGAGTCGCGAAATAGTACCATAAGTCGTTACTATCATGCTTAACCATGTACAGGCTCAGCAGCTCCTCTAGGGTCAGCTCGGGTTCCCAACTTGCTTTCAAATTATGTAGGCCGAGATCATCACTCTCCATGCATTCGGAGCGAACTGTCCAGGAGCCAGCCCGACGTAGGTCGCCACCTTCCGGATGAAGGGATGCAGTGGGAGACGGACCCAACACTACAGTGAGCAGAGAAAAATGGTCACATCACCCTTAGCTGGAGCGCCAGCAACGTCCAAAGTGCCAGAAGCCCTTATTTGCATGGAGTCGGGGACCTGAAACTCCGAGCGGATCCATTCCATTTGGGATTCTGACATGACAGAACCCCCAAGGACAACCTCTGCGGTCCACAGATTCGCAGGCATATCAGTGGCGGTGGGAGTTTCGACTCGGCGTACTCGGGGAGCAGCCTTCTTACTGGGTTGTTAAGTCCTATCACCCAGTGTCTTTTGCTTTCGAGGCGGGGGTACGGGAGAGTGGCTTCGAAAGGGCCCTTGGAAGACCCGCTTTCTCTCCCGGTACTCCTCAGCTCGGAGTCGTCGCCATACTCGCGGACCATCTCCAGATCAGAAGACATTGAAGAAACAAGGGTGGAGGTGAGCAAGACTCACCGGATGATGGCCGGAAATCGCCTTTCTGCAGGAAACCTCGAGTTTGGCTGGAATCGCCTCTCGTCGGAAATTACCTCTCCGGTGTGCTCTCGCAAATCAGGACGTTAAAATGACTAACCAACGCCCGGAGCGCCTTATATAGGCAGCGAACGATTCTTGCATTGATGGCAAGCTTTAATGGCAGCAGTCGAATCGGCACGAGTCGATCTCCGAGTACACCTGGCAACGTTACATTGGCGGGATACGAACCGATCGTACGGGTCTGACATCGGGCTGCGTACCTCGACAGGTGAAGCGACGCCCCGACACTTGGAGTCGTCAAGCGAATACCTCCTGCCTGCGTGGCGACTTCTCATAGGTTGGGAAGAGATTCGGGATCGTAACCGTCCCCACGTGTTGGCCAAGGCAGTTAGCGCGCGTGATTCGAGATCCGTCATCATTGCGGCGAGGGCAGAAGATTTCCTACCTAAGTACTCTCCGAGCTGACAAGTAAACTCAAAGAGTAGGGGGCTTCTGTTATGGAAAATCTGAGCTCACAATACAACGCTACTCCGAGGGCAAGTCCGAGCCAAGTCGTGACCCTCCCAACCTGTTTCAAGACGCGACCCATCCGAGCAGCCGACTTGGTTGAAGTCGGACTCCGGATTATGATCCGATCGGATGATCGTCTATGTTATAGCCGTTCTGTTCTAGCCTGCGTTCCGAGCCGAGCATACAGTCCAAGCAGAGCGAACATTCCAAGCCGAACGCATGTTCAGATGCGCATATCCCACTCGCTGAACGTGGAAACTGCCATAACCAAACGTGGCCGATAACCTCGCTCGCAGATACGCATAATCCGCCAGATACGCTACATGATCGATAGAATGCGAGGGGTATCCCCACGATCCGGGAATCCCCCTGATCGTGCTGAGATTATCGGATCCGGACCACTCGACAGCCAAGTATAAATACTACATCACACCATATCTACAGGTACGTAAAATCGAGCTCTCCTCTACATTCTACTCAGACCCTGATTCCTTTGTCCTGACTTAGGCATCGGAGGGTCTCCCGGCTTAGCCAGGGTCACCTTTGCCTGCTTTCCTGGTGCAGGTCTCAGGGATCATATGTGGTGATCGACGAGGAGGGAGGGCTGACCGGATTTTGGCATCAACAGAAAGAATGAAAGTGGTGAATTTAAGCTTTTGGGTTCCCAACTAAAACATAAAAAGAAGGCCCTTGTTGATATATATAATTCATGACAAACATTTACTACTGTAGTTGGATGTTTTACTTTTCTTTTTGTGGGCCATGAGCATCAATTATCTCAATTCAGCTGTGTTTGGATGCAGTATTGAATTGGATCCCAATAGTCAGTTCAATAAACAAGAAATGATCAAATCATCATCACCTTCATTATTATTCACGTGAGAATGGTTTAGGCTTCAGAATGCAATCCCATTGCTTTGGAATTGGATCTGGAAAGGAATGTAACTGCCATTCGGTCGTTGCTTCTTGGAAACATCCTTAGTATGTGATCCAAAAACTAAGGCATTTTTCACATCCAAATGCAAAGCTTTTTTAATTCATGTCTTACCAAAACTCACTATATACGTACTTATATTCATATAACATAAATTTTCTAAGAAAATTAACTAGACTCCTAAGATGGGTCGATCTGTGAAGGCATTGATAGATCGAGAATTGATGAATGCAAAAATCCAAATGGCACTTAACTCGAGGACTTGTTTGGCAGTTTGAATCTTGCAACTAATGAAATTCAGTACATTTTGCAAATCAGCTTTGAGTTGGAAATGCTACCAAAAAAAAAAAAGCTTTTTGAGGAATTTTGATTCCTCTAAAAGTCCTTAATAGCATACGAAGCCCTTAATTAAAAAAATGAAAAAACAGGAATTCAAAAGGTTGCCAAACGAGCTGAAGGGTGCATGCCCAATACTTTGAATTTGAAGTAATGCGAATGCATTTTACTTGAAATTAATGTATTTGCAATCCATTATTCAGACCCTTGAAAAATCTCTTTTTTTTTCGCTGCTCGGAGTCAAAAATGCAGCAAGAAGAAATATATTTGCTAACCAAAATGATTTGGGAAGACTAACGGCGAGGATTGTCCAAGAATAAAAAATTATAAAAGAAACACAAATGGGGAAAAAAAAGAATTAAAAAAAAAAAAGCACTTGGAACCAATCTTTGCAAAATAGGGATTAGTATAAATCACCAGCCAAATTACAACTACTATACAAAATTCAACTTTTAGGATCCCCGTCGTGGGATTCCCGCCCATGATTTTTCTCTGTTTTGCGTTTCTTCTTTAGTTTCAGTTGGGTCCCCAACAGCTCAAATACATTACTTTCCTCAGTGATTCTTCTGACTGCTTCGTTTTCTCAACTTCATCTCTTCTCTTTGTTACAAGAGAGGAATCGAGAGAAGGAGAGAGTCTCTTGGCTTGTGCATACGATCCAGTGCTCTTCTTTACTTGCTGATGTAGAGATCTCAAAGCATAGTTCCATCTACAAAAGCCCTGATCTTTCAGTGCTTCAACTGCTCCCACGCTTGCGGCGACCATCCATGCTCTGCTCGTCGAACTCATCTCTGTCCACTGCTGATGCTGCTACTTGGGTTGGCTTTGACAAGAAGGGAATTTCCAAGGAGTGGATTGTTGGGTTTTTTGATGAGATAGGAGTGGAAGTGAGAGAGATTATATATACAGCTCATGAGAAATGGGAGGTTACAGAAACCAGAGGCGGGTTTTTTTGCTCGTTTTGGGAAACCGCGGTCTCCTGTCCAACATACCGGCGGCTTTTGTTTTTTATATAAAAACCACCGTTTTGCAAAGGAACGAAATCCGCTCCAACGCCTGTTGTACGAAGAGCGTGCGATACGTCGTTTCTTGGGGCCACCAGGACGGGGTGTATGATGGACGACTTGGATTGGATAGTGAACCCTCCACTGCCTAAGTCGGCGAAATCGGCCTTCCGTTCTGGTAACTCGGGACACTGTAGCGTACTGTGTAAACTCTGTGGGGGCCATGATCATTCACGAGTCTTATCCATCCATATCCTTATTTTAGATATGAGACCAAAATCGAAGCACATCTAAAGTACCAGTAGACCATACGATAGGGAAGTGAATTGAACACTTAACATTGAAATCTTAACAGGCCACGCAGGTTTTGGATATATTTGAGTTTTCCCTTCATCTATGATTGCGTGTGACCTCATGAAAAGGTTGTTCGGCAAATAAATATCGTTCTTATCCCTAGGAAGGTTTCCACTGGGAGTTCTGGATATACATAACCCCTACAATGATACGAAGAAACCAATGGTGGATAAGCCACATAAGCCGCGTGCATTCATGGTGAGCTTACCAAGGTTTGCTTAGTAGACGAGGTCATGGATTTGAGTACCCATTGTGGCGTGGGGATGTGAGTGACAGTGTAACAAAAAAAAAAAAAAAGAGTTTACTAAGTACAATAAAACATATTGAGTCAGGTAGTATGCTATCTGATTTTCAAGTTGGTGGTCCATCCATTTTGCTAGCTATTTTTAGGGCGTAAGCTTATATATGAGACAAATTTAAAGCTTAAGTAGACTACACCACAAGAAACAATATGGATTGAATGGCTGGCGGTTAAAAAAATAATAATAATTAATGGCCCACTGCGAAGTTGTTTTTGCCAATCAACATAGGAAGCAAATTTCTTGCAAATTTCTTGCAAAAAGCCGTCCGAAAGTACCTGTGTTGGAAGTTGGGAAGTTCCTACATTAGAAGGTAGGTGGGGCCACCGTGATGTATGTGACTAAGAGCCCATTTTAGAACATGCAACAAAAATGGATAACTTTTGACTTTAATTACACCTCTCTCTTTCTACATAAGCATCACAGCATGTGCAGGCACGTGGACACAAAGATGTAGGAAAAAGTAAAGGACCATTATATGGATGGTTAAGACCAAAAGAAATTATGCTAGAGAATTCAATCGAAGGGACCAATGCGCTCTATAGCTTCCAATGGCCATATTATGGGATTAGTTGTTTGTTTCATGTGTAGTTGGAAAGTTATCGGCATGCTCTATGTGATATCTTAGGGTTTAATTTTAGTTTTTAATTAAAAGTTTTATCATTTTTAGTAAGTTATGATTTTCAACATTTTAAGGTATTTTAGGGTTTTAAGAGTTCTATAATAGCTTAATTTTCTTGTTTGAATTATGAGAGAGACTTTGAATTACTTTAGAACTCATTTACCATTTTTAATAAATTTATTATTTTATGAAAGTTTTACTATTTCACAAAAGTTACAAATTGAATAATCAATGATAATAAAAAAATTTTAAAAAAAATCTTTTTAAGAAATTTCTTTATTCTTATGGATTCAAGCGCTATTTTGAATAGAAGATAATAATCTTTGTTTTTGTTAAGCGAGGTCTGACGACAATCCCAAGGGTGGTATTCCTTTGACAATCGAGCATTACCTGAGCTGAAGTTTAGGCCTCTTCATACAGAATTTATCAATGCAAGAGAAGAATGCAACAATAGTTTGGTCGACCAAGGCCATGGATTGCAAATACAATCGTGGCGATAAAAGACTTGTGACCGGCAAAAGGTTCTATAGTCAATCAGGTTTATGGTCAAATGCCTTTCAGCCAATCAAATATTGAAAAAGAACATTAGATCCATGCAGATGAAAGACTACTGCTTGAGGACGGAAAAACAAAAAGTTGACCATTGTGAATGAAGGAGTTAAGGAATCCACCGTCAAATTACTTAATGGATCCAATGATGGATTGAATGCTCCCGACATGTATCAACACGCGCCATGACACCAAGAGGAATCAACCATTGGATTGCTGGATGGAGCCACATATGGATTGACAATTAGTCTAAGAAAATACTAATTTAGGCAAAACCTAAATTTATGGATGAATCAATAAACAGGATACCAATATTGACGAATACAATGACTTGATGGCGAATAAGATGAATATATACTTTCATGATCATCTTTTCATGTTCTACAAAATCAACACCCTTACACCTTTACAACAACAATTGAAGTACACTTGTCGAGGCCAAATAGTGAGGATCACAAATCCATTGCTGCAAAAGAGGCGTACACAAAAGATTGCAAAGAAATGGAAGGTAAGAAGGCATTTTCTAAAATTTTACTTCGCAATTAAAATTCTGATCCATCATATAAGCCTTCACCATCAGTTGTTGCCGAAGATAAACAGGACGCACAACAAGAGCAGGTCACCACAATGAGCGACTACCATTCTAAACTCGAGGATTAGTTTAACTTTTCCAGTAAAGGAGTCATGAAACTATGAACTTTGTTGCGAGCATTGAGGCCTTGGAAGCGAGATTGAGGCTGATGTAGATGGAATTACACCTTCAGATGTTTACATCAACAGGTGACAGGTCATAACATAAGCAAGGAGACTCTCCCCTAATCCCAATTTTTCTCTGCCTAAGAGGAGAGATAGAGAAGCTAATGCAATTGAAAAAAATGAAAGTGATACGTTTGTGTTGTCGGGGTCCCAACTAAAACATAGAAGAAAGATCAATTGGGATTTTGTTGGTACAATTTCAAGACGAGCAATCGGCATTCTTGTGTTTGGATGTTTTACTTTTCCTGGCCATGAGCATCACTGATGTCAATTCAGCTGTGTTATAGTTCTTCTGATAAGCAAGAAATGATCAAGATCATCATAACCTTCATTACTGATCATGTGGGCAGGGGTTGGGCTTCAAGTGAATCCAGTTGCTTTAAAGTTGGTCCGGAAAAAGAATGTAATTGCCAAAACTTTGTTAATTTTGGGAATTAACATGCTTTGAAGTTGGTCTGGAAAGCTTTGTTAATTTAGATTAAGCATGCTATCTTTCTTATATCCTTGCCAAAACTCATTACATTCCTACATTAATTAGTATACGTTTCATTTAAATAATGTTTATAACAAAATTAACTAGACTCAAACCTGACTTGACCCAACTTGATTTCAACCTAGTTCAAGACAGTGGTCGACCCAACCCCAACTCAATTAAGACCCAATTTTAAACCAGGTCCAAAATGGTAGACCTATACCAAACCCAATTACACAACAGTTCCAGAAAAGGTCCATTAGGTAGCCAAGGGTCTGAGTAAAAATTGATAGCCCTAATTATCCCATGGTTTGGTGAAAGTTAGTGATTTGTGTCAAGTGGGGGCCTGGTTCAATAATCCAACCAATTAGAATATTGGGGTTGGTTAGAAACCCTATGCACTAATTAATCGAATCCTAAGATGGGTCGACCCAAAGGCAATGATAGATTGAGAATTGATGAATGAAAATATCTGAATGGCACTTAATTCAAGGGCTTGTTTGGAAGTATGAATTTTAAATCATATAGGAATTAGTGGATTTTGCAACTTGTGGGATTGAGTGCATTTTGCAAGTAAGTTTGAGATGAAGATGAAAATCCAAAAGAAAAGGAAAAAAAAAAAAAGAGGCAGTTTTGGGAGATTTTGATTCCTCTACAAATCCTTGCTACTAACCTCAAAAAGAAAAATCAGAAAACAGAAATCCTCCCTGCCAAACAAGCCCAAGGGTGGATGCCCAATATTTGATTTCGAAAGTAATGCCAATGCATTTGATTGGAAATTAATGCATACGCAATCCGTATGTTAATCATACCTGTTAACTGAAATGATTTGGCAAGATTAACGGATAGGATTATCCAAGAGTCATTAAAAGTAGAAAAGAAGAACAAAAAGGGAGAAAACACACACACACACTTAGAACTAATCTTTGCCGATTAGACATTAGTATAAATCGCCAGCCAAAATTACAACTTCTATACAAAATCCAATTTTAGGATCTCCGGTGTGGGATTCACGCCCACGATTTTTCTCTGTTTTGGTTTTCTTTTTTAGTTTCAGTTGGGTCCCCAACAGCTCAAATACATTACTTTCCTCAATGACTCTTCAGACTGCTTCATTTTCTCGACTCCATCTATTCTCTTTGTTACGAGAGAGGAATCTAAAGAAGGAGAGAGTCTCTTGGCTTGTGCATACGATCCGATGCTCTTCTTCGCTTGCTGATGTAAAGATCTGAAAGCATAATTCCATCTACAAATACCTTGATCTTTCAGTGCTTCAACCGCTCCGACGCTTGCAGCGACAATCCATGCTCTGCTCGCCGAACTCATCTCTGTCCAGTATTGATGTTGCTGCTTCTTGGGTTGGGTTTGAAAAGAAGGGATTTTTTGAGGAGTGGATTGTTGGATTTTTGGATGAGGAAAGAGAAGTGGCAAAGAGAGATTATATAGAGTACAGATAAGAAGAGATGAGAGGTTACAGAAACCAGAGGCGGATTTTTATCTACAAGGTGTTCGTTTTGGAAAACCGCCCTCTCCAACATACCAGCGGCTTTTGTGTTTTTTAATAGAAACCACGGTTTTTGCGAAGTAGCGGAATCCGCTTACAACGATTGTACGAAGCGCGTGCAATACGTGAGTTTCCTGGCGCCGCTACGGTGTTGCGTGTGGTCGTGAGTTAGGTGAGTAGATCCTGACTGAGGGGCGCACTCTGATGTATTTGCCTTACATCCACGCCGTCCATCCGTTTTGACGGCTCATTTTAGAGCATTATCTTAAAAACGAAGCATATCAACCTATCAGGTGGACCGCACCATATAAGGCTGTTCATGAGTCAAGCTAGCTCGAAAAACTTGCTCGACTCAGCTGAGTCAGCTCGGATTGACTCGGCTTGAATGGCCGATTCAAGCCGAGCCAAGCTAATTATTTGAAGCTCGAGTTGAGTTCAAGCCAAGTTCAACCAAGGAGCATTTCAACTCGACTCAACTCGAACTTGACTCGACTCAAAGCTCGAGCTTGAGCTCGACTCGGATCGATCAATAAATATATTAAATAATATATATATATATATATATATATATATATATATATATATTATAATATTGTAGACACTGAAAATCAGTGTCCACGCTGGTTTTGTATTTGTGATGTGATTATGAGGTACTAGGATGATTGTGGATATTGGAGTCGCCACTAGCCGGAAAATCTCGAAATCCCGCGGTCGGCTAGAACCACGAAATACGCAAGGTGAGGAAAATTCAGAGACTTTCCTACCTTAGACTGACTCCTAGTCTGCGATCCGGGATTCCGGACAAGGGACCTCGCTTACAAAGAGGGAAAGTGTTAGGCACCCTCTCTGTCCGTACAAATGTACGGTCTCTACTCAGTGTGGTAAAACAATCTCAAGGAATGATGGATGTTATGACCGAGATGGGACTAAGCACACACGTGGATTTCTGATGCTGTAAGATTTCAGCAAGCCACAGAGCATACGTCCAACAGCATGTCTAGAGGGCGGATGTGATGATGCTTATGCAAAGAGGTAAGAAAAATGGACTGGATCACTAGAAATTTCTGATGTGACAGGATCCGATATACGACAAGTCACAGAACATATGTTCACTAGAGATCTAGAGAAGTAGGGGAGTTGAGAAGGGAATAGATGTTATGATGAATGCTTGTATGTAAAATGAATGGATCTTTGGCTTGATCTTGAGTTGGCTAAGACATGAACCGGACCATGATCAGATATGGGCTAAGTTTATGGGTTGGAAAGGTTGAAAGGAAGGCTAGGGGGTGGCTGGAAAGATCAGATCTTTGAAGGCTTGGGAGCTCCTTCCCTTTCCTTCACTCTCTTCCTCACTCTCTCTCCCTCTCACTTTCTCTCTCTTGGATGAGAAGATGTTGTTGTTGAAAATGTGAAGAGGAGAGGGCTATTTATAGCCTTCTCCAATGGCATTGCTGTAAATTCTGGGTTTGAGAGGGGTGAAAGGTGAGGTGGCAAGTTATGGTTGGTTGTGAAGAGAGGAATACCACATGACACTCTCTCATTTGCTATGAGGGACAGTAAAACGGTAAATAATGAAGTTCAGAGGGGTAATTTTGAAGGAAGTTGACTTTTAAACACTGGGACAGCTGTCCGCACACGGGCCTCGAGCGGCGACACTTGAAGTACCGCAGGCGGTAGTCAGACTACCGCCTGGGCTCAGTTCAGGCTGGTTTCGCACGTGCGAGCTTTATACATCATGCGGGTTCGCCCAAAAGTCTTCTTTCAGATTTTTCGGCTCAGAAAAGTGAGTTTCGGCTTGGGTAAAGGAGATCTGAGTCATGGTATAGGGTACATGCGGGGTTGCATGTGCGTTGAATAGTTTGGATCGTGCTTTTGGGTTGCGGATTGGGGACCTTTGGGTTAGGATTCAGTTTAGGTTGGGATTCTGGTTCAAGGTACAATCATGGTTCCCGGATGGTCTTAGCCTTCTCAAGATGTAGCTTAGGTGAGGTGTGTACAAATATAATATATATTATATTATATTAATATAAGTTTTAAGTTTAAACTTAAAAATAAAAATAAAACACAAACCCTAGAGTCTCTCTCACCCAATAAGCTTGAGCTCGACTCGAGGTAAACTCGACTCGACTCAAACCACTAGCTCGACTCGAACTTGACTCGACAGCTTTGGCAAATAAGCCAAGCTTCAATGTTGAGCTCGAGGCCAAGCTCGACCTCGAGCTTGAACTCGAGTACATCATGGACAAGCCAAGCTGAGCTTGGCCCACCTCGACTCGACTCGGCTCGATGCCCACCTCTAGCACCACAGGAGACAACAGTGATTTACCATTAATTTTTTTGTGGGCCATGTAAGTTTTGGATAATTCTGATATTCATGTGGTCCCCTTCTTCCGGATCTTTGTCACCTTATCAACAGATACTCCTATAGCCTTTAAGAAATTTTTAACATTGGGTATAACACACCCACCACCCACCGGGCTAGTGTGTTTTAGGTCACCAAGTTCTGTGGGCCACATCATGATCTATATGTTATATTCAAATTGTCCATTTATTTGGTGAGCTTGTACCAAGTCTTCAATGAAAATAAATCAGATCCAAATAAAGTGAACCACACGGTAAAAAGTAATGAGGATTAAACGTCCACAGTTAATATCGTTTTCAGGTCAAAAAAGTTTTGCATCCATATGATATTTGATTTTAGTCTCCATCCATGTTTGTCTGAGCTCCCGAACAAGAGATCGGATAAAAAATAAATGTTATGGTCGACATTACCAATATCTTAATGGTGATAATTATCGGTCCTATTGCTATCCGTGGAGTGGTCCAAGGTTTAGGATATAACTTATCTTTGAGCTCATATTCTAACGATTGAAGGGTAAATATATCAGTGTGGGCAACATAACTTTGATCTCTTTTAAACTGTTCAACTCGCACTACGTGTACCCACACCAGCCAAGTCCGTTGTGTGTGACCAGCCAATCCGCTCTTATTTTTTCAGTCTACCACTGTGACGTGTCTGATGGCTACGGACAGTGACCCCCAACAACCCTAGGATGGTGGTGCAATGGTCCATCCATTTTATTACGTGGGCTATGGTGAATGGTGTTGGAAAATATATTGGAAAATTAAAAATTAAAATTATTTAGTTTTAGCACCGGCTGAATTTCAGTATAAATATACTGTCCTTTAAAGCTCTTTATCAATTGTTTTGGAAAACCGGTGCAACATACAAGCGGCTTTTGCTATTGTAATATGAAACCACGGTTTTGTAGAACGCGGATTGCCTCTACCGACGTTGCCAATAGCCACTGGCTGCTGTCGTGCTCAATGAGCCCACCACGATGTATTTGTCCATTCATTAGGGCGTAAACCAAACAATGATGCATATCAAAATTGCAGGTAGACTACACAACAGGAAATTGTGGTGATTGAATACCCACTATTAAAAATTGTGTCGGCCCACAAAAGTTTTGAATCAAGCTGTTTTTATGCTTTCCCTTTATCTAGGCCGTTGGACTTAATCAACAGGTTGAATGGTAAACAAACATCATAATGGATCTTAAGAAGTTTTAAATGGTAACCTTTAATCACCAATGTTTGCTTAGTGTGGTCAAATTTAGATTTAGATCTACCTTTTTTTTTTTTGACTCATATTCTAAAATAATAATTCAAAATGGATCAACAGCGTGCATAAAATACATGGATCATTGAGGCCTGTGGAGCACCATCTATGTGGCTAATGGCAGTGTCAATGACTCAATATCAATGCGCGTCTAGTTTTGTAAGGGAATGGAATCTTCCGCTGCAGCTGCTGTGTTAAGAGCGCCCCACACCTCACTTCTGTCCGCCCAGCGTGATATGTGCGCCTGACATCTTATCTGTCCATCCGTTGAGAAATCCCGTGTCATGGCCACGCTAAGGGCCTGTTCGGATGCCTGTAAGTTGGGTAAGTGAGAAGTGACTTATAGGGAAGTCACTTACAGGTGGTGTTTGGGGGAGAAAAATCACCTGTCTTACAGACAAATCTATCAAAAAACTGCAAAGGAATGGGGGTGGGAAGTCACTTCCCTAAAAGTGACTTACAAGCTCAGCGGTCAGATTTTTAAAAAGAGGAAAAGAGGGAGAAATACGCCAACCCACCAAATCTCTCTCCATCTCTGCAATCTCTCGTTACAGTTACCGCCTTTCGTCTCTTCTCCTCCTAAAATGGTAGGGTTTCATCTATCCTTTTTTTCTCCTTTGAAAACGGGAGTAGTTTGACGTTGCTCTATAAGGCACGCAGGTGTCCAAACAGTCACTTATATCTTGTAGATCATTTATCTGATTGGTCTCACTGTCTGTGGCCTGTGGTTAGTGATCCCATGATGTACTCATAGTGTTGGTGAATCTCTTAGATTGCACAGTTGAAATGTAAGTAATTTAATGATCTACATCAGTGTCGGTGAATCTTTTAGATCCTGAGCATCAAATTCCTCGTTAGAGAATAAGAAAAACTTTGATGATAGAGTAGGATTGATGATTATTAGATTGCACAGTTGGAATGCAAGTAATTTAATTATTAGATTTTCTATTAATGTTTTTAAGTTTATTGTCAATGCCTAAATTGAGTTATTACTCCATATTATAGATATTTTGAATTCGTAGGCTCACTTTTATAGCCCACTTGATGATTGGTTTAGCTTAATAATTATCTCAAATATTTATCTTGATGGGCTTAACAAAATAACATATTTGATCCTATATTTTTTTATATGTGATTAAAACATTTTAGAATGATTCTGCAATCTAAGCTCTGCTCGTTGTGAATATACAGCTTTCTACCTGTAAATAACTTACAGGTTATCCAAACAGAAAAACTAACTAACCTGTAAATGACTTACAACTTACATCCAAACAGGTTACCTGTAAGTAACTTTCACCTATAAGTGACTTACAGGTAAGTTACTTACAACTTAAAAAAAATTTACAGCAATCCAAACAGGCCCTAAGAGCCTGCTTGGATTTGGGCCAAGATGTCAAAGGCTAGCTAGCAGGGATCGGATTAAGTGTCACTGGGTGACACATGAGTTGGCGTTGCCATGATCATGAGGGCCACCTTGATGTATATGTTGTATATCAAAGCCGATGTATATGTTGTATATCAAGGCCGTGTATCAATTTTCAGTTCATTTTAAGTCATGGTTCCAAAAATGAAACAAATTCAAATCTTAAGTGGACTACACTATAGGAAATTGTGGTCATTCTAAAGGTTATTGTTATAATATTTGTTTGTTATCCAACTTATTAATAAGATCACGTGGATGCAGTGAACCAAAAGCACAAATATAGCTCAATCTAAAAGTTTTTGTGGCCCTAGGCCCTTTTGGTATGTGGGATTAAATAGTATAGAATTGTATTAGATGGGATTAACACCACGCAATGCTTGCATGTCTGGAAAGACCATGATATTTTGGCCATTCAATCCCTATGTTTGGAATAAAATTCTTAGAAAAAATATTAAATTAAGCACAAACTTGTTTGGTGGAATGTGGAATAATAATCAATTAAGCAAAAACTTGTTTGGTGGAATGTGGAATAATAATCAATTAAGCAAAAACTTGTTTGCTGGAATGGAATTCACAGCAAACGTTAGTCACTTGTACATGTATATAACTGAATGTTACGTGTGTTGATGACAAAATCTGGTCGGCCCTCTCTCCACTTCACCCTCTGCATATCGTCCCTAAAACCTGCACCAAGAGGAAAGGCAAAGGTGACCCTAGCTAAGCTGGGGGACCCTCCGATGCCTAAATTAGGACAAGGGAATCAGGGTCTATGTAGAGTAGAAGAGAACTCGATTTCACGTACCTGTAGACATAGCACTGCGGGCTATTTATACTTGCCTGTGGGGCGGTCCGGATCTGATGATCTCAGCACGATCAGAGGGATTCTGGGATCATGGAGATACTGCCCGCAATCTATTGATTGCGCTGCGTATCTGGCTGATAGTGCACATCTGCAAGCGAAGTTATCGGCCACATTTGGTTATGACAGTTTTCATGTAAAGAGAGTGGGACACACACATCAGAAGGTCTGCTCGGCTCGGCTTGTCAGGCCATATCGAAGAACGCTCCGAGTAGGACGCCATCCGACCAGTCATACCAAATTCGATCTGACTGACTTAAGCGCCTTGGAGTTGGGGGTAGCGGATTATCTGATCTGACAATTAGGACCAACTCCGAGCTGGCTTTGTCTCGAAAACGTTCGCCTGCTGTTGTTGCGATGTTGTAGTCTTGATCAGATGGATCATGCTTTGGGCACCTCAGCTCGGACTTCAAGTCTAGTTTATGTTTCGCCACGGGATCGGATCTCTCCATAACAGAAGCCCCCCACTCTTCGAGCTTGCTTGCGGGCTCGAAGAGTACTTATACAAGAAATCTTCCGCCCTTATCGCAATGATGACGGGTCTCGAATTGCCCGTGCTGGTCACTTTGGTTAACGCATGGCGACGGTTACGATCCCGGATCTTCTCCCAGCCTATGAGAAGTTGCCACGCAGGCTTGAGATAGCGTATTTATGATGGCACCGACCGCTGGGGCGTCGCTTCGCATGTCGAGGCACACTGCCCGATGTCAGAGCCGTACCGTCGGTTTGATTCTCATCTAATGCGGTGTTGCCATGTATGCTCGGAGATCGGCTCGTGCTGATTCGGCTGCTGCCATCAAAGCTTGTCATCAATGCGAAAATCCTTTGTTACCTATATAAGATGCCCCGTACTTTCATCTGCCATTTTACATTTTGGTTTATAAGAGCACACCGGAGGAGGCGATTTTCGACAAGAGGCAATTCCAGCCGATTTCGAAGTTTCCGGCAGAAGGCGATTTCTGACAATCACCCGGTGAGTCTCGCTGACCTTCGTCCTTCTTTCTGCCATGTCTTTCGATCTGGAAGTGGTTCGAGAATACAGCGATGACTCCAAGCCGGGGACCACTGAAAGTGGGAGTGGGTCTTCCAAAGGCCCTTTCGAGACCACTCTCTTATATCCTCCACCTCGAAAATAAAAAATGTTGGCTTCTAAGACCAAGCAGACCAGCAAGAAGACAGCCCCCGAGTCGAGACCACTGCCACCACCGAGATGCCAGCGAGTCTGCGTACCGCAGAGGTAGTTTTCGGAGGTTCTGTCATGTCAGAATCTCAAATGGAGTAGATTCGCTCAGAGTTTCAGATCCCTGACTCCGTTCAGATAAGGGATCCTAGTCCTTTGAACGCTGCTGGCGCTTCGGCCGAGGGGGAAGTGGATATCTTCCTTTGTGCGTTGCAATGCGGGGTCTGGCTCCCTCTGCATCCCTTCATCAGGAAGGTTGCAGCTCACCTTGGATTGACCTCCGAACAGTTTACTCCAAATGCCTAGAGGGTAATGATCTCTGCCGACATTATCTGGAGGTAAGTTGGTAACTCCGAACTGACTCCAAAGGAGCTGCTGAGCCTGTACCTGGTCAAGCATGATAGCATCGATCCATGGTACTATTTTGTGACTCGGGGGAGCAAGGGGTCGGGATTAGTGATACACCTGCCGACTTCCAACAAGGACTGGAAGAATAAGTGGTTCTGGGGTGGCAGGTGACTGGGAGATACCAGCGGCTGAGCTTAGGGCCTCGACGGCCTGTATTCCGACCCACTTTACGAGACCAGGTCGGACTTCATCTGGCATCCGGGTTGCTGTCTTGGTTTTCACATATTTTCGTTGAAGTGACATCTCTTTTTTTATTTTGCAGCTTTCACAAAGGGGTTACCGCTCATCGACTCGGTCCAGAAGAATCAGATTGTAAAGGCCAGAGCGCGTTCGGAGGCGCTTCGCTCCCGAGCTGATCGGATCACTGCGGCCAACCTCCACTGGTCTGAGCTCTGCAAATCCCAACCTTCACCTACATCCCTCAGTAAGCTGCCCTGATCTCTTCGATGAATTTTTCTTCAGTTATTTAGTAGTTGACATGATCTGCTTTTTCGCAGGTATGGCCGAGGCATCCGGGGCTCGGAAGAGAAAAGTGGCTCCGACCGCGGCGAAGTTACTAAAAGAAGCCCCCCGAGTGAAGATCACTTGGAAGAAGGTGGCTCCCTCTCGTGTGGGGGAGTCTTCCACTACGCCGACCCCAGCAACTCCAACACCGAGGCCAGTTGGCTTATCCTCCGTACTGCCGACTCCGGAGCGCCCTAGCACTGTCGCGGCTCCCACGGCAGTCTTGCGCCCATTGATACGGCCTCCACCAGGACTCGTCGAAATGACTATGGTTGGCACCCCAATCGTGCCGAGCTCTGTTGCTCGTCCAGCTCCCACCATAGCCGTTCTCCCCACTGCTGAGGTGCTTGCCGCGATCCCTGAGGCCCCCATTGTTGTTCCTTCCTCCTCCGAACGGGAGGAGGCCAATAAAATGGCTGAAAATACGATTCCCCCCCCTCCCCGAGGTTGAGGGAGAGGCCCATGCCGAAAGTCAAAACTCGACCGGCAGTAGGGTGGGGGCCGAGGGGGCTGAGGCCTCGGCTCAGGCTGGCACAAGTGGTGGGAGGTTTGAGCCCAGCTATCATATGGCGTGTTTGGCTTTGTGGGCTGCCAAGCATGCAAAGGAGGAGGATATCGCTCAGACCCTTGAGCGGTCGGAGGGGGGCTTCCTGAACGACTTCGCCTCCGTATGTTACATGGTATGTCTCCGAGAAGACTCTCTTTCTTTCATGTCGTTATACACATTCTGTAGATTCTGATCGTTGTTTCCTATTCAGGTCATCCCGGTGCTGCTCTCGATTCGGCAGAAGGTGCGGGAGTACAAGAAGAGGGAGGAGTTGGAGGCTCTTCAGGCCGAGGCAGCGACCTTAATGTCTGAGCAGACTAATCTACGCCAACAACTCACGGGCGAGAGGGCCAGGGTTAGGCGACTGCAGGAAGTCGTCGTCGACTTGAAAGCTAGGGAGCTGCATCTGCAAGACAAGGCAGATGGCTTTAAGAAGAGTGTGATGTAGTGTTCGCTGAGCTGACCCGCACCAGGGCCCACGCAGACTCTTTGGCCATGGAGACTACTCGGCTCAGTGAAGCCCTGAACCGCGCCAATGCCGAGGCGGCTGAAGAATGGACACGGGCCGTGAATCAGGCTGTGGAAGCTCAGCGGGCTAAGGACGAGGCTTTTTTAGCTGCAGCGGCTACCACCGCAGTTGAAAGTTTCAAGACCTCAAAGGAGAGGGACACTGAAGCTACAACGTTCTACAACCGCGGCTTCGACGCTTATCTCGAGGCAGTTCTGGGTTTATACCCAGACCTCGATCTTAATTTTCTCCTGCCCGACGACTCCAAAGATGCCCCGGCCGAAGTCGTCTGCTCGGATCAAGCCCTCGACGCCCAAGCTCCTGACGCCCAAGTTCCTCCTCCGACCTGAAGATACTTTATCATTTTTTTTAGAATCCATCGTTGTATCTTAACCAATGTACTTTTGCCCCTCCGAGGGGATTTAATAAAAAGCACAATTTTTTTTTACATTATGTCAACTTGCTGTGAGATGCTGTCCAGCTAATTTCTTTTTATGAGCCTAGTCCCTTGTTTGTTGCTTAATCCGTTTTCGGCCTAAGTCTTAGTTGAGTTCGATCTTTTGGAGTGCTCGGTTCGTCGCACATCAGGCGAGAGCTTTTCATTGTCGTATGTAGAGCCGAATACTCTACTGGAGAATCAGATTATGATTAGGCTTTCTCCCTCGAAAGGGATGCCTTGTCGATCTTTGTAGGATTAGGCTCCGACTCCTTAGGGGTCGGACCATTAGGTCATAGTCGTACTAACCAAGACAGTCGAGTAAACATCTGAGGCCGAATCAGAATTTTTATTAAGAGTCATAAGGCTAGTCGCTCGGAGGCGTACATTTTATTATGAGCCTTAAAGGCTAGTTCCTAATGGGTAGTATATCTTCAAGTGCTTGGCGTTCCAAGGGTGAGGGAGATGACAGCCTTCGAGGTCTTCCAAGTGATACGAGCCTGGTTTGGTCGATCTGACCACGCGATACGGACCTTCCCAATTAGATTCGAGCGCTCCTGCCCCTGTCTCAGCCGTGTTCTGAAAGACCCGTCGGATGACTAAGTCCCCTGGTCAAAAATGCCTGGCTTTGACCTTTGAATTGTAGAAGCGCGCTACCAGCTGGTGTCGAGCCGCCGTTCAGAGCTTTAAAACCTCTCTGAGTTCTTCGAGCAAGTTCAGATTAACGGCGATCTGCTCGGAGTTTTGATTTTCTTCGAAGCTCCTTACCCGTGCCGTAGGGAGTCCGATTTCTACTGGTACCATTGCCTCAGAGCCATAGGATAACGAAAATGGGGTTTCACCCGTCGAGGTCTGGGCTGTGGTCCGGTAAGCCCAGAGGACGAAGGGGAGCTCCTCGGCCCAATTTTCCTTTGCTTTTTCCAGCTTTGTCTTCATATGATGTTTGATGACCTTGTTGACCGCCTCTACCTGTCCATTTGACTGTGGGTACCGAGGCAATGAGTAAGCGTTCACAATGCCAAGCCCTTGACACACACTACGGAACTTGACATTATTGAATTGGCGGCCGTTATCGGAAACGATGGTTCATGGGAACCCGAACCGACAGATGATATTCTTCCACACGAAGTCGATTACTTTCTGCTCAGTGATCTTCGCAACTGGCTCGGCCTCGGCCCACTTGGTGAAGTAGTCGATCGCAACTACAGCGAACTTTACTTGTCCCTTCCCAGTGGGCAAGGGACCGATGATGTCGATCCCCCATTGGGCAAACGGCCACGGCCCACTCATGGGGGTCATCTCTTCTGTCGGTTGCCTCGGCACTGCAGCAAAACGCTGACACTTGTCACACTTCCGAACGAAATCTTTGGAGTCTTGCTTAAGAGTCAGCCAGAAATACCCTTGACGAAGTATCTTCATGGCTAAGGCGCGACTGCCTGAATGGTTTCCGTAGATTCCCTCGTGAATTTCCTGAATCACGTAGTCGGCTTCATCCGGTCGAAGGCACCTAAGGTAAGGTTGAGAATGCCCCTTCATGTACAGCACTCCGTCCAATATAGCGTATCGGGCCACTCTAACCCTAAGTCGCCTCGCCTCTAGTTTGTCTAAGGGGGTTTCGCCGGATGACAGATAATTGAAGATTGGGTCCATCCAACTAAGAATGGACTGGACGGGATTGACTTTCTCCGACTGGCTGATGCTTGGGTGTTCAACGAACTCGACCAGGACGAAACGGGGGATCCTTCCCTCGGAGGACGGGGCGAGTTTTACTAACGCATCGGCCCATGAGTTCTCGGCTCTGGGGATCTGTTGGATGGTGCAACTCTAAAATTTCTCGATCAGTTTCCTCGCTTCCTCGAGGTAAGCGATCATTCTGACTCCCTTGGCTTCATACTCTAAGGAGATGTGGTTCCCCACCAGCTGTGAGTCGCAACGGACTTGCAGGGTCTGGACGCCCAAGCTTGCTGCCAGCCTGAGCCCAGCTAACAATGCTTCATACTCGGCTTCATTGTTTGAAGCTTTGAATCCGAGTCTTACCGCGTATTGGATCGCCGTTGAATCAGGGTCGACTAGGACAATCCCGGCTCCTGCCCCTTTGATGTTGGAAGACCCATCAACATAAAGGACCCATCCCGGACCCGACGCTGCCTCTTGGTCGTTCAACGGGACGGGTGGCATCATCTCAACTTTCTTGCTGATCTGTTCCTCACTCGGAGCGGTGAATTCGGCGATGAAATCGGCTACCGCTTGACCCTTGATTGCCACCCTAGGGTGGAACTGAATGTAGAACTCTCCGAGCTCCACGGCCCACTTGGTGATCTGACCTGACACTTTAGGTCTCTGGAGGACCTGCCTCAGAGGAGAGTCCGTTAGCACAACTATGGAGTGGGCTTGAAAATATGGCCGCAGTCTTCTGGCCGCTACGACGAGGCAGAGCACCAGTTTTTCCAATGACTGGTACCTTGTTTCAGCTGGTACCATGGCTTTGCTTACATAGTACACGGGGTACTGCTTGCCTCCGACTTCTCTGATCAAAGCCGAACTGACAGCTGAAGCCGAGACAGCGAGGTAGAGGAGTAGAGGCTCCCCTTCTTCGGGCTTGGACAATAGGGGTGGAGAACCCAAGTACTGTTTCAATTGCTGAAAGGTCTGCTCGCACTCTGGAGTCCACTCCGCCTTCTTATGGCCCTTCAACTGCTAGAAGAAGGGAAGGCATTTATCTGTAGCCCTAGATATGAAGCGTCCAAGGGCGACAACTCTTCTCGTGAGACGTTGTATCTCCTTTAGAGTCCAAGGCGAGTTCATGTCGAGGAGGGCCTTGATTTTATCCGGGTTGGCCTCGATCCCTCACTGGCTGACTTGAAAGCCAAGGAACTTCCCTGACTCAACTCCGAATGCACACTTAGCAGGGTTAAGCTTCATCTGATATTCTTGGAGGACGCTGAATATTTCTCTGAGGTCAGCAAGGTGGTTGGAGGCTTGGGTACTCTTCATAGCATGTCTTCCATGTACACCTCCATAGTGCGCCCGATCTATTTGGCGAACATCTGATTCACCAGCCTCTGATATGTTGCCCCAGCATTTTTCAGGCCAAACGGCATGACCCGGTAACAGTAGAGCCCTCTGTCAGTGACAAAGGTAGTCTTCTGCCTATCTGGGGGATGCATAGCGATCTGATTGTATACGGAATAAGCGTCCGAAAACGAGAGTAACTCGTGTCCGATCATGTTGTCCACCAGTTGGTTGATCCGAGGTAACGGGAAGCTGTCTTTGGGACACACCTTACTCAAATCGGAATAGTCTACACAGACCCGTCACTTCCCATTGGACTTCCTGACGAGTACAACATTTACTATCCAGTCAGGGTAATATACCTCTTCTATGAAGCCCGCATCGAGCAGGACGGAGACCTCCTCGGTAATGGCTTCATATCGTTCGGCATCGAATGGTCTTCTCCTTTGCTTGACCGGCTTATGATCTGGGTCCACGTTCAACCTGTGAACCAGTACATCAGGAGAGATTCCCAGCATATCCGCATGCGACCATACGAAAACATCTCGATGCTGCCTCAAGAAGGCTAGTAATTCGTTCATCCGCTCGGTATTCAGTAATGATCCGAGCTGAACAGTTTTGTTCGGGTCTGATTCATCGAGCGGTACTTTCATCAGATCTTCGACGGAGGAGCTTTCCATCGATCCTCGAGGATCCAAGGTGTCTACTACGATCGTTTATTTGGCAGATCCTTTTCTCACAGCTATAGCATAACATCTTCGGGTCTCACATTGATCGCCTCGGAGATAGGTTATCCCTCCTTCAGCTGAGAACTTCATCATCAGATGGTAAGTTGAGACGACCGCTCTCATTGCATTGAGGGAGGGTCGGCCCAGGATTACATTGTGGACAGATGGAACATTGACAACCAAAAAGTCCACCAGAAGTGTGACTTGATGTTGCCCTTCTCCCACTATTTCTGGGAGGGAGATAGCTCCTTCGGAGATTACTCTCTCTCCGGCAAAGCCGTGCAAGGGAGTCTTCATGGGTCAGAGCCGAGACCATGGAATTTCCATTCTTTCGAACGCCTCGGAATACATGACATCAGACGAACTCCCGGTGTCGACCAAGATACGGAACACCTTGTGATTCGTTATGGTCATGGTAACTACTAGCGCGTCATCGTGTGGATGCTGGATCCCGCGCGTATCGTCTTCCGTGAAGGTCAGGCTGCACGGAGCGACTCGTAGTTCCTTGCTGGGACGTTCCATCAGGTGAACGTGATGCTCCGACTCGGATTCTCGGGAATGGGCTTTCGAGCCCTGTTTGAATTTTCTCCCCCAGATGATCCCCCGAAGATGGTATGAATTTCGACGGGTTTGTCTTGGGGGTTGTTTGACTTTTCCCACGACTGCTCCTCTCTCCGAGCGGATCTTTCTCTTTTGGTGTAACGACGCAGATGTCCCTTACGGATGAGGGACTCGATCTCGTCTTTCAGGTCCACGCAGTCATCCCTATTATAGCCATGATCTCTGTGGAAGCGATAGAATTTCTGCTTGTCCCGTTGCTCGGGGTCAGCCCTCATGCAGACCGGCCAATTAAGTAGCCTGTCTCCTCGGATATCTAGGAGAATCTGCTCGACAGATGTGTTGAGAGGAGTATAGGAACATAATTTCCCCTCCGGCCTACGACTCGGTCGACGTTCGCGCGGAGCGCGGTCATCGGTCCCTTTACCGTTCGGTTGGAAGTCTTCGTTCCTTGGCCTCTTCCCTTTGTTCGCCAAGTCGGTGACTTATAGTCCTTTACAGGCGTTAATGAACTCCTCGGCATTGGTGTACTTTTGAGCCTTTGCCATGAAGTCCGCTAGCGTCTTCGGAGGATTTTTACCAATGGAGAAGGCGAAGTTTCCTTCCTTCAGTCCACTTAGGATGACAGCGAGAGTCATCTTATCATTATAGTCTTCGACATGTAACGCCTCTTCATTGAAACAGGCGATGTAGTCTTTCAACGACTCCTTCGGAGCCTGCTTGATGGTAAGCAGGTGGGTGTTAGGTTTCTGACTTTTCTTACCACTTATAAATTGCGTAAGGAATAGTCAGCTTAGCTCTGCGAAGGAGCCCACGAAGTTTGGCTTGACCTGGTGATACTAAATCCGAGCAGATCTTGTGAGGGTGATGGAAAACTCCCTGCACATCATTGCGTCCGTTGCAGTCTGAATCTGCATCCACGATCGGTAAGACTCCAGGTGTTCGGATGGATCCCCAGACCCTAAATACTGGATGAAGGGAGGCATCCAAAACCTCTGCGGCATCACTTCAGCCATAATGGCTGGGGTGAAGGGAGGCTCGGTCTCTTTCATCATCGCCTGGATAGTGGCTGGGACTATACATTGTTGTTGCTTCTTCTCCAACGTTAGGAACTTGTCCTTCAACTCTGTGAATCGTGTCTCCCATGGGTCCCTATTTTCCGCGACGACCTCTAGGGTATCCTAGCCCTCCGGCGTTCTCCCTTCTCTCCTTCGTTCTAACTGATGTCGAAGGTCCATGGGAGGCAGAGCAGATGTAGCGGAATGAACGGTTGTGGGAACCCGGGTAGTGGAATTCCACACGGATCCCTCGTCATGCACTGTAGGAGGGTTTTGTCCTGAACGCGGCACCCCTGAATGCTGGAGGGCCTTAGGTCTTACACTCCTCGGCACAGAACGAGTCTCCACGAACAATTCCACCAGTTCAAGAACAGGCTGTTTCTGAACCGGACGTGACTCTGGTTCCCTCTGCTGCTTCATCTTGTTGATCTCGTCGCGCAGGGCCTGGATCTCATTCTGCATGGCGGGGTATTTACCCGACCGATTACGATAACGTTGAGAAGGTCCTGGTGCGGACTCGGCATGAAGTGTTGATGATGACCGAGCTTACTCGCTTGGTAGCGGTTCCACCACTACAGCTTTCTTCTTCCTCGTCATTGCTTAGGTGAATGAGAACCTGACTTCTAGTTTCAGGTTCCCACAAAAGGCGCCAAAAAATGTTGATGACAAAATCTGGTCGGCCCTCTCTCCACTTCACTCTCTGCATATCGTCCCTAAAACCTGCACCAAGAGGAAAGGCAAAGGTGACCCTGGCTAAGCCAGGGGACCCTCCGATGCTTAAGTCAGGACAAGGGAATCAGGGTCTAAGTAGAGTAGAAGAGAGCTCGATTTCGCGTACCAGTAGACATAGCACTGCGGGCTATTTATACTTGCCTGTGGGGCGGTCCGGATCCGATGATCTCGGCACGATCAGAGGGATTCTGGGATCATGGAGATACTGCCCGCAATCTATTGATTACGCTACGTATCTGGAGGATCGTGCACATCTGCGAGCGAAGTTATCGGCCACGTTTGGTTATAGCAGTTTCCATGTAAAGCGAGTGGGACACGCACATCAAAAGGTCTGCTCGGCTCGGCTTGCCAGGCCATATCGAAGAACGTTCCGAGTAGGACGCCATCCGACCAGTCATACCAAATCCGATCTGACTGACTTAAGCGCCTCGGAGTTGGGGGTAGCGGATTATCTGATCTCATAATTAGGACCAACTCCGAGTTGGCTTTGTCTCGAAGATGTTCGCATGTTGTTGTTGCGATGTTGTAGTCTTGATCAGATGGATCATGCCTTGGGCGCCTCAGCTCGGACTTCAAGTCCGGTTAACATTTCACCACGGGATCAGATCTCTCCATAAGAACGTGTAAAGGACATAAATGATGGATGGAATGAATAAAACACATATGCATCAATGTGATACCCACAAGTGCAGTGGATTTCAAAATCCATTGAAAATTCCACATGGGACCAAATGCAATTCAATCCCACCTAATCCCAACCCTTCCTGTCATCCCCAAATGGCATATGGAATTTGCAAGGTACCAAATGCAATTTCATTCCACCTAATCCCATCTAAGCCCATGTACCAAATGCAATTCAATCCCTCATACCTAGTTTACTTTAGATTGGGATTTGCTTCAATTTTGTGATCATGCCCTAAATGAGTAAGAAAAAGTGACGGATAACATGGATATACAACACATACATCAAGGTGGGCCCCAAGGTCAAGGCAACACCCACCAATGCACTACCTAGGTATCACCTTATTATGGGAAAAATGGTCTTGCTTAGCTCGGCAGAGTCACGGCAACACTAGTGTTACCGACCCTAGAAGTAAGGCACTCCCTCACCAAGTCAACAAGCAGAACTCAGAGTTGGACCCATTTAGAATTCAAGTAGGTCACTTGACGGGTCGATGTAGCGTGGATATTGATAGATCAAGTGCCTGCCTGCCAAGTTCTTTTGTAGAGTTTTTACGTCGGACCCAGAAGAAATTATTATATGTTCCAACCTCTGACCCCGATTAGATCCTCGTTTGCAAACGATCAAGCTTGGCCTAGCCATGGACTCGGATCGTCCTTAATTAGTAAGGTTCGAAACATAGAGTCGGCTCGAATGAAACAACCTATAATCACGGTCAGGAATTATCTCCAGCAACGCACGCAATGAGTGGCATCCGACACACGATATCAAGGTAATCGCCAACACTTCCAATTGCTTAACTCCCGCATAATGGCAGAGATCGTGCTGAGAACAACGGACACGTTAAATCCAACCAAACAGTATAAATAGGGAACTCATTTGCAAATGTACAAAATCTCTCACCCGAAACCCACCTACACTACTTAGACCCAGATTTCTAGCCCGACTTTGGCATCGAAGGGTTCCCTACTCTAGTCAGGGTCTCCTTTGTTTTCCTCCTGTGCAGGCTCACAGGACTCTGCACAAGTGCTCGGAGCTTGGCGAGGGTGAGCCAGATTTCTGCATCAACACACCTAATCAACTTCCTAGCTAGTAATGCCATGTTGTTGCTAATCTAATGTTCCACTCATTAGCGGGCACCTTGATCATGGTATGGATAGAATGTGGTATAAGCGAAGGTACATTTATTGATACTGTGCATTTAACACGTGCCATACAATTTTTAATGCTTGAAAATTAATTGTGGCACGTATATATATCTGGGATGCTCGAACTTGAATAATGCAACGCATGACACATAAAAATATGTCATACACCTGCCTCACTAAATATGATTTTCACATGCACAAACCAAAAAATATCAAGTAGCTCTACTTCTCCACTGGAGACACCGGATTTGATTATCTAACGGTCACATATCTATGACTAATTGTCCAAATTTGTATTGGTTCCCATTTACAGGGAGATTGATAAATTACGAACATGCCTTAAACACGTAAGGTTGTCCATGACCCAGTCCTGAACATATTTATCAGGCCAGCATTACATTTTTGCCTTATTTTCCATGGCCTTCCTCTTTCCAAGACATGGATGAGATGGCTAGAATTGCTAACAAAAGTCATTCTTTCTATCTACCGAATAGACGAGTTAAAATATTGTTGATTGAGTGTACTTCTATGGAAATAATGATCTTGCCCGTCCAAATTAAAGACCATTGATGAAATGTTTAATATTTATCAGATTGGTTGCCAATAAAATGCATGTTGGATCTGTGGACACTTCAACTGCCCAAATACAATTAAATGCAACTAGGACAACCATAACTTTTCTCTGAGAGCACAGGAACATTTTTCTAAATTATAATTGTAATGTTTCATCTTTAGTGAGATTTTTCCTGTAATATTGCAAGAAAAATGTCAAAATATGGGGATCTCTTGAGAAATTGCCGAGATAAGTCACCATACCGTCGACAATGCAGAGATCGGGGTACGATTTGGCCACCCATCAACTCCCACTCTAGTTAGTGGATTTGATGGACCCTGGGTGAACCAAGGCCCAAAAAATCTCATAGGTACAGATCTATCATCGACACAGATCATGATTTTAAATATGTATTCCTGATATATATAAAAATTTATATATGTACAATCCATTTGGGAGATACTCGTACCGAAATCTCTTCCTTAAAGAAAAGAAAAAGAACAAGTAGGGGTTGTTGGAATTTCAGTTGGGACCCCAACAGCTCAAATACATCACTTTCCTCAGCGACTCTTCTGATTGCTTTTGCTTCTCCTCTCTATCTCTTCTTCTCTTCAATGCTGCTATATAAGAAGAAGTTGAAGAAGAAGAAGAAGAAGAAGAAGAAGAATCGAGAGAAGGAGAGAGTCTCTGGGCTTGCGTATACGATCGGATGTTCTTCTTCGCCTGCTGATGTAATGATCTCAAGGCGTGGTTCCATCTGCAGAAGCCCTGATCTTTCAGCGCTTCTACGGCTCCCACGCTGGCAGCGACGATCCACGCTCTGTTCGTCCAACTCATCTCCGCCGTCGATGTTTTCGTTTGCTGGTTGTTGATATACTAGAAATTAAGTGGCTTTTGTATGTAGAAAGAAGGTTGAAAATTGGAATGTGTTTGGATGAGGAAAGTAGAGTGAATGCGAGAGAGCATATATATAGAGAGAGGAGAAGTTAGGCGGTTTTCTTTTGTGAGGTCGTTGTTTCGGGGAACTGGTTTTTTAGTTATCCAACGTACTGGAATAGAAAGACCCATGGTTTTCTTAATATGGATAGCCAGGTGGACACAATGCCGACGTACTGCAAACAGTCTTTGGGTCCCACCATTTTGTAATTTCCGCTCCGTCCATCAGATTCTATATTCGATGAAGACATGGAGGACTATATCCGCTAGAGACACCGCTCAGATGCGCCACACCACATGAAACACTGGGATGGGAATGGAAACCATTGATTTATGTGGGACCACCATGATATACTATAGTAAAATCCGTTGATCAGGTGTAACTCAGCAGGACGAAGAGGAGGTAGAAAAAATCGGCGTGATGATAAGTGGGTCACACCGTGTGGACTTGGGGATTTTGTTAACTTCGCTCCCACTATAACAGTAATGGAAGCGGATTGCATGTTGACGGGGCCCCACCATTATGGATGTATTTTGCCAGCTCATTTTAGGGGCATGAGCCCAAAAAGGAGGTGATCTAAATTTCAGAAAAATTTATAATTAGACTGATTTAAGATTATTATTTTTTCGGTAACCTCTCCTTCGACACCAAGTCCCCATATGGTTTTGATCGTAGAAATATGACTCTAAATCCAGGAGACCACATGTGCATGGAAAGAAATTTTGTCAAAAAAAATTTTTAACTATTCATGGACCAATTGATGATGGGACCAGGTCATTTATTATTGGCTCAATCTTAGCTCAGCCAGACACCAAGCCTTAGATTTCAAGCTTAGGTCCAACCCTCAGACCAAGTTTAGGGCCTGTTTGGACAGGCACGCTGGATGAGATTAGGTAGGATTGAAAGATAGATCTTGGGATTGGCAAGGCATGCCGGGATATAGGAATCTCATGGATCTTAAGACAATCTACTGACATCACCATCATTACCTTAAATCCCATCTAATCCATCCTAATCCCTTCAAAATTGCTTGGATGTGTTTGGTTAGAGGGATTAAAAGGGATTGGCTGGGCGTGCTCAAACTGACCAGGTATAGCAATCCCGAGATATAGCAATCCCATGGATCTTAAGACAATCCACTGACATCACTATCATTGCCTTAAATCCATGCAATCCAGTCTAATACCATCTAATCCCATCTAGCGTGCCCGTCCAAACAGGCCCGAGCCCTGGCCCTATAAGGTTGGACCAGGCTGCCGAGCCCAATGCCAACACATTTGCCATATGTAACAGTTAGGAGTGTACATGTGCCAAATGCCATAGATAATCTTTTCTTCTCTCAAATGCTTGACAAACAACATTAATTTTGATCGCCAGGCTACTTATTGTTGTCTCATCTTGGCTTGGCTAGACACGCTTGGCTAGACACCAAGCCTAGGTTCGACCCTTGTGCTAATTTTAGGGGCAGAAGCCCTAGGCCTATAGGGTTAGGCCAGGTCACTTAATTTCAATTATCATACGTTCCCTGTATGTGCTCGGTTAGAAGTGTGTAGACGTGTCAAATGGGATGGATAATCCTTTTTCATCCAGAATGCTTGATTTGATCGATGCAGGCCAGCTAACCCAGTTAGGCTCCATCAACATGGCCCAATAGCTTGACTGGGATAGCATTTTGCATACTTTCAAAAAAGCCCTTAAAATTTATATGAATTAAATCTTCACAAGACATTCAAATTACATTTTCCACTTTGGGATGATTCCCATATCTCTATTCCTTGTTACAGAAAAGATGTGTACTACTTGAGCTTTCCAGGAATTTCAATTAGGACCCCAACAACTCAGGTACATCAATTTCCTCAAGAGATTCTTCCGATTGCTTGAGCTTCTCATCTCCATCACTTATCCTCGACATTACACAAGAAGAAAGATCGGGCGAGGGAGGAAACTGCTTGGCCTGTGTACACAATCCTATATTCTTCTGATGTAAAGATTTGAATGTGTGACTCCATCTACAGTGGCCTTGATCTTTCATCGCTTCCATGGTTGAACCCATCTCTCTCCCTCTCTCTCTCTCTTTTGTTTCTTTCTTATATACTGAAAAGAAAGTAATTTTGTATTTAAATGTGGCCTGTATGTGTTGCAAGAGAAAGCAGAGTCGTAGAGAACATATATATAGAAGATATAAGCGGTTAGGGGGTTTTCTAGTCTGAGGTCGTAGTTTTGAGAAACCGGTTTTTTTAGCTGCTTTTGTACTGGAAAGATCCCTGTGCTTGGTTTTCTACAATTTTGTTAGAAAAACTCCAGCGTGATTATGCGTACGCATAATCACCTGATGTTTCGCCTACTGCTTCCTTGGGGGTGAACGACTTCACATGCATGAGATCCACAGCCTCTATCAAGCGTGCCACCTGATGTTTGGTCTTGGCCCTAAAAATCACACTGATCCAAAACTCAGGTTCGCCTCACCATTGGAAACCGTGGAAAACCATACCTAAAAACTGGTGTGGCCCACCTCAGTTTCAGAACAATTTTATTTCGGAGAGTATCTTCATCCTGATGATCATGTGTAGATGAACAGTTTGATTGTCATTTATAAACCAACGTGGGCTTTACACTCAACTAACTAATGGACGGGCGTCCTACTCAATCTTCTCTATTGTGTGGCCTACTTGAGTTCCAGACCGGCATGATTTTTCTGCTCCAGGGTGACAATGAACCTTGATGGGGTGAATGTTGTCGGGCCTGGATTTAGCCCAAAATTGAAGCATATCAAAGCTCAAGTGGACCACACCATAGGAAACAATGAAGATTGAATGCGTACCTATGGAAAACTTTTTGAGGCCATGGACTTTTGAGCCCTAAGAATTCCCGTGACAAACGTGATTGTCCCCGATGTTCTTGTGGTGTGGTCCACTTAAGCTTTGGATATGCTTCAATTCTATGCTCATGCCCTTAAAATAATCAGGCAAAATAGATAGAAAATATAGGTAAAACATACATTATGATGGCATATGAGCATATATTTGGATTACAACTATCGAATTCTAAAATTGTGTTTGACATTTGCATATGAGCATAGATTTGTATTATATTAAAGATTATAGCTAAGAATTATAGTTACTGGATTCCAAAGTTTGTGTTTAGTATCCTCATATGAGTATAGATTTAGATTTTAACTAAAGATTGTAGTTAAAAATTATACGCACTAAATTATAACTACTCCTATAATAAGTTGAGATAAAGGAAATTGATAGACTTAGTTTGATTAGATTTGTAGATGATTGTTGATTAATTGGTGTGTTCTATTTCTATAGATTTCCTTTCTTATTGATTGATTTCTCCTACAACTTGTTCTTTCAGATGCTTCTTTCATTATTAAGGATTATAGTTGTCGAAAAACTTTTTTGTGATTATTCCTCTTCTATTGGCCAAAACTTTGTTTCTCTCAATAATCTTTTGTAACATAAACCACTCGACTGCATTTTTCTCTTTGCTCATTAAACTTTTGAGCAACTCCACCATATCACTTCATTGACCATTCATTGATGTGTAAAATTGAATTTATGTTAGATATAAATCTATAAAAAGCATTTCAAGTATTTTGAATATTTTTTTCATTTATATCTTATTTCTTATACAATGTCACGTGTTGTCTTCTTATTAGCTTAACCTAAAACATCCAAAACTAGAGTACAACAGTTTTTTATTCATAGAAGTAGTATATAACTTTAGAAGCTCGGCACAGATATACTCACATGCAAAATCAAAACCCCATTATTTGCTATAAATATGGTTGTGTGGCATGTGTTGGAATTGAAGCCCAACACCTATATGTATATATCAAGCGAGTTGCATAATGGGATTAATATAAAGTTACTCTAAATTTACTTGGTGTAGCCTACCTAACTTCTTAATTACATAGACTTTTGGGTTTTTTTTTGTGCTGATGTGTATCATGTAATAAGCAAGTTTAATGTAATATAAACAACATGGCGATTTCCTACCTCTACTCTTTTGTGTAGTATGGAACAGATTGATTTAAGGCATTGTGTCATAACATGAGGTCTCCGAGTAGGTGGGTGGAGTGGATGTCGTGCATACATAATAGCGGACTTGCAGTCTCCCGTGTTGCCCGTGCTTCCTTCTGCAAGTGTCATGAATGTTTTGCTCCTACTGGGAAGATTTTTGGCTTTTACTGGAATTACCTGGTACTCAGTCAGCTCATGAATATGCAAGCATCCAAAGATGGTACAATTGACTCAAACTAAACTGCTTAAGTTGTGGAACCTAATGTGGGTAAGGGGTCGTTTGGCACCATGGATTTGAGGGGATGAGGGGATTTCAAATCCCTTGGGTTGGGTCCCCGCTATTGCTCCGGTGGTTGACTCTTAGGAGTTTTAACACCTGGTCAAGGGTTCCAGTACCCATAGGTGATGAAATCTCACTACAGTGAGTGTGTGGCAGTGTGTGTAGGTGTGTTACAAAAAAAAATAAAAAAAATACCCTACGATTGTTTGGCACCATAAAATAATCCATTCGATCAAGGGGTTTGAAATCCAAGGTGAGATCTTGGATTACATTTAAAATCATACTCATAGTTGCATGCGTAACATGTGTATCACTAGGCTATTAATCTGTTGGATACATGGCCCACTAATGATATTCTAAAATAATTAGATTATCTATTGCATCACTATAATTACTTTAATACAATGATCAGCACCATCCAAATATTGTCCATGTGAATCAATAGTTAAAAATAATTGGTTAGTCACTGGGACATGATCTTGTGCTTGTGGGTCATCTAAGACTTAAAATTTCATCATTTTTTAGCCAAGTATATATTTCAGCGGGCTTATTATAACTATTGTGTCAAAAATTATATAAGTTCACTACTTAGAGATATTAAAGTTGATTTAGTAATTAAATTCAAACAACCACAAATATATTATGAGTAGCTACTTTTGGATTAAAGTTGATTCTCAATCTAAGGTACCAAACACAACTAGAAGATTTCAAATCCAAAGTCCTGAATCCAAGGGGTTTCAAATCCACGCTCCTAGATTGGCCCTAATTCTTAATCCCAAAAACAGATTACCGTAATAGATCTAGCCTCTTATTTGTGGAAGATTATCTGTTGAAACAAGGTCCTTGCATACTTTTCATTTTTAGCTGTCCAATCAAATATCCACCAACCTAATAATAAGCATATATTCTTAATTTTTCGTTGTCCATGATGCATCTAAACTAAGACCTATGATTTGGACAATTTAGGCATGTCATTTTTAATTAATCTCTAAGTGCATGCATATCATTCACACTCTAACCGAGTATATATAAAAGTTTTTCGCTTATTAATGTATTTTATTTTTTTTTTCAGATTGTACACCGCACTCAGTAAAGGCATCCAAGAATAACGTCGGTAACATTCTTGTACAAGGAGAATCTCATGATACTCCGGTAACATACGACCTTGTTACACACTCAACTCATACGCTAAGCAGACATTAACTAAAATTAAATGGATAAAAGCTACAACAGGAATGATAGGTAAGGGGACACCCATGTGATCAATCACAACCTCTAATTCATGAACATTTATTGGTCTAAATATGAGCATTGGGTATTTTACATTTTCAACCGTCCACTAAATGCCAACCAATATGAAAGTCAAGAAATCAAATAATTATAAATTTTTATTCATGATACATCTTAACTGGGACCCATCACTGTGACCGTTTAATTTGATTGACTTGTAACCATTTAGTTTGACTTGCTTGTACCAGGCGTGGACGCAGTTTGGCCACCCACGGAAACCCAAGGCCAGCCAGGTAGCTGATGTCAAAGCTATGTGGGTCCCACCATGATATCAGTCTATTAATTTTTATTTTTCAGCTCAATAGAGGACGTGCGCTTAAAAATAAGCAAATCTAAATTTTAAGTAAATTTTAAGTAGACCACAACATTGAAAATAGCTAGGATTGAACGTTTAACATGGAAAACTCTCTAGGCGTGGAAGTCAAGCTGATAATTGTATTTTACATTGACCCAAGTTTGTGGGACCTGGAAAATAAGCATTTGGGTGGGTTTAAAAGTTTTTAATGATGAGCATTCAATCAATATTATTTCCCTAAGGTGTGGTCCACTTGAGATTTAAATTTACCTCTTTTTTAGCTCATGCCGGACAATATAGACGGACGGCATGGATAAAACACATACATCATGGGGCCCACACCAGCAAAACCACGTCCGACCGGCGTATGCAATTTCTAAGCAATTTCGCTTAAAGTCAATGTTTATTTATCGTTTTGTTAACGCGTCATTATATTCCTGTGGACGCTTTAACGCCCAAATGAAAACAGCTGCAATGTTTCTAGGAGCGGATTCTTATTTTACTCCGCTGGTTTTTACAAAACCATCACCTCTCCAATCTACCCCTCCAGAAACCGTTTTTAGGAATCTAACTTTCTTTCCACCTCTATTTATAACCCTTCTTCCTCACATTTGCAATTTGCGGATTCTTTTCGGAGCTTGAGATTTGAGAAAATGAGTAGCAGTAGTACACGTGCCTGCAAGCTGGAGTCGACCTTCAAATCCATGCAGGGAAACGCGGTGGCGGACTCTGGGAAGTCGAATCAGGTCAGGCGGCTTTCCGGCGGATTGGAAGCGGTACCTAAGATGACGAGCGGGGACGAGAAGCGGAGGCGAGAAGAGGAGAAGGCCGAGAAGCTCATGCATTTGATTTGCTGGGGGCCCAACTTCTAGAAACAGACGAAGATTGCCAGTGACCCGGTGGGGCCCACCATCATATATGTGTTTAATCCACTCGGTTCATCCGTTTTGTCAGCTCATTTTAGGGCATCACCCAAAAATTGAGGCAGATCGGAAGCTCAAGTGGACCACACCACAAGAAACAGTGGGGAGTAGAGCAGCCGTTGAAAACTTCCTGCGGACCACGGAAGTTTCGGACCAAGCTGAATCTTGGTGGGCCCTAGGAAGGTTTCAACGGCGGGCGTCATTATCCCCGCTTTTTCTTAGGGTGTATTCCCCTCGATATTTTGGATCGGTCTATTTTTGCGATCGTGCCCTATCTCAAAGCGGATGGACGGTGCCGATTGAACACATAAATCACGGTGGCCCCACAGAGTTGAGTCACCAGGCAATGGTCTTCACAATACTTGTACACGTGGCATATTTAATTCATAATGTACCAGTGGAAATTATTATTTTAAGTCATACTCTCAAAATGGGATTGGCAGAGCAATTTCAGCCACTGATTCATGTAACATTGTTTCTTGAAATGATACCATTGGATTATATTTTTTTTAACCATCCAGTAAATATCCACAAGTACTTAGTCAAAAAGGCATTACTTACGGTGCATGATACATCTATAAACTGGGATCCATGACAGTTTAATTTCTATGTACATATGTACCATGTCTCACACTCCGCCAAAGTAGTAAAGATTTGAGAAAATGACCACTGTAGACAAAACCTTTTACCCAGCGGTTTTTATCGCCGCATACAAACTTAAGTTACCAACTTAGACTAGCACGTGCGGACAGCGCCTTTGAGGACGAAACTGCCCCTCCTTTTTACTGCCGTTGCTTTTCCTCCGCCTCCCTTCTCTCGCTCCATTTTTAAAAAAAAAAAAGGACGAAAACTCCACCGCTACATCTGTTGCTTGGATCGCACCACGCTCTAGCTGGATCCCACCTTGGGGTGTACACGAATCGAGCTAGCTCGGTTAGCTCGCTCTACTCAATCTGAAAAAAGCTCGTTTCAGTTCGGTGTTGAGTTCAAGCAAGGCTGAATTGATTTTTTGAGCTCAAAAATGAGTTCGAGCAGGCCAGCTCGACTCGGATCAAATCTAGCTTGAATCAAACTTGGATCGAGCTAGTTCGGTGACTTGGTTACTTTGTCATTAATGTTGCTCACCAACTGTTTGATAAAATGACTGAACGACATGTGGCTGGTGGCAACGAAGGTTTGGCTGGTGGCAACGAAGGTTTGGCTAGTGGCAAGGTGGAAAGGAAGGTATGTACATGGAACAAATACTTTTTTTTTCTTTATTATTATTATTATTCATAAGGTGTTTGAGAAAATACCTATAAAATCATTGCCTTTGTAGGTAAAACTGTGGGATTTTGAAGTTGCAATTAAGGTGTTTGTGGAAATGCCTCCATAGCAAACTCGGTTCGATCTTAGCTCGAACTCAGCCCGAGCTGCTAATTGAACTGAGCTGAGCTAGCCAATCAGGCTCGAGGACTGAGATGAGCCGAGTTCAAGCTGAGGTTAACCACTGTTCGAGCCGAGTCGAGCTGAGGCCAACTCGACTCGGTTTGACTCGATGTACACTCCTAATCCCACCCTCTCTATTCATCAACATTATCTTATTTTCCTGAAAATGTTCCCTCCACGGAAGACAGTACGCATGACAGGTATGATATACATTTATCTAAACGGCGTAAATTTTTTGTGGGCCATTGAAATGCCGAATGAAGCTCCCATCTTGGTTTTTGGTTCATCCATGCGAAAATCATCCTATGGACATGATGGATTACAAGTAAAACATCATTGTAGGGGCATAAAAAGGTTTCCACGGTGGAAACACTGTTTCCTGTGGTGTGATCCACTTGATATTTCAATATGCCACCATTTTAGGCTGAAACCCTTGCTTTAGATGGAAAAATGGATGAACGTCATGGATAGTCTACATACATTCAAGGTGGGCCCAACTCAATATTTTTAATTTTTTAATTTTTTTAATATTTTACTATTAATTTTTTAAAAAAAGTTTTTTTAGGTTAGCTTGTTAGTACACACCCATGTCAATACACACACTCCATGTTAGCCAACCCTGCTAGGAATCGATACCAGGACCTCGAGTGTTGATATGAGGTATCTCTACTCAGTCTGCCAATTGAGCTATGGATCTGGGTGTGCCCAACTTAGTTAACTCAGCACTATAAGTACGTACTGAAAATTTTATGAACCACTCGGTCAATTTCATTAATTGCTCGATCAAATTCACCGAAGAGAATTTCATGTAAATCTCGGTCAATTTCATTAACTGATCAGTCAAATTCAACAAAGCAAATTGTTAGGCTAGGTCAATTACATTTAAAGTTCATCCAATTCATGTTAGCCTCACCCAATTTCAAGCTTGCCTCGCTCAAATTGATGTTCCCTTGCTCAATTTCTCGGTTGCCTCGTTGAATTTTTTCGCTGCCTTGCTCAACTCCTATGTTCCCTCGCTTCAATTTCTACGTCGCCTCGCTTGCGTCGCTCAACTTCTAGCTCTCTTCACTCAATTTCTAGCTTCCCTCGCTCAATTCCTAAGTTGTCTCGCTCCAATTTCGATGTTCCCTCGCTTAAATCCTAGGTTGCCTCGCTCAATTTCTAGCTTCTTCGCTCAATTCATAAGTTGCCTCTCTCAATTTCTAGGTTCCTTCGCACAATTTGTAGCTTCCCTCGCCTCGCTCAAATCCTAGGTTGTTTTACTGAATTCCTTAGTTCCCTTGCTCAATAACTAGAATTCCTTGCTGAATTTTTACGTTACCTCGCTCAATTCCTAGCTTCTTTCGCTCAATCCCTACGTTGTCTCGCTCAATTTCTAGGTCGCATCGCTCAAATCCTAGGTTCCCTTGCTCAATTTCTAGCTTCCCTCGTTAAAATCCTAGGATTCCTCGCTCAATTCCTAGGTTGCCTCGCTCAATTCCTAGGTTGCCTCACTCAATTTCTAGGTTCCCTCGCTCAATTTCTAGCTTTCCTTGTTCAAATCCTAGGTTGCCTTGCTCAAATGCTAGGTTGCCTCGCTCAATTTCTAGTTTCCCTCGCTCAATTCCTAAGTTACCTTGTTGAATTTCTACATTGCCTCACTCAATTCGTAGGTTGCCTCGCTCAATTTCTAGGTTCCCTCGCTCAATTTCTAGCTTTCCTCGCTCAAATCCTAGGTTACCTTGCTCAAATCCTAGATTGCCTCGCTCAATTTCTAGCTTCCCTTGCTCAAATCGTAGGATTCCTATTTCAATTCCTACGTTACCTCGCTCAATTCCTAGGTTGCCTCGCTCAATTTCTAGGTTCCCTCGCTCAATTTCTAGGTTGCCTCGCTCAATTCCTAAGTTCCTTCGCTCAATTTATATATTGCCTCAATGGATTTCTAACTTCCCTCGCACAAAAGCAACATAGCAAAAAAATAAATAAATTCAGTTTGCCCCGCTCAATTTCTAGTTTGCCCTACTAAATTGAGCGAGGCAAACTGAAAATTGAGTGGGGCAAACTAGAAATTGAGCGGGGTAAATCGAAATATATTTTTTTTTGCTTTTGTAGGTCCCATCATGATGTATGTCTTATATCCAAACCGTCCATATATGAGCGGGGCAAACTGGAAATTGAGCGGGGCAAACTGAAAATTTAGGTTTAGGGTATAAGTTTAGGTTTAGGGATTTGAAAATTTAGGTTTAGGGTGTAAGTTTAGGTTTAGGGATAACAATTTTTGATACACTTTAGCTACGGATTATAACCGTAGCTATAATTGCGTCGACATAATTTTTGAATTTGAGAATGGGTAGGTTATAGGTTTTGGTTTTGATTTTGATTTAGGTTATAGGTTATACGTTTAGGTTAAGGTTATAGGTTTTTGGATCTGAGAATGGGTTCAGGTTTAGGTTATAGGTTTCAGTTTAGGTTATAGGTTTTTGAATTTGACAACGGGTTCGGGTTTAGGTTATAGGTTTTGGGATTTGAGAATGGGTTCGGATTTTGGTTATAGGTTTTGGTTTTCGTTTTGGTTTAGGTTATATGTTTTTGGATTTGAGAATGGGTTATGGTTTAGGTTTAGGAAATCAGGTTCAGGTTCGGGATTGGGTTTAAGTTTGGGTTTTTAAGTTTAGGTTTACATTTATGTTAGGGAGTTGAGATTAGAATTAGGTGTAGGTTTCACTTTAGGAAATTGAGTTTAGGTTATAGGTTTAGGAAAAGGTTAGGTTTAGGTTATAGGTTTTGAGATTTGGGAATAGTTTTAAGTTATAAGTATAGGTTTAGGTTAGGTTATAGGTTAAGGTTTAGGGATAGGTTATAGGTTTTGGTATTCGAGAATGGGTTCAGGTTTAGGTTATAGGTTTTGGTTTTGGTTTAGGTTATAGGTTATAGGTTTAGGTTTAGGTTATAGGTTTTGGGATTTGAGAATGGGTTCGGGTTAGGTCATAGGTTTTGGTTTTAGTTTAGGTTATATGTTTAGGTCAATTTCATGTTTGTCCCTGTCAATTTCATGTTTGTCCCTGTCAATTTCATGTTTGTCCCGCTCAATTTTCAGTTTGCCCCGCTCAATTTCTAGTTTGTCCCGCTCAATTTTCAGTTTACCCCGCTCAATTTCCAGTTTGCCCCGCTGAAAATTGATCGGGGCAAACTGGAAATTGAGGGGGGCAAACTGAAAATTGAGCGGGGCAAACTGGAAATTGAGCAGGGCAAACTGAAAATTGAGCGAGGAAAATTAGAAATTAAGCGGGACAAACTGAAAATTGAGCGGGACAAACTGGAAATTGAGCGGGGCAAATTGAAAATTGAGCGGGACAAACTGAAAATTGAGCGGGGTAAACTGAAAATTGAACAGGGCAAACTGAAAATTGAGCGGGGTAAACTGGAAATTGAGCTGGACAAATTGGAAAATGAGCGGGGCAAACTGGAAATTGAGCGGGGCAAATTGAAATTTTTTTTTTTTTTCTTACTATGTGACTTTTATGGGTCCCATCATGATGTATGTGTTATATCCAAACCGTCCATATATTTTACGAGCTCATATTAAGGCTTGAGACGAAAAATAAGATAGATCTAACTATCAAGTGGACCACACTGTAAAAGGCAATGGAAAATTGAACGTCTACCATTGAAACCCTTTTAGGGGTTACAGAAGTTTTGGATCATTATGAAATTTTTTTTCCCTCTTCATCCAGGTCTTTTTGACCCTATGAATGAACTTATACGAGGAGGATTTCTCACAAATATCACAGTGGGCCCCCTAAAGGTTTCTAATGGTTGACACTCATTCAACACTATTTCCTGTAATGTGGTACACTTGAGAACTGGATATATCTCATTTTTGGTCTCATACCATAAAATGATATGGAAAAATATATGAATTGAGCGAGACAGCCTACGAATTGTGCGAGGGAAGCTAGAAATCTAGTGAGGCAATATATAAATTGAGCGAAGGAACCTAGGAATTGAGCGAGACAACCTAGCAATTGAGCGATGCAACGTAAAAATTCAGCGAGGCAACTTAGGATTTGAGCGAGGTTCCCTCGCTCAATTTCAACGTAGCCTGAACCTCGCTCAATTTCTAGGTTCCCTCGCTCAATTTCTAGCTTTCCTCGATCAAATCCTAAGTTGCCTCGCTTAATTTCTAGATTCCCTCGCTGAACTCTTATGTTACCTCGCTCAATTTCTAACTTCCCTCACTCAATTCATACCTTGTCCTGCTCAATTTTTAATTTACTCACTCAATTTCATATTTGTCTCGCTCAATTTTTAGTTTGACCATGAAGTGATTGAAATTGATTGTGAAGTGAATGAAATGTATTTTCGACCATTGACCTGATGGAATCTTGGAAAATAACTAGGTTGGTTGGCTAAAATAGCTTCTCCTACCCCAAAATCATATGTGGAACGTCAAGTAACTAATTTTAGTTTAGAAGATATTCTTGTTAAATGAATAAAGAAAGAAATGAAAAAAAAAAAAGAGAAAAAAAATAAAAATACACACACACACACACACACACACACACATACACACACACACTCACACTTATTTATATAAACATGTATTAAAGAAAAATGTAAGTATAATAAAGTTCTCCATGTAAAAAATAAAAATAAAAAAGAAAAAATAAAAAGGAAAAAAAATGCATAGTATTGTAGTTATGGCTACGGTTATAATCCGTAGCCATAGGCCGGTCGACCGGGTTGACCCAGTCAACCCCAACTTGCTGTCTCCTTTTTCTTTTTTATTTTATTTTTCCCCTTTCCCAGTTGTAATTCCCATTAATTTTTGTGGGTCCCATTATGAGGTATATGTTATATCCAAACCGTCCATCTATTCGGTGAACTCGTATTAAGGCTTGAGATGAAAAATAAGACAGATCTAGTTATCAAATGGACCACACAGTAAAAGGTAATGGGGAATTGAATGTCTACCATTGAAACCCTTTTAGGGGTTGCAGAAGTTTTGGATCATCATGGAATTTGTTTTTCCTCTTCATCCAGGCCTTTGTGACCTTATGAATAGATTGGATGGAAAATAAATGTTATGATGGGCCTTACAAAAATTTTTAACGGTGAAAATCAATTTCCCCGCTGCTCTGTGGTGTGGTCCATTGATTTATGGATATGATTTTTTCTTTTTTGGATAATGCTCCGAAGTGATTTTGAAATATGGATTAACGTTGTGGATATGATAAATACATAGCTGTGGGGCCTTGTAACTTTGATCTCTCCTAAGCCGTTCGTACAACTCTCAGTTGGAGGAGCGTCAGCTCTCGTCTTCGCAGTGAAAAGGAGGGGTAGTTTCGTCCTCAAAGTCGCTGTCCGCACGTGCTAGTCTAAGTTGGTAACTTAAGTTTGTATTCGGCGATAAAAACCTCTGGGTAAAAGGTTTTGTCTACAGTGGTCATTTTCTCTAAAGATTTCCTGAAAAAGTCCAGATAATATATTTGGAACTTTATAAAGTATTATGCGTCCCATACTGCAATTAGAATCTATATACTTATTTATCTATAAATTTGTTCAGAAATGATTGAATTGCAGAAATCATTGTTTCTAAGTTATATTCCAAAAATTAAAATTTCTTTAGCAATCTTAATTATTAATGTGGGGATACTTGTATATTAAAGTAAGACTGAGATATTTTATTTTTAAATATCTAATAAATGCCCCCATGGTATGAGCGCTAGATGATTAAATGAGCATGATTTTTGAGTACATGACACATCTTAACCAGTATTCATTACTAAGTTAATATATTTTGTAATTGTCATGGGCCATGTATGCAACTCCTAAGGGTACGCCTATCATCCATTACACTCTGGAGTATTAGGTGTTATTTGGGCCATTAATGGCATTAGGTGGTAAACTAACAATCAATGAAAATTGCACCTTTTTTTTTAGTGTTTGGCACCATGTAACATGGTAGATGAAAAGTTGTTTTTAGGTTTGTTTTAAATTTCATTTATTTTTTGCTATGACCCCATCTGATTTGGAGTGAAATGCCTCCGTTGACTTCCCTTTACAAATGTATTGTGTTAGGTTATTGATATGTCGTACACATGCTATGTTGATGATACATTATAATAGCTCAATTTTCAGTCATCACTAAAACCATGATAATAGAATGATCTAAACTATTCAAACTCTGGTCATTTAATGGACAGTTAAAAACATTGGTGATTTATATTATCCAGGATCCTTGAGTTGGTTGCTTGATTGGGTTTTAGAATTTCCCCACTTTTAGCAAAAGCATATTTTTCAGCGGATTTATCATAATAATTCTTTCAAAAGTTACATATGGACACTAATTTAAGATGTTGAAGTTGATTTACTCTATCAAATTTAAGTTTATGAGATTATAAGATTGCCAAACACAATTTTTGGAGTCTAATGACCTCCAATTATAATCTAACAAATAAATTCTAATTTATATGAATTTCATAACAACTGTGATTTTGGATCTTAATTTATACCTGTCAAAAGAGTCCCATTGGCAAAGGAGATCATTTGCATTCATTGAGACTTGGAATCTAAAGTATGCCATAGCCCACTAGGCCCACAAGCTAAGTTATTTAATAATTGAAACCACCTATGATGTTAAATATTTTTCATTCAGGTTACCTTAAGAAAATTTATGTTGAATGTATTACTGAGACCATAACACTCTTTGAATAAATTTTGAATAACTAAAGTTGAATTTTCAGTGCTAAATTAAATGTTAGGATAATCACTAAATTGGTAATTGGAAAATAGGGGACGTGGATTGTGTATTGACAGCGTCAGTAGTGTAAAGCCCTGAATTTCAGGGGTCGAGCAAAGTTCTATTCTCGAGATTTAGAACATTGCTTGTGCAGTATGAATAATGATATTCAGATTTCTTTTATATTAATGAGTTAAGCATGCGTAAGATTATACTAAACAACACATCATACTTCAGATATAATTAAGTTAAGCAAGTGGAAGTCTAAAACATATCTATTTAAATATGCAGGTGTTACACAAATTTCTTCCAGAGTATGAGTACGTAACCGAGTTCAATATACACATATATTGTTTCAAAATGAACAAGATGAATATGTAAAAGTGTTCGACTAAGCCCAGATGTCCTAGTGGTCCCTGCGTATTGGCACGAGGTGTATATCGACCCGCCCAAGAGTTGAAAGTAGGAGAATTCCTCCTCCTCATCCAAGAAGTCCTGCTCCATAGCATAGACGTCATCTGCACCTACATCTAAATTAGAGTCTAGCTAGTGTTTTAAAACACGTCCCAACGTGTCACGCCCCAAACTTAGAAACCGGGCTCACAAAATTCTCAATCGCCGAATCTGGCGCCAACAGCCTCTATAGAACCCTATTCTCGGCTCTCAGCGCTCATTCGCCAGGTTCTTATCTTGAGATACTACGATGAGAATTTTCAACATCAGTTTGATTCGTGATAAGCATAATCAAAGGCATAACCCACAAACAACAACCAAAAACTCCATTACATTTCACTATGATCAAAAACTTTACAAGTACAATGAGCATAAAGAAAAATACAATGATCATAAACAAAAAGCTCCAAGATGATCTGCTATGCACTCCTTCCTCAGTGCTGCTATGGTCCGACGTCACCTGCACGCAACGGTCGTGCATAAGCTTATGGAAAGCTTAAAGGGTGGTAAAAGTGTGTGCGCAAGGTAGTAATGCAATATCAGAGTAATGTGGCATATGCTGAATACTTTTGGTCGTACCAAGGCCATGCGATGCAAGGCATGAATGATGTCATCCATACCAAGGTCATGCAATGCGGGGTGCAACTCAAGCATACAAATCCTCATTTAAGTCCACATATCAATACTGCTCAACTCTGAAATGTCACCGGGGTCTAGTATACTCCAAACCAGATTGCCACCCCATCGGGCGTAATAAGGCGAGTGGAAGAGGCCTCACTATCCGCCTACCAATATCGGGCTCGGCTCATCGATAGCGGACCCATTTCTCGAGCTGGTCAAACTCAGCCTAGCTTTGCCCCCTTCTCTCGGGTGGGTAAGGTCGCACCCCCTTCTAACTGACCACGACATAGTGGAAAGCGTGGCCTTCTGGTAATCGGCACTCGGCGCTCCTGCACCCACTTAGTCTAGACGTTGGAGCAAACTCTTAGTACCATAAGGGTTTAGAGACTTTCACCCAAGGATACTATAGCACTCTATGTAGATCAAGATTTCTGGTATCTAATCCTGTCAACCACGATACACCTGTGGAGGCTACGACCCTGATGTCACCAAGGCGTACAATAACCATATCACATAATGCAAATGCATGAATCACACTATCCAGTCCTGCGCATATCATGCGCTCATGTAAGGCAACACCGCCTATTCGGGAGCCCCTAAACAATCTGCCCGAAGGCATATGCTATAATCAGTCACTTCTCATATCAAGCATACATATGATGCGTATGATCATGAATCAAGAACTATATTAAACATGTTATACAGTGATGGAAACTGTTCATAAAGAAGATGGGCCTAGACGGCCTATAAGTATGGGCCTAACAATGGGCCCTAGGGAGAATTATAATGCGGACGTTTAACCAACATTATTCTTACAATATGGACACTAAACCAACATTGCTCCCAAGGCACGGCTACCATAAACATCATTACTCAAACCATGGTATGGTTACACATTGTAATGGATTTGTGTACATCCTATTGGGACTCGACCCATGGGCCTTATCTACATCAAATGGGCCTTATAACATGGGCTTTATATATATCAAGGTGGGCCTCAATGGAAGGGCCATAATTACATCAAGATGGGCCTAATCATATGGACCGAATCAATTGGGCCAAGTCAAATAGGCCGAGTCAAATGGGCCGAATCAATTGGGCCAAGTCAAATGGGCTGAGTTAAATAGGCCGAATCAATTAGGCCAAGTCAAATGGACCAAGTCAAATGGGTCGAATCAATTGGGCCAAGTCAAATGGGCCGAGTCAAATGGGTCGAATCAAATGGGCCAAGTCAAATGGACCTCAGGTATATCAAATCCGGTCCACCCTCATATATTTTTGAGATCCGACCTATTCACAAGTTAATGTAGAGATAGACGAAATGGAAACAAATATAAACTAATTTGGAAACTACTGTTGCCCTTAGAAGTTGAACAGTGGATATTACAGTCCACTATTTGAATGGTGGGGTCCACTTGAACTTTAGATCTGACCCATTCATTTGCTCACGCCCTAAAATGATATCTTAAATGGTTGGATGGTTTGTATACAACACATACATCATGGTGGGTCCCATAGAGAGACGGCATGGATGGAACAGGTGGGACCCACTAAACTCAATGCTGTGTACAACTTCTAGCGGTGGGATCCACCTGCTACCGTACACAGTAGAAATAGGGTGGCTGTTACTGCTAGAAAGGGGCAGAGGTGGGTCCATGTAGGGCCCATCGTTCATACATATAAGGTATATAATATATATATAAGGTATATAATATATTATATATAATATATTTTTATTTTATATAAAGTTGCTGCTGCTGAGCAGCTTTATGCATTAAAGGGGCAAGGTGGGTCCCACATAGGGCCCACCCTCATCCATACATATAATATATAATATATATAATATAATAATATATATATTACATAGATGCAACATCCAGGCCGTGGCCTGGACGGTCACATACATCAAGGAAGGCCCCACACATGGGGTGTGTCTCACTGTCAGATGGACGACAGACACAATACATGCATCACGGTGGGGCCATTTTAAACAAATGGACGGTATGGATGGGTCCCACGGACCCTATGCCAGTCCACACTCTCCTGTCAGCTACCACACTGGGGATTTGTGCCAGGACCTCAGTGTTGAAACGAGGTATCTTCCACTCCGCCTACCACTTTAGCTATGGATCTGAGTGTGGATACGTACGCCAAGGAGGGCCCCACACAGACATGGCCCACCATCTGGTGGTGGTGGACGGTTGGGTAAAACACATACTCCATGGTGTGGCCCCACATGTGGAGTGGAGGGCTTGGATGGGTCTGTGGACCCCACCGTCAGCACACACATCACTGTGGTGCACTCCCTACGTCAGTACACACTCCACCGTTAGCTACACCCAATGCCACACCATTGTCAGTTAACACTTCACTGTCAACCACCCCCATCACCAGTAGATGTCCCCAGCGTCCCTAGACGGACGGTGAGGATGTACACCACATCAAGGTGGGTCCCACATGACCCACCTGTTTAGGATCGACCTGATATTTGTGTTTGCCCATCATCCAGGCCCATTTAATGGCCTGGATAAAATAGTTGGACAGCGTTGATTAAAACGGTAAGATCAAGGTGGGCCACATTGTTTTGGATGGGCAAATGGGGTGGATGAGATTTAATACATCAAGGAGGGCCCCCCCCCACATGTGTGGGGTGGACCACACCCTAAATGGACAGTTGGAATGGCATATAAACATCATGGTGTGCCCCACATGGATGGAGGTCTACCAATAGGTGGCTTGGATGCAAACATCATGGTGGACCACACATCTCATCGTCATCATCACCATAACAAAAGAAATGAGAGATAGAAATGGAAAGAAGAGAGATCGGACAGTGATGGAGGGACCCCGCCACTATGGGCCCTCCATGAATACAAAACATACATAAAAAAAAATAAATGGGTCCCACCACAAGTGGGCCTTGTAATAGGAAATCAACAGTGAATCACCCACCTTGGATCTTTTCTTCTTGGCTCCAATGGCTTCTTTGTTCCTTAGCTTTAATCCTAACGGAGGAGATGAGGTTTGGATGGTTGAGATGAGAGATGAAAGGGTAGGAAAGGTGGGCCACACTTGTAACTTGGAAAATATGGGGAGAGGCTTGGACGTGTGATGCTCTCTCTCTTACTTGGGATAGTGAGTTTTGGGAAATGAGAATAAGAGAGAGGGTTGTAAAGAGAGCGGAGTAATGGCTGATGGATGTGGTGAGTGATGGGTGTAAGAACTTTTTGACTTTAGGGTTGCTTGGTGTAAGAAAGGTATGAGCTTGTGTAAGAACTTTTTGACTTTGGGGTTGCTTGGGGATGGGTGAAAGGTGATGTGTACTTGACATAATGGGGTTGATTGATTGATTGATTGATGTGGCATATTGTAGAAATTCTCTCGAAATTCGCACGCATAGCTTTTTCCTTGCACTGAACGCTGGCTTACATCTCCTGACCAGAGTATCGGATCGGCGCGCAAGTCACGGCATCGGAACCGCAGCGACGACGCTGTCGCTAGGGTACAAGTCTTGGGTTGAGTCGACTCGGGTTAACGACGTATAAATCAGGGTCGCGAGCAAATGCCAGTTAAGGGTCGAAAGTTGTCGAAATTCGACCGGAAAGATTGTGAAAGTCTATGAAATGGTATGGTCTAGGATACGGGATTTACACAGAGTGGGAGTGAGTGATCAACTCAGTGGTTCTATAAGGTAAAAGTTACACATATTATCAAGTCAATTAAAGCAGTAATGATAAGACAATCATGATAATCACTTCCTAACTACTCTTTTTAATGCAGAAAATGGAGTGCAAGTAATAATGCATGCCCTCACATCGAAGCTCCCTCACACGCGACTCTGACAACCTATTTTACATATGACAACACTTCCTCAAAACGGTGCAACTTCAACATCTTTTAAGCACATCCTAACTAATGCAGTGTAATGCATGGTCGTGTTAACCAAGTAATTAATTAAGCTTCTTCATACAATAAGTTTGGGAAGGTAAAGTACCTCCCTTTATATCATTGATCTAAATCAAACATTTAACATCAGACAACCATAGTGGTCCTACTCTTATGTTCTGGATCCATCTAGGTTCGTCACTCCTAGTTAAACACATACGATAGACAACTTGTAGGTTCGTCACTCCTAATCAAAAGCATACGATAGGCAAGTTACAAGAAGCTGTACTCGCAGTCACTATGGGGAGGCTCATCACCCCAACGTAGGCTGATAGCATGAACATGGTGTCTCATACCACCATGCCTGGTTCACGAGTCTTAGTTGCTCACTGATTACTACATGGATGCTCATCACCCCAGCATAGGCCGACAGCTCGAACACGGTGTTCCATACCACCATGTCCGGCTCATAAGTCTTAGTGAATTGTGGTACCATGGTTAAAGTAGATCTTTACATTGGTAAAGGGTACCTTAGATTCAAACAATTGCATACATATGTGGTGAACACACAATAGGTCAATCGGTTTATTTGGCAAACTCGATTAATACGGGCGCACACTGACTTAATCGAGATGGAGTGCATAAGCACCCCTCGTGGCCTAGCCACCGTCGACAATCGTCGTGCGACTCGGATTCATCGAGTTTACCCAAGGCGGCGAGACAAATTCGACCACCCAAATAAAGACTTTTACCGATTGCCTGGGCTACATTTGTAGCCCCAATCCTATCTAGATGCTGCTATAACTACGCATGATATCCATCTCAGCATTCAACAAAATAATTCAAATGGATTGTCATTTGGGCATTTCATCAAACACATAGACCATGCCAAATATAACTTGCATTTTATCAATTGATTTCATAAAGGAAAACATACATATCCATATGACAACAGGGAATCCTATCTTAATACTTATAGTAAACATAAATCATCAACAAATTCTCATTGAAACAATTTATCAAACACTTAGACTACGTTAGTTACAACATATGTTTTATCAATTATTTATACAGATAAATCTATATGCAAATGATGATGATGGATCCTAGATTAGGAATCATAACAAGCACTAATCATCCTCTATTTTTCATTTAGACATTTCAATAAACACATAAGATGCATCATTCACTTATCACAATTATAGGCGTATCTCACACAAAAATCAACATATTTAAGACAATACGACAACAATTAAGACAGACATAAATCATTAACTATCATGAAAGCATTGATAAACCGCAACCTAAGCGTTTATAGTTCGCACCTTTCGTTAGAATGCTTGACTCGGACTCGGTCCAAACTCTACGTTTCCAAAAATGAAACGTCGGGCACTTAAATGGGGAAACTGGTTAGCTAGGTTGACGAACAACTATTCTGGAGCTCTACAATGATATTAGGGTTAGTATTTCTTACCTAAAATCGCAACTGAAAAAGATTTGGTAGTGCAACGGGGCGGTGATTCGGTGCGTGGATTCGTGGAAGAAGGTTTCTTCACTGATCTCCCAAAGTCCTTCTCTCTTTCCTTCTCCTCTTTTCTCTTCTCTCTCTCTATATAGGGTTTGAAATTCGTATTTATGAGAGAGGGGGTGTGTGGGAGGCTATTTATAGCCCCAGATGTGATGCAAATGACCCCAGGGCTACTTTTACATGGTTTATACCCCATGGGCGGTTGTTTCTGACGAACGGGGCTCATAAGGAGGCCCACGACTTATCTACGTCATAGGGTACACTCCTTGACAGTGGATCCATGCCAGGACATGATTTCGGTGCGATCGGATAAGCCGATTGACCATGGAGAAACTGTGTCAGATCAACGGTCGTACGTGTTCAATCGGGGCCACGGTTATACGGATATGTGTAGAAAAATTTTCTTTCCCTATGGGTGAAGTTTGGTCACAAACTAACGGTCTGAATTCTTCAACTTCGCGTGAGAGCAACGACCCAGTTCACTTAAGTTTCAGTTCATTTTCTAAAAATATTCACGCTTCTCACTTACTTCACTCATACCTCAAGTTAGACGTTTCTGGACACTATCTGGGCTTGATTCCCGTAATGGTTGTCAAGCACAGCAAGACAAACATCTTCTTATAATTTCGCGGTTATCGGACTCTCGATATGCGGTTTAGGTCCGTTACTGAGTTTCAATGTACTCCTAAGAGTGACAGGCCCTTGCGATTTCTTGTAGGTCTTAAAATGACATGAGGTCAGTGGTACTCATGGTTTTAGGCCTTCCCATTTGTGAAAATGGTGGCCCAAGCTTAATCCACTAATTATTTAGTACTTAACTAAATCCCGTCTAAATTATACAACAGGATGCGGTCCTTGGGTTGTTCTGCCTGAGTTTGTACTTGGGCGTTTGTATGAATTTTTTCGGGACGTTACAAGTAGCGAGGTGGTTACTGATAATAATTCATGGCCCGCACGTGATATGTGTGTGTGTGCACATGTGTGTTTAATTCAAATTGTCTATCTATTTGTCCGTATCATTATAAAGCATGAACCTAAAAATGATAGGGATCTAAATCTCGAGTGACCACACCACAAGAAAATAATGGAAATTGAATGCCCACCATTAAAAACTTCCTAGGGCTCACTGTTAGTTTATTTGTTATCCATCTTATTGATTAGTTCACACATGCCTAAATGAAGAGAAAAAAAAAATTTCAGCTTAATCTAAAACTCTCGTGGCCCCTTAGAAGTTTTTAATGGTTAGTGTTCAATCACTATTCTTTCTTGTAGTGTGGTCCATATGAGACTTGAATATTCCTATTTTTACACTTATGTCATAAAATAGTCTAAAAAATGAATATAAGGCATGGATAGGATGCATACTTCATGGTAAGGCCACGGAGCACTATAAGTAGCCACCTTACTCAATAGGCAATTTGCATTGGAGAATGGGTTATTATCTATATAGTATTGAGAATATGAAGGATTCAAATCACAGTACAATCACAGCATGTGTGTCCCTGTTACAACACATACGTTTTATACAACGGCCAAACAAGTACTTGGTTTTTTTTTTTTTTTTTTTATCGAAGTTGCTTCCTCAAGCTCATTTAGAATGAACTTATTCTAAACATGTTGTGCATGGGCCTATTAGGTTTTTGCTTAACATCCAATCCATCCATCATAGTTGGCCCACTATTGTACCATATTTCTGATTATTCTTAAGATAGCTAATTAGAGAAAGACCGGTGTCATTGCACAAGAATGTATATCATGCGAAAGATCTTTGGAGATATTTAGAGTACTTTTTTTTTTTTTATGAAATCACAGTTGGCACTGAGCTGAATGATACACATCATCTAATGATGAGGCACCACCAAAAAGTCTAAGAGGCTGAAAGCGATTGAGCAAAAAAGAACAGTTAGATGAACATGTTTCATTGCATGAAAATGTATAACATGTGAAATATCTTTGAAAATATCTAGAATGATTTTTACAGAATCACATCAAGCGCTAAGTTGGGTGACACACATCATCTAATGACAAGGCATGGTAGAGATCTAAGAGGTGGAAAGCAATCGAGCGGAAAAGAATTATTAGAGAGATATTTGTCAAAAAGAGAAGGAAGAATATGAAAAACCGATGTGGCAACAAGTCGTCTCATATCAATCGAACAAACCAATCAAATTTATCTTTCCTTATCTTATCTCAGCTCTATCTTAAGAGTAGCGGTAATCTTTAGTGAAAATCTTTAGTTGTAATCCAAGTCTATACTTTTGCTTTAGATTATTCTCAATATTAATACAATCAATTCATCTTTCAGAAATGAATCTTATAGTTGCTCCATGTAATCAATTGTAAGTATTTTATTTTTGATTGATTGTTTTCGTTTATAAATGTTCTTTTATACAGAAGTCAAAGTGCAACCTATCTTCAGAAAAAGAACCCTACCCAATCATCTAATTATCTTATAACTATTTTGTGAGTGGTTGAATAGGGTACCAATCTTTTCAAATCGTGGTCATATATGATCGCTTTAGATATATTTGCCTATCTTGGTGCTTGGGGTCAAATTGTTCGGTTTGAATAGAGCTGCACAATCAATTCTAGCATACCCATGCACCTCGCACATGACAAAAATAGATCGAGAACAAACACTAAATGCCCCGAAAATAGGCTAATCCAATTATTGGCTTGATTTTTGAGCCATCATATCACTGGGTGAGGCTTAACACGGTGTGTGTCCAATAGAAGCAACAGTGCATATGCAGGAAAATGACTCTGAAAAGCAAGTCAATAAAAGTTTTGGTAGCTGGTAGATAGTCCATAGAGGTAAACCTTTATGCATTTACTTGTAAAGGGCCTGTCTCCACATCTAGACCATTTAATTTACAGAATAACCTTCATATGTGGATGTGGACAATAGAATTTTAGTTCCAGAACTTTTCAAGTAAAACCATATTATGACTGAAAGAATCCGTTGGCAATGACCATATGCACTAGAGTAACTATTGCCATGTTGAATTTTTTTCCATGGAGTCGCTGACTGTGTGTCAGTCCATTCACTAAAAGTGGGTCATACATATAGGTTGAGTTAGACCGTCAAGCCGCCCATGAATATACCAGCCTCTTTTCGAGGAAAGTTCTTCATGGCTGGCCGTGTTTTGCACGGTCAGATGCGCTTTACAAGTGAAAAGTTACAGGGATGATGGGGCTGCATGCAAGGTTTGCAATAGCTGTAGGTGATCAGCTTTCTTTTTCTTATTTGTCTATCATTTCAGATCACTGACAAAAAAAGTCAGGACTTAGTCCATTTGTAAGATTTTGGGCATATGATGCAGTGAAGTTGGACCATCACATGAACGGTTTGGATTACCAAACCATAGCATATGGACCAAGTACATGGTACGCAACTGTTGTAAAAATATTGATTTTATAAAAAGTATTTTAAATAAAAAATTATATATAATATAATATATATAAAAAACTGTTTGGAAAATACCTTTTTGTGGATTTTTGAGAATAGTCTCATATTGAAAAAAAAAGAAGAAGAAAAAGTGGTTTAAATGGTAATGGTGGAGTACTATAATATTTGCTTACCTAGTCCGTGGACTATGGGACTTGCGTGTTCTAGTGCGCACACGCGCACGGGCTCGGTGCGAGGGCGTGGGCATGTGAGGCAGTGTAGCTGTAAAGGCGCTAGTGGCGCACTTTGCACTTTGTGTAGCTTATAAAAGGAGAGCCTGGATGGGCCAAACCATCTCAACTCACTCCAGCAAAACATACGAACTAAGATAGCCAGCCCCTCTCCACTCATATATTCTAGTATTTCTAGTAATATAGCAAGGCTTGAACCTTAGCTTGAAGAACAGACCAGTGGTGTGGTCTAGAACGGTTCAACTGAACCAGTGGCTGAAGATTTGAACTGACCAGTGCAGTGGTCGAAACCACTCTTTCTCTTTCTTTTCTTTCTTTTGAAATTTTTTCTCTTATATTGTAATACTGCTAGAAAAGTGTGTAGTAGAGTTCCATTTGGTGGGCCTTCGTGTTTGCTGAACGTAGACCCACACCAGGCTCGTCGTATCCTAGAAGCTGTTTGCTTGTAACCTATCAGCATACTCAATTCACCTGAGTAGGGGCAAATAACGCTTTAAGGACTACGTTTTTTCAGACGTGCTTCAGCCTGTCCTCAAGTTCTGATCATAGTGATTTTTGGTTTCCACATTATACAGATATTATTTAAATCTGTATAAATTTTCATAATAGCAACTACACTATATAATATGGGTCGGAACATGAATTAATTACTTGGGCCCATCCACCGTGTGTAAGAATCTCATAAGATGGGCCTTGTTGGCCAACTGTATAAATTTACCTAAAGGTTAGATAATGTAATCGGGTGCACCTACTAAGTGGTTTCAAACTCCTCTATCCCTCTACTTTCTCAAGTATAAAGCATATCTGGGGTACTCAATCCTAGACCATTGATAGAAGTGATAGTCCCATCCCATCTTCTCCAAAGGGTGTAAGGAAAGGAAGATTCCGGCTATATGATCCCTCAATAATGGCAACGCAGATAAGTAAGCTACCCCTAATGGTTTGATCTCCATATACAATGCACAGGCATAATCCTATTAGAATTCCACGCCAGTAATTTACATGAAGTGCATGGGGAATTTAAATTGTCCATTTAGTGCAGTTCCCAATAGTAATAGTACATCTAGGGAATCATTTTGATCAAAAGATCAGACAGGACACACTAGAGCCAATGTACATTACATGTAAAACTTATATATTCACTTGTTGTAATTTGAGAGTTTTGAAAGGGCTTGAGCTTTTTGGTATCCCTTCTTCCTTGTAGGGTGAACCTATTGGATGGTGTGGGTGACATATGCACATCAAGGTGAACCTCATAATCCAAATTATTAGGAAGGTTTACTTGGTGTGGGTGACATATGCATACCAAGATGAACCTAATGGATGGTGTGGTTGTAGCCTGCCTGAGTTACGAATTGGGCCTGCATTTTGGGATCTAAGCCTGACATTTCGGGGCTTTATCTCATGGATGGGATACTGATTGCTAGTGAACCGGCCTTAGCAAGTTGTTATAGTTGGAGGCTAGGGCCAACCGTGATATTTGTGAGAAATCTATTTTATTTATCCATTTGTCCACCTCATCCTTAATATATGAGACAAAAAATAAGACAAGATCCAAAGCTGAAGAGGGCCACATGATAGAAATCAGTAAAGATTAGATGACTACCGTAGAAATTTTTGGAGGGCTGCATAAGTTTTGGATTATGCTGGTATTTTTGTAGTTTTAATTTACCTAAGTATAAATAGCCCTATGAATAATTTGGAAAGCACATAAACATGGCGGCGGAACATAAAAAGATTTCAAGTAGACATGTTCGTCTAACCATTCCAGTTCATGTGGCTCACTTATATATATATATATATATATATATATATATATATATATATATATATATATATATATATATATATATATATATATATATATATATATATATATATATATATATATATATATATCGTATCTCATTTCATGAAACACTACAACAAATTAGACTTTTTGCAACAATTTTTTTTAGCGACGAGTCTAATTTCATTAGGAAATGTAATTTTTTACAACGGCGTTTCAAGTCGTTGCAAAATATAGACTATTTACGATGACATTTTAAATCGTCGCTAATAGTTAACTTTTTTTACAACGAGCATCAATTATCGTCGCAAAACTTGTCGCAAAAAGTTTTCGTATGAATTTTTTACAACGATCTTAACCAGTCGTTGCTAATAGTCACTTTTTGTGACAAATTAGGTGTCGTAAAAAAAATATTTTTTACGATGACACAAAAGTTGTCGCAAATAGTAGCTTTTGCAACGACTAGTTCAACTCATTGCAAATCATGCTGAATTATACTTGTGGCGACAAATGTAGTTTCATTACGAAATGTTAGAGTATCTGCAACAACATTTTAAATCATCGCAAATAGTCAACGTTTTTGCGACGAACTATAATTATCGTCGCTAAAACGTTTTTCACCAATTTCTTATGGAAAAATTACATGGCGGGAAAGACGTTTCGCCACGCGTTTCTATGGTCATCGCTAATGTCCACTTTATGCGACGAATTGAGTGTCGTGGCAAAATATTATTTTTTGCAATGACATGAAAGTCCCTACAAATAGTCTGTTTTAGCGACGACTAGGTTAACTCGTTGCGATAAATACCAACTGAAACTCTTTGCGACGAATGTAGTTTTATGACGAAATGTTAGAATATTTGCAACAACATTATAAATCATTGCAAATAGTCAACGTTTTTGTGATGAGCTATAATTATCGTCGCTAAAACGTTTTCCACCAATTTCTCAAAAAAATTACATGGCGGGAAAGACGTTTCGCCACGCGTTTCTATGGTCATCACTAATGTCCACTTTATGTGACGAATTGAGTGTTGTGGCAAAATATTATTTTTTACAACGACATGAAAGTTGCTACAAATAGTCTATTTTAGCGATGACTAGGTTAACTCGTTACGATAAATACCAACTAAAACATTTTGCGACGAATGTAGTTTCATGGCGAAATATTAAAATATTTATAACAATATTGTAAATCATAGCAAATAGTCAACATTTTTGCGACGAGCTATAATTATCGTTGCTAAAACGTTTTTCACCAATTTCTCCTGAAAAAATTACATGGCGGGAAAGACGTTTTGCCACGCGTTTCTATGGTCATCGCTAATGTCCACTCTATGCGACGAATTTAGTGTCGTGGTAAAATATTATTTTCTACAACGATATGAAAGTCGCTACAAATAGTCTATTTTAGCGACGACTAGGTTAACTCATTGCGATAAATACCAACTGAAACATTTTGCGATGAATGTAGTTTCATGGCGAAATGTTAGAGTATTTGCAACAACATTGTAAATCATAGCAAATAGTTAACTTTTTGCGACCTGCTATATTTATCGTCATTAAAACGCTTCCCACCAATTTCTCTCGAAAAAATTACATGGCAGGAAAGACGTTTTGCCATGCATTTCTATGGTCATCGCTAATTTTCACTTTATGCGACGAATTGAGTGTCGTAGTTATTTTTTATAACGACACGAAAGTCGCTACAAATAGTCTGTTTTAGCGATGACTAGGTTAACTCGTTGCGATAAATACCAACTGAAACTTTTTGTGACGAATGTAGTTTCATGGCGAAATGTTAGAGTATTTGCAACAATATTGTAAATAATCACAAATAGGCAATATTTTTACGACGAGGTATAATTATCGTCACTAAAACGTTTCCCACAAATTTCTCCTGAAAAAATTACATGGCAGGAAAGACGTTTCGCCACGCGTTTTCATGGTCATCGCTAATGTCCACTTTATGCGACGAATTGAGTGTCGTGGCAAAGTATTATTTTTTGCAACGACACGAAAGTCGCTACAAATAGTCGATTTTAGTGACGACTAGGTTAACTCGTTGCGACAATTACCAACTGAAACTTTTTGCGTCGAATGTATTTTCATGGAGAAATGTTAGAGTATTTGCAACAACGTTGTAAATCATCGCAAATAATCAACATTTTTGCGACGAGCTATAATTATCATCCTTAAAACGTTTTCATAAATTTCTCTCATAAAAATTACATGGTGGGAAAGACGTTTCGCCACGCGTTTACAACAAATACAAACTGAAACTTTTTGCGATGAACGTAATTTCATTGCAAAATGTTATAGTATTTGCAACAACATTGTAAATCATCGTAAATAGTCAACGTTTTTACGATAAACTGTAATTGTCGTCACTAAAAACGTTTCCCACCAATTTCTCCCAAGAAAATTACATAGCGGGAAAGACCTTCTGCCACGCATTTTCATGGTTATGGCTAATGTCCACTTTATGCAACGAATTGAATGTCGTGGCAAAATATTATTTGTTGCCACGACACGAAAGTCGCTACAACTAGGTTATTTTAGCGACGATCAGGTTAACTCATTGCGACAAATACAAACTGAAACTTTATGCGACGAACATAGTTTCATTGCAAAATGTTAGAGTATTTACAACAACATTATAAATTATCACAAATAGTCGACGTTTTTGCGACGCGCTATAGTTATCGTCGCTAAAATATTTTCCACCAATTCAAAATTTTAATTTTGATACGAATTGTTGTTGAACATGTGATGAACCTCCAATTAATGATTGAACGGTGCAAACTAACATAAATCTTGTTATCAATTTCCTTATTGACGATAGAATGGTACACATCGACAATCACTTGATCGACCTCCAATCAATAATCGAACGATATATAGAAGTGTTATTGACCATCCGATCAACCTTCAATCTTTTATCGATCGGATGGTGAAAATCATCGTGCATCACTTCATTAAGTCTCCAATCAACAATCGAATGTTGCACATCACCGAAAATCACAAGGTCAACCATGTTTGATGGATAGATGGAATGGATGGATGGATGCTTTGATGATTGATGGGATGATCAACCATGTTTGATGAACGAGATGGTTGGATGTTAATGGATGGATAGTATGGTTGGATGGATGGATGGATGGATGGAAGTTTGGATGAATGGATATATAGATGGATGGAATGGTTGGATAGATGGATTGATGGATGTTTGGATATGATTGTATAAGATGAATGGATGGTTTGATGGGGGATGCAATGGTTGGATGGGGGATGAGATGAATGAGGCTCTGATGGGCCACTAAGTGGCCAACAAGATGTATGAATTCTATCCACACCGCCCGTCTTTGCACAACATGTATCTATACACCAGCTGCAGGCTACAACTTACAGCTCGTGAGCTGTTGCAAATCGAATTGTGTACTGAGTTATTCAGTAGTCAGTACGCTCTCATCGTACTGAGTAAACTCAGTTGGGCCCACCTTGAATGTATGTAGTCTATCCACGGCGTCCATCTGTTTTTCCATCTAATTTAAGAGGTTGAGTCCGGGTCCTCTAACTCAATCCAAACCGTTGTCTTGTTGGCCTGACTCGAAACGAGTCTAACTCGGTCTGGAAAATCGAGTCGGATTAGGTTTTATACGATTCAGATCGAATATTCTTGACACTAAAAGAGTTTCAATGGTAGATGAAGGTGGTCATTAAATCTACACTGTGTCCTCTCGTAAGGGCCACTTGAGTCTTGGATATAATACATTTTTGGCAGCATATACTAAAATGAGCTCCTAAAATGGATGGATGGTGTGGATTTATCACAAACATCACGGAGGGACCCACTTAACATTCTAAGTAAGAAAGGTGAAAGACTTGCTTTTTATCAAGAGCTTTGATCGAGGAACCTCGAGCCGTGTGAGAAGAAAGATTGGATACTCCCATCCCACTAGTCAAAGGATGGTAAGTCAGTGCTCTATGGGCCCCACCATGTTGTATTTACTTCATCCATGCCGTCCATCTATTTTTCTAGATCATTTTATGGTGTGTGTGTGTGTGTGTGTGTGTGTGTGTGTGTGTGTGTATAAAGAGATATATCCCAATCTCAAGTGGACAACATTACAGGAAACAATGGTGAATAAATATTGTGCGGATCGAATCGAATAGAATCGGATCGGATCCATTCGGATTGGATTCCGGATCGGGTCGATCCAGGTTGACCATTGATCCGAAATTGATATGATTAACGGTCGGATCTTGGTGGTCCAGCTCGATCCTACCCGATCGTGGCCTTCGGTTCGAATCTGTTCGGGTTGGATCGGGTCAGATCGGGTCGGATCCGCCGGATCGGTCCCTTTCTGCCCAACTTTAGATACAACACATGCATCATGGTGGGGTTCACAGAGCTTGGTGACATCACTTTTGGCTATTAACATCCAATCCGCGCCCATATACACGAGATAGAGAGGAAACGGATTGGCTACTCCCCCTGCCACCGACCAATGGCTGGTGGTCGGTGTTCTGTGGACCCCATTATGATGTACTTGTTTCATCCATGTCGTCCATCTATTTTTCCAGATAATTATACTATCAGACCAAAAATGAGGTATATCCCAATCTCAATTATTTTTCCAGATAATTATACTATCAGACTAAAAATGAGGTATATCCCAATCTCAACTGGACCACATTACAGGAAAGTTAAATGAGCGTGGACCATTAAAAATCTTTTGGGGCCATAAAAGTTTTGGATCAAAACTCAGTTGGGCCCACCTCGAATGCACGTGGTTTATCCATGCCGTCCATTCGTTTTTCCAGATCATTTTATGGGTTCAACCCAAAATTGATGCATATACAAAGCTAAAGTGGGCCATACACTGGAAAAAGTGGAACTATTGATTTCAACCGTTGAAAATTTTCTAAGGCCCCTATAGACAAGCCGATCTTTGGTTTTTCCCCTCATATGGTCCTCTATGACCTAATCAAAAGATTGGATGTCAAATAAACAGTATAGCGGGCCTTAGGAGGATTTTAATGGTAGATATCCAATCACCATTGTTTTCCTATGGTGTGGTCCACCTGAGATTTATATCCCTCTAATTTTTGGTATAAAATTCTAAAATAATCTATAAAAATGGATGAATGGAATGGATGAAACACATACATCATAGTGGGCCCACGGAGCACCCACCACGATTTCTGTATATATGGCAGGGAGTAGCCAATCCGTTTCACGTATATATGGGCAGATTTCCAGCCAAAGCCTATGGCAGGGAGTAGCCAATCCGTTTCACGTATATATGGGCAGATTTTCAAGCCAAAGCCTTTTAAAGTAATATTAAACTTTGTTGGGCCCACCGTGAATACGTGTGGTTTATCCACTCTGTTCATTCGTTTTTTCAGATAATTTAAGGGGTTCAACCCAAAATTGATGCATGTACAATGATCAAGTGGACCATACCACAGGAAAAAGTGGAATTATTGATTTCCACCGTTGAAAACTTTCTAAGGCCCTGGTGATGTTTATTTGTCATCAAACCTATTCATAAGATCATAAACACATGGATGAAAGGAAAACACAAATATCAGCTTGATCTAAAACGTCGGTTGGCCCTAAGAATTTTTCAACGGTAAATGTTCAATTCACTCTGTTTCTGACGGTGTGGTCCGTTAAAGGTTTGGTTATACTCCATTTTTTAGATAAGTCTCTAAAATCACGTGGTAAAAGAGATGAACAGGATGGATTTCTCATAAACATCGCAGTGGGCCCCATCTGGGTTCCCGGTGCCGGAACTTCATGCGAAACGCTTTCAGCATCCCCTGGTATGGTGGACGCGGATTGCTTCCTACCACGGCCTAGACGGGGCAAGGCTCTCTGGGGCCCACCGTGATGTAAGTGTTTTATCCATGCCGTTAATTGCATTTCTTAGATCATTTTAATATATTAGCCCAAAAATGAGACAGCTCTATATCTTAAGTGGACCACAACGTGAAGATTGAACGTATACCATTAAAAATTTCTTGGGAGCTGGAGAAGTTCTGGATCAAGCTGATATTTGTGTTTTCACCTCATCCACGTCTACATAGCCTTATGAATAGGTTGAATGGTAAAAAACATCACGATTACCCTTAGACAAGCTTCAACGGTGGGTGTCATTAACACACCAGCTTCATCTGGTGTGGTCCATTGGAGCTGTGTTCCTGCCTCATTTTTTGGTTTTTATCTTAAAATGATTTGATAAAATCATTTAAGGGCGTGGATAAAACACTTAGATCATGGTGGGCCCCACAGATCCCTGACACATGTGCACTGCCAAAGAGAGAAGCTCTAACAGAAAGAGCATCTATGGTAAGACAAGAGACTCTTCCGATTGCCAAGTTTGAGTAGACATTATTCCTTATACTCCCTAAAATTAAAAATATTTATCAACTCTCCATCCTACCTAAAATAAAAAATATTCATCCAACTCTCCATCCTCCTGAAAGAAGATAAGAAGCTTTAAACAGTAGAGTGCAAAGAGAAGGCAACATCAAAGTGGTGGTCAGGTTCAACCAGTGATCTCTGGAGGTATTTTTGTTCTGAATTATATCGATATTTTAAGGCAGGTATGTTCGCAATGGACCCCACTATATGAATGATTTGCCTTCTTTTTTTTTCTTTTTTTTTTTTAAAGAGATACTAGTTTCATTAAAATGTGTTGTAGACTGAAGGAACAATTAATATCAATCTATTGAAATGTCCATTATTTTTTCACATGTTTTGGGTAGGTGGATGGTTAAAATAATAGTCGTTAGAACACCTTCAACGGTGGGTGTCATTATCCCATTGTTTACTGTGGTGTGGTACACTTGAGCTTTGGATTTGCTTCATTTTTTAATTCATACGCTAAAATGAGTTAGAAAACCGGATGCACAGCGTGGATATTAAACCCATATATCATGATTGGCCCCACAACACATCAACGTTTGGGTGCACCACCTAGTCTGCGTCCATTTTGAGGCCCAGCTAGCCCCCCACCTAGGATGTTTTGCTTGTACTTTGGATGGTGGCAGAGGAGTACTCGGATTGCTTCCTCAAGAGTTTTCTTCAATCCAGACCGTCCATCTTGTGGACCACCCTACCATTAGCAATTGACAAAATAGCACTCTTTCCAGTAATGTAGCATTTTGCTGAGGGGTACTACCCCACTAAGACCTAGTTAGAGAAGGACGGTCCTGTCAGGGCCCCCGTGGGGCCCACCGTGATGTTTATGGTTTATCCACGTTGTATGATGGATCATTTTAGGGCATGAGCCCAAAAGCCCGCTACAAGTAGGTAACTACCGCTAACTGAGGGCCAAGTGGAACTTTCATGAGATCCATCCTATCCATCAGGTATGGTTGTTCATGTTCACCTGGGAACCCAAAAATCATGATGATCCAAAACTCAGGTGGGCCACATAAGAGAAACAATCGGGATAAGATGTCCATCATTAGTTTTGGATACGGCCCATCGTTATGTTTGTAAGAAATCAAATCCATCGGATAAAAGGACTACCTAAAAATCTCAGTATTTGAAAACTCAAGTGGGCCATACCATGAGAATTTAGAGGTTTTTGTGTAATTTTAAACCAGTCGAGTGTTGAATCAACTTGATTTATGAGATCCAGAGGCCCAAAAGGGGTGGCCCACTTCATGGAAAGGGTGGATTTCATGCACGTTAAATCGTTTCACAACGTTTAAGGACTTCATTCTACTGGAATTGGATTCCACAATTTTTCAAGAGCACTTGTGATAAGAGAACTTTTGATATTTTATGAATGTCAGTGGGCATTTTAATGGACATTTTTCTGTTGGGTTTGGACCATAGACTATATTTCATTTTAACTGTCACCTTTGCTTCATGGCCCATCTAAAGTGGAGGCCATGATTTGGGCGGTTTAGTTTGAGTTACTTGTATGCCACGTGTACAAATTTCTAACGTATGCATGTCAACCATCAAACCCTGCCAGAGTATCAAAGTATTCCCTCAGTTAGAATTACTGATGACTGCTTGCATGAACACAATTAGACCATCAAGTGCACATCAAACTCTAGCGCATGCACGTCAACCATCAAATTCCACCAGTTGTTGAAAATCATTTTCTAGCTGCTGGAAATTGACCCTCATTTGATGGAAATTGTGAATAGTTGAATGTTTAGTTTAAACACTGATTTCATTGGATGTTTTACAAATACTTCAAAGTTTGTGTTGGACATCAAAGTGGGCCCTTCCCTAGATCATTGGAATTAAGTGACAATCATTGGGCCTCTTAAACCTATATCAATCCCACATCAGCCAATGACATCCAATCTGTAATTTTGACACGTCCTTGGTTGATATAGTTTTCAATGCAATTGTAAAAGAAGCTTTCATGAAAATCCATCATAAAACTCAAAATCAAGCCACAGACAAAAGGAAACATAGCCTTAAATTTCAGATTCCTACCATGTTATTAAAAAAACATAAGGCTGTATTTATCTCCAGCCATTAAAAAAAAATGATTTTTGAAATTTGTACTATTAGTACAATTCTACAATTCAATCTGTCCAGATCTGACTCCTTTTGGAGGCTGTTTTTATAATCCGCTGACAACACCATCGTTACCTAGAAATCCATGCCATCCACCCTAATACCATTCATACCCTTCCAATCCACCCGACCAAACGGGCCCTTAGTGATTCGGCTCAAGTTCTAGTCTCAAGTTATGTCATTGAGTTTAAAAACTATGATATGAAATGAGAAAGCCCACCCGTATAGGTCATTGGTCTTGCTCTTCATCAAATATGCTTCCAAGCCTAAGGAATCACTCTGTGTTTCTTCAATAGAAATACTAATACTTCCGATGTATGTTGCCAAACATGAAGAGTTTATCTGACTAACTGCCTTTAAAACCATATTGTAAAAATATGAAAACTCAAAAATTCTTATGATTTTTTATGTTATATTTAATATTTAAAAAAGCCCAAAGAAAATATAAAAAATGTCGAGCTTTGCCTAGTCAAGTTAAATATGGAGTTATGCTGATTTATCTATTTATTTTTGACGAGTTTTGGCTGATCGAGTCTTGACCAAAATAAGTTCTTCATACTATTCGAATATTGAATTTCCCTTAAGTCTTTGAACTATTTTTAAAACAATGAACAGGATTGAAACTTCTAGATTTAGTATCAGTGGACAAACAACACAAATGTTTCTAAAAGCAACACATCTCTAATAAACTTAACAATGAACAGCTAGCTAAAAATATCTCCATGGCTAGATTCCCATGTTACTTTTTCACCATTTAAAACGCGGCACCTATGTACATATACCTATACCATCCAAATAGTGGGCCCCATTGTAGATGTAGCATATCTCTGAAATCACACTGATCAAGCAATTGTAACCATCAAATTATGGTTAAAAGGGAATCAGACGGTTAAAAAATTTATCTTCTCAGTGCAACTTTCTGGTTATGCTCCTTTCACAGTTCAATCAGTTATTTGGACGGTCTGGATTGCCTTACAACTACATCATGTGCAGGTTTGAAGAGTCACTACCATTTTTTAAATGGTGCAAAATTAGCATAGGGTTACAAGTACAACCCTATTACCATATAAAGGACACAGTGCAAAATAAGATAGAGGTTTGTGTAGAATTCCATTTGTTAATTGGATTGAAAAGACTTTGTTCTCATTCACATTTGGTTAAACATGTGTAGAATTCCACATATGTAGGGACTAATGTATTTATTCAACTTGTGATAGGAAGACAAACATGGATAAGAGTTAGATACAAATTAGAAATAGGGCTTCAAAAGAGTATATAGAAGGAATCGAGAAGTTCATGAAGGTGGAAAGATGTTATATAGGCGGACTTAATAGCACCCGATGTTCGTGTCGCAAGTGCAGCAATTTGTACTACAAAGCTATAAATGAAGTGCATGTGCATTTATATGATAATAGGATGGATAAGACGTATACCCGGTGGTATCATCATGGTGAAACTGATGAAGCCATAATGATTGAGGATGATAATGATGGCATGGTGGGAGATGAAAGTACGTGTTCTAATGCTATGCAGGACGTCATAGAAGACTTGCACACAGGAACATTTATGGATACTGTAGATGCGACAATAGGGGAAAGGGAAAGAAATAAATTTACATACTTATTGAGAGATGCTGAGTGTGAACTGTATCCAGGTTGCTAGAAGTATACAAAGTTGTCATGCTTGATAAAGTTGCTACATATGAAGATAATAAATGGTTGGAGCAACAAATCATTCAACATGATACTTGAGTTCACTAAGGATATACTTCCTGAAGGGGAAACATTACCAAAGTCCCATTATGAAGCTAAGAAGGTTTTGCGGGACCTAGGACTCGGATACATGCTTGTAAGAATGACTGTATACTTTTCTGGAAGGAGCATAAGAAGGATGATACGTGTCCAAAATGCAAAGAGTTCAGATACAAACGAGTAAATGTTAGGGGTAAGAAAATCCCGCACAAGGTCATACGTTACTTCCTATTAAAACCAAGGCTGTAGAGATTGTTTATAAACAGGAAGACAGCTTCTGAGATGAGGTGGCATAAAGAGAAGCGCACCATGGACCCAGAGGAGAAGGTATTAAGGCATCCAACAGATTTTGAAGCCTGCCAAGAATTTGACAAGAAGCACGGTTGGTTTGCCGACGAACCTCGAAATGTACGGCTTGGACTGGCCAGTGATGGTTTCAACCCATTCGGAAACAAGAGTACCACTTATAGTATGTGGCCAGTTATACTTATTCCGTACAATCTACCGCCTTGGAAGTGTATGAAAGAGCCATTCTTTATGATGTCCTTGCTTATTCCTGGCCCAAAGTCTCCTGGAAATGACATTGACGTGTATTTGCGCCCGTTGATAGATGAGTTAAAAGATTTGTGAAAAGATGGCGTAGAGACATATGATGCATCGAAGAAAGAAAATTTTCGATTGCATGCAACATTGTTATGGACCATTAATGACTTTCCTGCCTGTGGGAACTTGTCTGGGTGGAGTACAAAAGGCAAGATGGCATGTCCGACATGTAACAAGGAAACGACTTCTTATTCATTAAAAAATGAGAGAAAGATATGTTATATGGGCCATCGTCGCTTCCTCCCTCCACAGCATAGTTGGCGAAAAAGATGTAAAGATTTTGATGGTAAGCGGGAAATGCGGTTGGAACCTAAGCATCTATCTGGGGACGATATATTAAATCAAATGGAGGCAATTAAAGATGTAGAATTTGGAAAGATACCAATACTAAGAAAAAAAAGGTTACTGTAAATGAGTTGAATTAGAGGAAGAAAAGTATTTTCTTTGAGTTGCCATATTGACGAACACTGAAACTGAGGCACAATCTAGATATGATGCACATCGAGAAGAATATTTGTGAAAACGTCCTATGAAGAATAATGAATATTGAAGGAAAAACAAAGGACACCCCGAAGGCTCGTATGGACTTGCAGAATATGGGAATCAGGAATTCTGAATGGTGATAAATATATGGTACCACCAGCTTGCTACACATTATCTACGGATGAGAAAAAGAGTTTATATCAATGGTTGAAAGATGTAAAGTTTCCAGATGGTTTCGCATCAAACATCGCGCGGTGTGTAATTGTCAATGATTGTAAGGTATCGGGCATGAAAAGCCATGATTGTCATATTCTTCTTCAACAATTACTGCCAGTGGCAATTCGTGGGTTTAAGCATAAGGATGTCTCCAATGCATTAATTGAGCTGGGGTTTTTTTTCAAGGAGTTATGTTTCAAGACGATGAATTTGAGAAGATTAGAGCAATTGCAACAGGACATCCCAATAATACTATGCAAGCTCGAAAAGATATTTCCGCCTGCATTTTTTGATGTTATGGTACATTTAGTTGTGCATCTTCCTCGTGAAGCGATCATTGCCGGACCTGTGTCATTTCGATGGATGTATCCCATCGAACGGTAATATGTAAATTTAAATTTAATCGTTAATCAATTGTTATATTAATAATGCTTATATATTAATTATGTTTATGGGTCTGATGATGCATGACAATAGATTCTTATACACTTTGAAGAAATATGTGAGAAATAGAGCAAGGCCAGAAGGTTCCATAGCAGAAACCTATATAGATAACGAGTGTATGAATTTTTGCTCGATGTATTTTGAAGATGTTGAGACAAGATTCAACCGACAAGAACGAAATTATAATATTGTTCAAGAAAAACAACATGGGGATTGTACGTCTTTACACAAAATGTACGCCCTTTAGGAGCTGCAACACATGATGAGATGGATGTAACTGAGCTCGCAAAAGCACGAATGTACGTGCTGAATAATTGCCCTGATATCAATAACTATCTAATATAAGTGAGCTATTTTAAATTTTACTCATATTTCATATGTTTTGCATTCAATTTATAGCATTTGTCCACTTTATATGTAGAGAACACAAGCAATATATTGAGAGACAATGCACTACCAATGCGCAACAGAGACACGAACAACAATTTTCAAAATGGTTTGAAGAACGTGTAAGCGATCAACATAGTGTTTACTTGAATATTCTTGTAAATATTTATAATTTTTTATTATAATTTATTAATCTCTTTTATACTTGTTTTCAATAGATGAAACGATTACGTGAAGATAAATCGCTTGAAGCGACGGATGAACTGTATTCATTAGCATGCGGTCCTGATTCACGAGTTATTCGGTATAGTGGTTGCATTGTCAAGGGCATTAGGTTTCATACCAACGAGCGCGATGAAAATCGTAAAACTCAAAATAGTGGCGTGGTTGTGAATGAAGATCATGAAGAAAACTTACATTTTGACTTATTTAGTATATTAACGGATATTATTATTTTAAACTACTGTGGAGGAAATCAGGTCTTCCTTTTCAAATGCGACTGGTGGGATGTTAGTAATAACAAAACGGGAATACAAAGAGACAATTATTTTACAAGTGTAAATTTCTCTCGTAAATGGTATAAGGATGACCCGTTTATACTGACTATTCAGGCTGAGCAAGTTTTTTATCTCAAGGACACTAAATTGAAAGGCAATTGGCATGTCGTTCTGAGGGCACCTTCTAGAAACTGGTATGATATTTCAAATTTGGAGGAAGATGTACAAGTTGAGGAGGAAGATGAAGATCCACTAACGTCATATAAGGTTGATGGTATTATCCAAGATGACGATCATAATATCGACATGTTGCTTAGGGATGACATGGGCCCAGAGTATGTTGATGCCAATTTAATAAATGTTGAAGTAGATAAAATTTTTATCAATGATAATGAAAATGATAGTGGAGATGACTGTGATGACAATGTACAACTTCTATGTAGTGATCATGATACATGAAATGGTCATGTAAGTTTTAGCTTATATAATATTTTAAAATTATAAATAAAAGTTATTTTCTTCATGTTCAATCTTTTCTTCGTATGGTATCATTTTTTTATTTACGTACTTTGAATTGTATTATTTGTAATTTGAACCTTCAACTCTAGTAGCCATGGCACCCGGCGGTGGTATTAAGAAACGTAGACTATTCTCCTCCTAGTCTTCCCCTAGTGAGCCTTCCACTGCAGGACATTCCTTACCCCAGTTACGCTTGAATGAGACTCCCACCGCCCAAAATCTCTCCTCCTAGGCTTCTGTCTGTCTTTCCTCCGCCCAACAGTCACCATCAACTGTTGTAGGTAAGATTTACATATATTTATTCCTATATTTATATAAAGACAATGTTATACATATGCTTAAGTTTTCATTGATTTAAAAAAAATTATACTTTTAAAAGTAGATTTTTTCTATAGTTCAGCGAAAACTTAGGCGTATATAAGGCATTGTCTCGTACATTTAATTAATGTTCGATTCGTATATATTAAATTGTATTATTTCCATTTTGTAGATGAAACTTCCACCACATCTAAAAAAGGACGTGGCCGATCAAGGGGACTTGCTCTCGCTAAACATTTGCTGATTACAGGCGAGCGACCCTCTATTACTTTCCCACCAGGGAAGTATAAACCGATGGGGCCATGGGCAGCCATTTTCACAACTGAGGTGGGGGTGATATGTCAACAGTGGGTGCCCTTTACTTGTGAGTCTTGGCAGTCTGTGCCTGATAATGACAAGACATACGCAGTCGAATATTAGTAAATGAATAATAAGTTTTATTTTATTTTATTTTTTCTTTTAAATAATTATGTCATTAAATTTATTTACAATTTATTGATTCATGTAATATATTATTTATTAGGATAAATTTAACATTAACATGGAACTTAGTAATGTTAAAAAGAGGGTCGACATGTATTTGGGCAACTGATTCAGGCAATATAAGAGTTGGTATCATTCCTACTATAAAAAAAATAGGGGTCGTGAGGGGACATGACAACACCCTTACAATGGCATCTCTCTCGAAGATTGGGATAAAATTTGTAGTATTTTCGAGTCTGATGCATTCTTGGTGAGATCTAAATTTTATTCCTATTTTTTTTTAATAACTTTGTTATAAGTATTGTAATAACTTGTTTGTACTTTTAATGCAAAAAAGGAGTAAAACAAACACAGAGAATCGCTCCAAACTTATGGTGAATCACACGGCTGGTTCGAAGCCATTTGTCAGACTTCGTAATGAGATGGTATAATTTATTTTTTTTATCTCACACGTATTAATTTAATTTATTTATCACATTACTTATTAGCATTGGAAATATGATATTTCTTGTTTAAATGGAATAGTGTGACCAGGAGACCTAACAAGAGCCTGATCTCATTACTTTTTATAAGAACACACACATTAGGAAGATGACAGGAACTTGGGTGACTCCGCGTTGTGGGGAGCTATATGTGAGAATCACTTAAACTTATTTTAAAATTATTTTATTACTTTCATATCATACTAATAATATTTTATTAAAACTACAGAACGAAATGCTACAAATCCATACTAAATCTCAGTCGGAGGACACTACACCATTGACAGAAGACGAAGCATGTTTTAGGGCCCTTGGCTCTAGATCTGGCTACGTTCGTGGTCTTGGGCATGGGGAGGTGCCTGCATTCGTATCCATGTTGATTTAGATAAGACTACGAGGAAGGCCGAGCAGGCAGAGGCAACGTCAGCTGAGTTGCGAGAAATGATAAATGATATGAAGACACGACAGACTCAATTGGAGGAAATGTTGCATACCCTCATGTCACAGCAGCCCCAATCACATCCTCAATGGTAAGTTGAATGCCATATTTAAATTATACAAGTAGTATAAAATAGTTACTAATAATATTTTATTTTAATAATTTTACAGATTTTTCTGCAGATTGGTGTTATCTTTCTAGGCCGCACCATATTATCGATAACGCACATTTTTTTTTATTATTCATTTTTATTGGACAATTTGGACATGTGTACTTTTTAATGTTCTGGATACTTATAAATTTAATTATTTTGTTTGATCTCATTACTTTTTATATTTTAATGGATGATGATGAATATTAATTAATACAGGTTATTTTCTTTGATTAAATTAGTTCAAACAAAAAAAATTAATGCCATTTTGTGATATGTAATGGTGACGTGTTAGCTCATCGCTAATATTTTATGACAAGTTGTTAGTTCCTGACAAATAATTAAATCATTAGTAACGACTTGTTATTTTTGTCACTAAATAGAATTTATGACATCATATTTGTGATATAATTGATGACGATCAACAATTATTGCCACAAAGGCTTTTGCGACAACTTTATAATTTCTTTAGTAATAAGTGGTCTCGTCGCAATACGTCTTTATTCGTGACGAGTTTTATATTTAACGACATTTTACGATATGCAATGACGACGTGTAAACTCGTCACAAATAAGCTTTATTTAGTGACAATGTATTTAGTCGTCGCAAATAATTATTATTTGCAACAACATCGACGACAAGTAGCACTCGCCGCAAAAAAAAAATTGTGACAAATTTGGGTTTGTTAACGACGACGAGGACTCGTCGCAACGCGCCTTTATTCGCGACGAGTCTTATATTTAGCGACGTTTTATGATATGCAATGGCGACGTGTCAACTCGTCGCTAATTAACTATATTTTGCAACAAGTTATTAGGTCGTCGCAAACAATTGAGTTATTGGCGACGAGTGCCGTTTCCGTCGCTAAATAGAATTAGTGACGCCGTATTTGCATCAAACGTGGCGACGAGCAATACTCGTTGCAAAAAACTTTTTGTGACAAATTTGAGATTATTAGTGACGATGAGGACTCGTCGCAACACGTCTTTATTCGTGACGAGTCTCATATTTAGCGACGTTTTACGATATGCAATGACGACGTGTCAACTCGTCGCTAATTAACTATATTTTGCAATAAGTTATTAAGTCGTCACAAATAGTTAAGTTAATTGACGACGAGTGCCATTTCCCTCGCTATATAGAATTAGTGACTTTGTATCTGCATCGAAAGTGGCGACGAGCAACACTCGTCGCAAAAAAAATTCGTGACAAACTTGAGTTTATTAGCGACGACGAGGACTCGTCGCAACATGTCTTTATTCGCGACGAGTCTCATATTTAACGACGTTTTATGATATGCAATGGCGACGTGTCAACTCGTCGCTACTTAACTATATTTTACGACAAGTTATTAGGTCGTCGCAAATAGTTGAGTTATTGGCGACGAGTTGCCGTTTCTGTCGTAAAATAGAATTAGTGACGCCGTATCTGCATCAAACGTGGCGATGATCTCACTCATTGCTAAAAGTTTTTAACGACGAGTTTGGAGGTTTTAGCGACGAGTTGACTTGTCGCGAAAAGATTGAATTGTTATAGTGAAATGAGGTGGTAAAATGGACGGACCGAATAAATTTCTCAAAAACATAACAGTGCCCACCACCCAACTTCCAACCTCAAAAATTTCCCATGATGTCCGACGTTGCAGGCCTTCACCATCCATATACAAGTATATCCTGTCCTTACAGGGCCATACTCGGTCAAAGATAAGTGCCCTTTGGAGCCAGATCTATGAGTTTTACCCACAATATCCATTCATTTTTCCACGTTAAGGCAGTAATAATATGAGAGGTAAATTCAAGGATGGAAGAACCTATGACAATGACACCCCCTATCTTATAGCCACCGTAATATTTATTTGCCATCCAATCTATTCATAAGGCTATTATCAATGGCAGAAGGTAAAACACAAATATCAGCTTAATGGGAACTTTTATACCTCCCAATAAGTTTTTAACGGTAGAATATTAAATTCCTACCATGTGTTCCACGTAAGCCTTAGATTTGAATTTGCCTATTTTTTGAGTCATACCCTGAAATGATATGAAAAAATGAAGGTTGGGATAAAATTTATACATCACTGTGGCCCCACAAGGGCCTTGCCTGGACTGAGTCCACGCGGCGGCAGGAGTCAATTGGCTTCCATGAGGTATTTACGACCTAGTCCGCGTCCGGGAGGGCACTCAACATCTACGCGCGCCCCATACATTTGGAAGGTATTGGAATTTCCCTACGTCGCATTTATCATCTGATCTTTGTCGTCGAACTGTTGGGTATCTTTTTATTATTTTGTATTTTACCGTTAAGGTGTATAGCTATTGGAGGAGAATTTCGTACATCCAGAGTGTCATGACGGGCCAACTCTCAACGGTCTTGATCAGATATAATAAATTTCCACGGACGTGAACCCCACATGTCCAATGCAATTAATTCCATCATCTAAAGTCCGACCTGACTCATACCGGTCCACCATCTCAACTCCCAAAGAGTAAAGTGGCTTTGACGTCTCTCCCTCTCTCTCTCTCTCATCCATCCCAAGCCAACACCAGTGATTCCTTAGATATTACAAGACAAAAGGAGAGAGAGAGAGAGAGGGAGAGAATTTTCAGAAATCAAGATCCCAAAAAATCAACACGACCCTTTTCTTAATGTCCTGAGGTGGAAACCGCCCCAAAAACTGTTTTCCCGAGTTGGATTTGCCCTTCTTAAAAGAAAAAATTATTTGAGAGAGAGAGAGAGAGAGATGGCTATGGTAGAAGAGAAATCAGTTCACGACGGTAAGGTTTGGAGTCTGTGCCGCATGCCCTTTTGGCAGATGGGGAATTCGTCTTCTTCTTCCTCCTCTTCGCAGCACCATCTGCAACAGCAGCAGCAGCAGCAGCACCATGTCGAGGGATCGAATCCCCACCCGAGCTCGGTGTCTTCGGTGGCGAAATCGTTGCTTCCGACGCGTCGGAGGCTGCGTCTTGATCCCTCGAGCAAACTCTACTTCCCATGTGAGATTTTTTTCGAGTGTGCGTAAACTGTATAGAAATGGTTTGATGGTTTTTGGATTGTTTTGATTAATTTGGGAAAATGGGTCTTTTTCGTTTTCTCATTTGAATGCATGGATTCTCAGGAAAAGCTTAGATATTGCATTTCTTTCTCTTTTATTAATTTTTTTTGGGTGGTGGTGGTGTTTTGGATGTTATTGTTGTTGTTTGTTTGGGTTTTATTTACTTTGGATGTTCTAATCCATTTGGGTAAAATTATTTTAACTTGTTTTGTATTTGCTTCTATTTATTTATTTACTATGATGCGGGTCTTTCCATTGGAATTCTAGAAATGGTTCTTGTTATTTTTGTTATTTGTTGATTTTTGACTTTTTGGGTCAATATAGCTAATTGTTATTATTTAGTATTTTCTTCTGTCAATCGTTGTTTTGTCAAATTGGGATTTCACTCTCTCTCACTCTCTATTTCTTTTTGATAAACTGGTTTTAGATTTGAATGTTTAAATGAATATAGATGGTGGGTTGAGTTTGTGTTTTTAATTTTCTAATTGGGTTTTTCTTAAACATGCTAAAATTCTAATGCATGGGTTGGATTCTGTTTCTAGTTTTGATAATTTCTACAGAATTTGATTCTAAAGAAATCTTTTTTAATTGAATTTAGTAAATGGTTTACCTTCTTCAATCCCAATTACGCTAATTATGTGTTTTTGTGTTGAAGATGAACCTGGTAAACAGGTTAGAAGTGCGATCAGGATTAAAAATGTCAGCAGATCTCATGCTGCATTCAAGGTAAGGGAGAGAGTCATGGATTTTTTTTTTCAAAATTTTTTTTGTACAATTTGATGATTTTAGGTAGCTGATCCTAATGCTAGGTAGAACAATCTTATATGTATATAATTGAATTTTTGAAATCTATATCAGTAAAGGGAATTCATATTTGCATTTGTTTGTCAGCCTCATAATCATTATTATAATTGTTGTTATTTCGGAGCCTGTGTCTCAAGTGCTCTCAATTCTTCAACATTGAAATGTTGGATTCAAGTCCAGATTCCCTACACCTAATAAAAGAATGTTTTTATTATTACTTTATTATACACAGAAATATATAATGCTCAACCTGAACTACCAGTGTATTTGTCTTGGCCAGCCCTTCATAATCTGGACTGCTCATCTGATGGGCAGCATGGGGTTACCTGGCGGTAGGGAGCATATACATGCTATGTTACTTCCTCCAGTATGTGATACGCTAGGATTAGGATCATGTGGGTTGCTCCAGTGCATACTACTAATTATACATGATATAGATTACTGCCGAGCATACATAATCTAGTTTACTACTAAGTATACATATTGGTTATATATACAAATTGATATTGTAATTTACATATGAAATGATGGATGCTATTATTATAATTTTGCATGTTCGATTAACTGAATATTTATTAAAAGAAAACTAAGAGGGGAAACAAAATGGATGATGGGATCATGGGAAGTTATCTGGCTAATACAAAGAAGAGGAATCCTCCAGCTGCCCTAAAAGGCTTCTATCTGGCTCCTACTAAATGCAGCATCCGCCCTAGCCTGTTCCATCACCAACCATTTAGCCTTATGAAACGCTTGATTCGGACATAAGGATTTTTCATTGAAAATCCTGCCATTATGATCCAGCCAAATCAACCAAGTGATGCACAAAAGCATCAAGCACCATATCTTCCTTTTCTTCCTACCCTTCCTAGTGAAGTGCCACATTGCCAACAACTCTGCAAATTTCCTAGGTATGGCCCAGCAAACCTCCAGTAGTTCAAAGAACCTGTCCACACTTTCCTGGAATATGTGCAGTGTAAGAAGAGATGAACCACATTTTCCTCATTTTTTGGCAAAGGATGCATCTGTTAGGTATTATCATGTCTCTTCCTCAAGTTTTCAAGCATTAGTATCTTGTTTTTGCCAGAAAACCAACCAAAAGCCACCAACTCAGGGTGGATCCGAGAACTTCCAAATGTACTGGATCAGATCCTTATGAGATTGCAACTGGGGATCATGAAGCATCAGGTAGAAGAATCTCACTGTATAAGCTCCAGTCTTACACTCTTGCTAGATTTCCATACCCATCTAGTAAGGTGAGATGTTTGTGAGATGTTTGTGATCGGGCAGCATTTCCATCAACCTAACGTGTTCTGTAAATCTCCTGATTGAGGAGATCCCTCTGAATGTAGCATTTCCATGGTTGATTTTACATAAAACAGAGAATAGATCATACATTTTAATTTTAATGTAAATTACTACTTAAACCACTATAAGATTGTAAACCATAATTTTGTGTTGTAAAAAAAATGATTCACATCATAAATGACCCATAATCCGGATTGTGAGATTTGGAACAGAAAATGTTTTTGGGTTGGCGATTTTGATAACGTTAGCCCCACCTTGATGCTGCTAATCACCATCAGATGATCATGGCCATGGATTGTTAGCTTGCAGATGGAGGGTTAAAAGTAAAATATATCCAATAGTCCCATATGCAATGCAAAGATGGTTAATCAATTGTTTGGTTGATGAGGTATCCATCTTCACTCTTGGTGGTTCCACCAGAAGAATGATTGAATAGTCTGGATCATTGAAAGGTCGGCCTTATCAGTATGAAATGCTGGACCAAGACAGATATGCTGCTGGTTCTTGTTAAACCTTCGTCTTGACATATATGCATAAAGCTTTTTGAAAACCTGATAAGGTTGATAGAACCGTTATACTAACCAAAACAACCAATACGGCTCCAGCTTATTGATTTTTTTAGTATTCCGGCATCTGCGATGATGCTGACATGTTGGAAATTGTGCTGAGCACTGTGTAGCACCTCTTTCATCATTGCCTATTTCTGTGAGCTGAATCATTTCTTGTTTTGGTTGCTTTAGTTCCAAACAACTGCACCTAAGAGTTGTTTCATGCGTCCTCCTGGGGGCATACTTTCTCCTGGTGAAAGTATCATAGCAACAGGTATGATAACATCATGCCCTGTGTTCTTGTTCATGTTTTTATTTGAAAATTTCATTCTCTTTTTTCGTATAAACTGTGGACATCTTTCTTTATGCCATTCTCATTTCATGTTTATTTTGGACAACCAGTGTTCAAGTTTGTGGAGCTTCCAGAGAACAACGAGAAACCAATAGATCAGAAGAGCAAGGTTAAGTTTAAGATCATGAGTTTGAAGGTGAAGGGAGTAATGGAATATGTACCCGAGCTGGTTAGTCTTGCTCCCAAATGAATGTGCTTTTGATCCTTATTGTGTTATCTTGTGGCACATAATGTCATTCTTAAATGTGTAATGAAATTGTGGGGCTCTTGAATCTTGATGAATGACCTATTATATAATTTATTTCTCACTGGTCACTGCCATGCTTCATCTAGTATTTTTATGTAGTGCTTCAAAAAGATCTAGTATTTTTAAACATGGATATGATGCTTTACTGTCAAATGTGGGGCTCTGGTAGGCTTGTTGCCTATGGCTCAATAGTAGATAGGGTACTTTTCAACATTGAGATCTCTCGTTCTAGCCTAGTTTTGTTATTGTGGAATCATAGATTAAAGAGAGGAGAGAGAAGAGAGTTGAGAGAAGAGAGGGAAAGAGTTAGGGCTGGATGTTCCTGCTCTTCCCCTTTATAGTAGTAATAAAAACTAAAAGTTAAAAAAAAAAAAAAAAAAAAAAAAAAAAAAAAAAAAACCATCAGTAATAATGTTTATATTCCAAACACGACCTAATCCAATATAAACACTAAATATAAAAGCCAAGTCAGGTGGGTTGTACAGCTGTACAACCCTCATCCTCATGCATTAACACCCCCTCAAGCTAGAGCATAGGTGTTATTGATACCAAGCTCGGAGTATATGTATGTAGATTGACTGTGAGGAAGGGCCTTGATGAACACATCAGTAAGTTGATCTCGAGATCGGACATATGGTGTAGAGATTACCACTGCAAAGCTTCTCACATAAAATCGACTTCAGTATATTTAGTTCTTTCATCATAGACCAGATTGTTTACAATGTGGGAAGTATGAAGCTGCCTAATTATCACAAAATAACCACATAGGTAGATTCACCACAATTCTCATTTCCTGCAACAGTTTCTTAATCCACATTAACTCACTAGTATGAGCCATTGATCTATATTATGCTTTAGCACTTGATCAAGCCACAACACTCTACTTCTTAATCTTTTATATAACTAGATTTCCTCCTACAAACGTGAAGTGTCCAGTAGTAGACCATCTATCTATTAAAGAACTTGTCCAGTCACCCTATGATATGAAGATGATTGTTCTTTCTATGCAGAATTCTCTATCTTGGTGCTTCTTTAAGATACTGCAAAATCCAAACAACTAAATCCATGTGAGGCACCTTCGAAGAGCTCATAAATGGGCTTACCACCCTCAAAACATAAGATATGTCTAGTCGAGTGATGGTTAAGTAGATAAGTTTCCCAACTAATCTCGTATACGGTACTTCCCCTCAAGGCTAGTGGACTAGATCTTCCTCGTTTTACAAAGCTTCATTTATTTGGAAAGGAATAGCTAAAAATGCCCTTTTGGTCTTTGAAAGAATATCCTACACTTTTGGGAACGTTTTTCAGGATTAAATTTTGGCTCAACCTTTGGTGTGGTAGCCAGATTTTCGCTGAAACTTTTTCGACTCTTTTTGTGATTGCTGCTAATAAGGATATTCTTGTCAAGGATTGCTTTATTTTCCTGTGCGAGGGGGGGGGGGGAGGAATCTGGCTTCCCCCTTTTCATAGGAATTTGTTAGATTTTGAAATCGAGGATCTTACTGTCCTCCTTTCTCGCCTGTAGGATATCCAGCCTGTTGTTAAGGTGGAAGACTCGCTGAGTTGGAGAAATTTTGTGTTGCATATCTTCTTTGTGCGCTCTTTCTATAGATCTCTCGTTGCGGGTTCCTCAATCTCCCCCTCGCACACAACGCTTTTGTGGATATATGGAGTCTCCCCCCCAAACTGCCGCTTTTGGCTAGTTGGTGGGAAGAAACAGGATTCTCACTGTGAACAATCTGTAAAAACGTGGAATGTGTATCCCTAATGTTTGCCTCCTATGTCTTCGTTCCGAAGAAACAGTTGATCATCTTTTTATCCATTGTCCCTTCTCGACAAATATTTGGTGGAGCATTTTGAGACTCTCAGGGGTGGCATGGGTGGTGCCCTCCACCATGGAATCTCTCACATGTGAATGGCACGCTGACCCAGGAGAGGTGATGGGGGAAAAAATGCAGGATTTTGTTCCTGGCAGCATTGTGGGCAATCTGGTCAGAAAGAAACAACCTTTGTTTCAAGAATCTTTCTGTAGCCACGATTGGAGTATTCTCCTGGGTTCTTGTCGTGTTTAGGGAATGGGCCCCCTAATTTCCTTTTCTTAATTTCCTTTTCTTTTGGGTTTCCTGGGGGTATGCTGTCCTGGGGACAACTTGTGTATAGTTTTTAGGTTCCTTTTTTTTTTTCCTGTTTCCTGTCTACTTTCTGTTGTTGTTTTCTGGTTTTTGTTTCTTCTTTAATAAAAGTCTTCAATACATCTCCTTGATCACCAACAAGTTTGTGATTTGGATCCATTGTAAATCCAAAACATATTTCCATTAAGACAAATTAAATCATTCTTTGGATCTGGCAACTTATATACCAAGAAAGTATTGAAGATGACCAAGATCTTTTGTGAGAAAATGCCTTTGAAGATATTTCTTCATATTCCTAATCTCTTTCACTTCTTGTAACAGCAATATCATCAACATATATCACCAATACAATAAAACCTGAAGTGCCTTTCCATATAAAAAGGGATTGATCGACATAACTTCGAGCAAAGCTATAGTTCAACACAACTTTACTGAATTTGTCAAATTATGCACATGGTGACTGCTTCAACCCATAAATTGCCTTGCAGAGTTTACACACCTTGTTTCACTCCCATTGAGTAACCAATCTAGGTGATTACTCCATATAGACCTCCTTAGTGAGGTCACCATGAAGAAAGGGACATTTTTACATCAAGTTAGGAGTGTAAGCTATGATTAACGACCACAGAGAGGATAACACAAATAGAGTTCAAGTTGGCAACAAGAGAGAAAGTCTTAATATAATTAATGCCAAGGGTCTGAGTATATTCCTTAGAAACCAAGCAAGCTTTTAAACTTTCAACCATACAATTGGGATGAAACTTAATAGTGTACACCCATTTGCAAGTTGCAACCAACAACATGTTTTTCGAAAGGTTTACTAGTTAATTTCCAAGTATTATTCTGATGAAGAGCAATCATTTCCTCTTCCATTGCCCACTTTCACCCCTCATGTAAAAGTGTTTCTTGGTGTGATTTGGGAATAGAGTCAGAGGACACCGATATGGCAAATCTAAGGAAAGTGGGTGATAACCATTAGAAAGAGATATATTTGGAGATAAGATGGTAAGTACACGCACGCTTACCTTTTCTCAAGCCAATATGAGCATTGGACCAATTTGGAGATTTCACTAGCTCACTAGACTCGGAAGAAAATATTGGAGGTGAGCATATTCTGATGAAGAGCAATCATTTCCTCTTCCATTGTCCGCTTTCACCCCTCATGTAAAAGTGTTTCTTGGTGTGATTTGGGAATAGAGTGAGAGGACACCGATATGGCAAATCTAAGAAAGTGGGTGATAACCATTAGAAAGAGATATATTTGGAGATAAGATGGCAAGTTCACGCACGCTTACCTTTTCTCAAGCCAATATGAGCATTGGACCAATTTGGAGATTTCACTAGCTCTCTAGGCTCGGAAGAAAATATTGGAGGTGAGCATATACTCCATTCAAAGATGGCATATCCTTGCCACTCAAAATCTGTGCACAAACTTGTTCATATTCACGTTTTAAGCTGGATAAGAACTTCGCCACACAGAACTCTTCTCATTACTGATGTTGCTTCTCTAAACCCATAGTAAGGGGTTGATACAAATTCAGCTCCTCTCACATTCTTTTAAAATTTGAATAATATTCACTCAGTTATTTATTGCTTTGTTAATACCCAAATATTTCCTTAGTTATCATTCACTCAGTTATTTATTGTTTGGTTAATGCACAAATATTTCCTCAAATAACTGATGCGTCCGAGAGATATTTTTTCTAGATGAATACATCTCTCGAGTTGTATTCGACACTTCTTTTGCAGTATCCAAAAACATTACATTTGCACTAATGGAAGGTTCCATACTATACCACAACCATGTCATAATTAATCGTAGATATTGGCACTCTTATCAGATTTTTCAGTGGTCAAGTATTTTAATTTTCCCTTGGTAGTTAAAACACTTGGATGGATTTGGACCACCAAAGATAGTTTGTCCATTTAATTTAATGGAGGTTATTTAGACCCTAAAAAATCTAAAGGATTTATGAATCTAGTTCTTGAATCACTTTTCTCTTCCATCTAGGACAAGGAACTAGAATATATACCACAAGCTTATACTAATACAGGCTGACCTTTCATGACCAACAAATGCCCAGGATGTATGCTTCACACGGTATGCACACCATACTTGAAGAGGATAACCAGCCCACGCGTCCGCACATTCCAACCAATCATGAGGGTTGATGATCATGAACATGACATCTAACGATGGCAATCAGCCCAGACGTCTATACATTCTACACACGAGAGGTGATGGTCACAAACACTTCATCCCCTTCTAATGCATGGACCATTGCAGAGCCCCAATACAACAAAAAGAAAAGAAACCCTAGGTTTCTTAAAAGATTTTTAACATGAGGGACGAGAGAGACCAAAAAATAAAAGACAAGGGAATTATAGGATAGAAGGTAGAAAGATTCATTTGATTAGCAACAAGGATACTCCGATACTATGTAGAATCATAGATTAAAAAGAGAAGGGAAGGGCAGAGAAGAGAAGAGAGAGGAGAAAGTTGAGAGGAGAGGAAAAAGAGTTAGGGCTAGGCGGTCCCCACTCTTCCCCTTTCTATTCATAATAAAAACTGAAAAGTACAAAAATACCATCACTAATAATGTTAATATTTGAAACAAGTCCCAATCCAATATAATCATTATATATATATATATATATATATATATATATATATATATAAAATAAAAAAACTAGGTGGGCCATATAGTGGGACGGCCCACATCCACATCCACATCCACATCCATCCATATGGCCCACATACTCATGCATTAGAAGTTATCAGAAAAGAAAAAAGACGGGGGTTGTGAAAATGGAGGCCAATGCATCTGGATATTTAATTGTTGATGTTATCTTATATGAGTATTAGTTCATGACGGTAGGAAACATAGAAATAAATCCTGATGAATAGGTATACATTAGAAAAGGGATTTGTTACCTACACCTTGATTTGCACCAACACATTTTGCATTTTCTGGAATTGAAACAACACTACTGCAATATTTAAAATCAAAAAATGGAAATTGCAGAGGATCTAAAATAGTGGCTCCCTACAAGTAGCATTTTTTGTCTCATGCATTCCAACACAACAGTTATTTTAAAAAATAGGCTAGCCCTTGTTACATGGGAATTTGATTAGACTGCCATGCATGTTTTCTCTCACTGAATGGGAGTCTTTTTTGGGTTGTCTTTGTTGTGAACTGATTTTGACTTTTGTAACAGTTCGATGAGCAAAAAGATCAAGTAGCAGTTGAGCAAATTCTGCGGGTTGTATTCTTAGATGCGGAACGCCCTAGCCCTGTAAGTAGGCCTTTCAATAGAACTGATTAAGGGGCTTTCTTCTCTTTAAATTGAACTAATGCTTTGTTTCAATGGAGTATTAAATTGAATTGCATTAAGTAGTTCCATGGAGGGGAAAGGGCCAAATTAGCTTTACTGTCTAGGATGTGCCTCGAATTGCAGTTACACTCCTTTCAAGTTGAAACTTGGAAGTTAAAAATCTTCTTTTCCTGGTCCTTCCATATGAATTAGAAGTACTGTGATAATAATTTGGTCATTTTCCTCTTCCATCATTACTGTCATATCATCATCATCATCATCATCATCTTAGCCTTTCTCCTAGCATCTTGGGGGGTTGGCTTTTAAATTCTAGATCAGGTAGCAGAGCTTGGATTGTTAGCTCAGCCTGTGGCTGGTCTCAAGCCTAGCATGTAAGTTTGGACCAGAACTGACTTCATAGCTAGCTATTCATGTAATTTTTGGCTCATGTCATTCCCGTCAAGTCCTGCCTGACTTAATAACTATTCATGTAACTTTCACATGTGCTCTCCCCCCAAACCCCAGTTAGTTGGGATAGGGCGGAGAAGATGATGATTCTCTCCCTCCCTCTTAAAAAAAATCAAAATTACAATTGGGCGAAAATTTGCCCAAAAAGCTGTGCCAATCGTGACACAGATTGGCTCAAAAAGGTACTGGAAAAGTGTAGAGAAGGTGCAAAAGGTGGCTTTCGACTTGAGTTGAGAAAACAGGACAAGTTTTTTGGCTTGGGCTTGGCCCTGCTATGCTAGGCCCATGTTGAGCTTGGGCTGGGTTCCAGCCCTGGGCTTTATAGTGTTGGGTTGGGCTAGGCCTAACCTTGTCTAAACCTTAAACTTTGGTCCGTTGCTACCTTATTCAGATTGACACCACTCACATTCCCACATTGTCTCATCTGGTCTCAACTCCTAGCCCAATTATTTCATGCACGCCCCAAAGTGTGAGGAAACAAAGTTGGGTCATGCAGGGGCAGTCACTGCCTCATTGAGCAAACTGCTAAACAAGAAGCACCCATACACACAGAGGGTCATGCACGCACCAATAGTTGACTGCATAAAATAGCAAGGAACCCACCGCTACAAGGTTGGCAGCATCGTTCACATGCCAACAAAACCCTGTCCAATGGACTTCAGCTTTACTATCTCCATTATCTAGAAAGGGAAATTTGGAAACAGCGAAGCATTTAGAATAGAATGCCAGACAAGCTCGACATGCAAAAATGATTTTTTTCCTATTTATTTAACTAATTATTGCAGTTCAATTCATTAATGCATCCGAACACTGCATTATATATGTTTTCTTCTTGAGTTGTTCATTGTGTTCCTGACATACATTGTGAATATGAATAAGGCAATGGAAAAATTGAAGCGCCAATTGGCCGAGGCCGAGTCTGCACTTGAAGCACGTAAGAAACCTCCTGAAGACACTGCTGGTCCACGGCCTGTTGGTGAAGGACTTGTCATAGACGAATGGGTAAACAATCTATCTTCGATATTTGATCTATTTCCATTGCTTCAATTGAGCTTTGCTGATTTATTTATTTTTCGTCTCCTTTTTTATCTTTTCCTAGAAAGAACGAAGGGAAAGATACCTTGCTCGGCAACAAGTCGAAGGGGTTGTTGATTCAGTGTAAAGTTCAGTTTGCTGTTATTCTTAGCGTTTCTTTTGCTCGAATGGAATGATATTGTTATGTGTTGTGGAGAAAGGATGTATCAATGTCCACCCATTTTGGCTTTGGGTTATGTGCGGTTTGTTTAGAGGTCCGTCTAAGATGAAATAACATATTTTTATGTCATAAAATGTGGCATGAACCTTATGTATTTGAGGCACTTTGTTCTCGCTTTTGTCTTTCTTGTAGATAATGGAGATTCCCTTACAATTTTTTTTATTTTTTTATTTTTTTATTTTTTATTTTGTGGAAAGGCACCAAAAAGATTACAGGTCTTTACTCCATGGTGAAAAAGAGGTCATAGATGCTTCCATTACCTCTCTGTCTTTACTCTTTAATGCAGGACCATTCACGCATTGAATCTATTTTAGACCAGCACCTATAAATCCTCCACCCCGCATAATCCTTGTCATGCTTGTGTATTGGTCAATAATGCTTGTAGATTCACATGTATTGGTCAATAATGCTTGTAGATTCACATGTTTTGTCCTGCTAAGATAAGAGACCTTTTTTTTCTTTAATCCTAATACCTTGCACGTGTAGTGCATTGACTTACCAGCCAATGTCCTACTCTGGCATGTTTGCTAAATATTCAGGTTGTTCATCCAGTTGACTCAGCCATGTAAATTCCTAGACCCCTCTGTCTTTACTCTTTAATGCAGGACCATTCACGCATTGAATCTATTTTAGACCAGCACCTATAAATCCTCCACCCCGCATAATCCTTGTCATGCTTGTGTATTGATCAATAATGCTTGTAGATTCACATGTTTTGTACCGCTAAGATAAGGGACCTTTTTTTTTTCTTAAATCCTAATTCCTTGCACGTGTAGTGCATTGACCTACCAGCCAATGTCCTACTCTGGCATGTTTGCTAAATATTCAGGTTGTTCATCTAGTTGACTCAGCCATGTAAATTCCTTGACCCCAAAATCAGGCCTGGTTCATTAACTGTATAGATTACTGTCCATTTATTTCATATCACACTGGTCCACCTGATGAGTGGACCGGTCAGAATTTGAATTAGGGTGTATATATTTTGGGACCAACCTGGTGATGGCTCGGATCTCTCACCCTGTTACACATGCCCACGTGGCACCTTTGTATATAGCTAGGCTAGGCTATACATGCATGACTGATTAGCATATTTCTTAAAGCATAAGTTGCATTTTTCTATTAGTGCATTTCTGATGAAGTGAGGGCCTCCATATTTTGGAGTAATTAAAGCTCCGTGGGTATGGCAGAGGATATCTAGAGAAGTGAATCTTAGTAGTTTCCTCTGTGACATGGACGCCTTTTATCTACTGTTTTATTGCTGCTTTTGTATAGGAAAAACTGATAACCTGCAACTGGTTGTCAGTTATGTCAACCTACGACCTTCTTTAGAAGCATTTTTCGCTCGGAAGTATGCAGTATTTTCCTGGGAAATTTGAGAATCAAATATCTGAAGGCATAAACAAAAAGGTTGTAGCCTAATTCGTTCTCTTCATGTATGTCTGACTCTGCAAAGGCTGAGGTGTCAGATTCATCTCATGGGCTGTTAAGGCATTTTTTCCCCCTTCTTGCCCTCATCAGATTTGAGGGCATGCAAAAAAGAAAAACTAGAAGTTTTGGCTTTCCTTGTTGCCAAACATCCATCTCATTTTCTTCATGTCCTCAGCTTCTATTGGAGTTCCTTGTTTTGTGTTCATTCCAACACTCATTACAAAGGAATCAAACTTTGGGGAAACTGACTCGCTTTTAAGTTCGTTTGGTTTCTTGGCAGAATGGAGAGAACCACATCTCCATCCTGAAACATAGTTTCATGTGGTACTAATCTGAGTTTTGTTATAATTGATAGAGTCGCAACAGTTTTGTCCCTTGGGCAAGTTGCACTTTGAAATTGAGTTTTGCTAACCTTGCTTATCACATGTTACTTTTCTTTAGCATACATAAGGTGACCAAGACTCTGTCGCCAACATTGTCGTTGGTCCCAAGAGTCCATTTCGTGGCTGCAATGTGGGCCTTTCTTGTTTTGACAGACAGAAGCATAAGATCTATACCAGTGGAGCTTGTTTCAGCAAAAGAGTGGTGTGATCCCTTTGACTTGGAGAAGTCCTCCATCTTTCGGAACAAATCTAGGCCCTTTGAAACTAAACGCACGGCTTGTTTGTTGGCCTAGAATGGCATTCTTTTTATAGCTAAACATGGCAAGGTGTCAATCGCATGCCATGATCCACTCCACTTCGAGAAATTTCAAAACTTCCTTGAACCTTTGTGCTCACTTGAGAGAGTACTATATTGATCTTCTTCATCGTAAAGTCTCTACATGCACCTTCATAGTCTGTATCTTCCCAATGCCTGTTTACTTTAATACGTATCTTTTGTAGGCCTAGAATGCAAAGAATGGAAAACTGCTGATCCTCCCTTGGACAGTCCATGTAAGAAATATGAATGCTAAGGCTTAAGACTATTGATTTGTAACATAAGATTAATGAATTGTGATTATTTGGGCTGTGCGGGATTTAAGACTTTTGATGGTTGGATGTTTCATTTCATGGCTGTACCTCCTAATGATGGGCGTAACAAGATTCATAAAGCTGACCCTAAATGGCCAGACAAGCATGTGATGAGAGTGATTAGAAATAGAATGTGAGGGTGACTGTTTCACTTGCTTCCCATTTCAAAACAAGAGTCCTAAAGCTGACCCTAAATGGCCAGACAATGGATGGAAACACTTCTGGTAGGCAATTTTTTCACTTGCTTCCCCATGGCATCTTTTGCTTATCAGTAGGGGTGGTGGCACCAACTCGACCCAGACCCAACCTTCGGTTATCCTGAAATTAAATGGCTTGGGTTTGGGTTTGTTGGGCCGGACCCAGTGGGTCATGGATATGGTCTGCTCCTTTCCTCCTTGCCCAACGCTACTTAAAACATAATTTTGGAAAACCTAGAACTTGGTTATGATGGTTGTGATTTGGATTTCAGTAACGGTTTGATTTTATATTTATTAAGAGTTATAAATATATGGTTGATATTTTTATTACAAAATGATAGTATTTTTTTATTTTTTGTTATTTATTTTTGTATTATTTAATTAAATGGGTTAGGTGAGTTGGGTTTGAGTTGACCCATTAATAGATGGATTGGGTTGGGGTCGAGAATTTCAACTCATTTTATAAATGGGTTGCATTTGAGTGGGACCCATCCTTATGAACCGAACTTAACCCGACTCATTTCCACCCCTACTTGTTAGTGCTTTGGTGGCATTGTGTTTTTTCTGATTTCTTGTTTTGAGTACTCATTACCATCTTGTTATGTTGTATGTATGGGTAGGCATCCTTGTACACAGCATGCAGGTTCTAATATTTGACTTGGATGAACAATGAGATAGATCCTTAAAATTAATCCTGGTCATTGATTTAACATGCAAGCTGATAATTCTTAGTTATCCAATCACCATTCGCATTCGAGATTGAGCTATTTTATCTGGATGGAGTCAGTAGACTGGTTGTGATGCGACAAGATCAAATCGGGTATGCATCTATCAAATACGTAATAGTTAGCTAGATTGCATGATTTATGTAATGAAATTAATGGCATGCACCCAAATGTTTACCAGTGATAAGAAAAAAGAAAAAGAAAAAAGGAGTCACTGCTATGATCTTAGGAAGACTACAATTGAGGTTATGAGTTTTTCGCATGCTGCATCTTACACACGTTTGTAGATGCATGCATGGACACTGAATCTGATACTTGGAACCATGCAATTTCAGGAAGCTTACTTGGCTAGGGCCTTGTATAAGCTCACTAGATGTGGAGGGGATGTAGCCTGAAATCCATATAGAAACTCACAGAAAACCTCCATAGAATACAGATGCTACTCTGGTAAGTTTCATGGTTCAGATCTTTTGCATGCTTCCACAATCCTGTTTTGGAATAGTGGGGACCATATATTCAAAATCTCACTATTTGGTCATATCACAGTCTACATCTAACAATCGGACGAGCCTCATGTTTGGCTGTTAGTGGAATGCATATAAGATAGGATAAATAAAATTGTTAGGTGGATCAGCTGTCTAGGCTTTTATTCGTGGAGAAAAACAGGATTCTGGTACCAATGGGAGTCTACCAATATATATATATATATATATATATATATATATATATATATATATGAATTTATGGTTTTTCATTTTATTTTATTTTTCTGTTTGAAGGAGATTTTATGCATACTGTCCAATGTTGAGATGATGGAAATACAGGTTGCAATGGCATTGTGTTATTTGATTTGAGTTCCACAAAATGTTTTTTTTTTTAAAAAAAAAAAAATTATTATTGAGAACTTGAATGTGCCTTTTTGAGAACCATTCTTAGAATTCACACGAGTAGGTCCAGGGTTTCATGATTGTGGATTGAAGGGAGATGTAATCAAGTTTTTAATTCATTTTCCGAAACCCGTGTGTATCGCCCCTGTTAAATTCAAGGGTGGGTGTTCCCTCCCAAATCGTTTCATTTGCTGTGGCCCCACTTTGGTTTTGGATTGAGATTAGTATTGTAGGTGGGGTGCTTCTTGAGGTGACGCATCTGATGGATGGATTGGATGGTGTGAATGCATCACATGGGCCCCACAGCTGGTTGGGACTGCCACTGGAGTGGACACCTTGACCCAGTTTCCATGGTGACCTGAACGGTGCACCAAAACCAGTTTTCATTCCTTGTGCAATTTCCAGCCCCATACGCACCTATGATGGGTCCACTTCAATTCTCCATCCTTAGTGCCGGGTGGCCCAGTGTGGATTATCTGGCTCAGAACTTAAGCTGCTCAACACATCATGTGGACCACAAGTTAAAAAACAATGGATAGGTTACAAAAATTGCGAGTGTGCCGCCTTGTCAGGATTGAGATGACAATGTATAGGTTACAAAAAAACAATTAACAGGTTAGATGACAAATGAACATCGTGAGAAGGTTTCCACCGACTACTTTCTCAGATGTGGTACACATGAGCTCTGCAACTGCCTTAAAATGGGCCCACCTCCAAAACTGATCTCGCAAAATGGATGGACCAAATGGATGTAAAACATACATCACAGCAGAGAACAAAAAACTTGGTGATGTAAACAGACCGCGAAATCTGATTGATTCGAGATTTATCTCACAAACGTGTGGCCCACCTAACTGTCGTTCACAGGAGAGCAGACTAGCCAGTAACCTTGCCACTATAAGCCAGTGGCTAGAGGTCGGTGCCCTGTGGACCCCACCATGATGTATGTGTTTAATCCATGCTGTCCATCTATTTTTTAGATCATTTTATATTATGAGTCTGCAAAATAAGTTATATCCGAATCTCAGGTGAGCCACATTATAGGAAATAGTGTTAGCTGAACATCGACCATTAAAAATTCTTGGGGGCCGTAAAGTTTTTAGATCAAGCTGATTTTTGTTTTTTTACCTTGATCTATGTCTGTATGACATAATCAACAGATTGGATGTAAATAAACAGTACAGTGGTCCTTAGGAGGATTTTAATGGTGGATATCCAATCACTCCTGTTTTCCTATGGTGTGGTCCACCCGAGATTTATATCCATCTAAGTTTTGGTATCGAGCCATAAAATGATATTTAAAAATGAATGGACGGCATGGATAAAAAATATACTTCATAGTGGGACCCCCATAGCACCGACCACTAGCCAAACCGTCTGGAAATCGGATTGCGAGAGTCAGTAAGCTCCGATCGTACTGAGTAAACTTGCCTACTATGAATGTATGTGGCTTATCCACGCCGTCCATCCGTTTTTCCAGATCACAAAGAAATGGATGAAGGGAAAACACAAATATCAGCTTATCCAAAACGTCTGTGGGTCCCAAGAAATTTTCAACGGTAGAATTTCAATTCAATCTATTTCCCATGGTGTGGTTCATTTGACTTTTAGATATATTTCATTTTTTCGGTCAAGCCCTCAAATTATCTGTTAAAATGGATAGACGGAGTAGATACAATGTTTAAATCAGGGTGGACCCCACAGACTTTACTCTCAGTACGCAATCCACTCCCCAACCGGACGCGGATTTCCAGCAAAAGCCTTTCGCATGAAGTTCCTGCGCTGGGAACCAGGTTGGGGTACTGTCGTATTTGTGATAAATCCTCTCCGACCATCTGTTTTTTGAGTTTATTTTAGACATGATACTAAAAATGACCCATATTCATTGCTCAAGTGGGCCAAAAACGTGATAATTGAACGGTCACAGTTGAAAATATTCGTGGGTCCAAAAAAGTTTTGAATCATGCTATTATTTGTGTTTTAAGTTCATTCCATTACAAATGACTTTACTAACAGTACAGATGGCATGTAAACATCACCCTAGTACTTTGGGAAGTTTCAACGGTAGAAATTTTCCTAAGTACCTTTTCCTTTAGTACGGCTAACTTGAGTCTTGTATCCTTCTTAATTTTTGATTTATCTCCTAAAATGAGCTCACAAAACGGATGGACGGAGTGGATTTCTGAAAAACATCACGGCGGACCCCACCTAAGTTTCAAGCGCAGTGACTTCTGCGAAAGAAATCCGCGTCTGTTCCAATTGCCTCCGCCTCTCAGAAAGTTCGCCTTCCTGGGGACTGACGCGGATTTACTGCGAAAGCTACGAGATGATGCTTAGGTGGGGCCCACCGTGATGTTTTGAGTTCTGGATTCAGTTGAGTTTTATCATAACGTTTACTAAAATGATTCTAAAAAACGGATGGACGGATTGGATTTCTTAAAAGCATCACGTTTAGCCTACTAAAGCATCCCAGCGGAGGAACTTACTTCCGAAATCCGCGTCCATTGAGGTATCGTTACCCAGTCTCATAATCCCCTCCTCAGCCTTACCACATCCTTTACTCAGCCTAAGAAGAACCCTAACCTTCTTCCCGTGCACATGGAATCACCCATCAGCCAACACTCCCGGCGCAACCTAGCACCAATAACCCCACTCCAACCACCTCCGAATCCGTTACCCATTCCGATATCCTCTCCAACATCGTCGTATTAGTCTTAAGAATCTTAATCATTTTAGGAATTGCGTTCTTAATTTATTTCGCTTCCCCGCCGATCAATGAAATGTCTTCGTACACCATCACCTCAGCCACCGTCGATCCCTTCAACATCTCCTCATCGCAATTGACCGCCGCCTGAAATATCTCGATCTACATTAAGAACTATGACGAAGATATGTACTTTGACCGTGTCCAGTCATCCATATACTATGGGTCCCACCTCCTATCACAGGTCTCCATCCCTTCCTTCTATGTGCAATCATGGTGGCATAAGACTCTTCAAGACCGCCTTATGGCCCACTCGAAGAGCTTGGATGTGGATGCGGCCGAGTCCATGGTCCATGAAAGGCTATTACGTGAGGCCGTCGATTTCCGAGTTGAATTGCTTGCTTGGACAAAGTATCTCTGGATTCTTTCCCGCTGGATGAAGTTCAAGATTTCATGTGATAATGTGACAGTTGGATTTCCGGCTACGCATAATGTGAGGCCGGGCGTTATATTGGGCCCACGTCGGAAGTGCAGTGTCTTAGTGGATGGAAAGACTAAGAAATGGGTCTGAATGTAAATCTCTTCGCCTTTCTTTTCTTTTTCTTTATTTTCTCTCTCATATGTGTCATTTAGATGCCCGTAAAATCCTTAATTTGTGAAGTTTTTACTGTTAGTAGAACACAATAGTTGATATACACTCATGATATGTGGGGCCCACCGTAATGTGTATGATACATCCAATCTATCCATCATGTGTTTCTTCTTATATATGGTCCTAAAAAAACAACTCATTAATTATCAAATGGTCTAACACGTTGTTTCTTTAACACATTCTAGTTTTGAAGGTTACTATAGTTGTTATATATCTCTGCCACAATTTGTTTTTTTTTGTTTTTTTTTAATACTTGTTTTGTTTTATTGAATGGAAGAATATTGTCAAAACAAAAGTAGTATACCAAATAGCACTATAGCTCAAATAACAACACAAGAAAACAGCAGCCAAAACAACCAGTCCATTCAAACTCGTTGAGATTTGGGACCAAGTCAGTTAGAAACTCAGTTTTGAACTTTACTCAATCAAGTTTTGTCAATTTGATTTTATAACTTGGTCTCCCTCTTGATAAGGGATATAATCAGACATTAAACCTCCTTTAATAGATCCAATGACTTCCGCAACTCTAAAAACTCCTACTATTTCTTTCCTTTTCCCCCCTGAAAAGTAGCAGAAAATAGTAGTATGTGCCATTGCTTTTTATTTTATTTAGTTATAAATTTTCTCTTTAAATACTGCTAGTATCTTAATTTAATTATTAAATATCGAGTAGCTTAAAGTCTCAATTGAGTCATTGAGCCAACTTGACCTGAATGGACATCGAGTTGAGCCGACTTTTCGGATATCGAACTATGTAGCCAACTCTCTATGCCCAACTCCTTTCTGCAAAAAATTTTGTTCTTTTTTCTAGATTTTAGGATAGGATGTTGTGTTAAGCTTCCTACCTATTGATTTCAAATGATATTTAATGATTTTGTTGTTGTTATTATTTTTTTAATATAAAATGACTGTTATGTGATTGATTGATTAATCTTTTCATTTTCTGGTCAGGAGGAGGAAGCTATTGGGGGCCTTGCACAAAACCTTCGGATCTAGCCTCCTGAACAAACCAGAATTATAGAATAACAATGCAATGAAAATTAATTAAAGCACAATCACACACCACACAAGATATTTTTACGTGAAAAACCCTTAAAGAGGTAAAAACCACGAGACTTCGTCTAGATCAACAATTCACTATGAAGTAAAATGTTACAACCTTCTTCACTCATGAAGGAGCGGATAAACAATAAGAGAATAAAAGAAAAAACTGAGAGATCTCACCGATCACGAGGACGTAGAAGCGCTGAGACGACGGCTCCTTTTCACAAGCTTCCTCCCTCTCTTTCTCTTTCTCTCTTACCCTTGATAACCCTCTTGTATTTTTTCATACCCTAGAAAAACCCTAGAGACTCCTTTTTATAGTTTTAAGAAACTCCTTTCTGCATTTTAGTTGCGAAAGGACTCAGATCCAAAAAATCGCGCAAAATCGCGAAACGAATCTGCGTAGCTTCGACTAGTCGTAGCTATCCTACGACTGGTCCTAGACCACCCATGACTAGTCGTAGCTCTCCCTCGACTAGTCCTAGACTTCGAAGAAAAAAACAGCATAACCTAGGACTGGTCCTGAAAATTTCAGGACTAGTCCTAGCCTTCTACGACTGGTCGAGCAACGCGGTAAATTACTCTGATTTTTTACCCGTTGCTCCATCTCTCCTATGGACTGAGGAGAAAAAATCCTATCAAATCTCTCCCTTTCCGACTCAGGAGGAATTCACCTTCTTCAAGCCAGCTTGGTTTCTGCAAACCTCAAACTTACCCTTGAGCAAAGCCTTGGTCATCATGTCTGACCCATTATCATCTGTGTGGACTTTCTCAAGCTGTAGCACCTTCTGTTCCAAAGTATCCTTGATCCAGTGATACCGAATCTTTATATGCTTCGACTTGGAATACTGACTTGGATTCTTGCTCAAGTGTATAGCACTCTAACTATCGCAATAGACCACGTGCTCCTCTTGCTTCAGGCTAAGTTTCTGTAGAAACCTCTTCATCCAAAGCATCTCTTTACATGCTTCTATGACTGCAATATACTCGGCCTCTGTCGTCGACAATGCTACGACCTTCTGTAGTTTGCTCTGTCAAGAGACCCCTCCCCCTGCAAACGTAAATATGAACCCCGATGTAGACTTCCTGGAGTCTTTGTCACCTGCCATATCTGCATCTGTGTAGCCCTCTAGCACAGGTTTACCGTCACCATAACATAGGCTCAACCTGGATGAGCCTCTTAGATACCACAGTATCCACTTCACCGCTGCCCAATGCTTTTTGTCAGAATTGACAAGATACCGGCTAACAACACCAACCACATATGCTATGTCTGAGCGTGTACACACCATAACATATATCAAACTTCCTATAGCTGATGCGTAGGGTATCTTCTGCATCTCTTCCACCTCTATCTTCATCTTGGGACACTGCTTGTGTCTCAATCTGAAGTGATCATCCAGTAGAGTATTGACCGGCTTCGCTGCATTCATATTGAACCGCTTTAGGACTTTCTCAATATACCGCTCTTGTGACAGCCAAAGCTTTCTTTTGCTTCTGTCACGGGTTATCTCCATTCGTAGGATTTGTTTAGCCGGGCCCAAGTCTTTCATCGTAAACGACTTACCCAACTCTTGTTTTAGCCTGTCGATCTTCTTGATGTCCTTTCCCATGATGAGCATGTCATCAACGTATAAGAGCAGAATTATGAAATCACTATCTGAGAACTTGTGCGTGAACACACAGTGGTCCGACTCCGTTCTATCATACCCATGCTTTAGCATAAACGAATCGAACTTCTTGTACCATTGCCGTGGAGCTTGTTTCAACTCATATAAGCTCTTCCTCAGTCTACACACCATATGCTCCTTGCCCTTGACTTCGAACCCTTCTGGTTGGTGCATGTAGATCTCTTCTTCCAGGTCACCATGGAGAAAAGCAGTTCTAACGTCCAACTGCTCTATCTGCAGATCCATGCTAGCTGTCAACCTAAGCAACACCCGTATGGATGTCATCTTCACCACTGGTGAGAATATCTCCTCGAAGTCTATGCATTTCCTCTGACCGAATCCTTTTACCACAAGTCTGGCCTTGAACCTCGTCTGTGAATTCTTCTGCTCAACCTTCTTTCTAAACACCCACTTGTTGCTCAGAGCTTTCTTGCTCTTAGGCAATTTCATCATGTCATAAGTGTGATTCTTATATAAGGATTTCATCTCCTCTTGCATAGCTTTCAACCACTCCCCTTATGCATATCGGCTATGGCCTCAGAATAATCTTTTGGCTCTCCCTCATCAGTTAGCATAATGTACTCATGCGGTGAGTACCTCTTGGACGGTTGTCTGTCCCTAGAAGACCTCCTCACCTGTGGCTCAACAGGTGAATCAAGTGGGGGCTGCTCCCCCGGTCCATCTTCTGTAGGAACCCCCTCGTCCTTTGCACCTCACTGTACTCCCCCGTCATCAGGCACCACAGGAGAAATAACTGGATCCATGTCCTCTAGCTCACCTGAACTGGATTGGTTCTTCTCTGGCTTACCAATGTCTTCAATACACTGATCTTCAAAGAAAATCACATCTCTACTCCTGACGAGCTTCTTCTCGATCGGATTCTACAATCTGTAACCGAACTTTTCATCTCCATACCCTAGGAACACACACTGTCTGATCTTCATATCGAGCTTGGACCTCTCGTCCCTTGGAACGTGAACGGATGTCTTGCATCCAAATACCTTGAGATGACTGTACGATGGATCCTGTCCAGTCCACACCTTCTCAGGTACTTTTCCATTCAATGAGGTTGATGGAGACCTGTTTATCAGATACACCGCCGTGTGCATTGCTTCTCCCCATAACGTCTTGGGCAACTTTGCATGGGATAACATGCATTTGATTCTCTCAATAATGATGCGATTCATTCGCTCAACTACACCATTATGTTTGGGGGTCTTGGGAACCGTCTGTTCATGTCGTATACCCAGGGACTTGCAGTACTCATGAAAGTCACCAATGTATTCACCACCATTATCAGTGCTGATGCACTTCAATGATCTACATGTCTCTCTCTCGACCATAGTATGAAACAACTTGAACACACCAAAGACTTCGTCCTTGAATTTCAAAGCATAAGCCTAAACCCTCCTAGATGTATCATCTATAAAAGTAATAAAATACAATGCCACACCCAAGGTTTTTGTCCTCATAGGACCACACACATCAAAATAAACCAAATCTAATGCATGCACTTTATTAACATGAAAAGCAGTTTTAATAAATGAAACTCTATGCTGTTTTCCTAATAAACAATCAAGATAGGTTTTGAGAGGTGTACCTTTCACGTCTGGAAGGAGCCTCTTTCTTGCTAGTAGTTGAAGCCCTTTTTCACTCATGTGGCCTAGATGCCTGTGCCACATGTCAATAGCTGAATCTTCCGCTGTGTTCAACTCACCCTTGCATACACTGACACTTGCCTTGTATAGAGTGCAACACTTCTTTCCTTTAGCTGCGATCAACGAACCCTTGATGAGCTTCCAGTGCCCACCAGCAAACCGGCTTTCATAGCCATCATCATCCAACCTTCCCGTCGATATCAAGTTGAGGCGAAAGTCTGGGATATGTCTCACATCCTTGAGAACTAATGTGCAGCCCACATCAGTTTTCACACAAATATCACCAACTCTCATGATCTTCGATACGTCAGAATTTTCCATCTTCACGGTCCCATAGTCACCTGACTTGTAGCTTGTGAAGAAATTTTTGTGTGAAGTCGCATGAAAAGAAGCTCCTGAGTCAATCACCCAGTCAGTGTCCTGACCCATAGCCGTGAGACATACATCGTGATCTGTGGAAAGAATAATAACAACGTCGCCATCTGGAGCGACCGCAGTGGAATCACATTCATCTTCCTTCTCTTTTCCTTTTCCTTTCTTGTCGTTTTTAGCCTTATGACATTCATGCTTATAGTAGCCCTTCTTGCCACAATTCCAGCATTCAACATCTTTTCTGTTACTCGACTTGCCTCTTGGTTTATCTCGAGCCTTCCCGCCCTTCCTGTTCTTTCCTCTCCCTCGTTCCTGTGTCACAAGTGTCTCTTGCTGAGTAGATCCCTGAGACTTCCTCCTTGTCTCTTCATTGAAGAGACAGCTAGTAACCTGTTCCATGGATATCTTTCCGTCTGGCGTGGAGTTACTTAGAGACACCCCCAATGTCTCCCAACTGTCAGGCAACGAACTAAGCAATAGTAAAGCCTGCAATTCATCATTCAGGACCATCTTCATAGAGGAGAGTTGGTTTACTATATTGCTAACCTCATTCATGTGCTCGGCCACAGAACCACCATCTTTAAACTTGAGATTCACAAGTCACCTTATCAGAAAAATCTTATTACCGGCTGTCTTCCTCTCATACAACTCTTGTAGTTTCAGCTATAGGCTAGTGGTTGAGGTTTCCGTAGACACATGGTGGAATATACAATCATCCAACCATTGTCTAATAAACCCCACCGCCTTTTGGTCCAACTTCTTCCAATCATCATCAGACATATCCTTCGATTTTGCTGATATGCCTAAAATTGGAGAATATATATCCTTGCAATAACACAAGTCTTCCATCTTAACCTTCCATATGGTCCAATTAGAACCATTGAGGCTGATCATCCTTGATAAGCCACCTTCCATAATTTCAAACCGATCCTACCCGTTCAATGAACTTAGCGCTCTGATACCACTTTGTTGGGAGCCTTGCACAAAACCTTAGGATCTAGCCTCCCGAACAAATCAGAATTATGGAATAACAATGCAATGAAAATCAATCAAAGCACAATCACACACCACACAAAATATTTTTACGTGGAAAACCCTCAAAGAAGTAAAAATCACGGGACCTCATCCAGATCAACAATCCACTATGAAGTAGAACGTTACAGCCTTTTTCACTCATGTAGGAGCAGATAAACAATAAGAGAATAAAAGAAAAAACTGAGAGATCTCACCGATCACAAGGACGTAGAAGCGCTGAGACGACGGCTCTCTTCCACAAGCTTCCTCCCTCTCTTTCTCTTTCTCTCTCACCCTTGATAACCCTCTTGTGTTTTTCTCATACCCTAGAAAAATTCTAGAGACCCCTTTTTATAGTTTTAGGAAACTCTTTTCCGCATTCCAGTTACGAAAAGACTCAGATCCGTAAAATTACGAAAAATCGCGAAACGAATTTGCGTAGCTTCGACTAGTCGTAGCTCTCCTACGACTGGTCCTAGACCACCCACGACTAGTCTTAGCTCTCTCTCGACTAGTCCTAGACCTCGGAGAAAAAAACAGCATAACCTAGGACTGGTCCTGGAAATTTCAGGACTGGTCCTAGTCTCCTACGACTGGTTGAGCAACGCGGTGAATTACTCCGATTTTTCACTCGTTGCTCCATCTCTCCTCTAGACTGAGGAGGAAAAATCCCATCAGAAGCAACTAGTCCTTAAAGGTTAAAGGTTGCCATGGATCCAGCACTATTAGTTGATCGAGATCCTCTCTTCATTTTTATTTTTTTTATTTTTTTTATTTCTTTTCTTTTTATTTTTTTATTTTTTTATTTTTTTAATTATTTTTTTAACTTCAACAAATAGAGTTATTCTTGAGACAAGACCTATCCCAGTCCAACTTCTATAGGAAATATGACTAAAATATCCATGTAAGTTCACCTTTTTCATTTATGTTTATATTGTTGGAATTATGGGTTACACATAGCAATAACACATTTCCATCAGGTAATGCAATGATTGGATTAGATCATTTGCATGATCATCAGAGTGGGACCCACGCTATTGGTGAGGACACACGGTTATCATGTGTGCGAAGTACAATTGACAACTCTTGGCAGAGTTGTGTTGGGGGAAGTCTTCTCTCCCAATGATTTAGGAATCATGGGATTGGGAGAATCCTATGATCATCCGAGAATGTAAGAAGGCATAGGTGTGGTGGAGTCAGAAGGCCGAAAGACACCACATCATCCAGCAATCCATTCAGAAAGAAAGTATGCATTCAAAACTGTTAAAGGCACTAGATTTGATGCTTGTTGTAGATCGGGGAATCTGCTATGATTCTAACATATATTTTTTTGCATAAAAGATTAGGACATTGCAATAAAATCAGTGGCTTGAAATAATATTTTAATTTATTTTGGCTGTATGTGAAATTAATTTTGTTTAATTTATCCCATTTACCATCTGGTTGTGATCCACGAATGGGAATTTCAAGCCCCATCCATCTAGTTAGGATTGAGAATAGATAGGTTGAGTCGAGACTGACTGGACCGAGTCTACACTTGACTCAGGACAAACAATTTCAGGTGAGTGGAGACTTGGTTGAGTCAGGGGTGCGGGTCAGGCCTGACCAAGTCCAAGTCGACTCTCGAGTCCAACTCCACGGTGAATATGGCCCCAACAGGCAGATTCAATATTTTGAGTAGGCCTGACCCGACATCCTTTAGGCCGATGCATGTACAATGCCACCCCATGAGCTGAGCGGACCTAAGCCCAGACCCAGTGCAGCTCGCGAGCTAAGGAGTCAGGCCGAGAAAGGTTCACCAACCAAATGATCAGCCCCAGCCCACCAATGTTAAATAGGTCGTAGCGGGCTAAGCCTACTTGTGGAGCTTACCTCTAGCTTAATAATCTGCTCAAAACTTAGGAACCTATTGGCTGGTTCGGGTGGGCCCACATTCACCGTAGATTTTTTTATCACATGGAGTCTGATTCTAAGGTAGCTTACAGTAGAGTCTGACTTGTGTGAGGCCCACTGTGATGTATGAAAGACATCCAACCTGTCCACCAGTTGAGCCTCCAAATTTTAAGTCCAGAGCCTAAAAATAAGCCTAATCCATAACTCAGGTGGGCCACACCACTCGAAGACTAGAGAAGGGACGCCCACTGTAGTTTTTGTATTGGGCCCACCATGTTATGTATATCCAAACTGTTCATCATGTGCAATGCACCTGGATGAAGTGACAGGTAAAAACTAGGTATTCCATAAATCATGTGGGGCACACCGCTTCATTTGAGGTTGTAGGCCTCACTTTCAATGTTTCCTGCCGTGTGGCCCACCGGAGTTCTTGATCTGGATGATTATTAGCGAATTCTATTTTCATTATGGAGCCCTTCTGATGCACCGTTTGGATGTGTGACACAGATGACGGTGGGCCCCACATAGTCAGATTATCTGGTATAGCCGAGCTGCACATGTGATCATCTCTCTTATATAATACATGTGCCAAGAAACTTTTCTGAAATATTCTGTCCCATATCCCACCGGCGCCAATTAATGGTTTAAAGTGGATATTAATCTGTTGGCGCCAATCACAACCGTCCAAAGTGGCCTTTGATGTTGCTACAACCCAAAGGCCCACATAAAGGTTAGATCGAGACATTGGAATGATTTAAGTACATTAATCGCTTTAGAATACCCCTTTTATAACAACAGGTTAGTTGTCCACCAACAATGCTGAAAGATTTGCTTAGGAAGACGATCTTGTTTAGTCAGTTATTAATTCGATTAATGGAATATTAATTGACATCGAGATACGATAATGTGGCCCACCTCATTTAGATAATAGAATAGTGATCCAAAGATAAGGATTTGCAATGATACAGCCTAGGATCTTGTCTCTTAATTAAGCTATATCAGAGGGTAGGAGAAGGGGCGTTCCACGCTTCATAGTTCACACGTAGCAGGTGAGACAGTAGATCCAGATCGTTGGTTGAGTGGGTCCTTCCTTTAGATATTAGATATTTGAAAATCATAATGAACACAGGATTTTAGCCATTAGTTTGGTGGGCTACAAGTGGATGGAAGAATGAAAATGGTTGATGGTCGAGATTCAACATCAAAAACTAATCTGATCTGGTGCGGTTTTCAGTTATGTCCATCCAAGGGTAGGAGGCACTAGATGCACGGCTTGGATCCACCGGCCCACCTTCCATGATTAGTGGGCCACATACGGGAGTGAATGTGACTTCTTTTTCAAGTCCATCAAAACTCTCATAAGAGGGCTCACTAGTGTTTAAAAAAGTAGAAAAGCATACTTATAGTGGGTTGCATTCTATTATTCTATTTCTCATCATGATGGAAAGCTATACTAGTGGGCCACCATGTAGACAGTCCCATGTCCCAAAATCACGGGGTTCGCGCAATCCTAGCCATCTGATCGTGCCAAACTTGCCCATTCGGTCTATAGACTTCAACCATTCATTATCCTGCAATTGATCAGATGGGCCATCCAATGCGCCGATCATCATAGAAAACTGCCACGTGTACAATCGAGAAGAGTCTTAGTGGGGTGGTCTATTGGATGGATGTGAGAGGTAGGTGAGAATGCCTTGCCCATCTATCGGTTAAAGAGGACATGACAATCAATAGAATCAGAGGAGCTGAACGGACACCCAGGTACCCCAATAATCAGAAACATACGTATCATAATGCATGCACATGATCGGACAGTCCCTATTTACGGGAGTACTCATTCTTTATCCAAATGGTAAAAGGGAGGATCTCGGTTAGGCACTGCATCTTTATTTAAGCTTTCTTTCTAAACCACTATTAAAAATGGCCCACCTAATAAATATTTAAAATTTATTTAGTCTCAATAAAAATTAAATTTTATCGTTAACAATAGTCTACCATCCAATCAAATGAACTTGTTCAGAAACATTATCCAACAAAATCTCTGGGAATAGATGCTATAGGTTCGATAGGAACTACCGCAGGCATAACTATTCCTTGCAGAGGATGTGGATTGCTTTAAAGCTGAAGTAGACCACATCACAGTAAACAATTGAGGATAAACATCCATTATTAAAACTTTTTTTATAGCAGATAAGTTTAGGCTCAAGCGGATATTTGTACTTTTCCTTCATTCCAGTTCCAGTCACCTCTTGGATGAAAAGCAAACGTCACGGTGGAGGTTTCAATGGTAGGTGTCATTTTCCACACTGTTTCTTGTGGTGTGGTTTACTTAAGATTTAGCTCTACCTCATGTTTAAGTTCATACCCTAAAATGATCTGTTGAAACATGTGAACAGCCTAGATATTACACATAGATCAAGGTGGGCCCAACAGAGGTTACACTTGCACAAATATACCTGGAGTGGGCCGCTACAGGTAATCCACATCCAACCTCAGATTGATCTGAATGTCAACCAATCCTCGATTAAAGTAAAAAAAATTATCCATCCAAGTAGGAATTAAAATTTTTTTTTTTTAAAAAAAAAAACACTAGATGTACGGTTTTTTATGCCATATTATCCATCCAAATAGGAATTCTCAGTGTCTCGTATTCACTCTACCAGAGCATTCAATGTTTGGGAGCTGCTTCACCTGGCAGGCAAGTTACCACGGCTTGAGATGCCTCGTCGGCTTTCGCGCCCACATGGCCACTTGTGTAGAGCACCGAAATGTTAGACCCTACCAAGAGGATGCCCAGGATTTAACATCACACGGTTCAAAACATCAAGTGGGCCACACTACTGTAATTGATGGATAACCAACTATCCAACTTAAATTGGAATATCTAGAGGCTTGTTTGGAAAAAAGCATTGATGGAATTAACATCATAATTACACGTTTAAGTATGCAATCTTACGTTTGGGATCAAGTTTTTTTTTTTAATTTCTTTTTACACACGCAAACACACCCTCACATACTCACGCCACACGCACACACACCGTGGGATTTCACCACCATGGGTACTTGAACCCTTGACCCGGTGTTGAAACCCCAAGGAGTCTACCACGCGGGTAAGAGCAAGGACCCATGCGTTTGGGATCAAGTTCTTTTCCTTGAAAAAAAAATTACTATATGTGAAAAACTAACCCTTGGTAGACATTGAAATTGTAATCAATGGAATATATTTCACAACCGCTGTCTCTCACGTATACTCGTGTAAAAGTTGAGTGTCACTTGTAAAGAGCGCATATGTATGAACGGTGCACATGAAAACATACATCAATAGAAGCTCACAGATGTAGCACATCTAGAAATTCTATAGAAATCCCACTCTATTTTCCATCGGAACTGAAAGGTAAAATGCTTAAAATAAATGAAACTTCCAACACACCAAAGCAATTGAATATAAATATGCCCTTAAATGCGATAATTTAGTTTAAAGGGTTAGCCTCTTTACAAGAGAAAAAAGACAAAAAGAAATAAAAGCACCCTTTATGGTGGGCCCAACATTACTTTGGCACTGATGCCCTGCATAAGTGATAAGGTTACCTGTGTAATCATTTGTCTCTAAGTTTTCCTCTGGGAAATGGGACATGATCTAGCTTAATGCACCGTATTCTTTCCTCTAACACGCACATTATGTAGTACATCGGTACCATGAAAACAGTAGGCCCCACCATGGTGATTAGCTGGGACAAAAATCATGCAATTCAACGAAACCTGCGGTCCACACCATTGTAATTGATATCTGACTAGATATACAGATCTAGCCCACCTAGCGAACAGATCAGGCTGATTTTCAACAAGGACGATCCTTATGGTAGGCACCCTCTTTTGCATGGTTCCGATTTCCCACACAAGTAGCATGGTAGGTTACACACGCTGTTGCAGTAGCGTTGCCTGTGTGTGATCGATTATACTGAAGTGTATTGATCAAACGGCTGAAGTTACTCATCAGCTGATACTGATTGTAAATCCATCCGTCCACGCAGCATGTCTAACCAGGACACTTGCTGCACCCACAACGGACCACGTGTCATCCGCACTGTAGACCTGAAAGCGACGCGGATTCCCTGCGACTTATAGCAGGAGCTTCCTGCGACGGGAAGTTAAGCAGGGCCCACTGTAATGTTTATGAAATCCGCCACGTCATCAGTTTTGCAAGATCATTTTAGATGTTGGGCCAAAAAATTGTTTTAAATTCATAACTAAAGTGAACCGTAGATCAGGAAAACGTGTGTAGGTAAATTCCTACCGTTGAAACCTTTATGGGGTCCACCGTGATGTTTATATACCATCCATACCATTCATAAGGTAATTAATACAAAGATGAACTGAAAACATAAAAATTAGCCTGATTCAAAACTTCTGTGGCAAGACGCATGTTTTAACGGTGGAAATTCAATCCGTTTTCGTGTCGCCTATCTGAGTCTTGGATTTCCATCGTTTTTGGTCGCATGTCCTAACATGATCTTGAAAAACTGTTGGACGTGGTGGATTTCACATAAACATCACGGTGGGACCCACCTAACTTCTCGAAAGGCTTTCGCAGGAAATCCGCGTCCACGTGAAAGGACAACACGAATAATTCGCAGGCCCGCACATGAAGAGACCCGGAAAGTGATAGGTAAAACGCGGTTGATTCTGATTGGTTCGGTTCGATGACTCACGAACCCTCTTTCAGATAAGTTCGCCACCTGCCCCTGCATTGGCTTCCCCGTTAGAATATAAATACCACTGTCAGAGATATTTTCAAATTATCGCGATCTTTACGAGAAAATACAAATGCGCCTATTCAGTAACGTTCTGCGATATTTTGAGCGCTCGTCGCATTCGAAGGAGAACCGGACAGACATGATCAGGTTTCTGATTCTCAGAAGTGGGGATGATTGTACGTAATCCAGACCATTGGTTTATTGATCCCCACCGTGGATGGAACGTGTAACGTGATTGGAACATCCCAGAGAGCGATCTTCCAGCGTTTTTTAGTTGAATATGGACCGTTGTTGTGTTTGTCTTCTTAAACTCTGTGGAGGCCGCAAATCAAAAGTTAAGATTTTCTTATCAATGGAAACTTTTTAAGTCATGATATATTCAGTGTGAGCCTCTCTAGATCAATGGTCCGGATTGCCAAATCGTAGGCCATTCTTGTCACCTGCAGATTGCCTGTTGTTACCCTTCAAAGAGCATCATGCAACTGGGAATCAGATGCATATTATAAGCTATAATATGTTTAAGATTCTCCTGGCCTAAAATTATTTCGGGGCCTGTTTGGGAGGTGGATTTGAAACTCACTGGGTTGGGAATTCCCTGGGTTTGAATTCCTCTCGTAGCGTTGTGTTTGATACCCTAGATAGTGAATCAACTTTAATCAAAAGTAGTTATCCACGGTATATTTACAGAGATTTGAATTTAATTACTAAATCAATTTTAATATATCTAATTAGTGAATTTATGTAATTTTTTACATATAAATTTTGTCAAAAAATGATAAAATTTCAAGTCTCAAATGAGCCACAAGCAGAAGATCACGTCCGAGTGACTAACCAATAATTTTTAACTACTAATTTGCATGAACAATGCTTGAATAGTGTTGATCATTATATTAAAGTAATTATAGTGATGCAATTGATAATCTAATTATTTTAGGATATCATTAGTAGGTCATGTGTCCAATTGATTAAAAGTCTAATGATACACATGTTCCACATGCAACTATGGAAATGATTTTAAATATAATCTTACCTTGGATCTCGAACCCCAGTTACTTTATGGTACCAAAACAACCAAGGAGATATGAAATTCCTCCAAATATATAATGCCAAATGACCTCCTAAATATACTCATAATTATAATTGTTGATGCAAAAATTTGGTTAGCTTTCCCTAGCTCGCAGACCTGCATAAAGAACGAAAAATGAAACCATAGCTCATGTCGGGACCCTCCGATGTCTAAGTTAGGAATTTGAATCTAGTTGAGTATTGAGGGTTTAGAACTAGATATTGTGCGTAGCTTTCACCATTCGGAGCTTTTCTATTTATAGGTGAGGAGATGCGGTGTCGTAGAGAACACATATCCCTATTTGGTAGAAACCGATTATAATAGGATTCGAATTCCTCGAGCGGCGAAATATCTTTCTAAATACTTGGCTAGAATTTCGGGTGGTCCATGTGGAAGTTGGTTTCCATTATCTTCAGCTGGGAATGCGGACTAACCTAATTGAGGTCAGGTCGATCCTCACAGAGGGTGAGTTCAACTACCCTGAAGTAGTTGGGCTAGATCGTTGCCAAAGTGGGTGTTGTGTTCATCTGAGGGTAGGATGAACTCGCCTTATATTGTCATTGATTGGTAATTGTCTTAACCCTATGCTTAAGGGCTGAGCTCGGCCTTATACTTAGGGTTCAGACTCGACCTTCTTTCATGTCGTACTGAGGAGATCGAGCTCTGCCCGTATTTGGTTGAGGGGGTCAAGCTCAAACCTCTCTCATACTTAGTCAAGTAGATAGGGTCTGGCTACTGGACTGCACTAGTCGTTGTTTGAATTGTTGACTTGTTCAGTCGATGGTAGGTCAGCCTAATTTTTCCGTAACAATAATAATCCATACCACAACTCATATAGGGTCATAGTTGATCCAAATCATTCATTACATTCATTCAATTAACTAAAAGATCAATAACTTGCTCATGCCTAACTAATTAATTAACAATGTTCTTCTTGCATGAGGTAAAACATAACTAGTACTTTTTAAAAAGATTTTAATGAATAATACTTCAGGAGCATCCAACTTTTTATTATGCCATGTGCAACTAAAATTTTACTTTTAAAATCCAACAAAATCAGCCCATTATTTTTTCTTTCCTTTTTCTTTTTGTTATTTATTTAAAATACTTCTAAGAGTGCTGAGATCATTACCATCAGAATAGTCCACCTTTAAGAAGCATGAGTGTTGGATTTTCAAGCAATGAATTGTCTCCTTGCAAGGAAATGATGCGTGAGTGTTGGATTTTCAAGTAATGAATTATCTCCTTACATTGATTGCTATAATCATATTGTTATATGGTTTCTTGGAGTAGCTCTCAAGTTGATTATAAAATATGGTCCACTCAGTAGATAACTTCTGACTTGTGATGTATGTCTGACATCCCATTCATTTAATACGTTGGCCTTGTCATGATGATGGCCTCAAATAAAATTCAGCCACATCCACTATATATGCAAATGAGCTACGCTTGTAATTTTCTATTTATCATTGGTTAAAAATTATTTCCTATGTTGTGATCCACTCTAATAAGCAGATGGGGCTGATATTTGAACTAGGCAATCCTTATGGATGGGCCATCGTATTAGACGGGTTGGATGTCACTCGATCATAACTGGGTTCGAAGCTATCCACTGGGTGGACCATAACCTATGGTCCAATCGGTTGGACATGAGAGTTACTTTGTTTGTTTTATCCTCGGTGGCATGAAAATGTAATGATTATAATTTTTTATTTTTTATTTTTAGTGTATTTAAGTTTTATTTATTAGCATTAATTTCTTGTAAAATAAACACCTGAAATGATAATTATAACTTATTTAGCATTTCATGATAATTTAGAAAACCAAACAATCATCAAAGAGAAGGCGTGGGACGAAAATAGATAATGGCCAAACTTTCATGAAACTAAAATGAACAAAAATAATGGACAAGATGGTCTAATTATGTGATTTTAGCTGGACGGTCTTGATGAATACATCCACGAACTCTACTATGGAGAGATGGTTATACCATAGTCGAGCTCCTTAGCTTTGGTGTATCATCGCCCACAATTTACATGCCGTGGTACGGCCAGTCGGTCGTCTTGAACCACACGCACCCACGGTGCTACTTCAGCATGCCAAAAACGTAACCTCGTCTCTCTGTTATAAGAACCGTTGAGTTGGTGGGTCAGGCATGGATGGACCAAAGTTCAAAAAAAAAAAAATGTCATGGATGCCTATTGAGGTTGGTTTTTTTTTTTTTTTTAACACACGCACGTACACCCCCACACACTCACGCCGTAGTGGGCTTTCACCACCTATGAATACTCGTACCGTAAACCCTTGACCGGGTATTGAAACTCGCTAGAGTCATACCACCCCAGCAATAGCAAGGATCCAACCCATTAAGGTTGGTTATTTGCCCTTGAGATTCCATTGTACACTTGGAGTGGGGCCACCTGCCTAAAAATCACGTCAATGGGTAACGGAGGGAAACGGATTGGCTACTCCCCCTGCCACCAGCAAATGGCCGGTGCTCTGTGGGCCCCACAATGACGTATGTGTTTCATCCATTCTGTCCATATCGTTTTCTAGATCATTTTATGGTATGAGACCAAAAATGAGTTATATCACAATCCCAAGTAGATCACATTATAAGAAACAGTGTTGAATGAACCTCGGCCATTAAAAACATTTTGAGGGTTATAAAAGTTTTTGATCAAGCTGATCTTTATTTTATTCCCTTCATCTGAGTCTGTATGACCTAATCAAAAGATTGGATGTCAAATAAACAGTACACTAGGCCTTAGGAGTATTTTAATAGTAGATATCCAATCACTATTATTTTCATGTAGCGTGGTCCACCTGAGATTTATATACCTCTATTTTTGGTAATAAAGCCTTAAAATTATATGAAAAAATGGATGAAACATATACATCATGGTAGGGCCCACTGAGCACCGACCACGAGCCAGTGGCCGGGGGAGTAGCCAATCCGTTTCCGCAACGGAGACAGGGTTGAATGTCAGCCGTTGAACAGTTTTGCTCTTTAAGATCAGCTTGGGTGGTGGGATTACAAGGGCTAAGGTGGAGATGGGATTCAAAAAATATAATTATTCCATGGCAGTTGTCACGGGATAAAATTAATACCATACTTTGTTGATAATATAGTGGTATATTGAATGGATATACCCATCATCGTTTAAAATTACTAAGAATAATACACATGTGTTATATCTAAAACGTTCATTTGTTTTGTAACCTCATTTTATGGCATGGGTCTAAAGCTGAAGTAGATCCAAAACTTATGTAATCCCAAAAAAGTTTTCAACAGTAAGTATTCAATTCCTATTACTTTCTATGGTGAGGTCCACTTTAACTTTAGATTTACCTGATTTTTTGGACCATGCTCTAAAATAATCTCGATAAATAAGTGGACGGTGTAGATATAGCCCACACATCTTGTTGGGACCTACACAACTTCCCAAACATTGAGTGAAATTGACACCCGATCCAATACAATTCCATTTAATGCAATTCCAAACTTTTCCCCTCTTCCCTGACATAAAACTGACACAGGACCAGGTGAATCCTATCCCACCTAATCCCTTCTAATCCCACCGCCCAAACTGACCCAACCCATGTGATTTTCTACGTATCGTCTGTCCATATAGGATTACTAAGCTGACAATCCCGATCCAGCATATCCGGCGATCCAACCATTCAAATGCTTCCAACCTATCAATCCTAATACGGACGGTTGAGAAGCACTCAGAGAAAAAAAGAGCTCGATATATTATCATACGATAAAATGAGCTTTTTATCTCCCATCGATAACATACCTATCCCGATAAAATGCTGATAACGACGTTCTCGGCTATTTCTCCTATCCTGATAAAATGCGGACAACGACGTTCTCCACTATTTTCGATCCGGACAAAACTGCATGATTCTCGAAAAACGCGCTAGCACGAAAACCGGAAACCACGAGACTCAAACAGGCGGTTTTCTAAAACCGCTCTCTTTCTCTCACTCCTATTTTTATAAGAACCACACATCCCTCCTATACCAAAAACCTCAATCCACTCACAAGCTGAAATCTGACGACATCTAAGCAAAATCGGAGAATTTCGCCGGAAAACAAGAAAATGAGTTACCTGGGTAGGCTTTGGATGGCTACTAGCGTAGCCGTCGTACAGGGCCACACAGACCAGGGATTCAAATGGAATTCCGGCCTGAAATCGCTGCAACTTGGCCAGAAGCGCCTCACAGCTGCCGGATTCCGGCCGTTCTCGAGCGTCTCAGGCTCGGATTTCGAGGCCTTCGTCGGTGGCGGGAGCGGCGACGAGAAGCGGAAACAGACCGACGACTCGCTGCAAAAAGCCATGTACTTGAGCTGCTGGGGTCAGAGCTGAGGTTGCCGGAAGGTGGGAAGATTTGAGAGTCTGCCGGAGAAATGTTAATTTCCGGCGAACGGAAGCAGTCGTTTGAGGAGGTGGATACTGTTTTCGAGGAGGATGAGAATTCCGGCAAAATCAGATACTGGAATCTGACACGTGGGAGGGAAACGATCGTAATTAAATTGTTTGGAAGGAGGCTGTAAAGTGTAAATGATAGATGTTTTCTTTTTTGGGTACAACCCTTGTTAATATTTTTTCTGCAATATAAAAATAAAAGATCAGTGATGACAATCTACGGCTTGTTTCTTGGAATTGCTTTTATTTTATTTTATCAATATTGAGAATTCGGCCATCTTAACCAAATGATCACAACCGTAGAATTGGAGACACTGGTCAATTGTTGGTTAGGATTGTCGGATCAATTCGATTGCCTGTCTAGGTGTGTATCGACAGTAGTGCCCTCAAGAGTAGGGTCCTGGGGCCTGTTTCAACCCATATTGAGGAATCGAATCGGTGATGAATATTTAATGGCTCATATTCAAATCAAAGATGCGAAGGTGGCATCATCAGTGAAGCATGATTATAGAAACCTAGCGTCTAGTTGGTAGCAATAAGCGGGTGGAAACTGGCCGCAGTTGCTTATTGCAGTAAGATGAGGGTAACATCCGCTCGCAGGACATGAGCCTCACGTATCCAAAACCAGTGGCCTATTGGACAAATGACAGGGCGGACAGTCACATGGGAGATGGATAAGAGAAGTCCTGATAGACGACATCGGACCTTAAATTAGGCAAGTCCCGATGGACGTATCTCGCAACATCGAACCTTAAATTAGGTGTATCCTGTAATTGAATTGAGTTCTCGAACAAAAAATATATAATTTTGGAAACATAAAATATATAATTTTGGGCTAGAATGGGCTTTTTTACCTAACCAACCCTGTTATGCCGGGTTTCGCAATTAAGATTTGCGAAATATGATACATTGACAGTCCTTTTTTTATTTTGATTTTATTTTTACTATAAATAGTATATTTTAGTTTAATTATAACTCATTATAACTCTATCCACTGTGCTTTAGGAATTGTGCACTGAAAAGAGCTTCAAAAAATTATGAAATAGCTTGGTGAAGTCAAATAAGACATTTATTTACTATTTTTGAAAGTAGCTTGGTGAAGCCAAATAAGATAGTTATTATTTTTGGCCGAAAACCTTGTGCACGTGTAGACGTCACCACCATCTACAACTAGTAAATGCTATAAATAGTAATTTTATTGTTTATAGTTAGTTGTAGTTTGATTTTGGTTATTTTTTCATTGTTTGGTATCCATGTTTAAAGGGTATCCATGTTGAGGGATGTGAACTCGTTTTTTCATTCATTAATTAATTTTAAATTTATTTTTATTTTCATACTTTTTTTTTTCATGGATTCAAGAAGTATATGTTATGAGTTCCATGGATTCAGTTTAGTTATCCTCTTGAGGTAGATGGTGCTCCACCTCGCATTCTTTCCTGGGTCAATAAGAAACAATCAAGCCCCATTGAAGCGTTGGGTCAAGTACATATTTACATGTTTTCGGTTATCTTAGTAGGAATGACACGTACGGTGGCTCCGTTTGGATACCCCCAACGGAGGCAGTGTTGAGTAAATTAACGCTTACATGTACCGTAATCCAGGCGTTTGTCTAAGCAAGCTCCCGGCAGGCGCCTTGGGATTGGGGTTCCAATCACATGGCCTGCACCACCACTTCACGTGAATTTGAGGGATGGGTTAGCGGACTTGAATTGCAAGCTAATACTGTCCCTAGCAATTCGCTATTGAATGGTTCTCTGGGCCAACTATCATGTATGTTTTTTTATCCACAAAGTCCATTTTTGCCAACTTATTTAAGTATGAATATAGATACTTAAATCTCAGGTTGGACCGAAGTACAAGAAATAATAATAATTGAATGCCACGTCATTGGAAACTTTGAAGTTGGCGTGACCAAATTAACATATTAGATTAGCAAATAAATATTACCGTCGGTTTTAAGAAGGCTTTAATAGTGGGGTTTTTTTTTTCTTATTCTTTTTTTTTTTTTTTTTTTTTTTTGGTGGTATGGTCCACTTAGGATTTGGATTTGCTTGGTGCCCTTAAAATGAGTTTGGCAAAACAGATATTGGTATGGTACATATGAATTACAGCGGGCTACATAGTCTCACTTGTTCCCGAAACCATGGAACTCGCATGCTGTCTTTGCCATTTTTACGACTCAACCGGGATTCCCTGTTATCCTAATGGTTTAGCATCCGAAGTTTTTTATTATTTTTTTATTTTTTCAGTGAGTGGTGACATGGACCAATATGAGGAATAGGGTATTAGGAATTCTCTGTTGACCCGTTAACAGAGGATCCGGACTCTTTTATGAGATACCAGTACGTTTGGATCTCCAAGTGGAGGCAAAAGAGACTTAGAGCTGGATAGAATCCGACCCCATCCGACGAATCTGACCCCATCCAAACCGAACCGAACCAAACCGAAGGCCTAAATCGAGTAGGACCACTCAGATCTGATTGTACATCGAATTGAGTTTTGGTTTGGTTTGGGTTGCGTCGGGCAACCCGAGACTTCAACCCAAGTTTTTTCGAGTTGGTGTTTGTATGGCCCAAGCCCGAAACAAAACCTGATATATCCTGCCCAAGCTCAACCCAATGTCAGGTCGGTTGGGTTGAACACCCAACTTTCAGCCCTAATATGTTCCCTTTACTGTTGGGTAATCGTCTTTCAGCAGGAAATATCAGCCTACATGCTTCGAGGGTAGGCCCAGCCCAAGCCAACATAATGGGTTGAGCTCACTCCCACATTAAATCACTAGATCATGTGATTAAACATCGACGGCAGCAAGTATCAACTGTAACCCTCTTACTTCAAAGGTGCATGCCTTTAGCTAAATCTGGCTAACTTACACTGAGTGGGCCATGCTTAAATCTGGTGCATGGCCCACTCTTATGATTGCTCCACAGCATATTCAGTCGCTGGATGTTTTGCACCACCTATCATGCTGCAGCAGTTGACCACCAACAACCCATCCAAATGGGCCCTTGTCTAGTGAAACTAGGGCTGGATAACTTAAAAGGTTTGTGCCTGGAGATATTTTGAGGCCTATGATTGGCCCAATGGATAAACAGATCAGGCTAAGTCATGGGCAAGTTTGGGCTTTAAATGGGAGGCTGATGACTCGATGGGCCACCCAGATCATCTTTTAGGCCCAAATAGACCCCGTCCGTTTCTATCTGTTCCACCAAATATTTATATATTTATACTACATGGAAAGAGAGAGTTTCACATTTTGATAAAATTCCATCTGTGTCCTGCTAGTATATTTTGCCTTGGCTACTGTCATGCATGTCATGAGAGGCCATGTGCAGGTCATCTAATCCATTCATTGAATTTTCAGCAGTTTAATGACATCTTGCCAAAGAAAGGAAGAAAGTTTTAGGAACAAGTATGATAACCCTTTAGGGGTTGTTTGTTACTCCCATTCCGACTCTAAATGGCTTCTTGTGTTTGAATGAGAGTAATGACACTCATGTAAATCCAAATATCCTATTTGGATGGGATTAGAGGAGAGAAATTAGAATGCATTGGAAGTTTTCAATATATTCATAAGAAGGCATATGAGATTACTATGTGATATTTGGTAGAAGATTATAATAAGCCCACTGGAATATATACCTCGACTAAAAATAAGAAAATTTTCACTCTTGCATGGGCCACAAATGTGAGGATCACCAACAAGCAACTTGCCAATTTTTTTAATCCTCCATTTAGATGGCTAATGTTTTGACAGTCTGAATTATTCACTTGATATGATTTTAGTGATGTGCCATGTGTAGGGAAAACATATGCATAGGTGTCCCATGTGTAGGGCGGACATATATATGCATAGTGACACCTTTATTTACTCACGTGATTCTCAATGGGAGCCCAAAAAAACATTTCACTCCATTAACTCTCGTTTTAAAGCTTTTAAACTAGCTCCATATACTCTCTGTTCATTTACTCCCCTCCAAAAGACTCTTACCCCATTTACTCTCAATTCTTCTCATTTACTCACATCTAATAGATCCCTGCACATAAAGTTATACACGAGTCAAGTTAGCTCAGTCAGCTTGCTCGGCTCGCTTTGGCTCGAAATTTAATTTAGACGGAGTTGAGCTGGTTTTTGGAGCTCGAAAAAATTTTGAAACAAGTTCAAGCTTGCTCGAGCTTAACTCAACTCGAGTTGAACCTCAACTTGGATCGACTCGAATCAAATCAGCTTGGAGATTTGGTTATTTTGATATGGATGTTGCTCGTCGAGTGTTTGATATAATGACTCAATGAAGTGTTATTTCGGGTGCATACATTCTTTGTGGGATTGACTAGTAGCGAGGAAGGAATGAATACAAAACAAATAACTACAAAAAAAAAAAAAAAAAAAAACCTTCATATCATAAATTTGACTTCAAATTATGATTTTGATGCTGCCCGCCTAGTGTTTGATGAAATACCTATAAATTGTTATTACTGTTTTGCATTTTGTGAAAAATTGAAGTCGCACTCTATGTGTTTGAGAAAATGTTGCATGGGCTCGAACTATCCCAAGCTACTGAACGTACTGAACCGAGCTGGCTAGTCATGCTCGAGGATCGAGCCAAGTCGAGTTTGAGTTGGGGTTAGCTACTGGCTGAACGGAGCCACACTATGCCAAGCTTGACTCGGTTCCACTCGTGTACAACTCTATCTACACATGGCCAAGCTGCAGGACCCATGTGGTGAGAGACTTGTGTACATATGATCATCCACTGAATGGCCCCCAGCCGCTTTGGGGATGCCATAGGTCACGAAGGTGGGAATGCACATGTGACAAACAATAGAATATAAGCAAACTCATGTTGTAATCCATCCATTTGTCAGAAGAAAGAGTGGACCATCTGATGAGTTGATCTAACTAATTTATTTTGATGCCCAGGAGGGCAATGGTATATGTGGGACAAACGGTTTGGTTCTCTTGCTTGCGCCTAGTGTTGTGCTGGCATTGGACATTTACATGTGTTGCTCTAGGTACACATGCGGACCAAATCCTCCCTCGCACCTGTTTCACACCACACTAAGTTGGGCCCACCATGTTGTCTGGGTGACATCACTCCATCAATCGGGTGTGTTCATCAATGATATACTATGGGACCAAAAATCAGCCTTCACCAATGCTATATTATGGGATAAAAAAATCATTTGCATAGAGAATTTTAACCATAGATTTGCATGTGAGTTTAGTCTCGCATCCCACAGGCGACCACACTCGAGCTCGGTGTGAAATTGCCCTCGCATTAATCACCCCCAGTATTAATCACCCCCTGTGAGGAGTGACAATTAACCACTTGCTCTAAAAGTTTGAATTGATAGAGCATGGCGAATTAATCACTTTATCTCATACCCCAAGCTTCAAATTCATGGGTTAGGTTCTCTGCCAAACTCTCCTTGTGGGCCCTAAATTGAGCTCTACCTCACATGAGTCACCTGCCTCACACGAGCCCAAATACATGGATTATATGTGTCACTCACCTCGAGCGTGCCTCTGTATCCCACAGGCCACCTCACTCGAGCTCGGTGTGAAAATGCCCCCTAATTAAATTCTCACATGATGGAAACTTCTGTTATGTCCCAAACTCAGAAATTAGGCTCATAAAATTTTTGATTCTCAAATCCGGTACCGACAGCTTCCGTAGTATCCCATTCTCGACTCTAAGATAGATTCTGATCATAGGATCTTAAAATGAAGATTTTTAGTATGATTTTTTTTATATTTTTTTTGTAAAGGAGTATAACCATAAGTGTACCAAAAAAATGTTTCAATGGTGGACGTTCAATCCCCCACTACTTCTTGTAGTGTGAACCACCTGAGTTCCATGTACGGATGATTTTTGGAGCGACCCATTCTTTAAAGGGGACCCATCAGATGCACGGTGTACATGTTTGAAATATATCAAGGTTGGCCTGTGGTGGAGCCCACCTTCCTACCAGGAAGGTGAGAATTTTGCATATATATATATATATATATATATATATATATATATATATATATATATATATATATATATATATAGAAGATCACAGGTACCACAGAGCTTGGGTATTTTAGTGGACTCAGCATCCACACACATGCTTCCCATGAACTGTGGTAGATGTTCTCCCTAGTATAAAGTAAAGTACAATCTTCTCTGTCCCTTGCATATTGAAACCATCAAATTACAAGCCATAATCAGAATCCCAAATGATGAAAAAGAGACGCAAGAACACAAAATCCCAATCTTGCCCTCACTCCCTATTAATAAAGAAGAGAGAGAAAAATCTCAAAAACTCGAAAATAAAGAAACATAAATCGCCACAACCCAATCACATCCCTGTACAATCACACGACTTCAGAGATTATCCGGCAATGGGAACTGTTGCGATCCGAACGTGTGAAGCGATTTGTTCTGAACAAAGACGACTACTCCACACTTGCTGCTGTTGAAGCCTTCCCACAGAGAGAATTTAGCAGTACCCGTCACGTTCTTTTTCGCAGACAAGTCCTTGACAGTGCAGATCTTCTCGAGCCTACGGACCACGTAGTCATTTGCCAGTACACGGCCTTTGTTCTCGCCCTTGGTGCAGTCGGTGACAAGCTCATTCTCGTAGAGTGCGACCATAACGTTGGCGCCATTGCTATCGATCTTTGTACGCAGGGATCCTGTTATAGAGACTTGGAGAGTGTCTGGTGAAGGCAGTTGGAATGACGCCTGTTGGAGAAGTGAAGGGAAGGAATCGTCAAAATGGTTTATTAACTGCTTTAACGGCCATTGCTTAATTGACGGATATACCATTCTGACAAGAAGGCTTCTCAAGAGTTCAGTTGTTTGGGAGAATTTTACAAAGGGCAAATGTTACCAATGTCCTTGATTAGCTAGAGATGGAAGTGGGCCCACATGATTCTACTAATTCAAATCAGTTAATATGCTGAAGTGGCTAATGCCCAAAAAATTCACAGTGCTGGGCAATCCTAACTAGAGCTAGGCATCGAGTCGCGTCGGACTGAGTTAGGGTTGACTTGACTCGATCTGGTTTTGAAATATGCATGACCCGAACTCGATCGGGCTCGATACCGAGTCTAGCATGCCTAACTCCATCCAAGTCCAGTCTGGCCTGGACTGATCTGGACCGAGTCTGATCCTATCAGAAGTACCGAGTCAGGTCTAGCCTGGATTGATTGGACCGAGTCTGATCCGATCAGAAGTACCAAATTAGGTTGAATTGGCACCGAGTCAAATTGAGAGATGAGGGAGGGAGAGACCAAGAGAGTGGAGAAGAGAGAGGTGGGTGAAAGTGATGGGTGGTTATCGGGCTTGGAAGATGAGGAGGACGAGAGAGAGAGAGAGAAGTCGGGCTTGGAAGATGAGTAGGATGAGGGAGGGAGAGAGATTTTGGGATTGGGTCGGGGTAGGGTGCGGCAGATAGGCTTAGCGAGTCGGGTTTCAGATCAAGTCAAGTTTAACCAGATTGAGTTTCGGCTCGAGTCGAGTTGAGTTAATAGGTAACTTGAACTCGACTCAGTTTGAGTTCGGATTAGGCGAAGCCTATTCGGTTCAGACCGACTCGCCCATTTAGTTTGGATTGAGTCGGATCAGAACAAGTCAAACGAGTTGAGTTAGCTGGATCAAGTCGTCCTGTGCCCACCTTTAATTCTAACCCTTTGGAAGAATGACCCACATTCAGTGAAAAATGGTCCATTCATAGATGGTTATGATAGACCAATCAATGAGAGCTTCTTTAGCACTGGTCAATCAATAGATGTGCAGACAGATCCCTGGTTCGGGTCACTATACATGTGTCACGTGTGTGGTTACAACATGGAGGTGCAAAAATACCGTTCTTCCTGCCCTTCCATAACCTATTTAGAAATGCAATGATCACATAAGCTTCCTTGGGTCCCACCGTAGCATTTGTGTGAAATCCAAACCATGATGCCTTTCCTCCCGTAAGAGGAAAAATTGGAATCATCCAAAACTCAAGTGGGCCACGATGGAGGGAACAATGTCAAATCACCAATAAAAACTATATTTTTGCATAGCGTGGCCCACCAGAGTTATGGAATGACATGAGCTTTCCGGTGTCACTTCCTTCTGTTACAGCAAGCCTGATGAATGGATTGAATGGAATACGTTGGGCTCTGCAAACAATCTATGGTAGGTGTCCCCTTCATAGCTCCCCATTGTAATATACTAATATGTGGTGTGCCCTCCAAAAACTTTTATTATGCTGGTTCCAGTGTTCTGGGTCTAATATCAAGGTGCACGTGTCATGGACAGGTTGGATGGGACATACACACAACGTTGGGCTCCACACAGCTTGACCGTACGAAATATGTTCTCACGTGTTTGACCATTCTCCACTAAAAAAGATACTTCCATATTCAAATAATGCGACAATAACAACCACTGGATAACAATAATAAATGCCGCATTATAGTAGAAGAATATAATTTGGTGCATGAATTATCTATATATAAAAAATGCACGTTCCTTAAGATCTCCAAACGATCTCCAGTTCGAGGCCTCACCATGAGAACTTACCAAAAGCAAAATCAGTCCCATCTACTCGTCAGTTGGGCCACACCACAGATGGTAATATCTAGCCATTGAAAAATATGAAAAATATAAGTGTTGTTCACTCAACGAGTGGATGTGGTTGATTTTTGCATAAGGTGATCTTCACGTTGGGGCCAACTTATTAGATAGATTGGATGTGGATGCACATGTTATTTACTTCATGCAGTCCCAACGGTCCAGATGCACATATAAAAGAATAGGCAGATGCGATCATTCAGTGGGCCACAAGTGTTATATGACATGGACCATTGGATGATTTCTCTTCTGCTATTATTTTTTCCCTTTCTTTGTTATTGTTCTATATATGCAATCCATCAGTAATCATAACAGCTTATTACTACCAAATGACAGCTCGAGAGTTTGGTCACATGATGACAACTAGATCTCAAACGTGCTCTTCGCCGCCACCAGTGAGCAACGCAAAAGATTATTAATACATCGTCTCTAGCATCGCCACCGTACATGTGGAGATTTCCTAGGATGATCCGAACCATTCACTTGGTACGCTACTATTGCACTACATGCATGGCCACAGCCCAAAAGAGTCACCACAGAAATGGCCGTCGCATTAACGGCATGAAAATGGATGGCCAATATTCAATGGGCACGATGGACTTTGGACTCTGTCCACGGTGCGTGGCCCGTCAGATCAAAGGTTAAGATTTGTCACGTTCCATTCGGCCTGCATGATGAGTTCACCTCATTGGGTCGGAAGAGGTAGCCAATGCGGCCCATGTGATGTAACGTTCGGGTCTTACACGTGTGGATGGGTGGGACCATACACGCGTGTGCATCTTGTAAAGGTAGACGGTGTACGTCCAATTGAATGGTTTGGTAGAGGTTAGGTAAGGCACAGACAAGCAACACAAACTTGCCACCGACTTGCACCTTACTCGTGACAGCTTTCAAGTTCCGACTCACCTGCCCCACCCTAAATATAATATTAGTCCATATCCTTTGCTTGTCATAAGGAGGGTCACGTGGACCAATCACATTGCAACATGTAAAATAATCATGCCATCGTGAGTTAAAACATGATACACGCGTAACCTATTATTCTTTATTGAAACGGCCGTCCGTGGTGACATATGTACACGCACTGTCAACTCGAAAACGAATTTTTTTAAAAAAAATTATTATTTTTAATAATTTTAATTTTTTAATGTTTTATATTTTTAAAGTTTTAGATTTTCTTTAGAATCTAAAACTTAAGTTCATTTAGAACTTTTATAAAAGTTTTTAAAATTTTTATTTTTAAAAATTAAGCTTTAGAAGAATTTTATTATAATTAAAAATTTTATTAAAATTAGACTTTTATTTTTTTGGTAAATACGAATTTTGATTTTTTTTTTAAATTAATTATATAAAGAGACATTAACCGTCGCCACATTCACACGGTTGCAACGGTTCCAATTCTTTTAAATGGCATATGATGTTGCCGATTGTTAACATGACATGAATCATTCATTCATTCATGCTGCAACAGAATTACGTTAACTGTATGATTATAACCTTTTGGATTGGGATAATTTCTTCTAAACATCTATTTATTACTGGCCATATTTCACATGGTTAGAATGCATCGAATTGTTATTTTGGAATCAGGAGAAATTTAAAATGAGATTTATTTAATAAATGTTTCAAGATGATAATAAGACATTTTTTGTTTCTTTGGCCAATCTTAACTGTCCATTTTTATACTTTGGATCCGCATCACCTATCTGGTAGGCAGCTTGCGAAAAATTATGCTAATTGGATGATCCAAACCGTCCATTGAGTAGTTTGCAGAAATTGATGGACAAGACTATTTCATCAAACATAAGTCCTGTTTAGGACCATCTGATTGCTGTGGTTTCTGTATAGAAATGAATGAAGATTAGATTAGATCTAATGGATGGACCAGATAGGTGATGTGACTGATGCCTAGTCCAAATGCAACTACGTGCATGGCAAGTTTTCCATAACACATGGCCCACCAGATCATTTCTCCACAATGAAAATTCATATGTAAAGTCAGATCTAGACCAACCATTTTGTTGGCCAATGTTTTGATGGTAAGGATAATCCAACCGATGTGATTCTCGGCATAATCCAGAGCAGCTCGATCTTGAACTTGTTAGAACACAATCTGGCTGGACGATCCTAACCATCCCGTTATCAGCCTTTCATTACAACATCTGGCTACCGATGGTTAGGATCATCTAATCTAGTTTATTATTGAGAAATGTATATACTCCAACGTGGGCCACATAAGATTGTCATTCGAGATTGATTATTCCACCGTTCTTTTTCGCTGTGGCCTAGCGACTATATAGACCGTTTAATGGAATACTACCTTACGTTAAATGTCCAAACCAGAAAACATGCAACGAAGACGAGGGTATTTTGATGATATCGACGTACCTGCAGGGACGGCGCGGGGAGCCGATTAGCAGATCCAACGGCTGAGAGCAGCGTATCCTCGTCCGTGCCGACGCACTGGTGCTGACCCTGGATCACCACCTGGGGCGTGTACAGAGTATCGAGCATCAGGGTCTCCACATAGGCCTTCTGACGGACGGTCCAGATGCTGGATCCGAACGGGTCCTTCCAGCCAAGATGGTCCCAATAGTCCACGTGAAAGGCCAAGACAATGACGGGGAAGTCCAGCTGGAAGTCGCCCCTCCCGAGCCGCGACAGCAGCAGCTCCGCCGCCGGTGACGTGGCGCATCCCTGCGACGAGAAGAGCTCCACCAGCACGGCTCCGGCCCTCCTCTGCTCCTCCGCTGCCTGGTCGGCTGTCGCGTTTTCAGCGAACGGATTCTCGCCGGAGGTGGATGAGGAGAAGCAGCCATGGCCGAAGCAGGCGAAGAGACGCGCGGCCATTGCCGGAGGGACGGTGAGGTGGGTTAGATGCGTCAGATGATGTGAAGGGAAGAGGAGGGAGAGGGAGCGGGAAAGGAATGATTTTGCGTAGAGGGGGGAAGAGGGGAGCTTTTAGAGGTTGGGTGGTGGAGAGGGAAACGTGGCGAGGTGGACGGGTCAGCGGAATGCTTCTCTTTCGTCGTTGGTTTTGTATATACCCGTACACGTGGCGGGATCGGGAGGAAAGGGCGGTGGAGGATTCCAAATACGAGAGAAAGAACAATGTTCTGGTCCACTACGGAAGCGGATTGCGTCCTACCCCCGCCCCGTCTCTACCCACGAACGGGCAGTTATGTTGGCTGGCCATCTGTGATGTATCGGTTTATCCACACCGTCAATCCCTCCTCTCGTATTATTTTATGTTATCTATACAAAAATAAGGAAAATCCAACGTTCAAGTGGACCACACCATAGATGACTATTGCATTTAAATTTGACTGGCATTTAATACTGTGCATTTAATGCAACCAAGCTTATTATTTGGTGTGGTCCACTTGAGCGTTGGATCTGCTTTATTTTTGCTTGCATATCATAAAATAATCCTAGTGGATAGATAGACGGCTTGGATAAACCCATACATCAAAGCAGGCCCTCCCACGGAACTGCCCGTTCGGGGCTAGAGACGGGCGGGGGTAGGACGCAATCCGCGTCCGTACACTACGAGTATCAGTAATTGGCTTACACGTGGAGGAGAACACGTCAATCCAACCGTATAAACAGTGTCTTTCAATGTAGATGGGTTGTATTCTGAAACCCTTTCAATTTCATCATACAAAAATAGAATTTTATTTTTATTGAATTTTGACCATTGGATGTGATTCATTGGAAAATATGTGGTGTAGATAATTTGCTGTGTACATGTTTTTGACTTCTCAAAGTTGCCGACACCATTTGGACGGTTTAGATTAAGATTTCGCATTGTTAAGGATCGTAGATATTCCGGCGTATCAAAGAACTTGTGGACAGTAGTAAAATCTGTATCTGAGAAAACGATAGATACACTGGCGGAGAATGGCAATATACGCGCATGTACAGAGGCCGTGCATTCTCTAATCCTGACTGTTCAAATACTGTACCATATCTGAGTAGGTCATAAATTGAAAAGGTTAAACTGAATGGATTATTATTATTGCTCGTATAATTAAAAGATAAACGGTTAAAATGAAAAGCAATCTATGGATGAAATTCGAGAAATTAATGTCTAGTAATTAGATTTCGGATTCATCCAATCAATCTGATCTATATATATTTCTATTCTATTGTGATTTCCGAAATTTAACGGTTTGGATTGACACATGCATCGCACGTAGGCATCGATGGTATTCATGGTTACCAACGCTCGTGATCTGTCTCTCACTGGATACACAGAGAGTCCCATCTGCAGTTTCGTTTCTGGCACGGACCGGTGGACGACACGTTGCGTGGTGGGAGGGGCTTGGCTGCCTGTCAAAAACGGACAACATGCTTAGGTTTTCAAGGTTCGAAATCTATTCGTGCGCGTGCATTTTTTTCCACCGCCACTCGCTGGTCACACGTGGAAACTTATTGCACGTGGGTAACGTCAAAGCAGTTCTAAGACAGATCGCATTTATCCAGGATTGTTTGTTCATCAGCTGAACCGTATTTGGAAGCTAGTGGATATTCAAGTGATATCAATGGATGATCCGTATGCACATAACATCTGGTCTCCACAAGAAAACGTTAACCTACTTTTAGAATAGAATTTAAACAGGTGTGGACACCTTGATGAGCGGATTGGATCTAGTTTACCTGCTCTAAACTGGTATTTATATGCGAGGAGTACAAAGAATGTTTAGTCGCTCGAGTGGCGTGTTTTTTCTGGAACGACGGGCATAAACCGCCGTTTCCAATAAATGATAAGATCCAGGCATACAATCACAAACGCAGGTCACACCGTGATGGTATGAAAATCAGGCTCATCCACACGTAGACGGGTAAATCAATATCAGTGGACAGCTGATGGTATGACTTAGTTTACTGTCGTGGCCAACCCAATGAGTTGATCTGCTTGATTTTTGGACTCAGATTCGATAGAAACCACCTTCAATACCGAGGTCGGTGCCATGAGCCCCGCAATATTTTATCCATCAGGTCTATCCATTTTGCCAGCTTATCTTAAGGCATTAACTGAAAAATGAGGCAAATTGACATCTAAGGTGGACAACACCAGATAACAATGATGATTAAATGCCTACCATTCAAAACTTCCCGGTTCACAAAACTTTTGGATGCAGCTGATATTTGCGTTTACCCTCTATTAGCGTCTGTGTGAACTAATCAACAGGTCTCCGTAGAAACCTGTGTGAACTAATCAATAGGTAAGATGGCAAAAAATCATTACAGTAAGCCTAGGGAAGATTTTAACAGTGACCATTCAATGAGTACATTTTTATTTTTTATTTTTTTAAGCCTATTTCAACTGAAATTTAAATCTAACTAATTTTTTAACACTCATATCCATAGCTCAAGTGATAGATTGAGTGAAAGATACCTCATCTCAACATTGAGATCTTAGCATCCATTTCCTAATAGGGGTGGCTAACAGTGAAATGTGAACTGACAGTAAGTGTACTAACAAGCTTAAAAAAAAAATTAAAACAAAAAAATTCTAACTAGTTTTTTTACCTATATTATAAAATTATCTAAAACAATAAATGAACAACATGATTAAATACGTAATGTGGCCATAACTTAGACCAGTACAAAAGGTACCGTCAAGCACAGGTCTAAGTTCCTGATTCTAGCTTTAATTTTATCAGTTTTACATCCCTTATTTTTGCTATGTTACTAATTTTTTACTTTTTTTTTCTCATTTTTTGAAGTAGGGGAGTCATGTCTATACCATATGACCCGTCGGGCTACCAATTTGCTTATGTTATTATCAATTACATTTTCAAAATTATTTTGATAAAGCACTTCAAACAATGGTCATGTAAATCAACTATTAAAAGCTATTAATTAGCCGCTCAATTGTAACCTTATGCTTGTGGCTCATCCTAGACTTGGAATTTAATGATTTTTTTTTCAAAGAATATATTTCAACTAGCTTATTATAATTAATGTGTTAAACATCATATTTATATACTAATTAGGGATATTAAATTTGATCTAATAATTAAATTCAAATCCCTATAAACACACTATATAATTTAAATTCTTGGTTATTTTTAGCCTAAAGAGACTTCTAACTTTGGATGCCAAACAGGGTAGGAGAAATCCAAGGTATTTCAAAATGAGAGGATTTTCAATCCGGGTATTTTGAAATCAGGATGCCAAGTGAGGCCTGATTATCCTACCACCTCATGCTGATCTTTTGTACGGATATAATATTTTGCATGTGTTACAATCGTGGTATATTATCTCTTCTCTTTCCAAGCAAGCATATTATCTTGCAACTCACGGCAAATTTTGTTAAATCTAATTACTTCCACAAGTATGTGGGGGCAAAACTGTTGATACGGTGGGGCACTGCACGGATGAACTATAGGCCAAAAGTTTCATTTATTTGAATTCAATCACCAGTGACTATTTAATTGTATATCTACTTGATCCATTTGTTTTTCTAGGTTATTTTAGAATATGGTATCAAACATGAACTAGCTAGAAAATTCAGGTGAGCCACAGCACAAGAAACGGTGATCGAAAAATGCCAACTTGATCCAAAAAACTTTTGTGAATCACAAAGGGTTTTTAATAGTCGACTTGAAAATTTTATGTGGTTCAGTTTTGAAACCACGGCCTAAAATAAGGTAGAAAAATTGATGAACGGCATGGATATATAATGCAGACGTTGAGGTGAGCTCACACTGCCAAGGTCTCACTCACATGGCTTGCCCCCATTTGCACCCAAGGCACGATCCACGCACATTGCACAAAATGGGTCACTGCCACCGGCAAGTGCTTCTAGTTTGCACATCCATACCGCTAAAGGGGGAAGGGGATTGTCACTGACTCGGTACTTTGGGCTGCGTGGGGCCAAAAGAGATGTCTTTGATGAATCTACTCTGTTCCTATGTTTTGAAAGGCCATGATAGAATATGATACTAAAAACCAGGCAGATCAAAAAATCATGTGTGTCATGCCACACAAAATGGTGGGATCGAATGCTTGTTCTGCATCCGGATAATACTTGTTCCTATAGTTTACCTTAGGGCCTCTTTGGATTCACGTTTGCAGCTATATCAACGTGTGTAATGTAACATGCACGATGTTTGGTTCTAAGTAGGCAACCAAGGAATTCCATGTGGGTGAATAGAACGTGTTGCGAACAAATTCAGTCGATTATAATGTACTGTCGGATGGCTGCGCTGCCATCTATATAATCACTTCAATGTCTTGTATTAGTGTGGGAGAGACTTTCAGAGCGCTTCTACACCATCTCCTCCATAGTTCATTTTCGAGAGTTTGTACATCGCCATCCAACTAAGAAGGGGCATGTTGTGATTAATCCTAGCCATCCATCACATTATGATCTTTTTTTCTATTCACAACAGCAACTAAACCAAAAAAATAAAAAACAAAGCTAAGGCAATGCAAGCCCATTCCAACTAGATAAAAAGAGGAAGACTCGGATTGTTTCCAATGACCCAAAAACCCAAGCTCAACCAGCTTTGTCTTAAAGCAAACAACCCTAAACAGTCTATTGGCATGGCAGGAGCTAGCCGCAAGAATCTTCTTCAACAGGGAACAATCCCAGTGGTCACCTGTCCTTTCTTCTCTTGGCATCAAAACCATCACCAATTATGCTTCCGCTACAAATCCTCCATTCGTAAATCCCATCACTACCATGATTCTAACAGCCCTCTTCTTAAAACCCAGCGACCACCACTCCCATATTCAATGGCTGTTGGCTGAATCAACACTGAAAAACCCATCAAATTGGCATGGATGCCATGACTGTCAGTAATCATGGTAGCCCATATATTTGCCGCCACGACGACCGGAACCAAGAAGAAAGAGAGGAGAGTTGTAGGTTTATTCCTCACCATCCATGTCGGCCATGGCTGCGGCTGATTCTAGCGTTTTTTTTTTTTTTTTAATTAATTCAATCGATTGGATGAACAATCATCATTATTCAATCAGAACATAATGGACTGCTAAGATTAATCACAACAATAACACTAGGCCCCGTCTAAGATAAAATATATGAGAGCTTACAAATCGCAACACTGTTACACAAATTAACTATATATATATATATATATATATATATATATATATATATATATAACATGTGACATTTACACGTCATTTTCAAACATTGATTTGTACATGAACCTGTATATATATATTAGGACAATACTTCTTATTGAAACATTGGTTAATGGTATGTTTTTGATAAATATATTCTGAAAATTATTCAAAATATATTACAATAGTATCCGAATATAATACAATACATCCTGAACACGTGAATTCAAACTAGCCCTATGGACAGTGATTCCATGAACCATCTGAATGGCATATAAATATATAATAATCATATGAACAGTTTGGATGGCATATAAACATCCTGCCAACTCTATGAAAGTTTCAAACAAGGATGTTGTTGATACTGTTTTGTTGGTTTGGCCCACCCGAATTTTTGATATCCATGATTTTTAGAATGGTCTTTTAAAACAGATGGACCGATTGGATTTGTCACGGGCATCCATGTGGACCTCACACAGCCGGCATTGAAATATCTCCCCGCCCGGGGTCAAAGTCGATCCGTTCCCGCCGAAGGGTGCTGCCCATCCGTCATTTCCTGGCTGTCCTTCCTGGGCTCCACGTTGTGGGCAAGTCGACTCATCAGGATAGCCATATCTACACGTGTGCGTTAAACATGTCCATTTTTTTTTTCTTAAAGCCGTCCATTGATTTCGTACCCGCGTGGCCCACCTGATAAGTGGACTATCCTGAATTCAGTTCCGCACCATCCCTACGGCCCGGAGCTCACTTATGCACTGGTCCGATGTCCCACACACTTACCAGACTGCGTGCAGAGGTGCATGTGTCAATGGAAGGCCCAACCTGTTGATTAGATGACACATACCTGGATGGAAGGCCCACCAATAATCACACTCTATAGTACGCGGATTGCTTACCGTGGCAGTAGCCACGGTGCTCTGTGGGCCCAAGATGATGTATGTGTTTATCTATGCCGTCCATCTATTTTTTCAAGAGCCTTTTAGGGCATGAGCCCAAAAATGAGGCAGATCCAAATCTCAAGTGGACCACACCACAAACAAAAAGTGGTGATTGAACGCCCAACATTAAAAACTTACTAGGCCCACTGTAATGTTTATTTTCCATCCAACCTGTTGATTAGATGACACATACCTGGATGAAGGGAAAAAATAAATATCAGATCCATCCGAAAGTTTTGTGGCTCCCATGAAGTTTTTAATGGTGTGCATTCAATTACCACTGTTTCCTGTAATGTGGTCCACATAAGAGTTTTATATTCCTCATTTTTTGGGATAATGATATAAAATGATCTGGAAAATTGGTTGGACGGAGTGGATAAAATAGATACTTCATGGTGGGGCCCAAAGAAAACCGTCCAGTAGCTACTGGCTACTGACAGCGTCAGTAGGCAATCCGCGTCCGACGCTATATCCATACCATACGTGCCAACCGTCCATTGGCCGTCTTTTGAAGCTGACACATCTTCCTTCCTATCTAGTGCCTGGATAACCCATCTTCACTACCAAAACACCACCGCCAAGTTCAGCTGATCAGCTGCCATCCATGGCTTGTGCTATCGCTTCCTCCGCTATTTCCAACCTTCCTCTAAAAAGGTTAGAAGAGTTTTCTACTACTGTGGAAAGTCATTCACCATATTATTCCACATGAATTTCTTGCCATTGTTTTGCATTTCATTTTCATAATCTCCATCCGCTCTTTACTGTTTTGGATTTAACATTCATAATCTAGACCCCCTTTCAAAAAAAGAAAAAAAAGAAAAAGAAAAAGAAAAAGAAAGAAAGAAAGAAAGAAAGAAAGAAAGAGAGAAAAAACTGACCCCCTTTGAGTTCCATGTCTGGAAATTAAAATTGTAGAGCTTCTACACTACTTTGATCTCCGTAATCGAGATATGGTGTGGGCATATCAATCGAAGGGGGTGTAGATATCATTTCCCATTTTGTGTTCCAATTTCATTCATGCCATAATGCAAAATGGGAAGCGATATCCACACCCTCTCCATTGATTTGCGCACACCCATATATCTGCATCCATTCCTTCACGAAATTTTCCACAAAAATGGTTGGAAATTCCCAGAGATGTTCATTTCCCCTACTTCTATAGTGTGTAGGAGTGTGTAGCATTTTAATTTCCAAAAATCAAAACAAATCGAAATGGGTGGGTTGGGTTAGATAGTGGTGGCTCCTTATCAAAGTGCTTGATTGTTTAACAATGTCTTGAAACCAGGACCTGATTGAACGGCTGGGATAGGTTTGTACAGTAACCGGTTACCTTTCAAGGCCTGATCTCTATAGCATCCATTTGTGGATTCTGCCTGGGTTACAAGGATCTTTGGTCCAACCATAGAACCATTCTACCAGGATGGTTTGGACCCGAACTGTCAACCTTTATCTGTATTTTTTTTTTTTATTATCTGATTTTAAAAATATTTTAGTCAGTCAATTATGGCATCATGATGACATCATGGTTGATCTGGTTGGACCGTTGGAATGGCTTGGACAGGCCTCCACATAGATGGTTTTGCATCAGGTCTGGGTCTTAGAAAGTATAATTCAATTAGATATAAATGATTTTACCCATTTTCTTGTGCCCGGGTATTTCTCCATTTTTATTGTAATAACGTGCAAAAAAAAAAAAAAACCAAAATTTAGCATAAGCATGAAATGTGAAGCTTGGTTGGGCGAATCCAATTCACAGGCACATGTTTCTGAGATCTAGTACTAAGGCTTTCAATGGAAACCTAGTGGCCCCGGCCATGTTGGAATGGATTTGGAGCTATTTTTAGACTAGGTCGTAGAAACATTGGGTTAGTTTGGGTCAGGTCTCGGGTGCCCGGCTATCTATATGCATGTGATAAGACTCTGGCCATGTACTCGGCTCCATCCATATACTGTGATAAGATGTACTAATCAGTCCAACCTTTTAATAAGCTCCATCCAGATTTTATCATGATGATCATCTACCATTGCTTGTTGGCTGGGTAGCCAATGTGATAGGATGACAATTAAGATGGGACGATGGTAATGTGTGGGTATCCACGCTTGCCAGGTGGGTGCCCCCAAACTTGACAGGTTTTTAAGGTGGTGTCAACGTTATTACGCATTATCTGTATGTGTCGTTTAAGCTGGGTTTTAAGGCGATGGCCATGTGGAGTTTTTTTAAAAGGTGGTTTGAGATGAGGGAGATTGGTTTTGATAGGAGACGGTGCCTCATACCACAGAACTGTATTGGGTTGGTTTTCACTCTTGATTTCATCTTTTATGATGATCAGAACTGTTCGTATTCTCATTACTCATAGAAGTTTTAACCTTCTAATCATGCTTTGTTGATAATCCTAACCTTCGACTCTTGGATTTTAATGTCAGCAATTCAAACTTTACATTTCAATGTTCCAAATTCATCTTTATACACAATCATCCATTCAACAAATGTTTCGTAGGATGGTCTCTGTGGCTTAGAATCCACAGTATGAATGGTTCAGATCATCTTGTAATCTTGGGGTGAAAATTCACCCCCGTTTGGTAGCTGTGGTACGGTGGGAACCATATCCTATAAAAACCCCAAGGGGGATGGGTTTGGCCATGCTTGTCAGTGCAGTTCATGGAATCCCAAGATTGCTCCAAGCCATTTACGTTGCAGAGATGATGATCGTGTATGGTGATTGTGACCGTTTATTCACTGGTTGCCACATGTAAGCACCATCATTAAAAAAAAAATGATGATTTTCCTATAATAGACATCAAATGTACAGTCCACTAAATCAACTTTACAGGAACACACTATAAACTTGCACAACTTGGATTTCTTATTTTCTCTCACATTCAATAACAGTTGGCCATTCCTGTCAACACTCAACTCATACCCGAGTTCCAAAGACCTGATGGGTATTTGAAACCTGGCAGGTTCTGGGTCCAGAATTCAAAATATAGACCTGGAGCCCGAACTGACCTGTATGGGTACACTTGGACGGGACCCGAACCAGACCTGCTTATAGCCCTATCCGGTGCACTCATCAGGTAGGACCTATCATGTACATGCCCTTGCAGGTCTAAGATGATCCACTTTCCAGATGGCTAGAAGTGTGCATTGAGTGTGGATGCTGGTCTTTTTTTTTTTTTTTTTTTTTTTTTTTTTAAGCTGTCCATTTCTTCTTGGACATGACCAGCTCAAGATAGAACTGACTTTTGGCTAGGAAACATACAAGTAAGACATGCCTGAAGAACGGTTTGGATCTCACACAAGCGTGTCATGTTGGCGTGTTGCTCCAATGACATTCTAGAAACCAGCAAAACGTGCAAAATATAACAAAATTTTGGATGGGGTCCCACATCTAACACTTAAGTTTGTGTACATCAAAATTTTGTGCAACTAGCATTGAATGACATTCATAGATGAATCATCAAATATTTCTTTATCTTCTTTTCCATGGTAATTTCCATAATTTAGTATTATTGTGAAATCGCAGAGAAATAGCTAGAAAATCCTTGCCGATGATCATCATGAGTGGGCTGCAACTTAAATCAGAAATGAAATTTCTCCCATTCAGAGGGGAAATGGTTGCCATGTTCTTTGCCAATGCATCCATACGAACCCAAGTTCCATTTGAGACTGATAAAAACCATTTGATTAGCCACTCCAGGCATTCAGTGCCTGATGATTTCCACATGGCTAATTGGGCTGAAGCATGTGGGACCGATCAAAGGCCACCAGATCATGCCGATTTCATCATGGAATGCTTTTTGGCTCATCAGGTATGATGGTGAGTCTCCTCGTATGTTCATTCTTTTTGCATTAATCATATATTTAAATGATTAGATTCTTTCACCATTTAATTGCATAGTTGTTTTTTAAAACTGAAAAGCATCTGAGGATCCCGAAAATTAATCTGTTTAGCCACTGAGATCTGATTGTAGGATTCCCTACTAATTTTCAAACTCCACATCATATATCCAGAAGCCATGTTGGTCTTGGAAAGCATCCACTTCACAATATCAATGTTAGGCAGGTAATACCACATTATCAGGTGTAAATGTGATGCTGATGAAACGAAGTTGCATGGAAAATAAGTGCCATTTTACTCTGCTTGTACTACTCCCTTCTAATTTTGAAAACTCTATATCATGATCCAGAAACAACGTTGGGTCTTAGAAAACAAACAATTCACAATATCAATATTAGCATAAACACACACTTGTGGTCACTGTAATGGGCAGGTAATACCACATTGTCAGGTGTAAAATGTGATGTTGATGAAATGGAAGTTGCATGGAAAACAACTGCCATTTTACCCTTGAAATGCATGCATTTATTCAGATTCACATTTTTTTTTTTTAAATTTTAATCTAGGGCCTTTTTAGTTGACAACTAAAATGAGTTAATATCATTTTAGTTATAGTGATGTTTTAGAGATCAGATCATGATTATTGGTTATCAAAGTTATTGTTAATCCTTACCAAAAAGAAACATGATCTCTAATACATATTTACGATTAACTAAAATATTATGAACTCATTTTTTAGGCATCTACCACACAGGCCCATAAGTTTTTGATTACTTAAACAATGTTGTTGTCAGCGGTCATCAACTTTTTTCTGTTTGATTGAGATTATGACTTGTGCAGAAAGTGGCTTCAATTGGCTTCCCAGTGGCAGTTCTCATGACAAATGCATTGACGTTCTTCTTGCCTTTTGAAGCTCTGGCAGAAACATGTGAGGCTGATAGTATCTCCACTTTCAACATGCCTTTGTTACTTGGAATTGCCCTTATAGGGGCAGCAGTTGGAGGTAAGATAATGTTACAACATTCCCTACTAACATAGGTTTTATGTCAAAGTTTGAACTTCACCTGGCCTTTTTTGACCCTACCTGACTGAATCTTCCCTTTGCCTCTGTGGCATGTGACTCTGTAAAACCAAATCTTGGTGGTTTTTTGGACCCATGGGTCAAAACCCATGATGATTCTATGACGGGCCATTTTTCACCACGAGTGTCACAAAAATGAATGACTGAATTTTGGGATGAATGGGTTTGATGCACCCAAGTCTTAATGGTTGCCCACTACCATAATATGTGAACTAGAACTCTTGGGCAAAGGCTAGATTTATGGGGGCCTACACATTGCACAAAGGATCATAAAAATGGAGAGACGCCCAACCATGTGTTGATAAAATCCTAGCTGTAAATAAAGTGTGAATACTCTGGCATTCAAGGGACTCCCTCGGCTAGGCAAAGGTTTTCACCCTTCTATTTATTGTCTGATCTACTATTGGGACGCCAAATATTTTATTTATTTATTGGGACCCCCAGCTGTTTGAAGGGATGAGATGAAGCTACCTTCATTCATAAAACATTTATTTGAAAAATATCATGTTCTTTTTAGTTTTTAGGCATGGGGGCTGCAGGTAATTATAAATTTATAACCTTTTTTTTTTTTTTGAAAGATAATAGTTTATTTAGCCAAAGGCAGCAGTAAAGAAAACAAACACAGAACAATGCAAAAGAAAAGAAACCACAAAAAGAAAACCTAAAAACTAAAGATACAACACCCCAACCCCACGGCTGAGAACCCAAACATGGTTAAGGAGCCCAATCCTTGAACAAACACAAGACACGATTGAATGCCCCAGCTGAGAAAGCTCTTGAATTGTAGAAGCAGCAATTGTTCCTTTCAGATGAAATGGCCCAAAGGACAACTAAAGGATGATACGCCGACTCCCCCTACCTAGAGAGCCCTCATCTCCCCTATTCCAAGAGAGGAACAAATCTCCAATAGAGGTTAGCATAACCCAGGAGACATTAGCCAATTTGAACACCTTGTACCAAATGGCTGTAGAAAAGGAACAATGGAGGAAAAGGTGGTGAACACTCTTGGCCTCTTGGAAGCTGAGAAGGCACTCGTTGGGCAAGATCATTCCCCTTTTCCTCAAATTATCGACGGCAATCATAACCAATGAGCATATTTTTCTCATCATTGCACAAATGCAGTTTTAATGAAAAAATAATACTTGTCTTTAAAAGCATGGTACTTCTCTTTTAGAGAATTTTAAATATTGGCAATATTATTGATATTTTCAGCATCACTGAGTCAACAATATCGAAATCCCGAGTAATGAAAGTTCTAAATATCATCAATAATTTTGATATCATTAGTGATATTTGGCGATACCAGTGATACTAGTGATATTTTGCTTTCTGGACAATATAGAAGTTCCTTTATATTGTCCACAATCGTCAATACCCAGGATACACCTATAGAACTCTAGAAATTCATGAGCAAATCAAAAAAATATCCCGAAAATTGAAAATTTACCGGTTTTTTTTTTTGGTGGGAATTTTTCCCCATAGGTGATTGTAGACAGCCTACCTAGGCTAACAACTTGACGGGGCATGGATGACTCTTAAGAGCTCACTACCAGGCTTAGCCATTACCTTAACCTTACCTAAGCCTTTACCTCTCCTACTTCTCTAGGCTCCCATTGATTGTTTGCTCTGTGATTTGTCGGAATCCTGGATTCTATTATATTAGAAACTCATGGTAGCCTAGTCTTTCGACACATTATTATCGCATCCTCACACCTCCTCTTACCCCCTTGCTTTTCTAGGTACTCTCTGGATGTATGCTCTGTGATTTACCAGAATCTTGGATCCTGTCACGTCAGAAATCTGAGTTTACCTAGTTATATTTTTAGTACTTGGCATTTTAGCGTAAAATCATCAAAATCCCTAAAATCAGCTAATCATACGAAGTAGAGAAACATTGCACATCCGTGCGGGCAGAGAAGGTGCTTAACACCTACTCTCTTTGTAACTGAGGTCCCTTATTCAAAATCTTAGGCCGTAGATTAGGAGTCATTTTAGAGCAAGAGAGTCTTTAGATTCTCTAGCTTTCATATATTTTGTAGGGTTTAGCCGACTGCCAGGTTTTGAGCTAATTGGCTACTGGCGACTCCAAGTCAACTACATCATCAGTACAAGTCAGCCCACATGCGCAAAATAAAGGCAAAAATGCGTGGGCGCTATTTCCAGTGTTCATAGTGATATGGGCCACTCCTGTTGGTTTTTGTTGAATTAAAGCTTGGATTTGAGGGAGAAATCTCGACTCAAAGTAGAGACGGGTTGGAACTCATGCAATTACAAAATTCATAGAAACTTCAAATACACACACACATGTACAAAAATACACACACAGACACACCTCACAATTCATGCCGTGTGTGTGTGTGTGTGTGTGTGTTTTCAAATGTTAGCATGAATTGCAATGTCTATGCATGATCTTCATGCATTGACATGGATTTGTGGCGAATAAATTAACATTTGATAGAGAGAATAGGGGAAATCCTAATTTCCTCCACTTTTATCACTTAAATTAGAATGAATGTTTTATTACTTGCATTGGATGGTATTTGAATGATATGAGCTCATTTTGGGATATAATTGCATTACATTGCTTTTTTTTTTTTTTTCCGGCAACACATGGTTTAGGCCTCTATAAAATGGGAACTTATTATGTAGTATGTACAGTTGTTTTTTGCAATCTAACTATTTGATTTATGGCTCGTAAGCGACGGAAGGTTGTAACCAATTAGCCCCATTCAAAGGGTTAGGATCATCTAATTGGCGTGATTCTTGCACCATGGCTTGGTCCTAGTTGTATGAATGAATGAAGGGTTCAGATTGACAACAGGTCTCCTAATGTGCCATTGAACAGTTTTGGGGACTTTGCTAGTGTTTCCATGAAGGTTGGTGCGTGTGTGTGTGCATGTGCGTGTGCGTGCTTGTGCGCGTGTGGCAAATGCGATGTGTGTTCTTGCACATCAGACATTTAAGCGGAGGTTAAAGTGAGGCTCTTGAAGAATGACACAAATTGCCATTCCCCAATAAAGAACAACACATTTGCCTGCCATACTAGTTAAGGCACGTGGTTCTATCAAAAAGGGAGATGCCAACAAGCTAGGTCAGTCCATTTATTTTCTGGGCTTGAAATTATTGCAGGCCTGAAATTTAGTCCCAAGACTGGCCCCAGCAAAAGGAACCATGTTGGGTATTAAACCATAGCCTGAGTGTGGTCCATTTATCATCCTTATATTCAGAGCTAGATTCTGTTCCAACAGGCAGTGTAAGCCCGGTTTGATCTGACCAAGCCCGTAAGTCTTTGGGCCTCTCCAGTGCATCGACAGTTTCACCAGAAAATCATGGATGCTTGCAAATTGTTGGCCTTTAATCTTCATTCAAATGTCAATTTTGTTGGGCTGTGCTTAAATTCAAGTTGCTCGATTTTGTAGGATTGCTTGCACGGCAGAGGAAAGGAGAACTGAGGCGACTGAATGATCAGCTACGTCAGATCAATGCAGCACTTAGAAGACAGGCAAAGATAGAGTCGTATGCTCCAAATCTGAGCTATGCACCGGTTGGTAGAATACCGGAAAAGGAAGTCATCATTGATTCGAGGAAGCAGCAGCTGATTTCAAATTTGAAGACTGGGAAGAATTTCCTGAGGAATCAAGAACCCGAGAAGGCCTTTGCGGAGTTCAAGGCAGCTCTTGAGCTATCTCAGAGTCTGGGAGATCCCATTGAGGAGAAGAAGGCTGCTCGAGGCTTAGGTTCAGTTTCTTATCCATGCCTCTTAACTAAAATTGATCCAATTTTTTAAAATAAGTGGGTTTTGATAATCTTACAAATGAATAGAAGGGATAGCATTGATTCCACACATTTCCCCAAGTTGGCGGAGTACTTTTATTTTCAAAAGGGAAAAGTTGAAAAGCTAGTGATGTATCTCATTCACCACATGCATGGTGTTCCTGCACACCTATCTAGACCATCTAAATTATGGGCTGTCATCTAGATGGAGCATGGCCCTGCAGAACTCTTTAAGTGGACAATTTTAACTCTCTAATTTGGGACCATTAAAAGGACGGTTAAAACAAAATTGTCAACAGTCCAAATTTAATGGCCAAAGTTGAGCTGTCAATGGGTTGGACCTCGGCATAGGAAGTGCAAAAATTTAGGCCTGGGCCCGGACTGTCCTTGGGTTGCCATTCAAAATTGTGGGGACAAAGTCATTGCATTTCCATGAAAATGACTTAAATTAATGGGATTGGGTTGGTCTGCCTGGTTTTCAGTCTTTGCTTGCCATGGATAAGTTCTTGCCTATATTCCTAGCCTAATGAGCTGAATCGGGTCTAATTGTTCAGGCTAGAGTACTAATTAGGCTGGGCTTGGTGTCAATGTCAATGGCTTGTCTTGTTATACTGCCCTAGTTTGGCTTCAGAACAAGGATGCAACGATCTTTTGTTGGTAAGGGGAATATCAGAATCAGATGGCGCACAGGCTTGAAGACAGTAGATACAGGGTGTATTGGATTTCATCGATGTGATACTCTCTCTTATTCTTCCTTTTCTTTACTTCTTCCTTTTTCCTAGCCAAAAATTTATAAAAATATCAGAAAAAGGGAATTAAAAAAAGAGGGGAAGCCCAAGGATCTATTACTTATGTTTTTGACATCTATTCAATCATGTTTGGGACGATTCTTGTCTTTGGCCTCTAAAGTAGGTGCTAAAGCATTTAGAAATTAAAATATCTTTGGTTCATCGTGAACTTTTATTGGTATTTTAAACATATTTTAGCCAAACATCATACGGATCACCACAAATTAGATTAATGTATATATTGTGTGTGTGTGTGTGTGTGTTTTTATTTATTTATTTATTTATTATTATTATTATTTTTTAAAGGTCAATAAACACTCTTACAGCCACACACACCACATGGGTTCTCGAACTCATACTTTAATTTGGGGTCTCTACTTATGGCTCAGTGGTAGACACTGTGTTTCAACTCTGCGGTCATGGGTTCAAGAATCCAATATAATGAACAATATTCTGTCACAAGTAATTAGATGCATGCTATCCCAATTTAATAAAGACCATGAGCCACCCTGCATATTTCACAGTGGCTGCGCCCAAAGCATATGACATATGCTATTTTACTTTGTACAAAATCACAACTTATCTGTTAGCATCCACAATTTACCATTTCCCCCTTTTCTGATTTTCCCCAAATTGTTCACTCCATGCTCAAATCCAGTATTTTGATCTCCATAATAGGCCTCTATTTAGTCAACAATGTCTTTACAATCCTTCTTAAGGTTGAAATGAAGAAGAAGCTGAAAAGGGAAGATTGGTAAAAATTTTGAAAATTCACTTTTTTTTAATACCCACATTAGCCATGTAATGACGCATTGGGCGGTGTATTGTGGCCAATATACATGACTGTCCACCTGATACACCATTTGCACCCACATCGCATATTGGGTTAGGCTGATAGGTTCTGAAGATGTATCGTATTTTAAAACCATGATCTTGGCCAAATAATCACCCATGCCTATCATATAGATGTATTTATATACGAGTAACATTTATATAAGATTTTCATATTGCGGTCCTCTTTCTCTGTGAGGATGTTTTCATTTCACTTCTTCATTCAGGAGCATCTCTCCAGAGGCAAGGAAAGTACCGAGAAGCAGTAAAATACCACTCTATGGTTTTGGCGATATCTGAACGAGAGGGAGAGGATTCTGGCAACACTGAAGCATATGGAGCGATAGCAGACTGTTATACTGAGCTTGGAGATCTCGAGCGGGCTGGCAAATTCTATGACAAATACATTGCAAGGTTACAAAGCGACTGATTTAGTGTTCTCAGCATAATGAATTATGCTATAGAAGTTTTTTTTTTTCTCTAATTTATCATGCGGGCCACAACGAGCAATCCAAATGAGCCCTCAAGTCTTTCTACTTTTGGTAACCGTTTGATGTCAAAACATTCTAGTAGAGATCTAACATTTTAATAGGCGGATTAGACAAAATTTCAAATGAAGTACCTTGCTCAGTTAATGTTCTCATGCAAGTGTTTCATTGCCCCTTCTTCTTCTTTTTTTTTTTTTTTTTTTTTTTTTTTAAAAATTATTATTATTGTTGTTGTTTGTGTTTTCCTGAACACACCAGACAAGACATGTCTCCGTGACACAGTTATGCACAATCCTGGACGTTCATAAGGTGGCCCCCCATGGTTGAACGTACCCTGAGCCCAAGAATCAACATGTGGCCCTATTATCAGGCATCCACGGCTGTCTAAAGAAATGGATGACTTGGAAAATGACAACCGATGGTATACTTTTAAGATTGTGTTTTACTTTGCTAATGAGTGGGCCACACTATTCATTTGAGGTTTCATAACACTTGGCTTAATATGACTACTGTAGCAAATATCTCTAAGATCTTGAAAATCTGGTGCAATATTAATCAAATGAAACGTTAATATTGTGAGATTTTCAAAGTCACTTTTAATTTTCTTCCATTTTATCATGAAATTATTGGCATATCAACACAAAAATATCCAAAATTTAAATAATCATTACACACAAATGTGCATGCACGCACGTGTATGGGTCATAGCAAAGTGAGAGGGAATTCCCTCTCTTGATTTGCCTCTCACTTTGCTACGGCTCCTAAATTTTTTGATCAGGCTAACTTTCGAGCCTTGAGGGTTTCATGAGGTGACTTGTCTAGTGGACCGAGCCTTGAGGGTTTCATGAGGTGACTTGTCTAGTGGACCGAGCCTGAGGTGACTTGTCTAGTGGACCGTTCGGATTTTGTGCCCACATCGCATGTTTAAAAGTGCTCACGAGTTCCCATATGAGCATATCTCTCTCTCTCTCTCTCTCTCTCTCTCTCTATATATATATATATAATATCGTGGACCATATTCAAAGGTAGGCGGTGGAAGTGAAGGGTCTGTCTGGGTTCAAAGGCCATAAAGACAAGCGTGCAGTGAAACTAAAACAGGTTCATTTGTGGCATGAAACACCCTCTGGCCTCTACCGTAAGATTGCCAAAGGCCCAAAATTGCTTTTTGACAGCAAAAGCCGTTCCTCTCCTCCATATGTGGGGGTTGAGGCCAGTTCCCGAGCCAATCCATTTAATAATAAGAACTGATAATATGCAGGCGCCTGCACCACTCCTTGTGTTACAGGACATTTTTAGCCATTGGATGCATTATAGGAGGTCGAGCTGTGTGGGCCCCACTGTCATATATATATATATATATATATATATATATATATATATATATATATATATATATATATATATATTCAATCGATCACGCCCATTTAATCCATCTAATAGCTGAAATCGCTGTGTATGAGAAAATGTGGTGCGGGCTCCCTGACCCAATCCACCCAGTATATGCGTATTTATGATCGATTTGAGCAGTCTTTGATCTACAAAAGGCGTGTGGAGGTCCATTGTGGTAAGAATTCCCTGAACGGTATTAGCAGGGTTCTCTCAGTGACAGAATTCTTTCATTAGTATGGCAATGCATTCATTAAGGCACTGTCTAATCTCGGCATGAAGATGGTTTCTCTAATTTATATGGATTTTTCTTTTATTAAAATTATAGGTGCAGTGACTAAAAGAAAGGCATAAGCTACTGATCTCATCCCAAACCATGGCTAAGGCTTCAACTTGGGCTAGGCTCAACCCAATCCCACTTGCCTAACCTGATTCTTCCAAGGTGGGGATATTTAATTCTCTATCAATGCCCTCAGTCAACTTTGAGTTGGATTAGTTGGTCTGGGATGGGGGTCCCGGCACATGCCAACCTAACCCAGTTTGCAATCTTAATCAGTAAGCTATGGAATTGAGCTTTGGATAGGCCCGGTAACCAAATACGTAGCCCGCATTAGTTGAAAAAGGCCATCGAGGCCATCCCAAATCAACTATTTTGCCTGGAACTCAGGCACAAATGCAGAGACCACATGGGGCCTAGGAATGCCAACCTGAAAATGCAAAGCCTGCATGTGGGGCTGGCATCAGTCAATATATGTGCCAGCCTACTTCGAATTGAAGGGTTTTCAGTAAGTATCAGTTAGGTGCCGTGGGATTTGGACTGAAGCGATGGGATTCATCCAATACAGCATGTCACTTGCGTTTTCTGCTTACATTTTCATGGACTATTTTGTGGACGGAAATCTCCATTTTGTGTGATGATTGGTTTGATATTCAACCCATCTTACCACTCAGGGCTGATTTGGGAAGAGAATTTGATCACTGACAGCTATATGTGGGTCTTTCCCACCAATGTGTCACTTCCATAAGGCATCTCAGACCCTGCAAACGGTGGGCCCCACCTCAAAGATAGCCCAATTATACGATGGTCCTTACCGTTACGTCAACGGTCAGACTTCTTCTAGATGGTCAACGATTTTTGCTGGAACCTAACCCGCGAGTCTCATATTGCTACCTACTACAGTGTGAGCTTAGGAAAGCTCTTGTACTATTATTTAGTGAAAACAGATTTGCCCGGTGTCTCGTGACATTGTTGTTTGTTCGTGGGCATGAAAGTGTTAATGAGATGTTCATGGAAGCCGCCTCATGGAACATGGCATGTGATTAGAAAGTGTGGCAGTAAGATCTGTATTTATTTTACGTGTGTGATTAGAAAGTGTGAGTGTGTTAGACTCGACTCAATGTTCGATTTAACACTAGTGCTCCCGTGCTGAAATAGACTGATTAAGACTAGATTCGGGATCCAGCCATCCCATCGAAACAACCTATTGTAATCTCAATTAGGCAATTTGCAAAAGGGTCAAGATTAGCTCTTACTAATGAATTCTTTTTGCCTTGTATTCAAGACTTTTCTTTCAATAGTAATTGTGGTGAAATCCCACTATAGTGTGAGTGCATGAGTGTAAATGGAGTGTGAGTGTATGTGTAAAAAAGAAAAGACTTGTAATTCTCCATAGAATAATAATGTATACAAAGAATTAAAACTAAAGCTTAATAATGTCAATTTTATTGATTGGTATTTGGAGATCAATATAATTGGCAAATCAAATAGGTAAAAAAATAAATATAAATACTTGCGATTGTCTACGTGGACAAAGAATCGAGGTGGCTTAGTCAACAAGATGCGACTAAGATATTTGATATCCAAAGTAAGAACTCATTTGATCAGGATCCATCAACTTAGTCAAACCAAGTCAACTCAGTTAGCTCAATCAATCCAGTCAACCTAAAATCAAGTCCAACTTTAAGCCCAAATCTAAGCCCAGTTCAAGGCCATACCCAGGCCGATTAGTGCTTATGACTACAATAATGAAATTACAAGAGAACTAGAGGTAATACAACACCCCAGGAGGCCCACCTGAAAAAATGGAAGCCATCCACATGGTGATAGAGCATCTCTCCACAGGCAAGAAAAGTACCGACGAGACCACTAAAATACAACTCTGTGGTTGTGGTGATACGTGAACGAGAGGGAAAGAATTCTCTGGCAACACTGAAGTATATAGAGCGATAGTGGACTGTTATGCTGAGCTTGGAGATCTCGAGCGGGCTGGCAAATTCTTTCAAATTCTACAACAAATTCTCGAGCAGATGGTTATACCAACCCATTTTCTGTTCTCAGCATAATGAAATATTGTGCTATAAGTTTTCTAATTTATTGAGTGGGCCACAATGATCTATCCAAACTAGCCCTTAATCTTCTCTACTTTTAGTAATCGTTTGATTTCAAAATATTCTAATAAAGATCTCACATTTTAGTCAGAAGATTAGAAAAATTTTCAAATGAATAGTGTTTCAATGTTCTTTTTTGTTTTTTTTTTTTCTCCAAAAGTACCAGACGTGTCTCCATTGCACAGTTATGCACAATCCTAGACATTCATAAGGTGGCCCCATGGATGAACGTTCCTTAAGCCCAAGTATCAAGCTGGTCCATTTATCAGGTGGCCATGAATGTCGAAAGTAATGGATGGCTTGGAAAATGACAACCAATGGTATACCTTTAACATTGCGATGTACTTAGCTAATGGGTGTGCCAGTCTATGCATTTGGAGTTTCATAACCCGAAAATGAATATGACCACTGTAACAAATATGACTGAGATCTTGAAATTAAACCTCGTGCAATTTAGTCAAATGACACGTTAATATCATGCGAATTTCAAAATCTGGCAGCTTTTTTTTTTTTTTCATGAAATTATTTCCATAATAACACAACATATGTAAAATTTAAATAACCCTTCCACACACATATGTATGTATGTAAAATTTTAAAATGATTTCTTAGTTTAACTTTTAATTTTTATTTTTATTTTCAGTGAGACTTTTCCTATGAGATCCTAAGAAAAGCTTTAATTTTTAATTTTTTGAATATCTACTGGGAGCTTCCCGAACTAAGAAATTGCTGAGAATGGAATTTGTCAGGAATTAGGATGGTTTTAAAATCTTCATGAATCTATGTAGTTTTGCATCATGGACCATTCTATGCTGAGGAGACGAACGGTCTGAGTTCGCAGACTATAAACACACGTGTGCAGTGACAGCTGATGACAATGAACTAAACTGGTTCATTGTGCCATAAAAAACACTGTGGCCTCTTATCCTGTAAAGAGTGCCAAAATCGCTTTTGATTAGGAAAGAGGTTCCTCTCTTCCATAGGACGTTCCTTTCCCCCTCAAGAAGCAAGCATCTACTTTAATTTCCCTTTTCCTTTCCCTTTGATGAAAGCAAGATTCTACTTCTCCATCACCATTGTCCATGTGTCTGTACACTAGGTCTAAGTCATTCATTTTGTGGGCCTGATGGTGGATGGAGAGGATAATTATCGGGGCAAATGCGTAGAAAGAAAATGAAAAGCTATAAGAACATATGCAGTACTAGTACTATGGAGCTTTCTACTTACCATAGCCTTGTAAAAGTTATTAGAGTTAGAGCTGGAAAGACACTGAGGAGCTAAATTTCAGGTATGTGGGATTATTTGCACTGGGTTGACCCATTTAAGAATCAGAACTGATTACCTACAAGCGCCCACAGCACTCCTAGAGCTGTCAATAAGCTGGGCTCAGACCAGAAAAATCAAGATTTTGAATAAGGCCGGCTCATCAGGCCAGGACTGAACAGTTCAAAATCCAAGGTGAAATCAACCTCAGACTGAGTCTGTTGACAGCTAACCACTCCTTGTGGTATAAGACATTGTTAGCCATTGGATGCATTAAATATTCATATGTTTTTTTTTTTTTTTTTCCCCATCATATCCATTTTAACACGTCCAATGACTGAAAACGCTGTGTACCACAGGGTGTGGGGAAGGGCCCCGGCAGGTGATCACTTGTGTTGGACATGTGGGTCTGGGCTTCAGTCCCGGACCCAAACCACTAGCGTGCGAGTAATGTCTGCGTCAGTTCTGTTCTTGATATATCAAATCTTTCAACAACAGGGTTTGACTATTAATAGACCGCATGATGTCATCGACAGTTGCTTGATGCTATTAAGAAAATTCATGTTGGATGCTAGACACTTTAAGGTGTTAATAAGGGCATTTTCATACCGGGTTCGAGTAGGGATGTAGGGACACACTCGGAGTAAGGGATATATGTGAGGCGGGTGGTTCATGTGAGGCAGTACCCGTGTGATTTGGAGCCCACGAGGGGGTTCGGCCGAGGTCTTAACCCATGTGATGTGAGTCCTGTGCTATAAGATTAAGGGATTAATTCACCGTGATCTATCAGTTCGAGCTTTTAGAAGTAGTTGATCCGACCACCCCAAAACATGAGTGCCACGTCAGAACTACAAGCTGGGAATATATATAGCCAAGTCTTGGGTTGAGGATCCGGCAATGACTCCAAAACTGGAATATGAAATCGTCTTTCTCAGTTGAGTTGCTTGCTTGATCCTGTTTGATCCAAACACAAACAAGATGTGACACAACCGAATGTGGACCATTTGATTGGTGGGGATTCAATAAAAAAGGTGTCAAATCAGAACTAACCAACCATCCTCACTCAACTGGTAAAAGAATCCCATCAGATGGATGGCTCCGATGATACAACAATGCATCGAAGAGGTTATTCACGGTCAGGGGTGGCAATGGGCTGATTTTGGGCCAGGGCAGGCCAGGCATCAGCTCCGCCTGACACTACGGGTTTGTTTGGATGAGATAAATCACTTTTTCTACCAATGGCAAGAATTAAATTACTTATCTAGTATAAGTAAGCTCAGTTAACAGTTAATAATCAGCTATTTATTGAGAACTGATATATATATATATATATATATATATATATATATATATATATATATATATATATATATATCCCAATGCTCAGTTGCCCACCAATTCGGACGAATGTGTGTCAAACATCAACAACAACATACATTTGATGGGTCCCCTTGAGCGTACGAGGTATCCCAAAAATCAGCCATATTTATATAGATCTTACCTAGACCATACCATCTAAAACCATACGAAGACATGCCTAAAACAAATACAAGTATTTGGTGGGGCTCGCCTGAGTTTTAGATGCATTGAAACTTGGTCTAACCCCTCATCCAAGTGGGACACACAAAATCGATGGGCTGGATTTGTGAAACATATCTCAGTGGCCAATAAATGATTTTGAATGTTTTGATGGGAGGTAGCCCCTCTCAACTGTTGTATGTGGTGTGGCCCACCAAAGTTATAAACTGACTTGATTTTTAAGCCCGTGGCCCACCATGAAATGCTGCATTTGAATGATGGGGTGGATGTTCAACACACATCAGGATGGGGCCCACACAGCTCGACCTCATGGGAAGTTCCCGTGAGGTCGACCTGTGGCGGTACCATTTCCCACACACACAAACCAGGGAAGATGTTTGGGAACTTCCCATGGGGTCGAGCTGTGTGTGCCCCATCATGATGTGTGTTGAACATCTACACCGTGCATTTGATGGTTCCCTTTTGGTTATCGGATATCCCAAAAATTGGCCAGAACTTAGGTGGGCCATACCGTATAAAATCCATGAAGACCTGCCTAAAATTTATAAAAGTACTTGGTGAGCCCCACCTGAGTTTTGAATGCAGCTGAAAGTTGGTCTGACCCCTCATCCAAGTGGGACACACAATGGATGGGCTGGATTTTGGAACCACATCTCGATGGGCCCAATAAATTATTATGAATGTTTTAATGGGAGGGTAACCCCTCCCAACTTTTGTATGTGGTGTGGCCCACCCAAGTCATGGATTGACTTGATTTTTAAGCCCGTAGCCCAACATGGAATGGTGTATCTGGTTGATGGGGGTAGATGTTTGATACACATCACAATGGGGTCCACACAGCTCAACACACCAGATTTATTGTTTCATATCCTTAGATTTCGTGTATCTGATATAAAGGCTGCAATTCCCGCATGTGCACATAGGTTTTGAGTTGTGATTTCAGCCTGTGAATACCGGTTGCACCTTACTTGACTCGACCCGGCTTGATGCCTGTGGCCGGTTCGGACTCAGTCCAAATTAGTCCAAGCCAGACTCGAATTTGGATGGGGTTAGACATGCTTGACTCAGTACTGAGTTTGGGCCAAGTATATTTCAAAATCGGATCAAGCCGGGTCAGCCTTAACTCAGTCTGACTGGACTCGATGCCCAACTCTACCTATGATTTAGGTAACAAACTTATCTACTTCTTGGATGATAAGTATGTTGATTACCAAACATATTTATCAGCTTAATAAGTAGAAACGAAGATAGGTTACTTAGAGGTATAAGTAACTTACAATCCAAACGGGCTCTTAAGGTCCAAGGCCCGAGCACAGCAGGCTCAAGCCCGTCAAAAAATTTGTGCATGCCCATGCTTTATCCCCTAAAATTGGTTGGGCCAGGGCTCAACAGGCCCTGCCCAATTTTTATTTTTTTTTTAAAATCCGTTTCCCATTCGAATTTTCCTACTTTATTGGTTGATCGAGTGGGCCGCACATGACATAGAAATAGACAGATGAGTGTATTAGGTGCAGTACTTATATCAGGGTCCACCTTCATGTATATATTCTATATCTTCCAGATCATTTTAGGGCATGAGCCCAAAAATGAAGCAGATCTAATTCTCAGGTAGACCATACCATAGAAACAGTGGAAATTGACCATTAAAGGCCACAGAGGTTTTGGATCGGGCTAATATATATATATATATATATATTCCCTTTCATCCAAATTTATGTAGCTTATCAATAGGTCGGATGGCAAATAAACATTATGAAAACATTACTATTGGTCTTAATGAGTTTTTAATACAGGGCGTTCAATCACCACTGTTTTCTATATAATGTTATACCTGAGATTTGTATCCTCTTCATTTTTTTGGAACATGCGCTAAAATATCCCAAAAAACAGATGTACAGCATGGATATAAAATAAATACATCAAGGTGGGCCACACGGTCTTGGGTGAGGCTGGGGCAACACCTAATCAGCTCTCGCATTCAAGAGCCACGGCATGGTTTGCCTAATCAAAGATTAGAACGGCATATAAATAGGACTTACAGATGTACATTCGAAGTTAGTCAGGACGGTTAAACTAATATGATTTCAGCTCAAGCCTGGCTCGAAAATTAATCAGGTCAAGCATGGGGAGCCCAAGCCCAGTCCATGGGCTCATTGGGCTCGGTGGGTTGCCTGGCCCATTGCCACCCTTACTCACGAGCCAAGGAATTCGAATTTTGCAGGAGAGAGATCCCGAAGGAGGCGATGGCAGGCTCTAGGGACGATGATGATCGACGGCTCAGAAGAGGAGGAAAGGCTGTGAGTGCTTGGTCACAACGCATGAAGCAACAGATATGGGATTGCTTGAGAGATGATGAGATTTCAGTGTTCTCGGTATGGGGATGGAATGGAGTGGGGAAGTCGAGAATCATGAGACAGGTGGTTGCAGAAGCGATGGAGGAATTCGAAGAATCTAGCCGTTTGTTTGACATCATCGAACGAGTAAGATTTCCAGGGTTTGAGAGTCTTGCAGAAAAGATGCAGGCGATGGATAATCAACCTTCGCACGTATTTACAAATATGACATGGGATGCTTCGTTTGAAAATTCTTTTAAGACTTGTTATGCAAGGGAAAGAAGGAATCGGTTGATGGAGGTGCAGATGGGAATCCACGAGGCATTGGATATCCCAAAGTCCATGAACTCTACACAGCTGCTAACAGAATCTCAGAAAAGTTAAAGCAGCAGGAAGTTCCTCTCCATCTTTGAAGATGTTTGGGAAATTATTTACGTGGAAGAGACGGGAGTTCCAGTCCCTGAACGCACCAGCGGCAGCAAAGTCGTGATCACGACTCGATCCCAGGAAGTTTCTTCCAGAATGGGAGACCAAGTAAACATCATGCCTGAGGAGTTTTCTGAAGAAGATGCCTGGGATTTTTTACAGGAAGAGGCTACTGAGGTGGCTATCAGCATTGGTTTCTCAACCGGAGACATGATCTTGAAATGTTTCTCTTATGTATCCTTGTTCTGTAAAAACGGAGGCGTCATCAACGGAGATACTTTGATAGAAGAGTATTGGAGATCGGAGGGATTTATTGATGAATCCTTCAACGAAGAGTAAAATAAAGAAGCGACTTTCAAGAGAAAGGGGAATGTTATGCTCAAAGAGCTTGTGAAGAGATGCATGCTACAGCCTACAAGTGTCCTTGGCGTCATCAAACAAGAAAGACATGTTTTCCATTCTAAGGAGCCCACGATTCAATGATAAGGAATACCATGAGTACATATTTCAAGGTGTGTCAGCGTTATATACGGAATGGGTACAGGAGCAAATTACGATGGAGGGATCTTCAGGAGGACACTATCACGTGTACATGGATTCTCATTTGAGGCAAGTGATCGATTCTCAAACATCTCTGGTGAAATACACCTTTGTGGAAGAATCATGCCAATGGATCTCATTATCCCACAATCAGCTAAAAACTCTCCAATTCCCATCTCCAAATTGCCCTTTTCTCACGACCTTGTTGCTCAATAACAATGATCGGTTGCAAGAAATCCCAGATGGTTTTTTTAAGAACATGACCGACTCCGAGTCCTTGACCTTTCTTCCACAAGCATCTCTTTCCTACCCTCGTCCATGTCCTGTCTTTGTGAATTACGGTTATTGAAGCTTCTTAGCTGCCGCATGCTAGAGACACTTCCCACGTTCTTAAAGGATTTGCAGAAGCTTGAGATCCTCCATGTCCATCAAACTCCTCTGATGAAGATGGAGGAGGCATCCTTCGACAACATGCATAGCCTCCGACGTCTCAACATCCCAGGTGTTCAGAACCTCAGGCGGCTCTCGCTTAAGGGTTGCCACTCTCTACTGACTCTGGTTGGCCTGGATGAACTTGTAACATTGGAGGACCTTGATTTTTCAGTCAGTGATGCTAGTGTTTGTGAGTCTTTGGACCAAAGCTCCAAGCTGTGGACATCCTTCTTTCTAAAATTCCATTTCTTGGTCTGTCCCTGCGAGGGAGGGCGCAAGGATATATACGCTCGTTTTAAAAGAAACCGATTTCTCTACCAGCGTGTTTATGCTCGATTTGAGCAGTCTTTGAGCTATCAAAAACGTCTGGAGGTTTGTGGCGGCAAGAATTCCCTGAACGGTATTAGTGGAGTTTTCTCGGTGACAGAATTCTTCCATTTGTATGGCAATATGTTCATTAAGAAGCTGTCCGATCTCAGCATGGAGATGGGCAACCTTAAAGAATGCTGGATTGAGAAATGCCATCAGTTGGAGTGTCTGATCATCGGAGGAACGGCAGGCGTTACTGCAGTGGGCTGTTTAGAAAATCTAAGGGTCTCTGATCTTGCCATGTTAAGAACAGTATGCTGGGGGAAGTTGGGAAGTGCAAGCTTCTCACGCCTAAAGCACATACATTTGGAGTGTTGTCCGAAGCTCATTTACTTCTTCTCTTCGAGCATTCGGTTACATAGTCTTGAATTGCTAGAAATAAAACTCTGTTGTAGACTAGAGAAGGTATTTGAAGAAGAAAGCTTAGCGGGGAAAAATGCATTTCCACGGCTAGTCGAGTTCCGTCTTTGGGAGCTACGCAAACTGAAAAGCATTTGCGGTGGGCACTTGCCGATGCTGAAGAAGTTGAAGATTCGAGGATGCCCAATGCTGGAGTGTTGAGGAGAAGCCTTCAATTTTCAAGTTTTCATATTGCTCGACAGGTCGTGGGAAGTGCTCGACCGGTCGTAAGTTCGAGCCCTGGCACGACTCGAAGTCCAGCGAGTTGTGCTGTTTTTTTCCAGGGCCTAGGACTGGTCGTAGGGACTGTAAGACCGGTCGTAGTACGACCGGTCATAGCTCTCCTAGGACCAGTCGTAGGTTACGTAGTTTGTTCCGCGATTTTGCGCGAAACTGCGGATTTGAGTCCTTTCGCAACTGGGATACGGAAGGGAAGTTGCCTAAACTATAAATAGGTGTTCCTAGGACTTTTCTAGGTATGACAAAAGCTTTCTAAATAGGTTCTAGGGTTTCTAAAGGGTGTAGCAAGGGTGAGATTCGAGGTTGTTCGAATCGGGTAAGTCCTTTCTCTTTGTAATTGATGCTTTCATAGTGGAGATCTGTCGCTTTGTGCCGTGGTTTTTTTCCGAAAGGGTTTTCCACGTTAAATCTGGGTGTTCTCTGTGTTCTCTTATGTACTTGGTGCCATTGGATTGCTATCCTAGATCTAGATCTGTGTGATTCCACAGGTCTAAAATCCCCAACAACTAGTATCAGAGCTAAAGTTGGGGCACAGATCTGAATCTGAGGGATTAGTAATAATGGCAAGCGCCAGGTATGAGTTTAAGAAGTATTCAGGAAAAAATAATTTTGAGTTATGGAAGGTTAAGATGATTAGCCTGTTAACCAAGCAAGGCGAAGATGGTGCTCTTGAGGAGTGAAAGTCTACTATGACTGATGATGAATGGAATACTCTTGATAAGAAGGCTTTATCATCGATCCGTTTATGTCTCACGGATGAGGTTCTCTATAATGTAATGAGGGAGAAAACTGCGGCTAAGCTATGGGCGAAGTTAGAGGATGTCTATGCGAAGAAATCCTCAGAAAATTGCCTACACCTGAAGTTGCAGTGGTATAACTTCAAGATGACAGAGGGTGGAGATCTGGAGGCGCACATCAGCAACTTCAATAAATTGGTTTGCAAATTGCTAGATATGGAGGAAGTGATGAAAGATGAAGAACAAGCATGTATGTTGCTGAATTCTCTCCCGACGTCCTATGAGGCATTCAAGGACACTATGTGCAGCATGAATAAAACCCTGAGTGTCGATACTATTATCTCAGCCCTTCAAGGGAAGGCTATGAGACAACTGAATAATGACATGGGGACGTCTTCTGATGCACTATTTACAATGGGTAGGAATTCTAAACAAGGTACAGGTTCTAGATCTAAATCCAGGGGCAAGGGCAAAGGAAAGGTAAAGTGCTGGAATTATGGGAAAGAAGGACATGTGAAGAGGGATTGTAAAAATTCTAAATCGAAGAGGAAAGATTCTGAGGCTTCATGCAGGGAGGCCAATGTTGCCACGTCAGATGGATTGAGTGAATGTGACGGTAAAGTTTTATCTGTGTTTTCGCTCAGACGGTCATACGATGATCGTAAGGATGAATGGATGCTAGACACAGGGGCATCTTTTCATATGAATCCTCATTAGAGTTGGTTCACCAGCTACAGGGAGTGCGATGGTGGACAGGTATTTATGGGCAATGACATTGCCTGTAATGTTGTGGCGGTTGGTTCTGTGCGCATCAGGATGTTTGATGGGGTGGAGCGTATCTTGACAGATGTGAGGTACGTTCCTGATTTGAAGCAGAATCTGATTTCTCTTGGTGTGCTTGAGGTAAAAGGATGCAAGTACACAGGTATTCATGGTGCTCTTAATGTATTTAAGGGGGCAAGGGTAGTCATGAAGGCGCAACGACTCGGTAACTTGTACAGGTTGATCGGGAGCACTTCAAAAGGTGGAGCTACGGTGGATGTAGCAGATTCCACCTCTGCACATGTGTGGCATGTTGGACATGGCCACATGAGCGGGCATGACAGGAAGGCTGAGACACGCGGACAGGGATACAGAGCAGGTGGAGCAGTCACCTGTGTGAAGAATCACACGGCATGAGCGCAGGACATCAGTGAGGTACATGGACGACTCCAATATTGCAGGATAATCATCTTCTATTCAGATGGCTCTAGGTGAGCCTGTTGCTGAAAAGTGAAAGGTGACTGTGGGTGATGTGATGGATTCGTTGTACCAGACTGACATCTGGGAACGGGTGGAGCTTCCAGTGGACCGGAGAGCGGTTGGATGCAGGTGGATCTTCAGGAGGATACAACATAGATACATAGCGAGGTTGGTGGCGATGGGTTATGCTCGGAGAGAAGGGATCCACTTCTCAGAGATATTCGCACCGACGGTATAACAGGTATCTATTAGATCCTTGATTGACGCTGATTGGCCAATGTGATCTTGAGCTATGATGAGATGTAGAAATAAGAGAAGAGGTCAAGGAGCTACACGGTTGAAGAATGAAGACTTGGTGGAGATTGTTGAGGAGAGGCCTTCAATCTTCAAGTTTTCATGTTGCTCGACCGGTCATGGGAGGTGCACGACCGGTCGTAAGTTTGAGTCCTGACACGACTCGAAGTCCAGCGAGTTGTGCTATTTTTTTTCAGGGCCTAGGACTGGTCATAGGGACTGTAAGACCGGTCGTAGTACGACTGATCGTAGCTCTCCTAGCACCAGTCGTAGGTTACGCAGTTTGTTCCGCGATTTTGCATGAAACTGCGGATTTGAGTCCTTTCGCAACTGGGATGCGGAAGGGAAGTTGCCTAAACTATAAATAGGTGTTCCTAGGGCTTTTCTAGGTATAAAAAAGCTTTCTAAAGGGTTTCTAGGGTTTCTAAAGGGTGAGATTCGAGGTTGTTCGAATCGGGTAAGTCCTTTCTCTTTGTAATTGATGCTTTCATAGTGGAGATCTGTCGCTTTGTGCCGTGGTTTTTTTTCGAAAGGGTTTTCCACGTTAAATCTGGGTGTTCTCTGTGTTCTCTTGTGTGCTTGGTGCCATTGGATTGCTATCCTAGATCTAGATCTGTGTGATTCCGCAAGTCTAAAATCCCCAACATGGAGAAGCTTCCTCTCTATAACACAAAAGCTTTTGTGGAAGAAGTCGAGATCCAAGGTGAGCTGAAATGGTGGGAAAGCATAAAATGGGAGGACAACATCAAGCCACGCAGCATCCGTTTCAAAGAATGGCGTCCGTCAACTAAATGATTCTTCTCTTGATTGAAGTACCTCTGTTTACTATGTTATTATTCTCTGCTTCAACTATTGTATTTCTGTTGTGTTTGTGTTACTATGTTACCATGGGACTTTGAAGATTTAGTGAATTATGAGTTTCAGGAAAATATTGGATACAAGCAGCAGATTTGTCGGCAAATCATGCTCAGGATCTTCCTCCTTCAACCAAGTTAGCTTTATTTTCGGTTAGACTGGTAGAGTCTACCAGTCTTTTGTGTTAAATGATTTTTGTTTTGGGGTCCTTGAGATTTTGTATGAATATGTTTTTACTTTCAGGAGTGATTTATGTTCCCTTAATCTACATGTAATTTCCTTTTAAATCAATAAAATTATAGGTGGTAATGCCCTAATGTTGAGGGTCAAATATTGCATATTAGACCCCAGATATTGTCTGGATTTACGAATATAATGCTGTCTAATGGCTCGTTTTCTCATTCTTGTGTGGCAAAGTGATTTTATGAGCATGGATGGAAAAAGGACGTTAAAAGTTGAGATTTAACGATCTGATGACGCCAAAGGCAAGGGACACACTCCAGGGGACCAAGATTGACAAATATACATGGTCAGAAATCCGAGAAAAGTTAGAAATTGAAGCTCAAGTGGCCTGAAGGACGTCCAGAATGCAAGATCACGAGGTTCCCACCATCCGTTCGGCTCGAAACTTCATACGTCGCCCGAGGACCATAAATTAACCGTACATATAAAATTTCAGCCATTGAAGATCTCGGGAAGTGCCCCAACTGACAGATCAGCTCATAAACCGTTGATTCTGGGCCCACCTGATATCTGGAACTGTCTCAAAATTATTATTGACGCCTTAAATGAGGAGTCAAAACAGATGGACGGTGCAGATTTCTCCAAAACAGTGTAATGGACCCCATATGAGATGAGTGTGTATAGTGCACATGTGCACTCGTCGTGCACCAAACGAGTTAAGTCGGTCAGCAAGACGCTGACCGACTTTCTTCTTAAAAAAAAAATAAAAATCGCACCGCGTAACGCAGGCCGCAGGCCGTTTTTGCGGACGTTTGTGGGCCCTACCCATTGACCATATGGAAAATCTGACCCGTTCACCGTGTAGAGGGGCTCGAATACTACAAAAACATGCTGACTTTTTGTACCCATGCGTACACACGTGTGAGATACAGAGGCCACAAAAGGGCTGCTCGGTAATGTTCAAAACTGATTCTTCTGTGATTTCTTCTCTGGGCAACGTCAATCGACGTTCAAAACCACTCATTCTTGATTGAAATTTCGTCCTGAATCTAATAGACGGGGTGGATTTTCCAGAAAATGCTTCTGTGGGTCCCACCGACCACAACAGTGAAATGGTGCGAAAGGTTTCGCACATCCCCGAAAACCGACTTTTCCGGACAGTTTTGGCCCACCATCTTTGATTATATGGCAGATCTGAACCGTCTATCATGTAGAGGACCCAATAAAGTACTAAGGGACGGTATTTCTTTGGAATTTGAGCGAGAAAAGTGGCGTGTTTCGAGGCACCGAACTTGGCTGCGAAAATTGCACTCCGTATCCTGCTACAACTCTGTCACTGACTCCAGCTTTCTAGCAGCTATAAAAGGAGGTTTTGGACGTGGGGAGCATTCATTCAGGTCTTGGGAGGAAGAACAGAGGGCTCGAGCTTGAGTTTCAACGTGGGCAGAGGAGAGAGAGAGGAGCTTGATTTTTTCTTTCCCTTTTCTTTTCCTTTTCTTTTTCTCTTTATTTATTTGGATTGAGCCCATCCATGACAGGCTAAATCCTCCTAGCTAGGGCTAAGAGGTGAAGCTTATAGTGAGATGGGAGATTTGATTTTATTTAAATTTTAATGCATGAATTGACGTTGATTTTAGTTAATTAATATGGGAGTGTTTTAGGTTTTTAATGGTCTGTTGTGACTGAAATTACAATGGGTCTGCGATGCTTTGAATATTTCTATTTCCTTTTCATGTTTATGACGTCAGGACGTCCTATTGTTCACCATAGTCTCCTGGGCATGGTTGGATGACGGTACCCTTCCTAACTTTCATACATGTGATTGGGTGGTAATTAGTTTAATTCTGTTGTTTGCCATAGTCTTTTGGGCATGGTTTGGTGATGGAATCCATTCTAATTCATACGCCTTTCATCTCTTTGAAAACTAGATCAATGTTAGTTCAGTTAATTTCCATGAAACATGCATAAGATCTCCCTGATCTCTACAAGTGGATCCTCTGAATCCCTAGTTCCCTTCTTCTGATTCCTCTCAAGTTTATATAATTAATTCACCAGTATTCCTTCAAATTCAATCAGATTAGATTTCATCTTAGCCTAGTTCTAGTTCTAGTTAGTTTTAGATAACGTACAAGTTTCAGTCCCTTGGGATTCGACCTCGGTCTTACCGAGTTATTACTACATCACAACCCTGCACTTGGGGAGTGAACACCTAACGGATTTATGGATTAAAATAAAATAAAAAAAAACATGGTAGGCGAAAGCTAATGATCTCGCCAAAACCCATGGACAAGGCTGCAACTTGGGCTGGGCTCAATCCAATCCCGATTGGCCTAATTTGATTCTTCCATGGTAGGGATCTTTAATTCTTTATCAATGCTCTTAATCGTGTTTATTCAAATCCAGAGAAACAGGCATTTTTGATTAAAAGTTTGTGTTGGGTTATGTGAAAATGCATTAGCTGAGTTGTGGTCCAACCCAACTTGATTTGCAATCTTAACCAGTGAGCTATGGAATCGATCTTTGGATAGCCCACCAGCCAAATACTCTTCCCACCAATGTCAACTAAGCCCATTGAGGCCATTCCTAGTTAGCTACTTTGCCTAAAACTCAGGCACAAATCCAGACCACATGGACCTGGGTCATTCAAACCCAAACTTAGAAAATGTAAAGCTTGAATGCCTGGCTGGCTAATCAGTTCAAAATTTGGCCGAATTGAAGGCTTATGGGCCTCCATAAGTGGGCCATTAGGATTGAAGCGATGGGATTCACCCAATTTAGCATGTCACTTGAATTTTCACTTACATTCATGGACTATTTCGTGGATGGAGAATCCTACTAAGCCTAGTTGAAATCTTCTTCCATTTGTACATTGATTAGTCAGTGCTCAACCGGAGTCACCACTCTGGGGGTGATTTAGTAAGAGAATTTGATCACCTACAGCTGCATGTGACCCCATCTTGATGTAGAGCGGGCTGCGGACACTTTTGGGTAAAAGGACCTACTTAAGCCAACCAACCTGGCATATCAAGTTGACCATGCTGGATTTACAAGATTCCATTGGAACGACAGTCAAAAGTCCCATTTAGTTTCATAAGTTGGGAGAATAATGTGGTTGGGATGTTGCCTATAAATAGTAACTTTATCATTTATAATTGTTGATGCCAAAATCTGGTCAGCCCTCTCTCCTCGTCGATTACCACATATGATCTCTGGAACCTGCACCAGGAAAGCAGGAAAAGGTGACCCTGGCTAAGCCGGGGGACCCTCCGATGCCTAAGTCAGGATAAAGGAATCAGGGTCTAAGTAGAGTGTAGAGGAGAGCTCGCTTTTGCGTACCTGTAGATATGGCGTGATGTACTATTTATACTTGGCTGTCGAGTGGTCCGGATCTGATAATCTAGGCACGATCAGGGGGATTCCCGGATCGTGGAGATACCCTCCACAATCTATCGATCATGTAGCGTATTTGGCGGATTATGCGTATCTGCGAGTGAGGTTATCGGCCACGTTTGGTTATGGCAGTTTTCATATTCAGCGAGTGGGATATGCGCATCTGAACATGCGTTCGGCTTGGAACGTTCGCTCTGTTCGGACTGTATGCTTAGCTCGGAACGTCGTTCGCCTCGGAATGTGGGCTAGAGTAGAGCGGCTGTAGCGTAGACGATCATCCGATCGGATCATAATCCGGAGTCCGACCTCAACCAAGTCGGCTGGTCGGATGGGTCGCGTCTTGAAATAGGTCGGGAGGGTCACGACTCGGCTCGAACTTGCCCTCGGAGCAGCATTGTATTGTGAGCTCAGATTTTTCATAACAGAAGCCCCCTACTCTTCGAGTTTACTTGTCAGCTCGGAGAGTACTTAGGTAGGAAATCTTCTCCCCTCGTCACAATGATGACGGATCTCGAATCACGCGCGTTAGCCACCTTGGCCAACACGTGGCGATGGTTACGATCCCAAATCTCCTCCCAGCCTATGAGAAGTCGCCACGCAGGCAGGAGGCATGCGCCTGACGGCTCTGAGTGCCGGGGCTTCGCTTCACCTATCGAGGTACGCAGCCCAATGTCAGAGCCGTATTATCGGTTCGTATCCCGTCAATGCAACGTTGCCAGGTGTACTCGGAGATCGGCTCGTGCCGATTCGGCTGCTGCCATTAAAGCTTGCCATCAATGCAAGAATCGTTCGCTGCCTATAAAAGGCACTCCAGGCGTTGGTTAGTCATTTTGACGTCCCGATTTGTGAGAGCATACCGGAGAGGCGATTTTCGACGAGAGACGATTCTGGCCAAACTCGAGGTTTCTGGCAGAAAGGCAATTTTTGGCCATCATTCGGTGAGTCTCGCTCACCTCCACCCTTGTTTCTTCAATGTCTTCTGATCTAGAGATGGTCTGGGAGTATGGCGAAGACTCTAAGCCGGGGAGCACCGGGAGCGAAAGCGGGTCTTTCGAGGGCCCTTTCGAAGTCACTCTCCCATACCCTCCGCCTCGAAAGCAAAAGATACTGGGTGCTAGGACAAAGTAACCCAGTAAGAAGGTTGCTTCCCAAGCATGCAGAGTCAAAACTCCTACCGCCACTGATATGCCTGCGAATCTACGGACCGCAGAGGTTGTCCCTGGGGGTTCTGTCATGTCAGAATCTCAAATGGAATGGATCCGCTTGGAGTTTCAGGTCCCCGACTCCGTGCAAATAAGGGCTCCTGGCCCTTTGAACTTTGCTGGCGCTCCAGCTAAGGGTGAGGTGGCCATTTTTCTCTACGCGTTGCAGTGCGGGGTCCGTCTCCCACTTCATCACTTTATTCGGAAGGTCGCGACCTACCTCAGGCTGGTTCTGGATAGTTCGCTCCGAATGCATGGAGGGTGATGATCTCGGCCTACATAATTTGGAAGCAAGTTGAGAACCCCGAGCTGACCCCAGAGGAGCTGTTGAGCCTGTACATGGTCAAGAATGATAGTAACAACCCATGGTACTATTTTGTGACTTGGGAGAGCAAATGGTCGGGGTTGGTGATGCACCTGCCGTCTTCCAACAAGGACTGGAAGAACAAATAGTTTTGGGCGGCAGGTGATTGGGAGGCCCCGACGGCTGAGCTTGGAACCTTAACAGCTCGGGTTTCGACCCATTTTATAAAGCCAGGTCGGACTTCATTTTGCATCCGAGTTACTATTTTGATTTTCACCTGTTTTCGTAAAAATGACATTTTTTTTTATTTTGCAGCTTTTGCAAAGGGATTGCCCCTCCTAGACCCGGACCAGAAGAATCAGGTCACAAAGGCCAGAGCGCGATCGGAGTCGCTTCGATCCTGGGATGATCTGATAACTGCAGCCAACCTTCACCGGTCCGGGCTCTGCAAATCCCAACCTCTGGCCACCTCTCTGAGTAAGCTGTCCTGACCTCTTAAATAATCTTTTCTTCACTTAGTAGTTGACAGTTTTCTTTTGCAGGCATGGCTGAGGCGTCCGGGGCGCGGAAGAGGAAGGCAGCTCTGAGCGCAGCGGAACTACTCAAAGAAGCCCCCCGAGTGAAGATCACTCGAAAGAAGCCGGTTCCCCCCCGCGTGGGAGAATCTTCTGCTGCACCAAATCCATCAAGTCCGGCACGGAGGCCCACCGACACTCCCTCCGCGCTGCCTGCCCCGGAGGGCCCGAGCCCTACCGCGGCTCCTCCGGTAGAGCTTCGGCTAGTGGTACGCCTTCCTCCGGGGGTTGTCCGAGTGACCGAGGCTGACACCCTGGCTACGCCGAGCTCTGTTACTCGGGCTTCCTCCGTCGCTGTTCCTCCTACCACCATTCTCGCCGCAACCTCCGAGCCCCCTATCGCCGTTCTCTCATCCTCTGAGAGGGAGGGAGCCAACAGGGTAGCCGAAAATGTGCCTTCCCCCCTCAAGGTTGAGGGGGAGGTCCGCGCTGAGGGTCAAAACTCTACCGGCAGTCGGGTAGGGGTCGAGGGGGCTGAAGCCTCGGTCCAAGCGGGCACGAGCGGGGGGAGGTTCGAACCCGGCTATCACATGACGTGCTTGGCTTCGTGGTCCGCCAAGCATGTCAAGGAGGAAGACATCGCCCAGACCCTTGAGCGATCGGAGGGAGGCTTCCTGAACGACTTCGCCTCCGTATGCTACATGGTATGTCTCCGAGAAGACCTTTCTTTGATGTTATTATACACATTCCGTAGATACTGATCTTTGTTTTCTTTTAAAGCCGTCCCGGTACTGCTCTCCATTCGGTAGAGAGTGCGAGAGCACAAGGGGAAGGAAGCGGAGTTGGAGGCTCTCCGAGCCGAAGTGGAGGCCTTGAGGTCTAAGGAGACTGGCCTCCGCTAACAGATTACGGGCGAGAGGGCTAGGGTCAGGCTACTGTAGGAAGTCGTCGTGGACTTGGAGGCCAGGGAGCTACATCTACAGGATAAGGCAGATGATTTTAAGAAGAACGGTGATGCCGCGACTGCTGAGCTGATCCGTGCCAGGGCCCACGCGGACTCCTTGGCCGTGGAGACGGTTCAACTTGGGGAAGCTCTGAATAGTGCCAAGGCCGAGGCAACTGAGGAGCGGACACGAGCCATGAACCAAGCCATGGAGGCCCAGAGGGTGAAGGACGAGGCCTCTTTGGCCACAGCGGTTGCTGTTGTAGTCGAAAGCTTCAAGACTTCTAAAGAGAGGGATGCTGAGGTTGTAACATTTTACAATCGCGGCTTCGACGCGTGCCTCGAGGCAATTCTGGTTTGTACCTGGACCTAGATCTCCATTCTCTCTTGCCCGATAACTCCGAAGATACCTCGGCTGACATTGTCCGCTCCGAACCAGCTCCCGATGCCCAGGTTCCTGATGCCCAAGCTCCTCCTCCTGCCTGAAAACTTTTTTTTTTTTTTAACTATCAATATACCTATGTACTTTTGCCCCTCCGAGCGGATTTAATGAAAAATATTCTTGTCACATTGTTGATTTGCTTGAGATGTTGAGCTGATGAGCTTAGTCCGCTGTCGTTTAGTTAGTTTTTAGAGTCGGTTGTCCGAGCCTCCTCGGCCCAAGTTTTAGCTGGGTCGGATCTCTTTGGATGCTCGGCTCGTCACCTTTGTTTTGTTGTATACTGAGCTGAACACTTAATTGGGGGGTCGGATCGTTATTAGGCTTTTATCCCTTGGAATGGATGCCTTGTCGATCTTTCGTGGGGTTAGGTTCCGATCCCTAGAGGATCAGACCATTTATTAGGCTTTTTCCCTTGGAGGGATGCCTCGTCGATCTCTCGTAAGGTTGGGTTCCGATTCCTTAAGGGATCGGACCATTTATCTCGTACTTGTGCGGATAGGGCAATCGAACAAGCATTCAAAGGTAGAATCGGTCTTTTATTAAGAGCCTTAAAGGCCAGTCGCTCGGAGGCATACATTGCATCATGAGCCTTAAAGGCTATTTCCTCATGGGTACTAGATTTTCAAGTGCTCGGCGTTCAAGGGATGAGGGAGATGACAGCCTTCGAGGTTTTTCAGGTGGTGCGAACCCGGTTTAGCAGATCTGACCACACGGTATAAACCTTCCCAATTGGGTCCGAGCGCTCCTGCCCCTGGCTCGGCTGTGTTCTGAAAAACCCGTCGAAGGACTAAGTCTTCTGGTCGGAAATGCCTGACTTTGACTTTGGAGTTGTAGAAGCGTGCTACCTGCTGGTGTCGAGTCGCTGCTCGGAGCTTAGAAACTTCTCTGAGTTCCTCTAGCAAATTCAAATTAGCTGCTATCTGCTCGGAGTTATGACTTTCTTCGAAGCCCCTGACCCGCGCTATAGGGAGTCCGATTTTCACCGGCATCATTGCCTCCGAGCCGTAGGATAACGAAAATGGAGTTTCGCCCATCGAAGTCTGGGCTGTAGTCCTGTAGGCCAAGAGGACGAAGGGGAGCTCTTCGGCCCAATTTCCTTTTGCCTTTTTCAGCTTCGTCTTGAGATGGTGCTTGATGATCTTGTTGACCGCCTCTACTTGTCTGTTCGATTGCGGGTGCCGAGGCGATGAGTAAGCATTCACGATGCCAAGCCCTCGACACATGCTACGGAACTTGTCGTTATCGAATTGGCGGCCGTTATCAGAGACGATGGTTCTCGGAATTTCGAACCGGCAGATGATATTTTTTCACACGAAATTGATCACTTTCTGCTCGGTGATCTTTGGGACTGACTCGGCCTCAGCCCACTTGGTGAAATAGTCGACCACGACTATAGTAAACTTGACCTGTCCCTTCCCAGTGGGCAAGGGACCGATGATGTCGATCTCCCACTGAGTGAACAGCCATGGCCCACTCATGGGGGTCATTTCTTCTGTCGGTTGCCTCGGCACAGCAGCAAAACGCTGACACTTGTCGCACTTCCGAACAAATTCCTTGGAGTCTTGCTTGAGAGTTGGCCCATGAGTTCTCGGCTCTGGGGACCTGCCGGACGGTGCAGCTCTAGAATTTCTCGATCAATTTCCTCGCTTCTTCGAGGTAGGCGATCATTCTGACTTCCTTAGCTTCGTACTTTGAGGAGATATGGTTCACCACTAACTGTGAATCGCTGCGGACTTGCAGGGTCCGAACACCCAGGCTCGCTGCCAGTGTGAGCCCAGCCAGCAGCGCTTCGTATTCGGACTCATTGTTTGAAGCTTTGAACCCGAGCTTGATGGCATATTGGATCGTCGTTGAATCAGGCGCTACCAGGACGACACCGGCTCCTACTCCTTTAACGTTGGAGGATCCATCAACATAAAGGACCCACCCCGGATCTGATGCGGGCTCTTGATTGCTCAGCGGGGCGGGCGATGTCATCTCGACTTCCTTCCTGGCTTGCTCTTCGTCCGGAGTCGTAAACTCGGCGATGAAATCGGCTACGGCTTGTCCCTTGAGTGCCGTCCTGGGCCGGAACTAAATGTCAAACTCTCCGAGCTCTACAGCCCATTTGTTCATCCGGCCTGACACTTCGGGTCTCTGGAGGATCTGCCTCAGAAGGGAGTCCGATAGCATATTTATGGAGTGGGCCTAAAAGTACGGCCGTAGTCTTCTGGCTGAGACGACAAGGCAGAGCGCTAATTTTTCTAAGGATTGGTACCTCATTTCTGCTGGTACCATGACTTTACTTACATAGTAAATGAGATACTGCTTGGTTCCGACTTCTCGGATCAGAGCCGAGCTGACGGCTGAGGTCGAAACGGCGAGGTAGAGGAACAAGGGCTCTCCTTCTTCTGGCTTGGATAAGAGAGGCGGCGATCCCAAGTTCTGTTTCAACTGCTGGAAGGCTTTCTCACACTCTGGCGTCCATTCCGCCCTCTTGTAGCCCTTCAGCTGCTGGAAGAAAGGAAGGCATTTGTCTGTAGCCCTAGATATGAAACGTCTGAAAGCTGCGACTATTCCCGTGAGATACTGTATTTCCTTTAGAGTCCGAGGCGAGTTCATGTTCAGGAGGGCTTTGATCTTGTCTGGGTTCGCCTCGATACCCCGCTGGCTGACTTGGAAGCCCAAGAATTTTCCTGACTCAACCTCGAACATGCACTTGGCGGGGTTAAGCTTCATCTGGTATTCACGGAGGACGTTGAATATTTTTTCGAGATCAACAAGGTGGTCAGAGGCTTTGATACTCTTCATTAGCATGTCGTCCACATACACCTCCATGGTGTGTCCGATCTGTTTGGCGAACATCTGATTCACCAGTCTCTGATAAGTTGCCCCAGCATTTTTCAGGCCAAATGGCATGACCCGGTAACAGTAGAGTCCCCTGTCCGTGATAAAGGTGGTCTTCTGCCTATCTGGGGGATGCATGGCGATCTGGTTGTACCCGCAGTAGGCGTTCAGAAAGGAGAGTAACTTGTGTCGGGCCGTGCTGTCCACCAGTTGGTCGATCCGAGGTAGGGGGAAGCTGTCTTTGGGACACGCCTTATTCAGATCAGAGTAGTCTACGCAGACCCGCCACTTCCCGTTTGACTTCCTGACGAGCACGACATTTGCTATCCAGTCAGGGTAGTATACTTCTTATATGAAGCCCGCATCGAGCAGGACGGAGACCTCCTCGGCAATGGCTTCATATCGTTCGACATCGAACGACCTTATTTTTTGCTTAACTGGCCGGTGGTCTGGGTCCACGTTCAGCCTGTGGACTTGCACATCGGGTAAGATCCCCGACATATCTGCACGTGACCATGCGAATACGTCCCGGTGTTGTCTCAAGAAGGCCAATAACTCGTTCCTCCGCTCGGGATTCAATGATGATCCGAGCTGAAAAGTTTTGCTCGGATCTGATTCATCAAGCGACATTCTTATCAGATCTTCGATTGAGGAACTTTCTGTCAATCCTCGAGGTTCCAAGGCGTCCACTACGAGCGTTTGTTTGGCGGCCCCTTTCCTTACGACTATCACATAACACCTCCGGGCCTTACGTTAGTCGCCTCAGAGATAACCGATCCCACCTTCGGCTGGGAACTTCATCATCAGATAATAAGTTGAGATGACTGCCCTCATTGCATTGAGGGAGTGTCGGCCCAGAATCACGTTGTGGACTGATGGTACATTAACAACTAAAAAGTCAACCAAAAGCGTGAGTTGATGTTGCCCTTCTCCCGCTGTCACTGGGAGGGAGATGGCTCCTTCGGAGATGACTCTCTCTCCGGCAAAGCCGTGCAAGAGAGTCTTCACAGGTCGGAGCTTGGACCGTGGAATTCTCATCTTTTCAAACGCCTCAGAATACATTACGTTAGCTGAACTCCCAGTGTCGATTAAGATGCGGTACACTTTATGATTGGCTATGGTCATAGTGACCACAGCGCGTCGTCGTGCGGATGCTGGATCCCGCGTGCATCATCTTCTGTGAAAGTCAGGCTGCACGGAGCGACACAGAGTTCCTTACTGGGACGTTCCATTAGGTGAATGTGGTGTTCCGACTTGGAGCTCCAGGAATGGGCTTTCCGTGTCCTGTTCGAATCCCCTCCCCCAGCTGAGCCCCCGAAGATGGTGCGAATTTCGGCGGGCTCCTCTAGGGGGTTGTTCGACTGCTCTTGCCGCCGTTCTTCTCTTTGAGCGAATTTCTCCTTTTTGGCATAACGACGTAGATGTCCTTTACGGATGAAGGACTCAATCTCGTCCTTTAGATCCACACAGTCGTCCGTGTTGTGACCATGGTCCCGGTGGAAGCGGAAGAATTTTCGCTTGTCCCTGTGTTCTGGATCAGCCCTCATGCAAACCGTCCAATTGAGTAGCCTTTCTCCTCGGATGTCTAGCAGGATCTGCTCGGCGGATGTATTAAGTGGAGTGTAGGAACGAAATTTCCCTTTCGGCCTATGGCTCGGACGACGATCGCGAGAGGCACGGTCATCCGTCCCTTTGCTAGCCAGCTGGGAGTCTTCGTTCTGGGGTCTCTTTCCCTTGTTCGTCGAGTCAGATGCCTGTGTGCCCTTTTGGGCGTTGGTGAACTCCTCTGCGTTAGTGTACTTCTGAGCTTTCGCCATGAAGTCCGCTAGCGTTTTCGGTGGATTCTTTTCGATGGAGAAGGCAAACTTTCCTTCTTTCAGTCCACTCAGAATGGCGGCGAGGGTCATCTTATCATCGTAGTCCTCGACATGCAATTCTTCTTCGTTGAAGCAGGCGATGTAATCCTTCAACGACTCCTTTGGGATCTGCTTAATGGTAAGCAGGTGAGTGTTGGGCTTCCGACTTCTCTTACCACTTATGAATTGCGTAAGGAATAGTCGGCTCAGTTCCGCGAATGAACCCACGGAACCAGGCTTCAACTGACGATACCAGATCCGAGCGGACCCTGTGAGGGTGATAGAGAACCCCCTACACATCATTGCATCCGTTGCTGTCTGGATCTGCATCCAAGATCGATAGGACTCCAAGTGTTCGGATGAGTCCCCAGATCCCGTATACTGGATGACGGGAGGCATCCGAAACCTCTGCGGCATCACTTTAGCCATGATGGCCTAGTTGAAGGGAGGCTTGGTCTCTTCCATCATCGCCTGGATCGTGGTCGGAACTGTCGATTGTTCTTGCTTTTTCTCCAATATCAGGAACTTATCCTTAAGTTCCGCAAAGCGCGCTTCTCAAGGATTCTTGTTTTCAGCGACGACCTCTGGGGTATGTTCAGCCTCCGATATTCTCCCTTCTCTCCTCCGTTCTAACTGATGACGGAGGTCCGTGGGTGGCAGGGCGGATGTGGCTGAGTGGACGGTTGTCGGAGCCTGAGCAGGCTCGTTTCGTGCGGATGCCTCGCCACGTGCCGCAGGAAGATTTTGACCCGACTGCGGTACCCCTGAACGTTGGGGAACTTCAAGCCTCACACTACTCGGCACAGAGAGAGTTTCCACAAACAGCCCCACCGGTTCGAGAACGGGTTGTTCTTGAGCCGGGTGTAGTTCTGGCTCCTGCTGCTGTTTCATCTGGTTTATTTCGTCACGTAGGGCCTGGATCTCATTCTCCATGGCGCGGTACTTGTTCGACCGATTACGCGAACGCTGAGAAGGCCTTGGAGTGGACTTGGCATGAAGCGGTGATGACGACCGAGTCTGCTCATCAGATTGCGGCTGCACTACTGTAGCTTTCTTCTTCCTCGCCATTGCTTAGGGAAAATGAGAACCTAACTTCTAGTTTCAGGTTCCCACAGACGGTGCCAAAAAATGTTGATGCCAAAATCTGGTCAGCCCTCCCTCCTCGTCGATCACCACGTATGATCCCTGGAACCTGCACCAGGAAAGCAGGCAAAGGTGACCCTGGCTAAGCCGGGGGACCATCCGATGCCTAAGTCAGGACAAAGGAATCAGGGTCTGAGTAGAGTGTAGAGGAGAGCTCGCTTTTGCGTACCTGTAGATATGGTGTGATGTACTATTTATACTTGACTGTCGAGTGGTCCGGATTCGATAATCTCGGCACGATCAGGGGGATTCCCAGATCGTGGAGATACCCTCCGCAATCTATCGATCATGTAGCGTATCTGGCGGATTATGCGTATCTGCGAGCGAGGTTATCGGTCACGTTTGGTTATGGCAGTTTCCACGTTCAGCGAGTGGGATATGCACATCTGAACATGCGTTCGGCTTGGAACGTTCGCTCTGTTCGGATTGTATGCTCGGTTCGGAACGTCGTTCGCCTCAGAATGTGGGCTAGAGCAGAGCGGCTGTAACGTAGACGATCATTCGATCGGATCATAATCCGGAGTCCGACCTCAACCAAGTCGGCTGGTCGGATGGGTCGCGTCTTGAAACAGGTCGGGAGGGTCACGACTCGGCTCAGACTTGCCCTCGGAACAGCGTTGTATTGTGAGCTCAGATTTTTCATAACAATAATAATATTTTTAAGGTGTTTGAGTTGAGAGTCTTAAGTCTAAAACTCCTTCCTAATTTATTATTATTATTATTATTATTATTATTTATTTATCATCAATCAAGTTATTTCAAATTTATTAGAAATTATTCTACACCACATCTTTTCCACTAATGTGTCACTTCCATAGAGCATCTCAAACCCTATAAACGGTGGAGCCCACTTCCAAGATAGCCCAACAGAGGAATAAGGCAGGCAGGTCCACTCATCAGGCATGCAAGACACTTTCAACTTAAAGAACGTGTTTGGCCCACCCTTTTTAATGTTCGGATGTCTTACGAATGTGACGCGCTGGTCGTGAATGATGGTATTGGATGAAATCATCACACCTCTCTGTAACTTTTTTCCGGTCGCATGTTCAAGAATTCCTCCACTAGCCTCCGAGATCATCAATGTTTTTGCATGTTTCAATTACAAAGCGGGAAACTCGAACAAAAGAAAAATATTTTTTTAATATAAATAAAATATTTTTTATTTCCTTTTCAACACTAGTGGTAACAGTCTTGAACCTGATCCAGGACCCATTACCCTGTGGTCGGACATGACTCATTTAAAATTGATTAATTTCAAGCTCAACCCAATCCAATCCTTTTAATTGAAATTAATGCCGGGATGGACATGATGAGGTCCATCACCCGCTTCCTTAAGGGATAATTACCTCAAATCTAGGTAAGGAAAATAGAAATAATTTCTAATAAATTCAAAAATAAATTGATTGATGCTAAAAATGGAATTACATCCTTTAAATAGTGATCTTAAGCTAAGACAAAGTTTCATAATCAAACTCCAACTTAAAGGCCCTAGAAAGTACTTAATATAAATAGTAAACTTACTATTTATAAGTAGTCATGATTTCCATTGGGCTTTATGGTTTTTGGCAAAAATTAGTAAGTATCCAATTTGGCCCAACTATGTTATTCTCCAAATTTTTTTAGCCTTTTTCACGTTGGTCACGGCTCTTAAAATTTAAAGGATGAAGAGTTATGATTGAATTAAAACTTATTATAAATAATAAAAGCAAAAATAAAATGAATTTCAACCTTCAATCTAATGAAATCTAACAAATTCAGTGTGGGCAATCCAGAATAGTGGGTTGGTTGGCTTTTGTAGATTCTCCTACTCTAAAATATGATAAAAACTTGTTCTAGTTTGCCAGATATGATTGTTTTAAGATTCTAACTGTCCTAATCACTTTTGCTTCCAATCGCGCCTTCTCTGGTCCATCTTGCCCATAAAAGTGTCTGCAACCCCCTCTACATCAGAAATCAGGTTGACTCGCCCTGATACAGCCCAACCTGGGAAAACTCAACTCTGATTTAAGAATGGAAATATCAGGCTAAAGCTATGTCTTGCTCGGCCCAATTAAAAAATAAACATACATAAGTACCATACATATCTATTTATTCTTCTTTTACGTTCGTCTGCGTTTTGGTCAAGGTCAAGTCGGGTACCTTTCTAAGACCATCAAAAATTTGTAAGCCTAATATAAGCAGAGCGTGACCCATTTAATTAAATTCGTTGCATTTTCAAGCTTGAGCCCAACCCACTACCTATCCAATGGCCCTGTTGTGCAGTGACAACAGGCCCAGTGATTCATGGGCTAACCCAGACCATTGCAATCCTTACAATGGATGAGAGATGCTGAAACGAAATTCACAGAATACTTAAGCCTCTTTGATCATTTCACAATTTTCCTTCAAATATGAACACTCCTTTTTGTGTGTGTTGCGTTGATAGGATCTTTCAATTTTGAAGAATGTTTTTGTTGTCGGCCCAAAGATGGAAACGCACGCGTATATAAGAAGGTTTTGACTCTTAGGACCGGGATCAAAGGAATACAGCCCCACCCTCAAAATAGCAGTACATTGGTATGTATTGTAGCAAACCTCACGTGTTAGAGGTCGTATGCTCAATCCCTTATTGCAAGTATCATTCGATGAACCTGAGACCTCATTTTGAATCCAAGATCCAAATCGAACCCTAGCGGGGGTGGCTAACATGGAGTGTGTGTACTGACATGGGTGTGTACTAACAAGCTAACTCAAAAAAAAATAAAAAATCTAATATAAACTAACCTTAGACCTCATTTTTATTATTTTATTATTATTATTATTATTTTCAGGTTTTATAATATGAAAATGCGTCATTGAACCTTAAGGTGAGTTTGGAGATGAGGAACCGAAAAGTGATATAATAAATGATCTGATTATCATTTCCATCGAAATTGTTAGAAAATGGATATCATGTAAAAAGCTTTTAATGGAATGATAAATTAGATTTATTAGACAATGATCACCTGAATATTGGTGTCAGATATTGCTAACTACTAATAATTAAAATAATTATTTATCAAATTCACGTATTAAAATAGTCCAACTGCTTTTACTTTTAAAAACAATTACCATTTCCGCTTGGATTTTTGTGCACCCAAACATGCCCCAAACTTATTCAATGTGGTGGAAGTCCTCATTTTCGTCTCTAACATTATCAAATGAGACTTGATGTTCACTAATGACCATCCATGGTGGGGTCCACATGATTCATGCTGTGGAGTAGCATGATATTCCTGTTCCTACGCCATCATTCATGGATGTCAATTTTTAGTAAGTGGCCTATCCATAGTGGGTCCCAGAAGATGAACGGTGTGGATCATCCGATGCATGGTTGTATGTGGATGACTAAAACCCACCTCTTGTCCTAAAGGACCTATCCGCGGTGAAACTATAGTCCGTGGCCTGGACCAGGCGCTCCGCAATCAAGTGCATGGGGGTCTTAAAGACAACCCTCAAGCGCACTTTAGCAAGTAGCAAGTGGCCGAATGTAGGTTAATAACCGGGAGGGGATCCCGCTTACTCACAGACTTTTCATTTTCAATCACAAATAAAAGAAGACAGGATAAAGAAAAATCTCATACCTTTCATTTATCCAAAGCCAAAATTGGAAGTTTCTAGCCCTTCAATCTTTCATCCGTCGAATGTGGACCATGACACTGATTTCTTCTTGACTGTCTACTTATAGCCGCTAATCAAATGTTGGGGGTCTTAAAAGCAAGTAGGCTTCTGGGGAATCCCCCATCCACGGTGGGCCCATCAAATCAATGGTCCAGATCACCATCCAGGGACCACCCTACAGAAATTGGACACTTGGTAACTGGACATTTAATGAAGCTAGGACCCAATTTCCCTCTTATGCAAATCTCATACAGAGCTTTTAGGCTGGCAAAAGCAAATGGGAATTAGTACCCTCACATGACTTACTTTTCTTCATTTCAAAAGCGTGATGAAATGACTCATCTCTTATACAACTTTCCTTGTGTACCATGAAGCTCCTTATCCGTGCACCTCTCTGATCCAGAAGCATTTTCTGATAAAATACAATCTATAATCCAAACATGTGATATTCGATTCTCACTTTTCAAATAAAGCTGAGAAGGATATCTTCATAAACAAGTATCCGTTGTCTTCGGTTATTAGAGTTTTGATAGCCACACATTCACCTCTACATGTGGCCACACGTGACAATGTGGCATTGCCGCATTGTGATGGACATCCATGCCGTGTCATGTGGGTCCTTCATTTTGATGGTCCATCCTGATAATTAGGCCAATCAACTCATCAGGCAGGCTACAAGCATACATCAGATGCAAACATTGGAGATTTTTTACATGCTTTGCATGCATGATGAACCAACCTCCCTGATTTTTAGGTCAGGACGTGTGCACAGAGGGCCCACCTGATGCATGGCACGGATGTCATACACGTGTTTTATATTGCCATGTTCTGCGGCATGTGAGCTTAAGAAAGCTCTTGTATTATTATTTAGTAAAAAGGGATTTGCGATTTGTCTTATGGCATTGTTGTTTGTTTTGTTGGAAATGATGAGGAAATTTTTGCAGGCATAAAAGTGCTGATGTGATGTTTCTGGAAACCTCCTCATGAAAAGCGGCCACAAAGCATTGTGTGGGGCGACCATGACATGTGCATGACATCTAAACCATCCATCATATGAACCTCCTCATCATATCCTCGGTGCTCAAAAATCAGGTTACTTAAAAATTTGGGTGGGACACACCACAGGAAACAGTTGGGATGGTAATGACAATCATAAATCATTCCAAATTGGGGGGGGGGGGGGGGGGGGGGGGGGGGGGGGGGCTAACAGTGCATGTACTGACAGTTGGTGTGTACTATTAAGCTAACCAAAAAAAAAAAAAAAATCATTCCAAATTGATTAGGACCCATCTTGAATTTTTTTTATTATTATTTTTTGGTCCGTTAAAATCCATTTGGAAGATCCACCCCACAAGGACGAATGAGCACCAAAAAATAGGCCATTACAAAGCTCAGATGAGCCACACAACTTGATTTTAGAGGTTTCGGGCATGGCTCAATTGAGTTCTGGATTAGCCTGATTTTTGGATGTCAAGGAGAAAATGATCAACCCACGATGATGAACGGATTGGATGTCATGAAAACACCATGGTTTCACATATCAGGTTAGCTTTCCTGCCTCATTAAAAAAAATAAAATTTAACATATTGTAAGCTGCAAGTGCTCAGGTGGAAATGCCAGCTTCACCTCATACCATTTGCATTGTGATAATGTAGATATATTTAAGGAGATATGCTTATCTCCAACTTTGTATACCTACTTTCACAAATCAATGGTACATATTCCATGACCTATATATTTAAATCACATATTAACATAGTTCTAGTACCATAAGGCATCTACGTTGAATTCTAAGATCTATGCAATTAAGATTGAAGATTTTCACCTCAAAACTTGACATAGTGATGGGTGTGATGAGGTTGATCACTTATTTACTCAAGGGGATAAGTAATCTGAATCCACATAGCTTTTCTAGACTCCTCGTAGACATATCTTAAATTCATCAGAGAAAATAAGAAGATAGAAATAAATTTAGAAAATTCAAAATTTCATTATTTAATAATAAAATGAAATTTACAATCCTTCAAATAGTGATACTAAACTTTGGAAGAAGTTATAAATTTACTATTTATAGTAAGCGTCCTATTTGGCTTAACCATGTTATTCTCATAATTTTTTTAAGAACTTTTCATGTTGGACACAACTCCTAACAGTCTAATGATTAAGTGTTATAATCAAATTAAAAAACTTATTATTAATAGTAAAAACTAAAATAAAATGGATTTTCAACCATCGATATGATCGAATCTCACAAATTCAGTGGGGGTAACCTCACACAGCCAGGTTGATTGGATAAAGTAGCTTTTCTGATGTAGAACGTGTCACAGAGATATTTCCAACACGGTTGAGCCACAAGGAGATGGACCGTGAATTGACCATAACTTTTGATCCGGGTATCGTTATGGGATGTACAACCTATCAATCTTTACTGAAACGGGCCATACGAGGTGAATCGACCCACTAGGTGGGTCGCATCTGTCCGTTTCATCAGAAAACGCGCGCTTTCAGCTTAAAAATAAATTTTTAGAAAAATTTTACTATTTTTAGTAATTCCGATTTTTTAATCTTTTACTAGGATTCTTCTAGAGAAAGTTTATTTGTAATTTTTATTTTTAGAAATTAGGCCTTAGAAGAGTTTTATTAGAATTAGGATTTGTGTTAGAGTTAGAATTTTGCTATTTTTGGTAATTACGAATTTTAGTTTTTTTTTTTTTTCTATATTAATGGTGTAAGGAGACACATTAAGGAATAATCAATCATTCATCAATTAATTTCAAATTTATTAGAATTTATTTCTATTTTCCTGCTTTCTTTCCTCATGGATTCGAGAAGTCTCTGTGAGGAGTCTATAGAAGCTCCATGGATTCGGAGTAGTTATCCTTGAGGAAGACGGTGATCAACCTCATCACGTTCATCCCTGTGTCAATTTGGTATCAGAGCGAGGTTTTTCCTTGGGCCGATGACAAACAACGAAGGTATGAATCAAAATCCTTTAGACGGTGATCCAGGGATTCGTGTAAGGAGACACATTAGGGAATAATCAATCATTCATCAATTAATTTTGAATTTATTAGAATTTATTTCTATTTTCCTGCTTTCTTTCCTCATGGATTCGAGAAGTCTCTGTGAGGAGTCCATAGAAGCTTCGTGGATTCGGAGTAGTTATCCTTGAGGAAGACGGTGATCAACCTCATCACGTTCATCCCTGTGTCAATTTGGTATCAGAACGAGGTTTTCCCTTGGGCCGATGACAAACAACGAAGGTATGAATCAAAATCCTTTGGACGGTGATCCAGGGATTCGTTATCTTTTGGAAAGAATGGAAGTTTTCCATCGGGAGAGTCAATTGACCATGCAAGGGCTGCAGACAACCCTCAATCGTATCGCGGATGCGCTACTTTTGCCCCGAGCCCTAGGCGGTGCTCCACTACTTATGGTCGCTCCACCACCCTTGGTGGCTCCATCACCCGTGGTTGCTGTAAGACACAACTCCAATTTCTGCAAGGCACCATCAGATGATGGTAAATCATAGGCCACCACTTCGATTATGAGGAAGCCGTTATACATGCCAAATGTAGAAATAGAATTACAGAGAGACAACATCTTTCGAACAAGGTGCACTGCATATAAAAAAGTCTGTAATGTGATCATCGATGTCAGGAGCAATAATAATTTCGTGTTGAAAATAATGGTGAAAAAGCTACAACTGAAAAGAGAAAGACACACATCTCTATACGGGATTGGATGGATTAAAGAGATTAACAAAACAGAGGTAACTGAACGATGTTGTATATCTTTTTTCATTGGTAAATATTATAAGGATAAAGTAATGTGTGACGTGGTCGACATGAAAACTTGTCACATGTTACTTGGTTAACCCTGATAAAATAATATTAATGCTACATATATGGATCGGGATAACCTATTTATCTTCTTTATTAAAGATGGGAAAAAAATTATCCTCGCCCCTATGAGAAGGGAGACCCAACCTAAGACTTCTAAAGTTGAGGAACAGTCTTTCACAACTGAACGGACTTTTGTTAAACAATCTGAGAAAACAAGAGGTGTATATCCATCAGTTGAAAAGAAAGAATATATGAAGTCTGTGAATATCCTAGAAGATTTGAAGCCAATGTTGTAGGAGTTCAAAGAGATTGTGCTCGATGAACCCCCTAATAAATTGCCTCCCATACGAGATATACAAAATTACGTTGATCCCATCTCAGAGAGAAGTCCGCCTAATTGCCCACATTATCAGAAAAATATGAGATCTTAAAGACAAATGTGAAGGAACTAACCAATATCAGTCAAGTCAAGGAAAGTATGAGTACATGTATTATGTCAAATGTGAAAGAACTGATCAATATTAGTCAAGTCAAGGAAAGCACGAGTACATGTATTGTGTCAGCTCAAGAGCTTAATGTTAAGGATTAAAAAAGGGCTAATGAACATCGACGTCAGAAGTTATCTCAGACTCATGTGCCAAGTCTCTTGCGTAACTCGAGGATGAGTTTTTTTCAAGTGAAGGGGTCTGATGTAGAATGTGTCACAGAGATATTCCCAGCACGGTTGAGCCACAAGGAGATGGACCGTGAATTGACCATAACTTTTGATCCGGGTATCGTTACGGGCATATAACCTATCAATCTTTACTGAAATGGGCCATCCGAGGTGAACTGACCCACAAGGCGGGTCGCATCTGTCCGTTTCATCAGAAAACGCGCGCTTTCAGCTTAAAAATGAATTTTTAGAAAAATTTTACTATTTTTAGTAATTCCGATTTTTTAATCTTTTTAGAGTTTTAGATTTTCTTTCCTTTTAGAAATAACTTTTAATTATACTAGGACTCTTCTAGAGAAAGTTTATTTGTAATTTTTATTTTTAGAAATTAGGCCTTAGAAGAGTTTTATTATAATTAGGATTTGTGTTAGAGTTAGAATTTTGCTATTTTTGATAATTACGAATTTTAATTTTTTTTTTCTATATTAATGGTGTAAGGAGACACATTAGGGAATAATCAATCATTCATCAATTAATTTCGAATTTATTAGAATTTATTGCTATTTTCCTGCTTTCTTTCCTCGTGGATTCGAGAAGTCTCTGTGAGGAGTCCAGAGAAGCTCCGTGGATTTAGAGTAGTTATCCTTGAGGAAGACGGTGATCAACCTCATCACGTTCATCCCTGCGTCAATTTTAAAAAATGGCTCCCAAGAAATTTTCAACGGTAGACATCGACGTTCAGTTTACATTGTTTTATGTAATATGGTCCACTTGATCTTTGAATATTTTTTATTTTGGACTAAAACTCTAAAATTACCTAGTAAAATGGATATACATAGTGACGCAGGGATGAATGTGATGAGGTCGATCACCGTTTTTCTCAAGGATACCTACTCCGAATCCATGTAGCTTCTCTGGACTCCTCACAGAGACTTCTCGAATCCACAAGGAAAGAAGACAAGAAAATAGAAATAAATTCTAATAAATTCAAAATTAATTGATGATTCTCTAATGTGTCTCCTTACACCATTAATATAGAAAAAAAATAAACTAAAATTTGTAATTACCAAAAATAACAAAATTCTAACTCTAACACAAATCCTAATTCTAATAAAACTTTTCTAAGGCCTAATTTCTAAAAATAAAAATTACAAATAAACTTTCTCTAGAAGAGTCTTAGTATAACTAAAAGTTATTTCTAAAAGGAAAGAAAATCTAAAACTCTAAAAATATTAAAAAATTAAAATTACTAAAAATAGTAAAATTTTTCTAAAAATTCATTTTTGAGCTGAAAGCGCGCGTTTTCTGATGAAATGGACAGATGCGACCCACTTTGTGAGTCGGTTCACCTCAGATGGCCCGTTTCAGTAAAGATTGATAGGTTGTACGCCTCGTAACGATACCCGGATCAAAAGTTATGCTCAATTCACGATCTATCTCCTTGTGGCTTAACCATGCTGGGAATATCTCTGTGACACGTTCTACATCACTTTCGTATACTAAAATCATATATAGTACGCCAAGTAACTTATTCCAATTTGCAAGATACATATGTTGTAAGGTTTTGACAGCTGGGATCACCTTTACCTTTGACCGGACCTTTTGTGATCCATCTTGGACATGAAAATGCTCACGTCGCACTCTATATCAAAACTCCTCAATAATTGTGCTTTTACCAAATAGTGTCTTCATTAATTGAAATTTCCCAAGGCACGATAACAAGATGACAAGATGAACCAAAATTTTGGAAGATCTCATCATAAGGTGGGCCACTCCATCCAATCATAAGATGGGCCACATCATATTATTATAAAACAACCTACGGCGTCCAAAAATTTCAAATTCAAATGTAGCTCAGCTCCAGGTTTAATGCAATACTTTTAGATCATCCAGTCAGTGGGATACATATTTTGGACGGGCGGGACATCACACATGCAACTATATTAATTTTTTAAAGAAAAAAATAATGAGTTGTCCACAATAACGACTTTTGCCATGGGGAAGAAATGAATGGCATCATTGTTCAATTAGTTTTCCTATTGTATATTAATTGAATGCATTTACCATTCCTATCTTATTATTAAATTTATAAATCTTAAGAGGGTCAATTATTTGAGTCTCCTTAGCTTTTATTTTTTATTTTTATTTTTCATTTTCTCAATTAGCTTGTTAGTACACACCGATATCAGTACACACACTCTATGTTAGCCACCCCTGCTAGGGATCCATACCAAGACCTCAAGTGTTGAAACGAGCTATCTCCACTCAGTTTGCCAGTTGCGCTATGGATCGATACCAAGACCTCAAGTGTTGAAACGACATTCAATAGTGTCGTGCATTTTAAGTTAAGGTTTATATCATTAGGTTTGCTATAACGTTGGTACATGCGCATATATATATATATATATATATATATATATATATATATACACACACACGCTATGCGCTCGAGCTCACGTCCCATGTGGTCGAGCTATGTGGGCCCCACTGTGATGCGTTTTGAACATCTACTCCATCAGTCAGATGCACCATTCCATCTTGGATCTAGATCTCAAAAATCAAGTCAATCCGTGACTCTTGTGGGCCACACCACATACAGTAGTAGAGAGGGGGACGTACACCATTAAAACATTCATAATCATTTTTTGGGTCCCACCAAGATGTGGTTTGTAAATCCAACCCATCCATTATGTGTGTTCCACTAGAATTAGGGGTCATACCAAGTTTTAGTAGCATTCAAGACTCAGGTGGGCCCCACCAAGTGCTTTATATGTTTTAACAGTGTCTTCACATGATTTTAGATGGTATGGCCCACCTGAGTTCCGTATACGGCTGATTTTTGATATTTTATTATTTAAAGGGGAACCATCAAATGCACGGTGTTGATGGTCAACATGCATCACGGTGGGCCCCACACAGCTCGACCTCAGGATAAGCTTATCGTGAGCTGGAGCACATAGTACCTTTTTCATATATATATATATATATATATATATATATATATATATATATGCCCACACAGCTCGACCTCAGGATAAGCTTATCGTGAGCTCGAGCACATAGTACCTTTTTCATATATATATATATATATATATATATATATATATATATATATATAGCCAGTATAACCTTGTAAGCTCTTTGTTATTAATTTTCAATTAAATATCATTTCATTGGATAAGCATTTCAGCTGAATCTGTGACTTAATTTTTGAGATTTGAGGGAGATTTTCCTAGTTTGTGCAACTGAACAATTCAAATATTGATGACTAGGTGATGTAGGGATGAAACGTGATGAGGTCAAGCACCGTCTTCCTAAGGAGATAACTATTTCGAATCTATAGAATTTCTCTGGACTCTTTACAAAGGCTTCTCGAATCCACGAGAAAGAAAACAAAAAAAATAGAAAATAAATTTTATAAAATTCAAAATTGATTACTGAATGAATTAAATGAGTTCACAACTCTTTAAATAGAGATATCAAATAATGAGAGAGAAATTAGAAGCAAACTACAACTAAAACTCCTAGAATTTGTAACTTACTATAAAGAGGAAAATGTCCACTGGTGCGCAAGGTTTTCGGCAAAAAATAGGATGCGTTGGGCGCAACTACTAAAGCCCAACGGTCGCAAATCCGACTTGTGCAACCTGGCGTAGTGGGGTTGGTTGATAAAGTAGCTCATTCTACCTCAAAATCATATATTTTACACCAAAATCATATATTTTACGTTCGATAAATCATTTCAAATTGTGAGATGCGCTCGATCTAAGGTCTGATGGTTTGGATCACTTCTGTCATCAATCGGGCTTTTTTTAATCCATCCTAACCATGAAACTGTCCGCAACTTGCTCTACATCACTAGGAGAGGAAATAAAAACTAAAGAAATATATTCATGCACGACATTTGTTAGGAAATTCAACTTTGGCCGGCAGTTCATAGCCTAACCCCTGTTCTCTACGGCAATTCATCAAGCACATGCTAGCAGTCTAGCACAAACGCGCTGCTTGTTTAACATGTAAAGGGTCTTGCAATCTAGGGAATTTTTGGTCAATTGGCCATCTACCGTGAGTGGTATCATATCAACGTCTTCTGATCACTACTTAAACCACGTGCCCCACTTTTGTAAAAAGAAAAAAAAAAAGTGGATTTTAGGGTTACTCCGTAGTCAACTAAGACTAATGAAAATCTACGGCTCCAAATCGATTCGCCATATGAGCTGTGGGGTGTCAATGGGCTGGGCTCAGGCCTGCCAAAATCAGAAATTTGAACAGGCCCGGCCCGAACAATTCAATATCCGGTCAAGACCGACCTCAGGCCCGATCGTTGACAGCCCTTGCTTTATAAAAGACAAAAATTTTGATACTCTTGCAGAATGTGATCGATGATATGCAGACACTTAGAAATTGCGTACATGGGCATACAATTAATTAAACTAAACTGTTCAGATTATGGGCACCACTTTAGATGTATCATAAACCAAAAATTAAACTAGTTTGACCACATGACTATTGGATCTGTGGACATTTATTGTACGGCTGTAAGTAAAAAATCCAATGGCTATATTTCAGCAAACAAATTCCAGACGAATGAGAGGACAGGCATGTTCAGCCGATTTGATCTTGGGACTAATTCATCCACTGTGACTTCCCCGGTTGGGCCAGTTTGATACCCCCATCCATAGCTCAAAGTGGTAGACTTAGCGAAGAAACCTTTGCTTCAACACGAGTGTGCACTAACAAGCTAACCCAAAAAAAAAAAAAAAAAAAAAAAAGTCAGTTTAATCTTACTTAATGCATGCCACGTGTATAAATTTTGAATGCTTGTGTGTCACGCGTCACACCCTATCAAAGTGAGAAATTACTAGTTTTTGGTATATGGAATTGAGTTGAAAGTTGGGCGGGTTCAACTTCCAACTCAGTTGGGCAAGATAAATTGGGTTCGGTCTAAGGCTATACAAACACCAATCCAATAAAACTTGAGCCGGGTTGGTGTCTAAGGTTGCTCGATTCAACCCAATCAATATATAAGTTTCATATAGATTTTAATCGATTGTGGATTGTATTATAATTGATTATGAATTGTCTGGTGAATGGTCCACCGCTTAAAAGATAATAATGATAGGATGATCCTAACCCTTAAAGCAGAAGAGTTTTGTCCGTACAACGTGGAGCAGGATTTGGGCCAGGGTTTTCTGGTGGGACCTCTTTGAGCTACGGACGCTCCACTTAGACCACCTGATGAACAATCCAGATTTCATCTGCACAATGAATTGTAACATCCGAGACTTAGGAATCTCACGTACATGCCACATGTGCCAGCATTTCACAATAGGTCTAAGATCCAATCCAACCATTGGGGAGGATACACTATCCAATATTAATCAAGCTGATCCACCGGTCAGGTGAACCACAATTTGCACCCATTCTGCAGGTGTCCACTGAGCCAAAAGCTCTTTAGGGGTCGTTTGGCACCTCTTAAAATCATGAATTTTAGACAATTGGATATTGAAATTTAGGATTTGTAAAAGTGTGGTTGTTTGACACCCTTGAAAATTTGAATTTTATAGGTTCAGAGTGATTCAAATCACAATTTCCATCCTTCTACAAAATTTAGGTAGATCCCTAACTTGCAAATATTCACAATTAGAGGGTCATTTCCATGGTTTTTACTATCTTTGTTTTTTTTTTCTAAGGCATTCACATTCATTCATAATATAGAAGAAATTTTATACCTAATCAAAAGAACACATACGATCTTGCTTCAATTATGAAATTAGCAAGCACGTTTATAAGCCATAAGGCTGAGGTTACCTTATAACAGGCATAGTGCTAGAAATTCAAGAGTCTGAATCCATTCTTCCAATCATAAAGTTTAAAATTCATGATTTTGAAAATGCATGTTTCAAATAAGAACTAAAAATTCGGGAATTCACATACATGATTAGAAATTCCAGATCTCAATTCCATACTTCCAAACGAGCCCATCTTAAGCAATAGTCCAGGCCACAGCACAAAACTCTCACTGAACAATCGGTCCTAGCCACGAGTCAAGTTGGCCTTCTTTTTTAGGGTCTGGGTTGATGGTCATACGTACTGATTGAACAAGAGATTAGCAGCATAAACTCCATTGTTGAACAGATAATTTTATGGCATCATCCCAAAATCGAAGTAGATCCGATTATCAGGTGAGCCATGCCATAGGCAATAGTGGTGATTGAACTCCCTACCGTTAAAAATTTGTTAGGGTAGACTTTAATGTTTCCATAGTGTATATTGTACACCCAAGCTGTTGATAATGTTACATGAGCCTAGATGAAGGAAAAATAAAAAAGTATCATGAGCTCCATCTGAAACTTTTGTGGCTATTATTAGTTAATCACCAGTCTTTCCACCTAATAATTGAAACTGCTTTATTTTTGAATTAATGCCCTAAAATGATCTGAAAACATAAGTGAACGCATAGATGCAGATTAGATACATCAAGGTGGGCCCCACAGTACCATCCTACGTGCATCCAGGGTCTCACCTAATCCGCTACACATAAAAACAATGGATTGCTGATTCCAGGTCTCACCTGACCACCATTTTTTTTTTTTTTTTCCGATGATTTTAGGGAACTATCTTAAAAAGAGAAATTTAGGACTACACCTTTTATTCAGCTGTTTTTATGAAAGTAGACAAACTTTGTTTTGCAACTTAGACCTGCTCGTACCTAGAGCGAATTTGAGGACGTAAATACCCGTCCCTTTAGAAGACGAGCGCTGACGCTCCTCCAGCCGAGAGTTGTACGAACGGCTCAAAAGAGATCAAAGTTTCATGGCCCCACAGCTATGTATTTATTATATCCACAACATTATTCCATATTTTGAGATCATTTCGGAGCATTATTCAAAAAAAAAAAAAAAAAATCATATCCAAAGATCAACTGGACCACACCACAAAGAGTAGCAAGAAAACTGATTTTCACGGTTAAAAATTTTGTAGGGCCCACCATAACATTTATTTTCCATCCAATCTATTCACGAGGTCACAAAGGCCTGGATGAAGAGGGAAAAAAAAGTTTTCATAATGATCCAAAACTTTCGTAACCCCTAAAAGGATTTCAATGGTAGATGTTCAGTTCCTGCCTTTTATAATGTGGTCCACTTGATAGTTAGATCTATCTTATTTTTCGTCTCAAGCCTTAATATGAGCTCTTCAAATAGATGGACGGTTTGGATATAACACAGACATCATGATAGGACCCACAAAAGCAACATAACAAAAAAAAAAAAAAAAAGATGGCCGCGGCGCTGCCTGTCCACTACTGTTGTAGCAACGGTTATAATTCATATCTAAATTGTATCGAAAATTTCAAAATTTTAAGGTAAACTCGCTGGACAGTTCTGAACTTTTTTGATAATATCGACAGATCGTCGATATATCGACGTAATTATAGCTATGGTTATAATCCGTAGCTAAAGTGTATCAAAAATTGTTATATATGACTAACGTCGATAATATCGATGATATGTAGATAATATCTACAACTTATGTCGATAATATCTACGATATGTAGATAATATCGACGTTTGCATCTTTTGCAAATTTTATTTTTATTTTTTATTTTTTGTTTTGTTTTTGTTTTCGTTTGGGTCAGCTTGTTGTACCACCCATGTCAGTACACACCCTCCATGTTAGCCATCCCCACTAGGGATCGATACGAGTATAGGTTATAGGTTTAGGTTATAAGTGTAGGTTATGAGTTTCGGTTATAAGTATTGGTTATAGGTTAAGGTTTAGAGAACTGAGAATAGGTTAAGATTTATGTTTAGGAAATTAGGTTCGAGACCGAGTTTAGGTTTGAGTTTTCAAGTTTATGTTTAGGTTAAGGAGTTGATATTAGGATTAGGTGTAGGTTTAGGTTTAGGGATTTCAGAATACATTTAGGTTTTAGGTTTAGGTTATAAGTGTCGGTTATATGTCAAGGTTTAAGGAACTGAAAATATGTTAAGGTTTAGGTTTAGGAAATCGAGTTCGAGACCGGATTTAGGTTTAGGTTTTCAAGTTTAGATTTAGATTAAGGAGTTGATATTAGGAGTAGGTGTAGGTTTAGGTTTAGGGATTTGAGAATACATTTAGGTTTTAGGTTTAAGTTTAGGTTATAAGTATCGGTTATATGTTAAGGTTTAGAGAAATGAGAATAGGTTAAGGTTTAGGTTTAGAAAATTGGGTTTGAGATCGGGTTTATGTTTGGGTTTTCAAGTTTAGGTTTAGGTTAAGGAGTTGATATTAGGATTAGGTGTAGGTTTAGGTTTAGGGATTTGAGAATACATTTAGGTTTTAGGTTATAAGTGTATGTTATAGGTTTAGGTTTAAGTTAGGTTATAGGTTAAGGTTTAGGGAATTGAGAATAGGTTAAGGTTTAGATTTAGGGATTTGAGAATACATTTAGGTTTTAGGTTACAAGTGTACGATATAGGTTTTGGTTTAAGTTAAATTATAGGTTAAGGTTTAAGTTTAGGGATTTGAGAATACATTTAGCTTTTAGGTTTAGGTTTAAGTTTTAGATTTAGGTTTAGGTTTAAGTTTTGAGCGGGGCCAAACATGAAATTGAGTGGTGGTAAACTAGAAAATCAGCGGAGCGAATATGAAATTGAGTGGGGCAAACTAAAAATTGAGTAGGGGAAACATGAAAAATGAGTGTTACTTGTTTAATTTTGTGATGCTATCTATCATGCCAATGAGCGAGGGAAACATTATCAGTTTGAGTGGGGCACACATGAAATTAAGCAGGACAACCTGAAAATTGAGCAGGTCAAAATAGAAATTCAGTGGGGCAAACAAGAAATTCAGCAGGAGTAACAAGAAATTGAACTGGGCAAACTAGGAAACGAGCGGAGTAAGTATGAAATTGAGTGGGACAAACTAGGAAATGAGCGGGGTAAGCATGAAATTAATCGGGGCAAACTAAGAAATGAGCGGGTCAAGCATAAAATTGAGCCGGGCAAACATAAAATTGAGCAGGGTAGACTAGAAAATGAGTGGGAGAAACTTGAATTTTGAGTAGGGGAAACTTGAATTTTGAGCAGGACAAACTACAAAATCAGCGGGGCAAACTAGAAAATCAACGAGACAAATATGAAATTGAGTGGAGGAAACATGAAATTCAGCGAGGAAAACTTGAATTTAAGTGGGGCAAACTATAAAATCAGCAGGGCAAACTAGAAAATCAACGAGGCAAACATGAAATTGAGCAGGGAAAACATGAAATTTAGCGGGGCAAACTAGAAAATCATTATGCCCACTGTGTTCGGTGCTCTGTGGGCCCCATCATGATGTATGTGTTTCATCCATGTCGTCCATCTATTTTTATAGATCATTTTCTAATATTATATAAAAAATATGATATATCCTGATCTCAATTGGACCACATTACACGAAATAGTGTTTCATGAACATCGACCATTAAAAACTTTTTGGGGATCATAAAAGTATTGGATCAAGATAATCTTTATTTTTAGACTTCATCTGGGTCTTTATGACCTAATAAACAGATTTGATTTCAGATAAACAGTATAGTGGGCCTCAGGAGGATTTAAATGATGGATATCCAATCACTATTGTTTTCCTGTAGCGTGGTACATCTGAGATTTATATCCCTCTTATTTTTAGGTTGAAGCCCTGAAATGATCTTTACAAATGGATGAACGAAATGGATGAAACACATACATCATGGTGGGGCCCATAGAGCACTGACCACTAGCCATGAGGCTGGTGTCAGGGGGAGTAGCCAATCCGTTTCCTATACTATATACATTCAATGTGGGCCCCACTGATGCATGATTTCTTCCCTGGACTGACCATTTTCGGAAGAAGACAAAATGCTGATAAGGGATGCCCACAAAATGAGTTTTTTTCATCTTTCTCGTGGAACCGGAGGATGGAAATGGAGGTGAAATCAACGTGAAAGCAGCAGTGGAAAGGGAGATGAAAATCAAACAGTGAAAAGGGAGAGGAAAAGTGGATAACAGTGAAAAAGAGGGGTATTTTCATCTTGGAATTGGGTCTCCACACGTGGAGGTCTAAGTTACAAAAGTAAGTTTATATTCTTTCATAAAAACAGTTGGATAAAAGGTGGGCAAACTAGATTTTAACAGTGAAGTCAATTTCATGTTTGCCCCGCTCAATTTCTAGTTTGCCCCACTCAAATTAGAAATTGAGCTGGGCAAACTGAAAATTGAGCGGGGCAAACTATTTATATATATGCTATGTTGCTTTTGTGGGTCCCATCCTGAGGTCTGTATTATATCCAAACCGTCCATCTATTTGGTGAGCTCATATTAAGGGTTGAAACGAAAAATAAGATAGATCTAACTATCAAGTGGACCACACTGTAAAAGGCAGTGGGGAATTGAACGTCTACCATTGAAACCCTTTTAGGGGTTATAGAAGTTTTGGATCATTATGAAATTTATTTTTTCTCTTCATCTAAGTCTTTTTGACCCTATGAATGAACTTAGACTGAGAGGATTTCTCACAAACATCACAGTGGGGCCCCTAAAGGTTTCTAATGGTTGACGCTCATTCAACACTGTTTCCTGTAATGTGGTACACTTGAGATTTGGATATATCTCATTTTTGGTCTCATACCATAAAATGATCTGAAAAAAATATATGGACGGCATGGATGAAAAGCACACATCAAGGTGGGGCCCACATATCACCGACCATCTGCCATTGGCTGGTGGCAGGCAGAGTACCCAATCCGTTTCCTTGAAAGGAGGGGTATTTTCGTCCTGAAATTTGAAATCCGTACGTGCGTATCTAAGTTGCAAAACAAAGTTTGTATTCCTCCATAAAAACAGTTGGTTAAAAGGTGGGGTTCACAGTCCTAAATTTCTCTCTTAAAAATGAAGCAGATCCAATTAGGTAGACCATACCATAGGAAAGAGCGGTGATTAACCAATATTGGGCTACAAAAGTTTTGATATTTGTGCATCCAAGTCTTTGTGACCTTATCAACAGTTTTGATGAAACATAAACATTCTGGTGGCCCTCATAAAGCTTTTAATGATGTGGATTTAATAATAATTATTTCATGTGGTGTGGTCTGCATAAGATTTAGATGCGCTGCATCTTTGGGATTATCTCCTAAAATAAGCTGTCAAAATGGATGGACAGTGTGGATATAAGAGGTACATACATCAAAGTGGTCCTACAGTTAGGGATCCACCGACTTGGGTGGATAAGGGAATCCACGGAAACCACGATTCGGATTGTGTACTGACGCTGCCAATGGCCACGTCTACCAAACGGTGCTATGTAAGCCCATCCATGATGTATATTTTTATCCGTGTCGTTCATTTATTTTTCAAGATCATTATAGGGCATGATCCTGAGAGTTTCCGGTGGACTACATCAAAGGAAAATAGTGGTGATTGAGTTGCATTAGTTTTGTCATTTTAAAAAATACAGCGCGCAGGATATTTAATGGTGCAAACTTGAGAGTTTTACTTTAAATATTTTAAAAGCTTGTGTTTATACTGAAATTATACTGAAAATATTTTAAATGATTTCTTACTTTTAACTCTTAAAATTTTAATTTCGAGAATGAAATTTGTCAGGCATTAAGATGGTTTTTAAATCGTCATGACCCGTGTAGTTTTGTATCGCAGCGCATTCTAAGGTTGGCTGAGGAGGTGAACGGTCTGAGTTCACAAACCATAAGTACACGTGTGCTGTGAAAGGTAATGGCAATGAACTAAACTGACACACATTGTGGCCTCTTCTATTGTAAAGATAGTTAAAATTGATTATGACTATGAAAGCAGTTCCTCTCTTCCATGGGACATTCCTTTCCCTTCATGAAGCAAGCATGTACTTCCTAATGGTAAGCCGAAAGCTCAATACTGCATATGTTATTATTACTGTTCATTTTATTTCTACACATTCGGCCTGGACAATTATCCTCTCCATCCACCATCAGGCCCACAAAATGAATGACCTGGATCTCATGCATGCACACAAGGAGTGTGGTGGAGAAGTAGAAGCGTCCTTGCAAGAGAAAAGGCAAAGTAGATGCTTGCTTCATGAGAGGGAAAGGAATGTCCTACGGAAGAAAGGAACTGCTTTCATAATCAAAATCAATTTTAGCTATCTTTACAAAAGAAGAGGCCATAATGTGTGTTAGTTTAGTTCATTGCCATCACCTTTCACTTCATCTATCCATGTGAATTATTATGATTGATGAATGGAAATGTTTAAACTGATCATCATGCTAAACTAGGAAGTGGATAAACTGATTAAGGCATGTTTGGATTATCGGTATTGGTCACTTAGGCCTCATCTCAACAATTCTAGCCTAAGAGTATTGGACAACATCCATGATCCTTGTGATCATCCAGCTTATAAGGGTCCATACTTTGTTAATTGTTAGACAGATTATATACGGTGATCCATGTGGCTTAGTTCATCCACTTAGGGGTGATTGGATAGGGTGGGGTCCCAGTTTCTAGGACAAGTGATGTAGAAAGGGTCGCGGACAACTTCATGGCTAAGATGGATAAAGGCCCGGTCGACGACAAAAGTGATCCGGACCATCGGACTTTAAATCGGGCATATCTCGCAATTTGGAATGAGTTATTAATGTAAAATATATGATTTGGGGGTAAAATGAACTACAGTTTTGTCATTCTATTTGTGCATGGAATGTGGATGTGAATGAATGCAAACTTATTTACAGAAAAGAATAGTTATAAATAGGTTCGATCCTTAAAAGTGATATAAATGATGGTTTCTAGTATGGACAAATAGTATCATCACTTTGAGGTTGATGTACCTATAATGACATTATTCTGGACTTTGAGCCAGGAATCCATGATAAAAGTTTGACCTGAAAATGATAAGAGACATTTGTCTCTAATTTCAGAGTATCTTAATATACACAACATGAGATTGTGTGTGTGTGTGTGTGTGTGTGTGTGTGTGTGTGTGTGTGTGTGTGTGTGTGTTTGTCTCTCAAAACCACATTTACGATTCTAATTAGTGAGGGAATAGTGGGAGGCGATCTTAGTGTTGTGATCTTTAAGTGCCCGCACTTGTTCTTATAGGCACCTTGGTGATCTTGTGAGAGTAATTAATTATGGATATATAGGATTTATTAATAAGGAAATGTGATACAGATATTCAGTTCATGATCAGTAAAACTAGTCGAGTGGAACTAATCAAATGAATAAGCTGGTTTATATTGAATTTCTCATCGATGGGAGGTCTAGTTTTAGGTTTTATTTCATGGCACGAGTATTTAGCTCAATATGGTGCAATGCGAGAACTTACAACACCATGCATTGGAATATAATTTTAACGTCTATCATGAAGGCAGGTGTTAGACATTGCAATGTTGCATTCCTCTGAATTAAGATAGGGACAAAATAATATACGTTAATGTTCCTAGAAAGGAAAATGATCTATAATTGTCAAGTGTTTGCAAGTCCCAGGTGATAATTGCATCAGAGGGTGTTCAGGGTCAGTGGGAGGACAAACATTGAGGTTACATACACATTTCAATAAATTAAAGTTTATTAACGATTTGACGTGGGGATGAACGTGATGAGGTCAATTACCGTCTTCCTCAAGGATAACTACTCCGAATCCACGGAGCTTCTCTGGACTCCTCACAGAGACTTCTCGAATCCACGAGGAAAGAAAGTAAGAGAATAGAAATAAATTCTAATAAAATTTAAAATTGATTAATGAATGAAAAAAAATGAGTTCACAACCCTTTAAATAAGGGTACCAAGCAATAGAAAAGAAATTAGAATCAAACTACAACTAAAACTCCTAGAATCCGCGACTTACTATAAATAGTAAACTTACTATTTATAGACGGTCGTGATGTCTACTAGAGAAATGTTTCTTGATCCAAGGGTGTATTTGGGTTAGATTTCGACGGTCTGAATGCTCATACTTAACCTGTAAGCGAAACATGCCAGATTTATTTAAATCCCATTTAATTTTCAATAAATTTCACTTTTTCTCACACTCCTTGCTCCAGGCTCAATGAATTAGCCTCAAAACATCAGTTGGGCTTGATTTTCGAAACGATTGTCAAGTCTAGCTAAGCGGTCCTAAAGGTTTGGGATTATAGATATCGGACTTCTGACGCGCGGTCTAAATCCAATATGAAGTTTCAAAGGGTTCCTGAGAGCAAACGGGTTTAGAGTTTAATCCTAGATTTTAGGGTATTATAGCGTCATTGATTCTACAAGTTTTGGATATTGCAGAACGTATTTAAAGCGATCAGGGACGATTTCACAGCTAAACTAGCATAGTGCTAGTTAACTTACGCTTAATTTCTAAAGGAATTAATCTTAAGTGATTTTTGATCGAGTTGATACTCGGATCTCTGTACGGATTTTTTCAAGGCGTTACAATATACCCCCCTTAACCATAAATTTTATCCTCGAAATTTGTACCTTTTCGTACTCCTTGAGAAGCTGTGGGTAGTTCTTTCTGATCTCGGCTTCCGTCTCCCAAGTAGCCTCTTCTTCAGAGTGATGCGTCCACAACACCTTCACAAGGGGGATGACCTTGCTATGCAGTACCTGCTCCTTCCTGTCTAGTATACGCCCCGGTCGCAGTATATATGTAACATCCTCACCTAACTGCACCTGCTCCCATCTAATGATATGAGAAGGATTAAGAATGTATTTCTTCAGCATAGAAACATGAAATACGTTGTGTACGCTCGCAAGAGGCGTACGCAAAGTCAGACGGTAAGCCACTGCACCCACACGGTCAAGAATCTGGAATGGACCAATGAATCGCGGTGCTAGCTTCCCTTTCTTCCCGAACCGAAGACTCCCTTCATAGAAAAAACTCTCAAAAACACGTGATCCCCAACCGTGAACTCTAGCGGGCGCCGTCTCGTATCGGCATAACTCTTCTGTCTGCTCTGCACAGTAAAAAGCCGGCGTCTAATGATATCGATCTTCTCTGAAGTCGCCTGTACTATCTCTAGGCCAATCAATCTGCACTCACCGACCTCTGCCCAGCAATGCGGTGCTCGGCAAGGTCGTCCATACAAAACCTCGTAAGGTGTCGTACCGATACTGGTCTGAAAACTGTTGTTGTACGCGAACTCCGCATAAGCAAGACAGTTATCCCAACTGTCTTTAAAATCTAACACGCAAGCCCGCAGCATGTCCTCTAGAATCTGGTTCACTCGCTCTGTCTGTCCGTTCGTCTGTGGGTGGAAAGCAGTACTAAACTTCAGCTTCACACTCATAGCTTCCTGGATGCGAGTCCAGAAAATAGAAGTAAAGCGCGTGTCTCTGTCCGACACGATCTCTAAAGGAACTCCGTGCAGACGTACTATCTCTCTAATATACAACCTGGCTAACTCATCTGCAGAGTTCGTAACTCTGATTGGTAGGAAGTACGCCGACTTCGTCAAATGGTCGACGATCACCCAAATAGAATCATGACCCTTCCTCGTCTTCGGTAGTCCCGAAATGAAGTCCATAGAGATAAAGTACCACTTTCACTCAGCGATGGGCATAAGCTGAAGAAGACTAAGAGGTCGGCGATGCTCTGTCTTCACCTGCTGGTAAGTGAGACAACGAGACACGAACTCTGCGATGTGGGTCTTCATGCCCTCTCACTAATATGTCTTCTTCACGTAGCGATACATCCTTATGCTGCCCGGATGCATCGCAAGTCTGAAACTGTGCGCAGCCTCGAGCCTCGAGAATCTCTCGTCTTAAGTCGGGGATATCTGGGACGCATAGGCGGCCACGATAACGTAAGCCCCCATCCGTTCCAACTCACCACTCGGCGTCTACATCATCACTGGCCTACTCTCGAAGCTCAGTCAGACGGGCATCATCCCTCTGCGCCGCGATGACTTTATTATCGATAAGAGATCGCACCTGAACATGTGCGATGAACTCAAATGGCTCCTCCATGGTAAGTTTCTACTCAAAGTCTCGCAAAAACTCAACCATGTCCCACTCGGAAACCATTAGCGGAGCCACAAACTCCACCGCCTTCTTGCGGCTCAACGCGTCAGCCACAAGGTTCGCCTTGCCAGGATGGTAAGAAACTTTAAACTTAAAGTCCTTCAAAGTCTCCATCCATCGCTGCTGCATCATATTCAGGTCCCGCTGCGTGAATATGTACTTGAGGCTCTTGTGGTCGCAAAAGAGCTCGAACTCCTCTCTGTAGAGGTAATGTCTCCAGAGCTTCAATGCGAAAATGACGGCTGCCAACTCAAGGTCATGTGTAGGGTAATTCTCTTCGTGCTTCCTTAATTATCTCGAGGTATACGAAATTATCATGTCCTTCTGCATAAGGACACAACCTAGACCAACGCTAGACGTGTTAGTGTACATCGTATATTTAACCCCTTGCTTTGGCAATACTAGTACAGGGGCGGAAATAAGCTTGTCCTTCAGCTCCTGAAAAGCTGTCTCCGCCTTTTCATTCCAGGCGAAGTTCACATCTTTCCGTGTCAACTGAGATAGAGGTCTGGCGATCTTCGAGAAATCTCGAATGAAACGTCGATAGTAGCCTGCCAAACCTAGAAAACTCCTCACCTCAGTGACAGAGCTAGGCTGCTTCCAGTCCTGCACCGCGGCTACCTTTGCAAGGTCCACTGCCATCCCATCCTTGGACGCCACATGTCCCAGGAACTTAACTTCCTCCTTCCAGAAGTCACACTTCTTATACTGTGCGAACAACTGGTGCTGCCTCAGTGTATCTAGGACCAATCGTAAGTACTCCTCATGCTCCTCTCGACTCCTGGAGTATACCAAAATGTCGTCTATGAACACAATAACGAATCGATAGAGGAATGACCGAAATACCCTGTTCATCAGATCCATGAACACGGCTGATGCATTCGTAAGACCGAACGACATCACAAGGAACTCGTAGTGGCCAAAGCTGGTCCTTAAAGCTGTCTTCTGCATGTCCTCATCCCTGACGCGTAACTGGTGATACCCTGACAGCAGATCAATCTTCGAGAAGTACTGCGCTCCTCTCAGCTGATCAAACAAGTCATCTATCCTGGGCAAGGGATATCTATATTTTCACCGTAATTTGGTTCAGCCTGCGATAGTCAATACATAATCGCAGCGAACCATCCTTCTTCATCATAAATAGTAACGGTGCTCCCTAAGGAGACCCGCTCGGCCGAATGAAACCAACCTCCAACAGATCATCAATCTGTTTCCTCAACTCCTCCATCTCACACAGAGCCATGCGATACGTTGACAGTGAGATGGGCGTCGAACCAGGTACCAGGTTGATAGTAAAATCGATCTCTCGCTGAGGTGAAAAATCAGGAATCTTCTTGAACAGATCCCCATAATCACGGACTATTGGCGTGTGTTCAAGTGTCGGGGCATCAACGTCCTGCAATAAGGAAGCATAGCTGAGTATTCAGAAGGGGAGATTAACCTGCACTAAAAATGAAAAGGGCATGCCCTCCGGCTCGTAGACTGTCACCATACGAGTCTCACAGTCAATCTCGGCCCTCCCTGCAGTCAGCCAATCCATGCCAAGAATGACGTCGAAATAATAGAGAGAAGGGTCGACGACAAGGTCAAGAGTCATCGTCCTACCCCCTAGATCCACCAAAAAACCCTCACACAACATGGTGGCATCAGAAAAGGTCCCGTGCACTATAAGAACTCGCACCCCATCCATCCGAATAGTCGGTAGCCCAAGACGCTTGACTATGGAATGTGATATCAATGAAATCGTGGATCCTGTATCCACCATCACAAGTATAAGAGTACCTCCAATGTGGGCGGTGACCTCAAAGGCCAAGGGCTGGACAGTCTCTGTCTTGGATGCCTCTGTTGTCAATGCATGTACCTGTGCCTGCTGTGGACGGTTCGGCCGAGGTATTATGGGCCGTTGAGGTGGCCGGAACAGAGGTACGGGAGGTCTGAAAGAAGGATGCGCATGAACCGACCGTAAGGGTGGAGCAGACAATGCCGGTGGGCGAGGACGGTCGATCTTCTGCGGTGGCGTAAACCTGTTATCCCTCATCCCAGCAAAGAAACTCTCTGCAGTGTGGCCCGGCCTCCCACAGTAAGCACACGTCACACCGGGGTGCCTCATCGGAAGTACTGACGTTGTAGCCCTAGGAGGAGGGTCGATGCGAGGCCTCTTGCCAAGAAATGGCTTGTCCTGTTTATCTGGTCGTGGTCTAGCAACCACAGGGTCACGAGATCGTGCAAGTCGATCAACTTCCTGCTCTGCCCTCATGGACATATGTATCAGCTCTGCATAAGAGGGTATGCTGACGCAACACATCTTCCACCGAATGTCAGGTCGCAAGCCCTCAGAAAATCATCGTATGCGCATTTGCTCGTCAGCAAGTATCGTCGGGACGTATCTGCCCAACTCTGTAAACCGATGCTCATACTCTGTAACTGTCATGCCTCCCTACCTGAGGCATAAAAACTCGTTCTCCCTCTCATGCCTGTAGGTCTGGGGATAGTACTTTTCATGAAAATGGAACTCGAACGCTGCTCAAGTCCAGACGTAGCTAGCAGCAACTGTCTGCAATACGCTATCCCACCATAAGCTGGCCTCTCGCTCGAACATAAACGTGGCCAACTCAACCTGCTCAGACTCCGAGCAGTGCAGTATCCTCGGAATCTTTGAAACACAGTCTACCCAATACTCGGCCTCCTCGGGTCTGTAAGAACCCGTAAAAGTAGGAGGCCGCAAGTGCTGGAATCGCTCTAGTAGGCCCCGTGTATCAGTAGTGTTCCCCGTAGGGTAAGCAGATGGTGTAGGATGAGCCATATCCTCATCCTGAGCCGAAGTCCCAGCATCCTCAGCTGGATGCGCAGATGGAGCAGGTGGAGTCGCACTCCCACCTTGGGCTAAGGCCCCTACAATAGTCGTCAAAAACTGTTGATGCTACTGGTGCATCATGATCATCAACTGCTCAAACCTATTAGGAGGTGGAGCAGGCTGAGGCACATACTGCGTCGAGGAAGACGCACGATACTGCTCTCTAACTGGCGGTGTGAAGGGTGGTGGTCCGACTGTAGGACCTGCAAAAGGCTGAGACTCAGGTGCAGTCTCAGGAATCGAGCCCACAGCAGGATTTATATGCTCATCACCCTGGGGAGGAACCCGATCCATAGGCTCTCCTGGTGTAAGTCGTGCCGTGCTCCGAGTAGCCTTAGGCGGCATTCCCTATATTCAAAATAGGGCACAACCTTGTCAGTTTCTGCAATAGCACATACACCACCACATAATCACTCACATAACAAGCCGAAGAACTCCATGCATTTCATTAAATCAAAATTTATCACAATACGAGATATATCCTTACATGCATCATGACAAGAAACACATGGCAAACTAAGGTAGTCAAAGCTACAACTGCAACATAAGCTAACTACTAAGCCTTCTTAGGCTCACACACAAAAAGTAGAAAATAAACTGACTATGACCAACAAATGTCTGAAAGCTAATCACTCGTCCGAGTCTGGCGATGGAGGAGGGGCACCCTTATCCTGCAGGCAACACAGGATAAATTTCAAGGCACGGGTCACCTTCTTGAACTTGCTCTTCACAAAAATCCACAGGTCTGTGATGTCCTGTCGTAATGCACCCTGGCCCTGACGTAGGGCAGCATGATCCTCCTCCAGGCGAGCTATGCGAGCATCCCATGGAGCCTGACCAGAAGCCTGCCCTGGCACCGCAGGAGGGGAGCTCTTATCTGTGCTCTGGGCCTCTGGTTCTTCCTCTTCTTGTTCCTCTTCTCGGATCTCAGCCCCGGCTTCTTCTTCACTCTCTTCTTCTTCGCTTTCAGTCTCATCTTTGCTCTCCTCAAGTCGAGCTTGGCGTTGCCGTGGCCCGATTTCCATCTGATTGAGGGTAGCTTCAGTAATATGATGAACTGGCACTGGCATCTCCCCGCCAAGGCCATAACCAAACTCGCGTGCAATCCTACATATGAGTCGGCCGTATAAGAGCGACTCAGTCCTCCTCCTCGAGCGAACAACCTGAACTATCTGTCACAACACGAACGAAGGCACGCACAGGTTTGCTCTCTACCCCATCAGTTACAAGAAGTCCACCATGAGGCGTGTACATTCACTGCGGTTACTCCACCTGGGGTAGACATTGAATGTGAAAATGTGGTGGAGGAAACGGAAGTCGTCTGACATATGGGACGTAAGAAGACTCCGGTTCGGCTGCCACTCAACCAGTCGGCCACACAGGGCACGTGTGCGACGATCCCTTTCATGCACGCTATTCAGATTCTTAGCGCTTGGATGCACCTCGCCAAGGGACACATTCAAAAGCCGAGATATCAACCTGACATCAACTGTAGCCCACAGATCTACTCCACATAAGACCAGAAACTGTAAGGACTCCAGCGTAGCTTCATGAATGTTGGAAAAGAAGGCCCGGACTGTGGTTGAATTGGCGCGTTGTCTAGCATCAAACAGCGAACCCCAGTGTGCTTGTTCCAGGAGCTCGAACTACTGATAGTCTCCAAAGAGTCGCCCCTCCACCTGAGCTTTAAAAAGGACCTGTCGGCCCTCATAAACTCCATGGGGTTGTTGCACCAACCAAGTCCTTCCAGCAGGAGATCGGGGATCGAGGTCCCGCTTCGTTTGAAACTCACGAGCGGCACTTGGACTTGCGGCGGTGATCGAACTAGCGGCGCCACCTCTTGGCTTCCTTAAACGCGAAGGGCGACTAGGTCCAACTTCATCAGCAGTAGTCTTCCTCTTTCCCATGAGAGAGAGGATGGTGGAAAGGGAGAAAAAGGCTAAAATAGCCTCTAGAAAAGCCATGAAAAATGAAAAAAATGGGGAGAAATGGCTGTCCTAGTGGGCTGACACGAATCTAGGCCCTATAGAGGAGTGAAATAGGCTCCCAAAGGCTAGGATTTCAAAGGGAAAAGAGTGCAATGGGTAGAGATGGAGGCTTACACGATTTTTAGCCTTCAATGGAGAGTGTAAGAGCTTCAACGGACAAAAATGGAGAGAGAGGGGAGCGTGTATGGCTATGAACGATGAAAGGGCGTGGGTTGAGGCAGAAATCAATGGTGGGGGTGGTTGAAAATGGGTTTTGAAAGAGAACTCAGCAACTAAAAGGGAAAGGGAGAGCTTGAGGGCATGGTTTATGAAGGAGGTAAGGGTTTGGGAGTGTTTTAAGGGACGGCCCACATCTAGGGGGGTACCCTAGCCACCAAAGTGCGTCGGCCTGACGCACGGCTCGAGTGGGGCCCACTGTACGGTGAGGCCTCGCCGGTCACTGTCTCAATCGGTGATGGCTCACCATTTTGGCGAGGCCCTCCTGCCCTATGGTCCTCAAAAAATTATGGGTCCCACCTCAGATCACCCTAAACTAGCGCGGATAGGCCCACGACCCCATTTCGAGCTATTTCGGGTCATTTCGGGTACTGTCTTATGTATATTCGCATTTGGCAATTTTTAACGGCTGTGATTGAGTCCAGAGAGGTCTAGACCCATCCACACATGAACTAGAAGTGGTCCGGGGTCGTTTCATGCGACCACGGATGCACACGGACTCGATCAAAATGATCGATTTGCGTGAACTTTGTCAATTGACAAGACTGGGACCCTAAGAGTGTTTCTATATTTTTCTCGCACCCACCTAAGTCAAAGGGGCGACAGCGTACGTCGTGTGACCATAACCCAGGTCCGGTTTAATCCAAATCATGCTCTGATACTAACTTGTAACACCCTGAAAATTGAGGGTCGTGTAGAAACCCGACTCTCAAGTTTCAGACCATCACTTATGCAACAAATATGATTATGATTCAATGTTGTCTGAGTTAGAGCATTCATATGAGTAAGATTATACCAAAACTACAATTCATACTCCAGATCCAGTGATAAAACGCAAGCGGAAGACTGAAGAATGCATATATCACTGTATGGAAAATAAAATAATCTCGAACTATCTCCAAAGTATGAATACATCTCTGAGTCACAAATACATATAATAAACCAAAAATTAAAATGTCATATGGTCCAACTAGCAAGTCCCGCAGATCCTAGCCACCTACGCGAAGCCGTCAGCGAACTGCATATACGAGAACTCGTCCTGGTCCTCGTCGTAGTCTAGCTCCGCCTCCTAAACCGCCTTGCAACCTGCATCTAAGATAGAGTCTGGTAGGTGTTGCAAACACCATCCCGTAACGTAGGAGTGAGTCATCAACTCAGTGGAATCATAGAGCAAAGATTAGCATGTTATCAAATCAATCACGTGATAATAGTAATGCAAACAATCAGACATTCCTAGATACTGTTGTTAATGCAAACATGAAATGACATGATGGATGCCCTCACTGACATACTCCCTCATGCGACACCATCTTACGTCCGCGGCATGCTTTCTTCCCTCAGTGCTCCACATCTTCCAGGCACATGCAGTGCGATGTGGATATGATTACCATGTTATTATTAGTCCTTTCATACAGTAATATTGGAAAACTAAGGTACCTTCCTTATATCAATCCCAACACAGATCCTGTCTAGGGTCGTCACTCCTCGTAATCTTATACGATGTTATATTTATAGGTCGCTGCAAGGGCTGTCAGGGCTGTTGCTCACACTCGTTGCACCGCTCCCCCATCACCTTATCAATACAGGCCTAGTGTACTCTTGTTGCTACGGGAGGGTTGTCGCCTCATGTAGACTCAGAATACGCTCGATGTCACTACAAAGGGCTCGTTACCAATCAGTGTAGGCCGACAGCTCGGATGTAGTGTCCCATACCATCACAATCGGCTCACGAGTCTAAGGTGCTCACTGGTCACTACGGGAAGGTTTGTGGCCCCAGCGTAGGCCAACAGCTCGACCACGGTGTCCCATACCACCATGCCCGACTCATTAGTCTTTATGGATCAAGGTACCATGGTTATCAGGGGTTACACTGATAAGTTCAGTACCCTAGGTTTAAGCAGTTATGACTCATACAAGGTGAATAATCAACGGTCAGTCGGGTTACTTGACGAGCTCGACTAGTACGAGCGCATCTTAAGCTAAGCGACATGAAGTACATAAAATACTTCGTATGGCCTAACCACTACCACCTGCCCAAAACACGATTCACGTTCATCGACGCGTCCTTCTTAACAAATAGAAGTTAACCACGAATTCAATCCATTACCGACTGCCTGGACTAGGTTATAACCCCAAGCACTTGCAGTTTACGTCAGCGAACATGTGAGAGTAATAGAAATGAAATACAAACAATCCAAGCATGTTAGTAACATATTATAACATACAACGTAAGCAAATCAACCAAAACACATGTATTCCATACCTATAAGGAAATCAATTCAATAGCAACATGGAGGAAATCATGTATATCATCATATTGATTGAGAATTCAATCTCAAGACTAATCTACCACAACATTCACTTAATACATACTAATACAAACATTTATACAAACACTTAGTCTACACACTTTAGTCTACATAACGTATGTCGACCCAAAGTGCGCATTAGGACGAATCTCTTCGCCAAATAGATCATGCACGCATTTCTAATATCATAACACGACAACTAACCATGACAATCATTTCAGTAAAATACAGATGTATACAGTATTTTCTACAAATACCTAAAATACCCTAAATCTCATATTTTTCGTACGTATACAAAATGAAAAACAGGCAGCATGTTCTACATGTCAAACGATGCTCTCGTCGATAATCTACTATTAAACGACATTGAAAGCTTTGCAATCAGTCAATCTAAGCATCTAAAATCCTCACCTTTCGCCGTAGACGCGTATTGATTCGAATAGAAAGTCTACGCTTCGTCAACGGCAATATGACGACCTATATCACAAGTTACATCAGTTACTTTGCTATTTGAATCGAAGGAATCCCTAAATCAGGTAGTGGTTAGAGTTTTCTTACCTAGAAATGAGTTGGAATCACCGGAAAAGTTATTTGAATGCGGGGATTAAGCACGTGTAGAAGCTGTAGCAAGTGGCAGGGATTCTCTCCCACAACTCACTCACAATCTCTCTCTTTCTCTCTCTCTCTTTCTAGGGTTTCTTACAAATTCGGATGGGAGAGATATGAGAGGGTTTAAGGCTCTTAAATAGGTTAGAAACTCACCTATTTAGACTTGGGACAAAGGTATACTTGAGTTATAACCAAATCAGGTCTTTTCCGATCCAAAAGAGCATTTCGGGAGGTCCCCTGGCCGAACGCGGTCGGACTTAAGCTCATGGATACTGGATCCTGCTCACCTCAAGTTTTCAATCCAGTAGAGTTCCCAGATCGCACGTGGCAGTCCAGTTTCAGTTCAGCGGTCACGGAGACTCGATCGAGGATTCCAAGTACACTGACCTGTGTGAGAAATGTTTCCTGATCCGAGGGTGTATTTGGGTCAGATTCCGATGGTCTAAATGCTCATACTTAACCCGCAAGTGAAACGTACCAGATTTATTTAAATCCCATTTAATTTTTAATGAATTTCACTCTTTCTTACGCTCCTTACTCCAAGCTCAATGAAATAGCCTCAGAACATCGGTTGGGCTTGATTTTCGAAACGATTGTCAAGTCCAGCTAAGCGGTCCTAATGGTCTGGGATTATAGATGTCGGACTTCCGACGCGCGGTCTAAATCGAATACGAAGTTTCAAAGGGTTCCTGAGAGCAAATGGGCTTAGAGTTTGATCCTAGATTTTAGGGTATTATAGCGTCATTGATTCTATAAGTTTTGGGCCTTGCAGAACGTATTTAAAGCGATAAGTGATGATTTCATAGCTAAACTAGCATAGCGCTAGTTAACTTATGCTTAATTTCTAAAGGAATTAATCCTAAGTGATTTCTGATTGAGTTGATACTCGGGTCTCTATACGGATTTTTTCGAGGCGTTACAGTTTGACTCCAAATTTCTCAGTCAATATGCCAGCCTGAAAGAGTTACGAGTGTTTGACTCTAAATTTGATTATTAGTATGTGTGTATAATATTGGGTGTGCTACAGACTTAACAGCTTGACATGAACCAAAAGCATGTGACCCTAAGCGCCAAGATAGATAGGGAGACCCTAAGTGATCATTTACAATTGAAAAATAACATAGCTTAATAATTTATTCAACTACCTATAAATGAAATTAGGTGATTTGTGAAAGGGAGGTTCACTCTTCTTATGAGTTCCATTAATCACAACCTGAGTCTTATTTTGATCGAATTCGATCCTTCTTTGGTGTATGAGGAATTCTAAGAAGTTACTAGCTGAAACCCCAAAGGCACATTTCAATGGGTTTAATTTTAATTTATGGAGTCTCATTCGTTCAAAGGACTTGCCCAAGTGGATCAAATGCTCAGTCGAATCAGTCGACTTAACTACCACATCATCCACATAAACTTTTATAAAGTAGTTGATCATATCTTGTAATATTATATTTATTGTCTTTTGGTACGTGACCCTTGCATTCTTTAATCCAAAGGGCATCACTATCCAACAGTAGGTTCCCGATGGTCCTGGACATTTGAATGTTGTATTAGTCACATCGTCCAACGCTATATAGATTAGGTTATACCTAGAATGCCCATCCATAAAAGATTCAATTCCATGCTCAGCAGCTCAATCGATAGGTTGATCAGCCACTGACATTGGATATTCATCTTTTAGTGTAACTAGGTTTAAGTTTCTGAAGTCGATACATACCCTCATTCTTTTTCATCATAGGGACCACGTTTGACATCCATTCCACATACTTGATCAATCGGATGAAACCGACCTTTAAGAGCTATTTGATTTCTTCTTTAATTTTAAAGGTCACCTCGATTATCATCTGCTTAGGAGGTTGTTTATACGCCCGATAACCTTCTTCTATAGGTAACTGATTCACAACCAGGGACCGATCAAAGCCTCGACATTTCATGGTAGTCCCACGTGAAATAGTCAACAAACTCCAAGAGTAGCTTTATTAACTCTTTCGTCTCAAGAGGTTGTAATAAATTTCTTATGAATGTTGGCTTTGGATCCTATTTTGTACCTAAATTGATCTCGACTAACAGATCCTAAACTTGTGGTCGAGAAGCTTCCTTACTTTCTGACGTTTCTTCAAATTCGATATTGTCTTTGTCGGCCGCTTCTTCCAATTCAGCCAAATTCACAAAACTACCTTCATCATCTTCCCCCAAGCTTTCTTCAAGCCTTCTTATTCTGGCTGTGAAGTCGGCCCATTTTATTTCATTCATTGGCATCCAGATCATGGGATCTCTTCAATTGTGTAGCAAGAGACCAGCCGATATAGAACAATGTCCTTCAAATGATTATCATTGGTTTGGGAGATCTCTGAAATAGCTTGCATGATGTTATCTGGGATCTTCCTTATTGTGATCCCATTAGGGCTACCAAACTTGTTCCTCCTAGTAAATTTGATAGGTCATACCTCTTCACTATAGTAGTAAGCCTCGTTGGCATTTGACGTGGCTAGGAAAGGCTTGTTATCAGCCAAGACCAGCTCAACCTTGTTTTGGTTCCAAAAAAGCACAAACTAGTGAAGAGATGATGAGATGCATGTAAAAGAGTGGATGCAATCCCTCCCTAACAGTACGTTATATTTTTTGATGAAGTATCGATAACAGAAAATGGTGTCAAGATTGTCTTTGTGCCTATGGTCAGATGGACAGGCAAGACACCATGTGTGTTCGTGACGTTACTAACAAAATTGCTAACGGTAACTTCTAATGTGATTAGATCAGCCGTGGTCTTTCCAATCTTGGCCATCATTCTCCATGGTAACAGATTCACAGCAGCCCCATTACCAACCAAAATTCTAGTAACCGAGCATCCATTGAGGTGATCCGATATATACAACGGCTTTAAATGTTGTGTCATATCCCTTCTTGCATAGGAGGTTAGATCATCCTCAGTAGAGGTGGTCCCAGACATGAACAACAATTGGAGGCCGACTACATTGGTCGGTATCAACTGAGATTGTCATTATGATCTTCCCTCAATTTCTTAGGAGTCTCTTGATCAAGGCACCATTTCCCGAGCACATCGATTGCATATTCGAGACCCTTGGTGTCTTCTTCCAATGGAAATCGATCAATCATCTCGAGGATGAGGAACCCACCGGTTCCATTGGGCAAGTCGACTGTGCATCCTCCATTGACCATCCGAGCCAAGATCGATCGATCGCAGGTGGTCCCTCAGATTAGCAGTGACCATGTTCACCTTAATATTATCTAAAAATGGATCAATGTTGATTAACATATCCTCTTCACATTTCTTTAGGAACTTCAGCAACCCACAGTCGATGTGGTCCTGAATGATGTTCTTGAAAACAACACACTTGTTAGTTGAGTGGGTCTAAGTCCCATACCATTTGTAGTACTCAATCTTTTGTAATTCATCGGTCGGAGGTATTATGATTAAAAGGAACTTTAATAAACTTTCCAGCCAATAAGATATCAAATATTTCTTCAGCCTGAGTAATATCAAAGGTATATATACCTTCTGAGCCTTTTGTGTAGTCAGGGCAGTCGACTCCACTTTGACCAATGTTGAGCATACCAATGGCTTCTTAGTCACCACTTTAGCAATTACGATTTCGTAATTAGGATCGGTATAATACGTCTCAATGATGAGTTTGCTTGCCTGGTCCCTTCTTGTTAGAGCTCTTCATAATGAGAGACCTTCTTAGTTAAGTCATATAGACCAACGAACTCCATATCTATAAATTTCTTATGAATCTTATATTTTAATCCATCTTGTGCAAGCTGCACAATTTGGCTTCGGTCGTGACTACTTTACAGTGGCTCTTCGCCTACTTGAACCGCATAATATAACTCTCGCATGGTTCCCCAAGAAACTGTTGGAACCATTCGAGATCAGTCATGGTAATTGTGACGCCCCAGTCACTGCTTCATGTGGACGGGCACATGTGGGCGGGCGCACATGTGGGCGGGCCCCAAGGAAGGCTGGCAGGCTACTGTGTGGCTGACAGGATACTGTGTTGGGCGAGCTACTGTTGCAGTTGACTGTAGCGTAACTTGTCCCACATCGGAAGAGTTGTCTAGAGTTATGGTGGTTATATGTGGCGTTCTTCCCTTAACAGACATGATGCGTTTTAAAGCCGTGAGCCCACCGGGCAAAGCGGACAATATCATGTGCTGTGGGGATGAGCCTTACAAATGGTATCAGAGCTGAGGACGGCTCTGCCCTCGGTGGGGGATAATGTGACGCCCCAGTCACTGCTTCTTGTGGGCGGGCACATGTGGGCGGGCGCACATGTGGGCGGGCCCCAAGGAAGGCTGGCAGGCTACTGTGTTGGACGAGCTACTGTTGCAGTTGACTGTAGCGTAACTTGTCCCACATCGGAAGAGTTGTCTAGAGTTGTGGTGGTTATATGTGGGGTTCCTCCCTTAACAGACATGACATGTTTTAAAGCCGTGAGCCCACCGGGCAAAGCGGACAATATCATGTGCTATGGGGATAGGTCTTACAGTAATCTCCTTATTTTTAGAGAATAATTGAGCATGAAATTTCTCTTCCAACTCTTGCCAAATATGCACCGTGTTTAGTAGTAAGTTTGAATACAAAGTGAAGGCCGTTGTGGTCAACGAGTGACCGAATAATTGTAACTTATAATAATCATTGTTGGCCAGCTCATCACATTGCATCATAAACTGACTGACATTCTCAATAGTCGACTGACCAGGCTCGCCCGAGAATGGGGCAAAATCTGGTTGGTGATTTCTCGGCAATGGGTGTTGTTGATCCACCTATTCGACGTATGGTTTGTGATACACATGTATGGTGTTATGGCCAAGCAGTTGGCCAACAACTTCTTGTATATTTTTTTTAAACACACGCACATACCCCCACACACTCACATCGTAGTGGGATTTCACCACATATGGGTACTCGAACCCTTGACTAGGTGTTGAAACTCCTGAGAGTCTACCACCGGAACAAGAGCAAGGACCCCAACAACTTCTTGTATAAGTTGTACTATCTGATCACGGTCGACTGTTGTGGTTCTACAGCCGGTTGATGATTTGGACAAAATCGGTTAAGATTATCAGGAAATCTAAAGCCCTGCTACATATTGAATTTATCAGGCGTAAAATTTCTAACCTCCTGCTTAGGTTGCCTGACTACCTTAGGAGGTGGCACATTCCTGAGAAAGAATTGTTAGCAAGTTACGATGTAAAGGTGGCAACGGAACTGCATTGCCAACAGAGCTTCCATTAACAGTGTGTTGTGGTGTCAACGGTGATCATTCCATTATTACAACTAGCAATCGTTGCATGGCTTCAGTTCGACCGGCCATGCAACGATTGGAGCTCTCAGCCTAGATATAGAATTACTTAGCTTGGGCTCTTCCATATTCATTTACTTTCTAGATGCTCATTTGAACATCCCCAAGTACAACAGAGAACTCATCAGGGAGAATGGCTCGGGATGTGGACAGCCAAGCGTGATTTTCAGTCAGGTTAGCATTTAACGCCTTAGGAGGCACATGGATCTACACATCCTCCCCTGGGGGTGGTGCGGTCGATGTCGAGGGTTCAACCTCGACAACACGGGCACTTCTCCATTGCATTCTTGCAAAAATCACACCGGTATGTCCCATTAGACGTGCCAAAAAATTGTTCGACTGTTGTTTTTTGCACTAGTGTGCGGGCATGCCGAAATTGGATTTGCGCCTCCAATTCGAACCGAACAACAATGACCCCAAGCATTAAGGTAGGCAGACACGTAGTGTATGACCGAACTCTAAGGAGATCGGTCGCCAATTCAGTCACTCACTCAATGTGTAAATTTGATCAGGAAATAGTCAGATGGTAGAGTTCATCCTCTAATGGTTGGTTGCTCACTTTCCTTCGGAAATGACTTTTAAATACAGATGAAATGAAAATGAGAAAGAAATCCTTACAGTTGGTCGGGAAGAACAGCTGAAGAACACCTTTTTTATGGATGGGTTGAGTCCAGCGTATGAGCATAGACTCGAATTACAGTTAAAGATTATCAATTACTTTGTTGTCACAAGGAATAATACTACAGAATGTAAATCAGGAAGCTTAGAAGGTAAAAATTACTCTATGGAATGTAATTTGCTTAACAAAGAAAATAAAGATTACACTATGTAATGTAATTTGCTTAACAAAGAAAGTAGAGATTACACTATGTAATGTAATTTGATAGGAAAATTGAAAGGATAAATTGAAAGATAGTTTTGTATTTGATTTGGTTTGATATGAGTAGTATTTTTCTTCTTGATTTATTTTGCTATTTATAGCTTTGATTCAAGCGTTCTGTATCATTCTCAGTAAGCATGGAAGGTAAAAAATTATACTATGAAATGTAATTTGCTTAACAAAGAAAGTAAAGATCACACTATGTAATGTAATTTGATAGGATAATTGAAATGATGAATTGAAAGATAGTTTTTGGTGTGATTTGGTTTGTTACGAGAAGAATTTTTCTTCTAGATTTGTTTTTCTATTTATAGCTTTAATTCCGGCATTTTGTATCATTCTCATGCTCTGATGGATGATATAACCATTCTCTACTACTTGGATTCTAGATGCCTCCTACATTCTAATGGTTATAATAACTTTATCGTTTCTTGCGTGACTCCCTTAGCTCAATCGCTTATATTTATGCAATTTGTCATGCGGCCGTTTGAACTTGGTCACTTATCCTCTAGACCACTCTAGTGATGCACAATAACAATTGATAAGTTGTGGCTTCACTTTCCAAGACACCTCCGTACAAATCCGTAGGTCGATCTCTTAGTATGACATGCATGCATGTACATATCACACTTAACCTACTCTGAGTCGTTGCAACAGGATACGGTTGGATGTGGGCTGAACAAAGTTAACCTGAACTAGTGCAACAGTTGTGCCGGGTATAACTGGGCCCAGTGCATAGCACAAGAGCTCTGTGGTCCAGCCGTGATGCATGCGTTTTATCCATGCTGCCCGTCCGTCTTTACTAATCACTTTACTGCATGAGCACAAAAGCTAGGCAGATTCAAATCTCAGTGGACGAACTGGACGCCCACTATTAAAAATTTCTTAATGAAGCCATATTTGTGTTTTCCCCTCATCCATGTCCGTGTGACCTTATAAGCCTCTTGGATGGTAAATAAACATTTCAGTGAGCCTTATAATTTTTATTTTTTTTTTAATGGTGGGCATTCAATCACCACCATTTCCTGTGGTGTGATCCGCCTGAGATTATTATCTGCCTCATTTTTAGGCTCATGCCCTAATATGAGGTGGCAAAATGGTTGGACGGCGTGGATAAACACATCCATCATGATGAGACCCACGGAAAAAAAATTTGTGGCATATAGTGCCGACGTGGATGCTGTGTGGGTACAATATACACCGCATACATACGATACATACATGTTAATCGGGACCATCCAAATCAGGGTGGATGAAAGATATGGCCCAAAAACCACCTAATTAAACATTCAATTGGCCCCTTGATCATGGACCTATGACGATTTTTGTTCACAACCATCCATTCGATGGCTTGAAAACTACGATACCCGCCCCGGGGGCCACAACCTAAATATTCTAGATTTTTTTCTGGAATACCATCAGGAAACGGATTGGCTCCTCCCCCGCCACCAGCCCGGTGGCTGGTGGTCAGTGCTCTATGGGTCCCACCATGATGTATGAGTTTCATCCATGCCGATCATCATTTTTTACAGATCGTTTTAGGGCCTGATCCCAAAAATTATAGGGATATAAATCTCAAGTAGACCACACCACAGGAAAACAATAGTGATTGGATATCGACCACTAAAATCCTCCTAAGGCCCACTGTACTGTTTGTTTGACATCAAATCTGTTGATTGGGTCATACAGACCCAGATGAAGGGAAAAAGAAAATATCAGGTTGATCCAAAACTTTTATGGCCCCAAAATTTTTTTAATGGTCTACGTTCATCCAACACTGTTTCCTGTAATGTGGTACAATTGAGATTTTTATATACCTCTTTTTTGGTTTCATATCATAAAATGATCTAGAAAAATAGATGGACGGCATGGATGAAATACACACATCTTGGTGGGGCCCACATAGCACCGACCACCAGCCATTGGCTGGTGACAGGGGGAGATTCAAAGATACTGAGATAAAGCTTTTTTGAAAATTATTTGAAATAAATATTGGAATGTAAACTTCAATGTTAATCAGGCTGGTTTCCTAAACTTCTTTGTATTTATTTTTAATTGTTGTGCTGAAATAAGCAGAAATGAGGTGGTCCAGTAAATCCCTGTGCCTTGGAAACAGACGATCTGGGCGTCGTCGGGGTGGGCAGGTTGGGTAGCCCACTGCCACCCTTACTACACAAGGAATTCAAATTTTGCAGGAGATAGATGCTGTGCGGGCAATGGAAGCTTCTACGGACGATGATAATCGACGGGTCAGAGGAGCAGGAGAGGCTGTGAGCGCTTGGTCACGACGCACGAAGCAACAAATATGGGATTGCTTGAGAGATGACAAGATTTCAGTGTTCTCAGTATGGGGATGGCAGGGAGTGGGGAAGTCCAGGATCGTGAGACAGGTGGCCGCAGCAGCGATGGAGGAATTTGGAGAATCTAGCCGTCTTTTTGATGTGATCATACGAGTGAGAGCGCCGGGAGTGGAGAGTCTTGGAGAGAAGATGCAGGCGAGCGTCAGAGCAGAGTTGGACCGTTCCAATGTCGACACGCAGGACAGAAACGCCCGTTCCCGTGCTTACGATCGCAATAATGACGAGTCCTTCAATATGGCTGGTATGCACTCCAAGTACGAGTATTTCATAAAAGTTCAAGTTCTTTACCCTTTTGGCAAGGACGCGGAGAAAATGAAACGAAAAAAGTTCAGAAAGATTTCAATAATGGCTTATTTGGATGCATGTAATTTTTTTAAAATGTAAGTAAATTATATGTGACTTTGTTACCGTTCGTGTTTAGGGGAGAAAAGTCACAGGTGACTTTCTCTCAACCTGTAACTAAATTATAAGAGAAAATATCAAAAATCTTACAAGCGCTAGAGTCAGTTTTTTAAATTATCTATAACTAAGTTATAGGTAATGGTTGAAATTTTTGAAATGAAAATCATTGAAAAGAATCACACCTACATTGAAGAAGCATACCTACCTTCTTAGACGGAGTGAAGGCCTCCGTTTCCCTCTCTCAGTCTCATTCTCCCTCTTCCAGTCTCCTTCTCCCTTTCCGATCTAGCTTCAGCAGGGTTAGAAAACTCCTTTCTTTCTTTTCTTTTTTTTATTTTTATTTTTTTTTTTTCATCGGGGTTGACGGAGGCAGTTTGACTAGAGGCGTAGGTAACGTCTGATGGTCTGTGGAGTCCACCATCCTATATTTATTTTATTCATGTTGTCCATTCATTATTTTGGATTGTTTTAGGGCTTGATTCCAAAAATGAGGCATATCTAAATCTTAAATGGACCACACCACACAAAATAGTAATGATTGAAAGTCCACTATTAAAACTCCTTGGGCCACTATAATGTTTGTTTCACATCCAACCTGTTGATTAGGTTAGAAAGACCTGGATGAAGGGAATAAAACAAATATTAGTTTGATCCAAAACATCAGTGGCCTACAAAAGAATTTAATGGTGGGCATTCAATCAACATTATTTCTAGTGTTCTGGTCCACCTGGGATTTTGATGTACCTTATTTTTGGATTGATTTCTTAAAATGATCTAGAATAATGGATAGATGGTGTGGATAAAACAAATACATCATAGTGAGGCCCACATTTCATTATTCATTTTGTATAAGTGAGGCTTGTTGGTCAGTGGAACTTGTCCTCATGTAAGTCCCAAATCTGTTTTAACATATGATTTTTTTAACACTCCTAATTTCTATTTGCATTGAGATTCCTCATGTCCTCAAGTGTTTTGAAATTGAGTGCCCACTGCATTGTTAACATATCCATTTTCAAATAGTCCCAAGTTCCATTTGCATCTGGATTCTTGCCTATTGCCAAATGGTGAGAAATCAAGGGTACATCGAAGTGTTAAGATATCTGGTTTTAAACAGTCCCTTGATATTGGTCCATTTTAATAATGTCTCACTTTGATATTTTAACTGCTAATGCAGAATTTGGTGGAAGCAGCTTCCTATGCTTGTGATTTCTCTTTAACTGATTCTTGCCAACAAGAGTCACTCCTGTGGAAAATTTTGCTTGTATATCTTACCTCAAGTTTTTTTTTTTTTTTCCCCCTTATATTACAAGCATTTTGAAAACGTGAGCCCACTTCTATGGCTCACCTGTTAATTTGTTTAGCCTACGAATCAACCAAACTATTCATTTACATGGACTTGATAAAATGGAATAATTTTATCTAATCATTTTTACGTGTAAATCTAATTTTTCAACGGTTCCCTATTTCAAGCTATACTTAGTATAAATATACAACTTATTACCTATAATAAAGTTACAAGTTATCCAAATACAAAAAAGTAAGTTATAACTTATATCCAAACATGATTACCTATAATTTACTTGCACCTGTAAGTTACATGTAACTTTCTTACAACTTAAAAAAGTTACAAGCATCCAAACAGGCCTTAAGTTTTACCACAACTTCAGCAATCGAGGATTGAATAGACCCATCTTGTCCATCGATCAATCAATTGATTGTGTAGATGGTAGATCAATCAGTTGAAATTTGGATTTAGATGAAAAACTTGTTATACAATTTTTACTCAATCAATTGGAGCAAATTCTTTTTTTTTTTTTTTTGGGTTTGTCTCTCAAGACTTTTCTACCCTTTCAATCGATCGACGGAACGTAAAAATTTACACATTTTTTTTGTGTTTTTACTTGTTTATGTTTTTTCTAATTATGTCGTAGGATTTATTTAAAGGTATTTAAACATTAAAATTCATTTATTTCAAATAGATTTTAATAAATTTATCAAAATTTCTCCTGTGGATTTGAAAAACTTCTCCTATGTATCAATGGTGCATTGTGTTTCAGAATTTGTTAGGAAGATAATTCGTCAGATGAATTCCTCTACGAGCCGTTCAGAGCTTTTGAAAATTTATGAAAGGGGTAGAAGGAATCGATTGATGGAGGTGCAGATAGGAATCCAGGAGGCATTGAAGATCCCAAAGTCCATGAACTTCTTAACAACTGCTAAGAGAATCTCAGATAAGTTACGCGGCCAGAGGTTCCTCCTCGTCTTGGAAGATGTCTGGGAAGGCATGTACTTGGAAGCGATGGGAGTTCCGGTCGCGGACCCTGCCACTGCCAGCAGCAGCAAAGTCGTGATAACAACTCGATCCCATGAAGTTTGTTCCGAAATGGGAGCCCAAGTAAACATCGAGCCAGTGAAGTTGTCTGAAGAAGATGCCTGGGATCTTTTACAGGAAGAGGCAACCGACGTGGCCACCAGCATTGGATTTTCAACCGGAGACATGGTCCTAAAATGCTTCTTTTACGTCTCCTTGTTATGTCGAAACGGGCACTCCATCCACGGAGATTCCTTGATAGAAGAGTATTGGAGGTCGGAGGGATTTATAGATGTATCCTTCATCGATGATGAGAATAAAGAAGCGACTCGCAAGAGGCGGGGGAATGTGCTGCTCAAAGAGCTCGGGGAGAGATGCATGCTACTAGTGTCATGACGTGTATTCGAATTCTGATGTGAGGAAGGTGATTGATTCTCGAACGTCCCTAGTGAAATACAATTTAAACGGGGAAGAAGCATGCCAATGGATTTCATTATCCCACAATCAGGTAGAAACGCTCCAATTTCCCTCTCCCAATTGCCCTCTTTTGTCGACCTTGTTGCTCAACGATAACCATCTCTTGCAAGAAATACCAGACAGTTTTTTCGTGAACATGACCAGACTCCATGTCCTCGACCTTTCTTCTACAAGCATCTCTTCCCTGCCCTCGTCCATGATATACCTTGGCGAATTACGGTTTTTGAAGCTTCGAAGCTGCCACAACCTAAATGCTCTTCCCATGTTCTTAATGGATATGCAGAAGCTCGAGATCCTCGACCTCCATCAAACTCCCCTAACGAAGATGGTGGTGGCATCCTTCGACAACATGCAAAGCCTCCGACGTCTCAACATCTCGGGTGCCTGCAACCTTTGCCGGCTCTCACTCAAGGGTTGTCACTCTCTAATGAAACTGATCGGCCCGGATAAAGATTCAAAACTTGAAGAAATTTATCTTTTGGGCAGCAAAATGGAAGAGCTCCCCCACAATATTTTCAATCTGACTAGCATGCGGCGCCTGGACCTCCTGGGAATGGAGCATCTCAAGACAATCAAATGGAGAAAGATAGATCGGCTTCCAGAAGAAATAAATTGGGATCGATGTGGGTTGAACTTGCTGCATCAACAGCTCCAAGACACCAGCAGACGCTGCATCTCAGTCAGTGATGCCAGTGTTTTCGGGTCTTTGGACAAAAGATCTGTGGAAATCCTGCTTTAGAAAATTCCATTTCTTGGTCTGTCCCTGAGAGGGAGGGCGTAAGGATATGTATGGTCGTTTTAAAAGAAACCAATTTCTTTACCAGCGTATTTATGCTCAATTTGAGAAGTCTTTGAGCTATGAAAGATGTTTGGAGGTTTGTGGCGGTAAGAATTTCCTGAACGGTATTACAGGGGTTCTCTCGGTAACAGAATTCTTTCATTTGTATTGCAATGAATTCGTTAAGGTACTGACCGATCACAGCATGGAGATGGACAACCTTAAAGAATGTTGGATCGAGAAATGCCATCAATTAGAGTGTCTAATCGTCGGACGAACAGCAAACATTGATGTAGTCGGACGTTTAGAAAATCTAAGGGTCTCCAATCTTTCCATGTTAAAAACAGTATGTCGGGGGAGGTTAGGAAGAGGGAGCTTCGCATGCCTAAATTAAGCACATACATTTGGAATGTTGTCCGAAGCTCGTCAACTTCTTCTCTTCAAGCATTCGGCTTCAGAAGCTCGAATTAATCGAAATAAATTTCTGTTGCAGACTGGAGAAGGTCTTTGAAGAAAATAATGTCGCTGGGAAAAATGCATTTCCCCTACTAGTTGAATTCCGTCTTTGGGAGCTATGCAAACTGGAAAGCATTTGTGGCGGGCACTTGCCGATGCTGAAGAAGTTGAAAATTCGAGGATGCCCGAGGCTGAAGAAGCTTCCTCTCCACGACATGAATGATTCTGCGGCGAAAGTAGAGATCCAAGGTGAGTTGAAATGGTGTCCGTCAAAGAAGATGGTTGTATTTGATGAAGCACATCATGGAGGAGTCGATGGGGCGCAAACACTGTTAAGCACCAAATCGCTAGCCGCAAATGATCAGATCAACTTACTTGATGAAGCACATAATGGAGTCGATGAAGCACAAACACTGTTAGGCACCCAATTGCTAGCAACAACTGATCTTCCCCCCACTTGTATTTTTCTTAAATTATTTCTCCGGGTGATTTTTCTTTTGAGTGTTCATTTATTCCTTGTTAATAGACTTCGACCCAAATCCATGGTTGGACTTAGTAGTTAGTACAGACCCGCCCAGATTGGTGGAAGGACTCGGCCCAGGGCTTGCTCGGCCCAAGGACTTGGCCGACCCAAAACTTCTGGGGCCCACTGAATGTGACTGGGGCGGCCCACTATGCCTGTATTGGGTGTGGCCGACTGAGTTTCCAACTCAGGTACGGTCCACTGTGTGAACAGGGTGCGGCCCACTAAGTTTTCAACTGATTAGGTGAAGCCCACTGTGTGAACAAGGTGCGGCCACTGACTTTTCAGCTCAGGCGCGGCCCACTGTGTGTGATCGGGTTTGGCCTACTGAGCCTGAACAGGGTGCGACCCATTGAGTTTTCAACTCAGGTGCGGCCCACCGTGTTTGAGCTGGGTTTGAATCCAGTGAGGCCCACTGCCATTATCTGAGGCTGGGCCACCGTCGGCCCAGAATGGCTGCCACCATTACAGCTTGGCCCACTGGGTTTTAAACCATATGAGGCCCACTGTGGTGACTCTAAGGCCCCTCTTGCACTTAAAACGGAGAGTCGACCAACTGAGTTGACTCAGTTGGCCCAAACTCAGTCGAAGGAGATACCTGGAAGGTGGTCTTCGGATCGAGATTTGATCCGGGTCATTTGCATGGCCGGTTGGTCAGCCGAGTGGGTCCCTGAAATAAGGCGGCATTAGGTCAGTTCTTGTGATTCAAGGTGAGTCGACTCAGACTCTGTGGAAGGCTACTTACAACCGAGTGTGACTGGCAGTTTGGGTGGTTCAGCAACCACAAAGCAGTCCCGGCAGTTACAGTGGTTTGCCCGACGAGCTCTTAACGTCGAGCCTGATTGGAGCAGCGCGGATGGATCGAGTCGTTCCAGCACAGTCAACTAGGTAGAGTGGTGCAGTGCGGTCCGAGTCCACACAACTACTCTCTCTCTCTCTCTCTCTCTCTCTCTCTCTCAACTCTGGGTGCGAATCCCGAGGGCAGACGGCTGTTTTTATAGACATGGAGCGAGTTCATCCAACGGTTGAGAAGAGGTAGCCCTTCCCACGGGCGATCCCGAGATTCCTGCATGCATGGGACCCATCCGACCCTGGGGATGTGTTCCTGCTGCTCTGGCCCAACAGAAAAGTAAATTTTTACTTACTGTGGGGCCCACCTCATCATGTTGGGTCAAGCAAGCTAACGAGGAAGATGATATGGCCATCAATGGCCGATCTTCGCCTATGGTGTTTCAGTGTGATCTGGTCCATTTGAACGGACCAGATGAGACCGTTGATCACTATGGGGCCCACTTTTTGAGCCATTCATTAGCGTTTCAAAGTATCTCACGAGATACTCCTCTTCTCGTCATCTTCTCGTGAGACGAGAAGACTCTTGCTTCCAGACCGTTGCTGCCCTAAAGGAGACGGTCGGGATTAGCCCACGTGGCCGACGGAGAGGCTTGGATGGTGCCAGTTGCCCTTTCCAAAAGTGGGAATGTCTCCCTTGCTTTTTCCTGGTGCAGGCGGTTGCCCGTTTTTGGTAATGGAAGAACGGCGCGGATAGACGCCTGAACGGACGGCTGAGATGCAAGGAATGGGTCGAAAGCAGATTGCCACATCACACGATCTCGTTTGGCACCAACCCGAGCCCGAGTGTTTTTGCATGGGTCAAGTCAGACCACTAGGGTTTGGTCGTCCGGGGTCCGTGCATCTGAATGGACGGTCTAGATCGTCCGGACAGTGACCCTAAGTGGGCTACCACGAGATCAGATCATTCGTTCGTTTAAAAGGCGTGCGGGTGATAGAACTTCTCTCTTTTTCACATTTGCTCAGGTCAAAGGTGGTCTGACCAGCTCGAACGGTCCCGTGCACTTCGTGCACGAAGACTAGGGTGCACGTGCACCCTGTGTGGGGTCCATCATGATGTTTGTGATAAATCCACTCCGTCCATTCTACCTGGAGAGCCCCTGACCATAAATGACAAGGACGCGAAGCCCTGGTGGGACATATTGTGCGTCTCAGGCTCTATTTAGTAAGTTCTTATTGATCTCATGGCTAGATAGATTTAAAAATCTTATTCAACGGTTAAATAGGAACTTAGGAGATAGTAGTTGATTAGTTAGCTACTTACTAGCTCCCAAGGGATGATCATAATTATATTTGTCCTTGTTATTCTACGACTAAATGATTTGAAGTTTACCCTAAACTTGAGATGGTTAGTTGGAATTACCTTTGTGGCTGGTGTAGGGTCCCTCTTAGCTCCTAGGGGACTTTGATGGACGGCTTCAATGGTGGGTGAAGGTTCCTTCCTATATGGGTTTAAGTTAGAATTATTCACTAATTGGATTTGAAATTCTAGTACGAGTTTAAATGGTACCACACGCGTACCAGAGGTGCGGGGTGTTACACCTCACAAGTGGCGAGGACCCCCAGGATAAGTTAGAAGCTCGGAATTTGAGAGTCAAGGTAGCACGGTACATGATCATAAGTGACACCTTGTACAAAAAAGGGTACTCTCAGCCATACCTCAGATGCCTCCGATCCCGAGGGGAGAATCAGACTAGCGGCTCTCCTGATATCGCTAACAGCCGAGGCCTGGGGCTCAGCCTCGAGCACGGCAGCACCTCCGACCAAGGTGTCTATTCTGTCAGCAAAAAAATTTACCTTAGCAACTATGAAGATGATGTCCATGGGCTCACCCAAGACGTCTCTGTCGCGGTAGAGACTCACAGCAGCAATCTCTTCGAATACCTCCTTTTGGATCCTAGGCCGGGAGTGTGGAGCAGTTGGAGGAGCTTTGGGGGTTAGAGAAAGAACTACAGCTAGTTCAACTGCAGTTAGTTCGGCTGCAGAGGGGGTAGTCTTCTTCTTCTTCCTCGTGATCTTCACACGGAGTTTTGAAGCCATTATTACTTTAAGAGGAGGACGTGACACTGATGCCCTCTTTGTCTTTGAACTTGGGGCATCAGCCATACCTGGTCATAGGGGCTCAACTCAGAAATGTATCTACAAGGAAAACTAAAGTTGTATACAAAGCCGTGAGACTCACCTAGGACAGTGGGGAGAGGCTTGAATCTACAGAATCTGGACTGAAGAAGATTGTCCAAATTGATGATACTATGTCAGACGTGTTGTTCTTCTTTGAGCACCCGGGCCGTGGCGACTTGCACTCGAAGGAAGGAAGATAGTTGGGGAGGATCTTTCGGATAATCTATAAACAGAGGATAGAGATCAGAACAAAAAACAAGCTAAAAATATAAAGCGCAACACAGATCTCAAAGGATTCAACCTGGGTTGGAAAATTTGGTAGGCACTCTGACCCATAGGTGGACAAGCTCAGATGCAAGCGCCTCCCACTCTTCCGAGGCCCAGAACCATTTGCCCTTCCAATCCTTTTTGGAAGAGGGGAGCCTGGCTACGAGGTCCGTGGTACATTGGGCCCTTGTTGAAAAATAATACCAGCACGGCGCGGACGAGTCATGCTTGGCTTGGTACATAAACAGAAATTCATCTAGCATCAAATTCTAGTTCTTGAGTTGGTGCCAAATGATGTATGAGGAGATTAGGATTCGCCAGGCATTAAGGACCACCTGACCCGGCGCCAGCCTCAAACGTGCGATCATCGCGTGCATGAATGGATGAATAGAAAACTGAAGCCCGCATTGGAGGGTGCAGATGAAGATAGTGACAGCCCCATCGGCCGGGTCTCCTGTGGCATTGAGGGGAGAAGGAGCTCTAATGTGCACCGAGTCAGGGATATGTTACTTGGCGCAGATTTAAGCCATTTGGGACTCGACCAAGACTGAGCCCTCGGGGACGACAACCTCTGACCGACCTCCCGAAGGCTCGGCCATGACCCTTCCAGGCAAATCCCGAGGTATTCTCTTCGATCCTTTGGCACGACCTTTTATTTTTGGGCCCGCGGTCTTCTTTGTTGGAGGACAGAGGGGAATCGCCCAAGGGAGCCCCTATGCTCCAAGTCCATACTCTCCGGCTTAGATTTATCTCCAACTACCCAGACCACTTGAACCTCGTCCGATCTGTTCGACATAATGAATTTAAAGGAAATTGAAAGAAGGTTTAGGAAGGAGAGATCTCACAAGAAATTACTCTCCGAAGGATGACTTGTAGGCGCAAACTCTCTAAGAAAATGAAATGTAGGAGGATCCAAATGGAAGAAAAAGGTGACTTTTATATCCTTAGTCAGTCGATTGTAATCATGACGGACAGCTATTTCTGAAGTTGAAACGGCGTGACGCTGAACCCTGCTGCATACGTGGGAGCGGATCATTCGTCCGAGCTGACACCCTCCGAGCCGCGCGCTAGGGGTGCACATTTAACCAGTAGAACCGTGGAACTAGACCTGAACCGACCAAATGGTCTAGTTTGGTCCGGTTTTAAAGTGCACCGGTTCCGGTTCCGGTTTCAAAAATCAAAGAACCCGTCATATCAGTTCGATTCTCAGTTTGGGGGTATGTAGAACCAAATCAAACCGTGAACCAATCCGTAGAACCAAACCATGGATCTGATCCGTAGAACCGAATCGTGGAACCGAACCAAGAATGATTTGATTATTTTCATATTTGACTCATGATTTATGGTTTATAATGCACCATTTAATTATTTTCATGAATATATTTTTGCACACCTTATACAATATCTAAACCATTCATCAAATGGACCGCAACATGGATGGACATGGGCTAGATAATAAAATTAAACATGCAATTGGGCTGGATTATAAAAAGCCCAGAACCGTGGAACCGATCCGGAACTGAACCGGTTTTAACGGTTTGGTTCCGGTTCGGTTCTAGGGTGCCAACGGTTCGGTTCCAGTTTCACCCCAGAACCGGACCAAACCGAACCGTATGCACCCCTACCGCGCGCTACCAACACTGAATGACATTCAATGCGCAGATTACACTCCACCTCTCAATGTCCACGCAGCAACGCCCTACTCACTAAGTTCGAATCCTAAACTATCATCACGTGTTCATCAATCTTCAGCTCGTACCCAAAAGGCTCCCGCCACAGTACGGTGCCTAGATAGCGGATAACGATGATTACAACTGTTCGTTTCAATCTTATCGACTTGTCATCATGGAGGAAGCAGCGGTTCATTTTTTGAGTTATTTACTCCCTGAGTCCGAGCTTTGACACAGATCTGAAATCTGGAAGAAGCCATTACACGTCTCACCCGATCACTACAACTAGACCCTTGTCAGCAAACAACTAAAACCGACCCAATTGCAGGCTCGGATTGTAAGGATTAGCTCGAACGAAGGAGCATCCGATGATTACGCTAAGGAATTAACCCCAGTAACGCATGTCTGGAGCAACATCCAGCGCATGATATCTAGGTAATGGCCAACATCAGTGCACGCGCTAATCTCATTCAATGACAAAGATCGTGCCGAGAATGATGGGCATGTTCATCTCAGGAAAAAGGTATAACTAATGGACTCATTTGCATAGACAGGTACGTAATATCTGATACCCTAAGCCTACTCTATACTACTTAGACCCAAATTCCTAGCCTGACTTTGGCATTAGAGGGTCTCCTGCTCTAGCTAGGGTCTCCTTTGTCCTTTTCTTGTGCATGCTAACAGGACTTGGTTCAAGTGCTCGGCGCTCAGCAAAGGGTGAACCAAATTTTAGCATCAACATCCATCCTTAGTTGTATATCATGCCACCCTAAGGAGTGGATAATCATATGTTAGCCTTTAAACGTCTATTAGGCTTGATTTAAAATAAATTGATGATTAAAAATCAAATTTTAATGGTTGAAATTCTTCAATTTAACAATCGAAGAACACACTACAGGATTGTTGGCCAACCTTTAAAACATCCGATGGATGGCTCATATCTCACGATCAGCTCACTTACATGCGTTCACACGGTGAATAAAGTGGATCACATGTTAGATAATGTGGTCTTTGATGAACTTGATGTAGACATCACCCACTTTTAATGGCAATGTGGTGACTTTGTAAAGTGAACTATAACACCTACGACCAAGTTAGCTTGGCCCATACACCCTCAAGTCTAAATATATAAATAAAGCTGGTACACATACGTAAATATCATTCTAGCCTAGTCATAATAGGCATTTTAGTGTAAAAACTTGAAAGTGATCTCATTATTGTGAGTGACTAAAGATCCAACTAATCGGATCATCCATGCCTCACACACCCCTCTTACGTGGGGTAGGACAAAGGGTCATTAACACTTAGTCAAGCCCAAATTGAAAATTGTTCATCTTGACACCAAGTCAATTCCATCCAACGAGATGGCCATCATTTGAAGACAAAGGTAAGTCTTTGTACATTTAGGGTCATGGCCAAGGAATTGAGATCCATAGATCATATCCCTCCCTTGGCACTTGGCAATGTTTTTACTCTCTAAAATGCAAAGGACTCAGTGTATAGTTCAAAACTCAGATGAAAAATGATACACATGTCCAAACACAATAACCAGACCATATGACTAATAAATGTATAAACCAAGTCAAGAAAAACAAGGTCTGAAAGATAAAATTGAATATTGATTTTCTAAGACCAACCCCAGCACCAAGCTAGGCTAGACATGACATGTGCATGAGATTAAGGTCTATGGTCCGAGCACTGCACGCACGGGCCAAGCACAGCAAGTCAAGCTCGAGGCTAAAAAATTGGTTGGCCCCGGGCCCAACCTGGCCCTGCCCAAAATTTATAACATATATATGTATATATATGAAGTCGGATCGGGATGGCTCCGGCTAAAATGGCTTGAGGCCAACGCCGACTTCAAAATTGATATTGCTAAGTGTTGCAGTGTTTTTATGGGACGGCTTCCTTGGCGACGGACCCTCCTTCACCTGCACAGAAACAATGTCAAGGGAACCCTGGCTAGATCCGGGGAACCTTCGATGCTTAAGTCAGTTATCTCGTCAATAGCCAAGAGCTTGTCTCGGTTAGTTTTGCGTACCTTTTACTGTTCCAAGCTTAGAGATTTATACAATTTGTCAATCCTTATCTTCAGAGGATTCTTCTCCTGGGATTACTCAGGATCCCGAGAATCTTGGGATCCGCTACCCGTATCCCTGAATTTCCGTAGATCAGCATCTGTCCTCGTTCAGCCACTTTCCGTCTCGGCTGGATCTCGACCGACTCTGGGGGAGTCTCGGCCAGGTCGTGACCGACCCCGGGGGAGTCTCGGCCGATACAGGAGGACGGGTTCCCAGCCGTGCCCGACAGAATCAAATCCCTAAGGGGATCCTACTCTATCGGTTGAATGGCTTTCACACGCTCGGCCTTTAGTGGGGTCACGCAGGCGAGATAATCACTCTGACAGAGCGACTTTACTCGTCCTTACTTGCGCCTCCCGGCCTACCTTCTGTTCTGTCGGTGTTGTCTCGGATTCTTCAGGCAGTGTCGGCGAAGCCGACCTACTCTCATGCAAATCTCAAAACTTTACCCGAGCTCGACACATTTTCCCCAACAGTGAGCCCCCCTGCTCCTTGTGTCGTATATGGAAATAAGGAGTACAATTTTATCGGTCGGTTCGCATTAGCATCCGAGACAATGATGAGGCATTTAATGTTCTTTGAGTCGTTCCTAGCGTGCGTCGTTGCGCCTTCCAAGGTCACACGCGCGGCCAGCCGTCAACTCGCCCCGTCCGCGTATAAGAAGCGGACGCGTGGCCATGATTTCGGCGCAATCAATCAACAGTCGCCACGCGTCGAACGGGGGAGCCGAGGCGAACGTCGGTTCGCTTCTGCCATAATGACCTGGCTACGTGGCGCGGCTATAAAAAGCCCGGGCGGGAGGACGGTGCGAACTTTATTTTCGCCCTCCTTCTTCCCGTCCGTGTCTAATCCCGAGCGCATTTTCGCTCTCTTCTCCCTCTCCTCCGCTGTCGCCTCTTTCTCCGTCAACCTTTCCTTGCAGTCACCGTCGATTCCTTTGGTGAGTCTTTTCCTTCTCCTTTAATTAGCTTTAATGGCCGCACACGGCTCTCAAAGCCCTCGGGAGGAAATGTCAGTAGATGAGGGCGTGTCCCAACACCTCTGGGACGTTACAGACCCACCATCCCTGTTGACGGAGTTCGCCGTCGGAGCTGACGACGCATTTCGGCTTGTCAGAGAATTCGGCAGCCCTTCGGCTGAGCATCCCGCCAAGACAGGTCCATCCAGCGGTGGGACATCTCTGGTGACTCGTCCAGGGAGACCTAACCCATGGGCGGATCAGATGGAGGACGAGGAGGGAGAGGGAGAGGACGATTTAGTCACGGGCGAAGGAACGGCCGTTTCATACCCTGTGACTCGAACTGCGGAGGCTTCTGGGTCATCTTCGAAAGGGGAAGGAGACGAGCCCAGCGGTCGCGTAGCTTCTATTCTCACCGAATCCGATTTAAACCGAATCAGGGCTGGTTACCATGTCCCTGATTCGGTCATCCTTCATCTTCCTCGTCCGGATGATTTGCCCGACCATCCCCCCGCAGGGATGGTAGCAATTTTTCAAGTCTCGATGCAGTGCGGCTTGCGCCTGCCACTCCAGCCCATTGCCCGTGACTTCCTTTCTCGAGTCAAAATAGCCCCCGGCCAAATTGTCCCAAATGCGTAGAGGAATTTGTTCGGGTGTGCCGTGCTTTGGTCCGAGCTAGAGCAACCTTCCCTTACGGTCGACGAGTTCCTCTACCTGTACCAAGTCCGACCAAACCCCAACTTCCCTGGCCTCTACTTTCTAAGCGCGTGGAGAGGCAAGGGGGGATCTCTAATAACCGACCCACCTACTTCGAACAAGTTCTGGAAGGAGAGGTGGTTTTGGGCGTGCGGTCGGTGGGAATCGGCCGACTCGTGGCCATACGAACCTCAAGTATCCCGTACATTCCGTAGAGCAGGTGACTCGGCGCCTCGGTTCACTGATCTTCCCTTTTCTTACTCTCCGTTTACATATTCTCTTCCGCTGATCTTGACTCTACAATGTCTCGCAGACATCTCGAAGAGTAGAGGGAAGCTCGAGTCTGGGGCTTTGAGTCGGATAAGAGAGTTGAGGAAGCTGAGCGCGGCAGAGCGATCTTGGAAGTTGCTCCTGCAACCTGAGCGTCTTCACCTCGCTGGCCTTGACTCGTTCGTCTCGGGTATTTCGCTCTTCCTTATATTTGTCTCCTTGGTTTTTGGTTTGCTCTCTTAACCTTATCACTCGTCCTTACAGACCTCTCCGAAGCTCGTCCTATTTTAAGACCTGCACCAGAGAGCATGGCCGAGCCCCGACCCGCCTTGAAGCCTGTTTCCAAAGTAAAGGCCCCCCCAAGATCGACTCTGCTGTCTGGGTCTCGACCTTCGAAGCAGCAGAAGATCGCAGGCAAGGGGAAGGAAACGGTCGCTCCACCTGCTGCTGCGCCCGCCGTTCCCCAGGTGGTCGTCCTCTTCGACCCTGATGAGAGGGCCGAGGAAGCGGGGCCAAACCATCCAATGACTCAGGCGACACAAGAGTTGGGGCCCGCCGCTGTGGAGGTCTCGGGGCCGAGGGAGGCCCTGCGTGAAGAATCCCCGAGAAGGGAGATGACTCAAACGGAGTCCCCCTTCTCGAAGATCATTACGGGGATGGTTCCTTGGGCGCTTGCCCATGGGAGCGAGAGAGACTTAGCCAACTACTACAATGCTCCGACGGCCCAGACCCTCGGGCATGCAGCGAGGCTGCTTTTTGAAGTAGAATTTTCTTCATTCTTGTGTCACTTTCTGGTTAAGTTTTTCAACACAGCTCACCATCTCTGTATTGCAGCTGGCTCCTTGCCTCGTCAAAGTAAGCTCGGAGCTGGTCGCCTCCCAGAAGCTAGCAGCCGAGGTAGAGACTGCGAAGAAGGTAGCGGCCGAGGCTGAGGGCCGTAGAGAGATCGCTGAGGGCCGGATCGGCATCATGACCGGCGATCTTTCTATTGCTCGGAAGATGGCCGCGGACGCCCGTGCTGCCCTCGAAGGAGTGAAGGCCGACCAAGCTCGTCTGACTTCGCTCCTTCAAGAAGCCGAAGAGAGGGAGAGGCGCCTCCTCCGAGTCCATGGCGAGTGCGAGGGTGTTCTTGCCCGAGCGAAGGACGAGGCCGCCGGCCTTGTCCAAGAGGCTCAGGAAGAGACGCGCCGAGCCAAGGAGGAGCGAGACAGAGCCGTGGAGGCCTTCCTCGAATCCGCCGAGTTTGAGGAGGAGAGGGACCACCTTTATCAAGGTGGTTACAAGGCCTGCGTTTTGGAGATGAGGGCGACCTTCCCTGATCTCGACCTCTCCGCCTTTGAAGTCGACAGTCCGACCATCGAGGCTGCCGAGGGCGACGCCGCTGAAGGAGATGCTGCTGCCGACGAGGCCGGTCCCTCGGGCGCCTCCTAGGATTGTATTTTTCTTTTTGTAATAAAAAAAATTTTTGTAACTGGCTTTTTGTAACTGGCCCGACATTGGGTACTTATATGAAATAGAACTTTTATTGAGTCGACTTCAATTACAGTATGAATGATTGTATCTTACGGGTAATAAATCTTGAGATGCTCGGCGTTCCATGGATGAGGCAACGGCTTCCCATTCAAGTCTTCCAGCCAGTAGCTTTCAGGTCGGATGGTGCCTGAGACGACGTAAGGGCCTTCCCAATTCGGCCCTAATGTGCCCGACGTAATTTCCTTAGTATTCGGGAAGGTCCTTCGGAGGACCATGTCCCCGGTTCGGAATCGTCGTACTTTGACTCGACGATTGTAAAACTGAGACACCTGTCTTTGTCGAGCCATCACCTTCAGTCGAGCACTTTCTCTTCTTTCTTCTAACGAATCAAGTGCGAATGAGAGGAGTTCACCGTTCTCTCGTTCATCATACAGGTTGACTCGGGTTGAACCAATACCGATCTCGACTGGTGCGACTGCTTCCGCACCATAACATAGAGAGAAGGGGGTTTCTCCCATCGCGGTCCGTGCCGTGGTCCGATAAGCCCACAGTATATTCGGAAGTTCTTTGGTCCATGCTCCCTTTGCCTCGTCAAGTCTTGTCCGGAGATGCTGCTTTATGATTTTGTTGATCGCCTCGACCTGTCCGTTCGTCTGAGGGTGATGAGGCAAGGCGTATACGTTACGAATCCCAAGATTACCGCACATCTCCCGGAATTGTTTATTGTCGAACTGCCTTCCATTGTCTGTCACTATCGTCCGAGGTATACCGAACCGACATATGATATTCTTCCAAACGAAACTGGTGACCCTTTGCTCGGTAATTTTCGCCAATGGTTCTGCTTCAGCCCACTTCGTGAAGTAGTCCACCGCTACCATGGTGAATTTAGTCTGACCCTTCCCCAATGGAAAGGGCCCGATTATGTCTATTCCCCACTGCGCAAAAGGCCACGGTCCCGACATCGGAGTCAGCTCCTCGGGGGGTTGTCTCGGGATCGCTACGAACCGCTGACACTTGTCGCATCTTTGGACGAATCGTTTGGAGTCGTGTTGTATGGTCGGCCAGTAATATCCCTGCCGCAACACTTTGTTGGCGAGTGAGCGTCCTCCTGAATGGTTTCCACATATTCCTTCGTGTATCTCTCATAAGATATAATCGGCTTCTTGGGAGTCGACGCACCTTAGTAGAGGAGTATGAAAGCCTTTTTTGTACAGAATCCCATTCAAGATAGTGTAGCGCGAGGCTCGAATTTTTAGTCACCGCGCCTCGGCTTGGTCTTCTGGCAGTTCACCGTTGTTGAGGTAGCGAACGAGTGGGTCGAACCAAGCAGTCGATGGATCGATGGAAAATAGGACCGAGACTGTCGGCTCGTTTATGCTTGGTTCAGGGACATGTTCAACTGGAACTGACCGAGGTATGTCTTTCTCATCTGCTGAGGCAAGCTTTGCGAGTAGGTCAGCTTTGGCATTGTCGGTTCTGGATATTCGAATTACTTCACACTTCTAGAATCCGCTGATCAATTCTTTAGCCTTTTCCATGTACGCCTTTAACTGTTCTTTCCGAGTCTGATAAACGCCGGAAACTTGGTTAACAACCAATTGTGAGTCGCTGAAAACGTTCAAATGGGTCACGCCCAGACTCGTGGCGAGTCTGAGGCCTAGTAATAAGGCTTCGTATTCTGCTGTATTGTTGGACGCTTGAAAGCCGAGTCGCAAGGCATATTGCATACAAGTTTGGTCGGGAGTTTCTAACACTACCCCTGCCCCGCTTGCCTTCAAGTTGGATGATCCGTCGACAAATAGCTTCCAGGATGTCGACCCAAGAGAGGAGGAAGCCTCGGGTACATTAATTCCCTCTGGTTCGGGCAGATTATCGGGATTAGGAACCACTTCGACAAGGAAGTGGGCGACGGCCTGTCCTTTTAAAGCAGCCCTGGGCCGGTAATGTTAGTCAAATTCACTTAATTCGATTTCCCATTTTGAAAGTCGGCCAGAGGCTTCCGGCTTTTGGAGAATCTGGCAGAGTGGTAAGTCGGTCACAACGGCGATGGTGTGGGCCTGAAAATATGGCCGAAGGCGTCGTGATGAAACTATAAGAGTGAAGGCTACTTTCTCAAGCTGAGGATACCTTGTCTCGGCGGGCAACAAGGCTTTGCTAACGTAGTAGACTGGCAGCTGCTTCCCTTGATTCTCGCGTATTAACGCTGAGCTTACCGCTGCTTCAGACACAGCCAAATACAGCAATAACACTTCACCAGGCTCGGGCTTAGATAACAGCGGTGGAGATCCGAGGTAAACCTTCAGTTCTTGAAACGCTCTCTCACATTCCTCCGTCCACATCATAGTCTGTCGTCCCTTCAATTGCTTGAAGAACGGGAGACACTTGTCTATGGCTCGGGAAAGGAAGCGATTGAGCGCGGCCACTCTTCCTGTTAACCTTTGAACATCTTTGATCATTTTGGGAGACTCCATTTCGAGTAAGGCTTTGATCTTCTCGGGATTTACTTCGATTCCTCGCTGACTAACGAGGAAACCGAGGAACTTTCCCGAACTCACGCCAAACGCGCACTTGCTGGGGTTCAGCTTCATCTTATATTTACGCAGAGTCAAAAACATTTCTTCCAAGTCCTTCTCATGATCAGACGCCTGTTTACTTTTGACGAGCATATCATCAATATAAACTTCCATCGTTCGGCCAATTTGCCGAGAGAACATTTTGTTCACCAACCGCTGATATGTCGCCCCGGCATTCTTTAACCCAAACGGCATCACTCGGTAACAATAAAGGCCTTTGTCGGTGACAAAGGCGGTTTTTGATTTATCATTTTCATGCATTACAATTTGATTATAGCCTGAATAGGCGTCCATAAAGCTTAGCAGTTCATGACCCGCTGTACTATCAACCAACTGATCGATACGAGGAAGAGGGAAGCTATCCTTGGGGCAGGCTTTGTTTAGGTCCGTATAGTTTATACAGACTCGCCACTTCCCATTGGCTTTCTTCACTAGTACGACATTAGCTATCCATTCCGGATAGTATACCTCTTCGATAAACTTGGCTTTAAGAAGCTTGCCGACCTCCTCTCCTATGATAGTGTACCTCTCCGGGCCGAGAGGTCGACGTTTCTGTCGGATGGGCCTGTAGGTTGGGTCGATGTTGAGTCGGTGCGTCATGACCGAGGAATCGATCCCAGACATGTCTTCATGACTCCAGGCGAAGACATCGGCATACCGTCGAAGCAAGGTGATTATCCGTTCTCTAAGGGGCTGGCTCAAAGATGAGCCGATTCGGACTGCTTTTAAAACGTTCGTCTCGGTTAACGGCACCGAGACGAGTTCTTCCATTGGTTCGCCCCGCTCGTGCAACCCGATACGGGGGTCCAGTGATTCAATCATTGAAATCTCTGCCGGAGCTTTTACTGCGATGGCGTAGCACTTTCGAGACTCTTGCTGGTCTCCTTTCACTGTCTCTACTCCCGACTCGGTCGAAAATTTCATGGAAAGGTGGTAGGTAGACACCACGGCCTGAAGGAGGCTGAGAGACGGTCGGCCGAGGATGGCGTTATACACTGATGGTTGGTCCACGACCAGGAAATCGACCATCCCGGTTTTTTGATGAGGCGCGGTTCCCGCGGTGAGCGGCAGCGAGATGATTCCCTCTGGGAGTACTTGTCCACCAGAGAACCCGATGAGCGGGGTTCGGACAGGCCGTAGTACCGACCAGCCTACCCCCATTTTATCGAACGCTTGGGCGAATAGGACGTCCACTGATGCTCCTGTATCCACCAGTATCCGGAACACTTTTCTATTCGCGATGGTGAGGGTGACTACGAGCGCATCGTCGTGAGGATGATGAATGCCTCGAGCATCTTCTTCAGTGAACGAGATACAATATTTCTCTCATTTTTTCTCCTTGGGAGGCCGAGATAGTAGGAGAATCTCGGACTCGGGGCGGTCGAGGCTTCTGGCGTGATTTCTTCGGGCGTTATTTGAGTCCTCGCCGCCTCGATGACCCCCAACGATCGTTCGAATTTCTTCCTGGGGCCGCTCTCCACTCGGTCCCGCGACGATGTCGGTCCCAACCGTATGTTCTCTTAGCCGGTCTTCCTTAATCAGCCGCTCAATCTCGTCCTTCAAGTGATAACAGTCACTCGTGTTGTGACCGTGATCGCGATGGTAGTGGCAATATTTGTCCTTGTTCCGACGACCAGGATTCCCTCGCATTTTCCGAGGCCAGTTGACGAAGCCCTCGGTTTTGATCTCTATCAGCACTTGTTCAGGAGATTTGTTCAGGGGGGTATATGCAGAGAATTTTCTGTCGGGACGCTTCCCTGGCCTACTGTCGTCTCGGCCCCGGTCGTCTTTTCGCTTTTTCCCTTCGGCCGAGTCGGCTTCCTTTTTGGCTGACTCTTTTGCCGATGGTTTCGTATTCTGAATTTTCTCTCTTAGGAGTCGTGTCTCCTCCGCATCGGCGTATTTGTCTGACCGAACCATAAACTCACCCAGAGTATCGGGTGGGTTTTTGTCCAGTGACGCCAAAAAAGGCTTGTCTCTAACTCCCTGCATGAGAGCGTTGAGTGCTGTCTCCTCAGAATGTTTTCGAACTTGGAGAGACTCGAAATTGAAGCGTTTAATGTAGTCTTTTAGTAATTCTCCTTCCCTCTGAACTATGTTGTTCAGATGCGCGGGAGGCTTCAGTTTCTTCTTTCCGCCAATGAAATTGCTGAGGAATGCGTCGCTGAGTTCGGCGAACGACTTTATCGACCTGGGTTTCAGTTGCTTAAACCAAAGTCGGGCTACGTCCGTCAAGGTCAGAGAGAACGCTCGGCACATAACGGCATCCGAGGCGTCGTGCAATTCCATGTAAGTTCTGAAGCATTCAAGATGCTCTGTCGGATCGGTCTTTCTGAAAAATGGAGTAATCTGGGGTAAGCGGAACCTTTCCGGCAACCGGGCCCGCATTACCTCGTCCACGAACGGAGAAGCTTTTTCTTCGTGTTTAGTCGGATCTGAGTTTCGACCGTGCTTTATATCTGCCATTTCTTTTGCCATCTTCTCTCGGACTTCGTTCTTGAAGTCTTGCATGTCCGCCTTCCAGGGTTCTGCGCTCTCTGCCGTTGCTTCATAGTCTGCAGGTAGCCGACTGCGCCTCCTCTGATCTATCTTATGCCTCAGATCAGAGGGAGGCAAAACGGCTGTCCCTGAACGGGCAGGCGCTGGGTGACTTAGTTCTCGAGGCTGACTCGGTCGTCTAGGCGACTGTGGCGCGGGAGGTTGCGCTACAGACGCTGGTGGATGAGCTTGTGTCGACTCTTGACGCTGCATCTGCTGGTTGCACAGTTGTTCCAGCATGTGTTTCATGGCACCCATCTCGGACCGCATTTCCTGAACCTCACGATCCAGGTATGCGTTGCCTTAGTTGGGCTGGCTTGTAGTCGCAGGTGATGCTGCCGGGGGAGCTCCCTGAGCGACGTTAGCGGCGGCCTCCCTTGCTTCATCTGGGTCCGTCCTTCTTGTTCTTGCCATTTGAATGGTTGTAGAAAGTGACTTTTTGTCCGTTTCCCACAGACGGCGCCAAGCTGTTGCAGTGTTTTTATGGGACGGCTTCCTTGGCGACGGACCCTCCTTCACCTGCACAGAAACAATGTCAAGGGAACCCTGGCTAGATCCGAGGAACCTCCAATGCTTAAGTCAGTTATCTCGTCAATAGCCAAGAGCTTGTCTCGGTTAGTTTTGCGTACCTTTTACTGTTCCAAGCTTAGAGATTTATACAATTTGTCAATCCTTATCTTCAGAGGATTCTTCTCCTGGGATTACTCAGGATCCCGAGAATCTTGGGATCCGCTACCCGTATCCCTGGATTTCCGTAGATCAGCATCTGTCCTCGTTCAGCTACTTTCCGTCTCGACTGGATCTCGACCGATTCTGGGGTAGTCTCGGCCAGGTCGTGACCGACCCCGGGGGAGTCTCGGCCGATACAGGAGGACGGGTTCCCAGCCGTGCCCGACAGAATCAAATCCCTGAGGGGATCCTACTCTATCGGTTAAATGGCTTTCACACGCTCGGCCTTTAGTGGGGTCACGCAGGCGAGATAATCACTCTGACAGAGCGACTTTACTCGTCCTTACTTGCGCCTCCCGGCCTACCTTCTATTCTGTCGGTGTTGTCTCGGATTCTTCAGGCAGTGTCGGCGAAGCCGACCTACTCTCATGCAAATCTCGGAACTTTACCCGAGCTCGACACATTTTCCCCAACACTAAGCATGCCAGGCCAAAACCGGGTTTCTCGGCCCATTGACACCCTTACAAGATAAATAATTTGAATTTTGCAGGAGAGAGATCCTACGGAGGCGATGGCAGACTCTAGGGACGATGATGATCGACTGCTCAAAGGAGGAGGAAAGGCTGTGAGTGCTTGGTCACGACGCATGAGGCAACAGATATGGGATTACTTGAGAGATGACAGTATTTCAGTGTTCTCCGTACTCGTACGGGGATGGATGGAAGTGGGGAGGTCGAGGCTCACGAGACAGGCTGTCGCAGCGGCGATGGAGGAATTTGAAGAATCCAGCCGTTTATTTGATGTGATCATACGAGTAAGAGTGCCGAGGGAAAATAGTTTTCAAGTTAATATGCCGAACTTAGACAATGAAATAGGTATTCTTCAGAAAGCGAATAAACGCTTGCCGATCACATCCTCCATAAGACGTGAATGGGAGACCTGGGAGACTAGAGAAAAGCGTCTAGAGGAGTTGGCTGCTGGGGAGAGAAGGAATCGGTTGAAAAAGGTGCAGAAAGGAATCCAGGAGGCATTGGAGATACCAAACTCCATTGACTTCTCAACAGCTTCTAACCGAATATCGGCTAAGTTAAGCGGTCGGAGGTTCCTTCTCATCTTGGAAGACGTTTGGGAAACCATGGACTTGAAAGAGACAGGAGTTCCAGACCCTACCACCACCACCGGCGTCAAAGTCATGATCACGACCCAATCGCAGGAAGTTTCTTCCGGAATGGGAGTCCAAGTAGACGTCATTCCATGGGAGTTGTCTGAAGAAGATGCTTGGGATTTTTTACAGGACGAGGCAGCCGATGTGGCCACTAGCATTGGTTTCTCAACCGGAGACATGGTCATGAAATGCTTCTGTTACGCTTCCTTGTTATGTCGAAACCGAGCCTCCATAGACAGCGATTCTTTGATAGACGAGTATTGGAGGTCGGAGGGATGTTTAGATGGATCCTTCAACGAGGATGAGAATAAAGAAGAGAGTTCCAAGAGACTGGGGAATGTGCTGCTCGAAGCGCTCGGGGAGAGATCAATACTGCTAGTGCCCTCTGTGGGATCTTCAGGAGGACAATATCACGTGCGTATGGATTCTGATGTGAGGAAAGTGATTGATTCTCGAATGTCCCTAGTGAAATACAGCTTAGATGGGGAAGAAAGATGCCAATGGATCTCATTATCCCACAATCAGGTAGAGACACTCCAATTCCGCTCTCCCAATTGTCCTCTTCTCTCAACCTTGTTGCTCGATAATAACGATCGCTTGCAAGAAATCCCAGATGGTTTTTTCGAGAAGATGACCAGACTCCGAGTCCTCGACCTTTCTTCCACGAGCATCTCTTCCCTGCCCTCTTCCATGTCCTACCTTGCCGAATTACGGTTGTTGAAGCTTCGAAGCTGCCGCAAGCTAGATGCTCTTCCCATGTTCTTAATGGATATGCAGAAGCTCGAGATCCTCGATCTCGATGAAACTCCCCTGACGAATATGGCAGTGGCATCCTTCGACAACCTGCAAAGCCTCCGACGTCTCAACATCTCGGGAGCGTGCAACCTCATCCGGCTTTCGCTCAAGGGTTGTCACTCTCTATTAACTCTGGTCAGCCCGGATAAAGGTTCAAAACTTGAGGAACTTTATCTTACAGCCACGACAATGGAAGAGCTCCCTTACAATATTTTCAATCTGACTAGCATGCGACGCTTGGACCTGCTGGGAATGGAGCATCTCAAGACAGTCGACTGGAGAAAAATACATCGGCTTCCAAAAGAATTAGATTGGGATCGATGTGGGTTGAACTTGCTGCATCAACAGTTCCAAGACACTAGCAGACGCTGCATCTCAGTCAGTGATGCTAGTGTTTTCGAGTTCTTGGACCAAAACTCAAAACTGTGGAAATCCTGCTTTCTAAAATTCCATTTCTTGGTCTGTCCCTGCAAGGGAGGGCGCAAGGATACATATTCTAGATTTAAAAGAAGCCGATTTCTCTACCACCGTATTTATGCTCGATTTGAGCAGTCATTCAGCTATGAAAGACGACTGGAGGTTTGTGGCGGTAAAAATTCCCTGAATGGTATTAAAGGGGTTCTCTCTGTGGCAGAATTCTTTTATTTGTATGGCAATGACTACGTTAAGGCACTATCCGATCTCGGCGTCGAGATGGGCCACCTTAAAGAATGCTTGATTGAGAAATGCCATCAATTGGTGTGTCTGATCGTCCGACGAGCAACAGAAGTCAATGCGGTGGGCGTTCTAGAAAATCTAAGGGTCTCTGATCTTGCAAAGTTAAGAACGGCGTGCCGAGGAAAGTTAGGAAGAGGGAGCTTCGCATGTCTAAAGCACATACATTTGGAATGTTGTCCGAAGCTCATCAACTTCTTCTCTTCAAACATTAGGTTGCAGAATCTCGAATTACTCAAAATAAAATTCTGTTGCAGACTGGAGAAGGTCTTTGAAGAAGACAGCGTCATGGGGCAAAATGCATTTCCGCGGCTAGTCGAGTTCCATCTTTGGGAGCTACGCAAACTGAAAAGCATTTGCGGTGGGCACTTGCCGATGCTGAAGAAGTTGAAGATTCGAGGATGCCCAATGCTGGAGAAACTTCCTCTCCGTGACACAAATGCTTCTGCAGCAGAAGTCGAGATCCAAAGTGAGCAGAAATGGTGGGAAAGCTTAAAATGGGAGGGCAGCATCAAGCCACGCAACATCCGTTTCAAAGAATGGCGTCCGTCTACTAATTGATTCTTCTCTGCTTGAAGTACCTCTGTTTATTTACTATGTTATTTTTCTCTGCTTCAACTATTTTAATTGTGTGTGCTTGTTTTACTTATGTTACAATGGAACTTGGGAGATTTATTGAATTATGAGTTTCAGTATAAGTGATTGGATATATGGTTTTTCTTCACGGCAAGGTAAAGAAGTAGCTGATTCGTTAGCAAAACGGGCTTCCATTTTCCAATTTTCCCTTAGACTGGGTCTACCAGTCTTTCGTGTTAGATGATTTTTGTTTGGGGGCCTTGCTATTTTGTATGAACATGTTGGGACTTTCAGGCATGATTTATGTTCGCCAAATCAATAAAATTATAGGTGATAATGCCCCAGTAGTCCAATAAAAATAATTAAAAGGCAAAAGCTAATGATCTCGGCAGCTCGGCCCAACCAATGGCAAAGGCTGCAACTTGGGCTGGCCTAAACCCATCCTGATTTGCCCAACCTGATTCTTCAATGGTGGGGATCTTTAATCCTTTATCAATGCTCTTAATCATGTTTACTCAAATCCAGAGAAATGGGCACTATCGAATAAAAATTTTAGTTGGGTAATGTGAAAATGCATTAGCTGAGTTGTGGTTGGTCTCCCAGTCACAAACCAACCCAACCCAGTGAGCTATGGAATTGAGTTTTAGATAGCCCACTAGCCAAGTACTCAGCCCATCAATGTTAATTAAGCCCCTTGAGGCCATTCCCAGTTAGCTACTTAGCCTAAAACTCAGGCACTAATCTGGACCACATGGTCCTGCGACAAGCAAACCCAAACTTGAAGGGAAAAAAAAAAAACGAAAGCCTGCATATCCGGCTGGCCAATCAGTTGAAATTTTGGCTGAATTGAAGGGTTATCAGAAAGTATCAGTTAGGTATCCATGGGCCTCAACATGGACTATTTTATGGATGGAGAATACCGCTAAGCCCAGTTGAAATCTTCTCCCATTTTAATGATGATTTGTTCAGTACTCAAACCAAGTCACCGCTCGGGTGATTTGAGAAGAGAATTTGATCACTTACAGCTGCATGTGGCCCCATCTTTCCAACCAATGTGTAGCTACCATATAGCATCTCAAACCCTGTAAATGGTGGGCCCCACCTCAAAGATAATGCAGCAGAGGAACATGGATGGTCCACTCATCAGGCATCCCACACCGTTTCAACCTAAAGAATGGGTTTTGTCTACCCTTTTTACGTTCGTCCTACCCATTTGACGCACTGGTGGTGGTGAATGATGCTAGCTATTTGACAAAATCATCACACCACTCTCTAAATTTATTTTTTCCAGTTTCATGTTCAAGAATTCCTCCGCTGCCATCCAAACATTGCTTGTTTCAAGTACAAAGTGGGAAACTAAAACAAAAGCAAAATATTTTTAAAATTCTAAACAATAATTTCTTGTTCTTTTTCAACAAAACAAGTGCAACAATGCATGGTAATGTATTGCTTTTTTTCGTTTGGTTTATTGCTATTGGATCTAGGGTCATGTTTCAAGGTTCCAATTATATAATAGTCCCCTCATTAGGGGTAGGAATTGGCGTAGGGTAAGCCTACTTACTGAGTTTATAATAAGTTTTGCTTGAACCTGACCTGGGACCCATTACCCGGGTTACTTAAAATTTATACATTTCAAGTTCAACCCAATTCTTTTAATTGAAATCAGGTTAGCTTGCCCCAATGCAACCTAACATAGCAAAACACAAATCTGATTTAAGAATGGAATATGGAGAACCATATATGTCTAGCTCAGCCCAATTAACGAATACACATACATGCACCATACATATTCATCTATTCTTGAATTATCTTCTCCGCATTTTGGTCCAGGTTGAGTGAACTATCTTTCCTAGACTATCAAAAATTTCTAGGTCAAGTATAGTATAATCATGACACAGGGAAGAATGTGAGGTCGAGCATTGTCTTGCTCAAGGGGATAATTGTTCCGAATCCACAACTTCTCTAGACTTCTCAAATCCACAAGAAGAAAATAGGCAAAATAAAAACAAATTTTATAAAATTCGTAATTTGATTGATGAATAAAAAAAGCGAGATTACACCCCTTTAAATAGGGATACTTTTCAGAATTAAACTACAACTAAAACTCTTAGAATTCACGACTTACTATAGATAGTAAACTTCTTATTTATAGACGGTGGTGATTCCTACTAGTGCGCATGGTTTTCGTCCAAAAATAGTAAGTGTCCTAATGGTCCGAATCATGACACTCTTCTAATTATTCTAAACACTTTTCATGTTGGACGCAACTCTTAAAGCCCAACAGATGAAAAGTTATACTCAAACTAATGCTCATTATAAATAGTAAAAACAAAAATAAAACATGAAATCAATTGTCGATCTAATGGTAATTCACAAATTCGGCATAGGAAACCTAACATGGAGGGTTGGGTGGCTAAAGTAGCTCGTACTACTCTAAAATTATATATGGTACGTCCGATAGCTCATTCCAATTTGCAAGATACGTCCATTTTAAGTTCTAATGGTCCGAATCACTTTTGTCGTCGACCGGACCTTTTTTGATTCATCTTGGCCATAAAATTATCCGTGACCCGCTCTACATCAAACTATGACCCATCTAATTGAATCTGTCACATTTTCAAGCTTGAGCCCAACCCACTACCTATTTAATTTTGCCCAAACCTAACTTAAAAGTGGGCCAGCCCAGTTGACTCATGGGCTAACAAAGCCCATTGTGACTCTAACACCCTCACAGTAGATGAGAAATGCCCAAATAAATTTCACAAAATACTACTAACTTATTTGATCATATCACGATTTTCATTCAAATATGAACACTCTTTTTCTATCTTGCTGATGGAATCTTTTAATTTTGAAGATTTTCTTAGGTTGTCGCTCATGGATGGCAAGGCACATAATATAACAAGGTTTTGAGTCTTTGGTCCAGGATCAAAGGGCTACAGTCCCAACCTCAAAATAGCAGTACATAGGTATGTATTGTAGCAAACCTCATGGGTTAGAGGTCTTAATCTCAATCCCTTTTTGCAGGTAACTTAGGATGGAACCTAAGACCTTATTCTGAATCGAAGATTACCTGACATTCAGTTCCATTCCATGCTCTTTTTCTTTCTTTCTTTTTTACTTCCCTGCATTTTCCATAATACTAAAATGCTTCACCAAACCTTATGGTGAGCTTGATAAGAGGAGCCCAAGAGAAATATATGTTTAAAAAAAAAAAACCAATGATGATTCAATATTTATTTTCATGGACATTGTTGGAAAAGGAATTCCATGTCAAGAGCTCTCAATTGAATCCTAGGCGGAATTTTGATTTATTAGACAACAATCACAATGCCAACAGTCATTTATATGGAAAACAAATTCCATTTCCGCATAAATTTGTGTGTACCAAACACGCCCAAACTTGCTCAATGTGGTGGACAGTCACCATTTTAGTTTCTAATATTGTCGAATGGGAGTTGATGTTCATTAATGGGCATCCATAGTGGGGTCCACAGGATTCATGGTGCAGATTAGCACGGCATTCTTGCTCCTAACACCATCACCATGTATGTCAATTTTTAGCAAGTGGCCTATCCATAGTGGGACCAGGAAAATGAATGGTGTGGCTTACCCGATGCATGGTTGTATGTGGACGGCTAGAAGCCACCACTTGTCCTAAACGACCCATCCGTGGTAAGAACTAATGTTCCATGACCTGGACCAGCCGCTACGCAGGCAAGTACATGGAGGTCCTAAAGACCACCCACATGCGCACTTTAGCATCTAGCAAGTGGTGGAGGGTAGGTTGATAACTGCAGGGGGATCCCACCTAGTCAGAGGCTTTTCATTTTCAATCACAAATAAAGGAAAACAGTATAAAGAAAAATCCCATACCTTTGATTTATCCAAAGAGAAATTGTAGGGTTGCCAGCCTCAGCATAAGTTCATCTAGGCATATGGGGTCCATTGCTAGGCAATGCAGACCATTAATATGATGGGCCCTTCTGTTAAGTGTATGTGTATTCCCCAAAAAAAGTCACAGTTTGGAAGTTTCTAACTCTTCAATCTTTCATCAGTCGAGCGTGGACCATGTCACTGATTTCTTCTTGGCTGTCTACTTATAGCTGCTAATCAAATGTTGGGGGACCTTCAAAGCAGGTAGGCTTCCTGGGAATCCCCCATCCACGGTGGATCCAACAAAACAATGGTCTTGATCACCATATGATGACCACTTGTTGTGAAAATTGTTAGATAATTGGAAAAAAAAAATAAAGAATATTATTTCTTTTTAGTTAGTTGGCCGTTAATGATTGAGAACATTTGAAAAATATTTTTAACTGTTGATAATGAATTTAGTTCACTTCAGATCGTTGGATCAAAAGATCTAATTGCTGGATCATCACAACTTGTCTGTTTTCAGATGTTGCATGTGTCTTTTACGGCTGCAAACAACTAACGTCACTACAGCAATACTACCCACACCCTTGCCCAGTCTATGCAGTAGAGTACACAATCGAGCATCTACGAAATTTGTTTTCTCATCTCCATGTGGGACTAAACAAAAAATGTAGTTTTTCATTTGAAAATTTCAATTTTATTTAGCAAGGAATAAAATTTTCAAATTTATTTGATTTTCTAAAAACTAAATTTCGACACCACCCGTGTACGGAATTTGGACACTTGGCAACTGGATGTTTAACGAGGCTCGGACCCAAGTTTCCTCTTATCCAAATCTCATACATAGCTTTTAGGCCAGCAAAAGCAAATGGGAATTAATACCCTCACATGACTTACTTTTCTTCATATCAAAAGCATGATGAAATGACTCATCTCGTATATAACTTTCCATGCGTATCATGATACTCCTTATCCATGTATGTTCTCTCTCTCTCTCCCTCATCCAAGAGCATTTTCCCATAAAATACAATCTATAATCCAAACATGTGATATTCGATTCCACTTTTCCAATAAAGCAGAGAAAGAGATCTTCAGAAACAAGGATCATTTGTCTTCAATTATTAGAGTTTTGGTAGCCACACACTCACCTCTACATCCGCCCACACGTGATAACTTGCCATTGTGATTGACTTCCACACCATGTGTCATGTGAGCCCTTCTTTTCGATGGTCCGTCCTGATAATTAAGCCAATCACTAATCAGGCAAGCTACAAGTGTATGTCAGATGCAGACATTGAATTTTTTTTTCTACATGCTTGGCATGCATGATCAGCCAATCAGGACATGTACACAGTGGGCCCCACCTGATGCATGGCATGGATGCGAGACACATGTTTGATATTGCCATGTACTTTGGCGTGTGAGCTTAGGAAAGCTCTTCTATTATTATTTAGTAAAAAGCGATTTGCGCGAGATGATGAGGAATTTTTGCAGGCATAAAAGTGCTAGTGAGAGTTCCTGGAAACCTCCTCATGGAAAACGACCTCAAAGCATTGTGTGGGGGTGAACATGACATGTGCATGACATCTAATCCGTCCATCATATGAGGCCCCTCATCTTATCCTCGGTGCCCAAAAATTAGGTTGGTTAAAAATCGGTGGGCCACACCACAGGAAACAATTGGGATGGGAATGACAATCATTAAAAACCTTCTAAATTGACTACGACATATCTTATTTATTTATTCCATCCAATCCATTTAGAAGATCCACCCCACCAGGATGAATGAACAAGAAAGAAAAAAAAAAGGCCATTCCAAAGCTCAAATGGGCCACACAACGTGATTTTAGAGATTTCAGGCATGGCCCAATTGAGTTTTGGATCGGCCTGATTTTTGGGTGCCGAGAACATGATCGACCCACAATGATGAACGGATTGGATGTCACAAAAACTCCGTGATTTCACAGATCAGGTTAGCTTTCCTGCCTCGTGAAAAGCCACTTGTAAATTGCACGTGTTTCGACGGAAATGCCGGCTTCCCCCAATAGCATTTGCATGGTAACAATGTAGATATATTTAAGGAATTAATATTTCATTATCTATCTAAATCACATATTAAATTTAGTACCATAACATATCTGCATTGAATTTCATGCAGTTTACGGCACTTGCATAATCAAAATTTTAGAAAATAAAAATAAAATAATTAAATTGTCCTTTTTCCTTTAAAATGTTAAAGTCTTAATAATGAGGCCATATTGATGCACATGACATTCAACCTGTCTAACAAATGCAATCCACCATGATAATAAGATGAACCAAAAATTTGAAAGATAACATCATAAGGTGGGCCACACTAACAAAAAAAAAAAAAACTCACAACACCCAAAATTTTCGTAGCTCAGTTGATGATTTAATGCAAAACTTTTGGATCATCCCTTTGGTGGGATACATATTTTGGATGTGCAGAACGTCATATACATGCAGACTATACTAATTTTTTAAGGAAGAAAAAATAGTGAGTTGTCCACAATAACGACTTTTGCCATGGGGAAGAAATGAACGGCATCATTTAATTTTGGTTTTTGAATTTATTATTCCTATCTTAATCTTAAATTTATAATTCGTAAGATATTGAGTGAAGTCTCCAAGTCACCTTAACTCAGCTTAACATCCAATCGTTTGTGCTTTCTTGTATCAAGGTATGGTTTTTATTATTAAGGTTTATTATTGTGTTGGTAGATTTGTGTCCATGTATTGCCAATATGGGATAAGCATTCCAGCTAACATCTCCAAATGAATTTTTGAGATTTGATGGAAATTTGAGGGTGATTTCTCCAGCTTGTGCAACGGAAAAATTCAAATATCAATGACTATACGTAACAACCAATGAAAACACAAAGAAACACATTCATATACGACATTTGTTAGGAAATTCAGCCTTAGCGGGCAATTCATAGCCTAACCGTGTTCTTTACGGCAATTCATCGAGCACATAGTAGGCACAAGCGTACCGCTTGTTTAATATGTAAAAGGCCTTCCAATCTAGGGAATTTTTGGTCAATTGACGATCTACCGTAAGTTGCATCATATCAACGTCTTGTGATCACTACTAAAACCATGTGCCCCACTTGTTTAAAAGGAAAAAGTAGATTTTAGTGTTACTCGGTAGTCAACTTAGACTAATGAAAATCCACGGCTCAAAATCGATTTGCCGTCTGCGCTGTGCTTTAAAAAGGACGAAAATTTTGATACTCTTGAAGAGTATGATAGATGATACACGGGCACTTAGAAATTGCATACATGGGCGTACAACTTATTCAAATTGTGGCCACCACTTAAGTTAGTTTGACCATACGGCTTTTGGATCTGTGGATATTTATTGTACGGCTATAATTTAAAATATCCAATGCCCACATTTCAAATTCGGACGAATCAGAGGACAGAGAATGTTCAGCCGATTTGATCGTGGGACTAATTTATCCACGGTGGCTTCCCCGGTTTAGCCAGTTTAATGTATGCCGCGTGTACAAATTTCTAGTGCTTGTGTATCAAGTGTCACACTCTGCCAGAGTAACAAATGATTAGTTTTCCGTACATGAAATAAACATCCATCAAATGATCCTATCCATCTGATAAATGGCCTTTTAACTAACCGCGGCAAACAGTAGTAGTTAAATGGTGTCAACATTCAATACGGGAAAATGAAGAATAGTGAAAATTGGCCATCCATTATTGGTATTTGTATATGGACGGTTCCGATTGATGCATCACTCTTGCACGTGTGCAGTTGAGAGATGGCTCTACCCTATTCCAGTTCATCCGGTTGATGCGTCACTCTTGCACGTGTGCAGTTGAGAGATGGCTCTACCTTATTCCAGTTCATCTGGATCTATCGTCAGGACACTGTAACCAACAATAAAGACTTCAACGAATAATGAAAAGGTTGTGTCGGTCACGGACATTACACAGAGACATCCCAAACCCACATGTCGTACGTGCACCTACCGGCCTTGTTATTCATCAGGCCGGTGGATGGTCCACCGCTTAAAAGATAATAATGATCGGATGATCCTGACCCTCAAGATAGAAGGCTTTTGCCCTCACAACCTGGAGCAGGATTTTGGCCTGGGTTTTTTGGTAGGACCTCTTTGAGCTACTGGTCCACTTTAACCATCCAATGAACAATCCAGATTTCATCCGCACAGTGAATTATAACATCCAGAACGTGGAAACCTCATATACATGCCACATGAGAGAGAGAGAGAGAGAGAGAGCTAGGCTAAGGTTTGTTTTTTTAAAAAAAACCATTAAACGGTGCACATGCTTTTCACAAGATTTACTTTTGGGAAAACATGTTGAATATTGAGTTAATTTGATAGATGGATTGGATGGACCAAAGTGTTCTGCTTTTTGAAATTAAAAAATAAAAGTTCAGTTTAAAAAGTAAATAAATATATTAACAATTAAAACTTTTCATAAATAGAATGCAGAGTCCGGCTGCAAGAGAAGGGATTTGCCATGAAAATTATAACTTTTAATTTCAGAATTATAAAATTAGTGGGCTCACCGTCATTAAAAACCTCAGATCATATTATTTTTGGCTAAAAATCATTTTACAATGGACTTGATGCGAGAAATCTAAGAGTCTAAAATCCATAAATTAAAAAATACAGGCTGCCAATTAAAACTGAAAATTCAGAATTTCACATACAGGATTAGAAATTCAAGATTTCAATTCCATGCTCATAGGTGAGAACTTTTTAGATTAGTCCCGGCTGTAGCAGAAACTCCTCACTGAACAATCGGTCCTAACCACCAGTTAAATTGGCCTTCTTTTCTAGGGCCAGGATTGATGGTCAGATGTATTGATTGAACAAGAGACAAGCGTCACATCTTAAACTCGCCTGTTCAACGGTTCATGCTATCATATTATCATTACTATCAAATGGAAGGTCACATGTTTAACTCGCTTGTTCAATTAATCGATCACGCTATTATTAGGCCCATATACACATCACATACACATGCACCACACACGAGCCAAAAAGGAGACATCACAGCGCTACATTAGGTGGGGCGCACGTCCAACACAACATTACAGAAGTAAAGCCCATGAAAACAGGCGCATGTATTCCAAGCCATCCATCATTTCACGGCCCTAGAAAATGGATTGATTAACATCTTATGCAGCGACCCAACACAATATATAAAAGTCATTATCAACCAATAACCATACTCTCCTTCTTACTCCCAACTTTCAAGACAAGAAGTTCCTTCCCCATATAATATATACAGGAATTCTCCTATAAACCAGAGCCCAATTATAGAAAAGTAAAAAGAGCCAATGTCAAAGAGTTCAACACAATATATAAAAGTCATTATCAACCAATAACCATACTTTCTCCTTCTTACTCCCAACTTCCAAGACAAGAAGTTCCTTCCCCATATAATATATACAGGAATTCTCCTATAAACCAGAGCCCAATTATAGAAAAGTAAAAAGAGCCAATGTCAGAGTTCTGTTCTTAAATCAAAAGAGTCACGAATCAGAGAAAGCAAGAAAGGTTTCGTCTTTTTGTGTCCTCCATCAGACGGCTAACTTCTTAGGCTCTGCGTCCCTCATCTCAAGCCCTTGAGGAATGTCCTCATCCGCAATGAACCTGGACCAGAACCAATGTCTCTTCCAAACTAGGACCACCTCTTCAATGGGCTTGTTCTTAGTTTCGGGGAGGAACATGTAAATGAAGATGGTCATGACAAACACCCAAAAGCCGAAGAAGTAGAAGAGTCCGAATTTCATGTGGCAAAGCATGGTTAGGAAGATTTGGGCAATGAGAAACGTGAAGAACATGTTCACACAAACGTTGATACTCTGGCCCGCCGATCGGATTTCAAGGGGGAAGATCTCACTGGGTACCAGCCAGCCTAGTGGACCCCATGACCACGCAAACCCAGCTACATAGAGACAAATGAAGAAGACCACCAAATTGGCATACCCCTTGGAGATATCAGCCACCCCTGAGACACCGAACTTAATGGCAATAAGTGTCCCAACAGCAATCTACAAAAGAGAACATAAGTGTTATTAGTCATTGTTTAAAAAGATATGGATTGACTTGAAACGTAACGGCCCATATGTAGCATGTATTGCTGAGGATTATTTGAACATTGAAAATTTCACAATGCATGATAAAAATACATCGTATGGGCCAATGTGAAACGTATGATGTCGTGTATCATGTAATACAGTGAATCATTACTAGAATTACCAACCTTGATGCTGATGGACTATTATGAGAGAAAGACCAAAGTAATCTACGTACAAAATCAAGATTTTAATGACTTTTTCAGAAGAAAAGAAAGAGATACCATCATTACCTGGCAAATGAGCATCTGAACTCCACCCTCAAGGAAGAGAACCCTTCTACCAAGCTTATCTACTGAATAGATAGAAACAAATGTCGCAGCGACATTGACACCGCCAGTGATGACCGCAGAAATCAACGACGCATTATTGCCGAACCCAATAGTCTTGAAAAGAACAGGGGCGTAGAACATGATGACATTGATACCCGTCAATTGTTGGAAGAAAGGAATTGCGACCGCCATCACCAATTGGGCGCGATACTTCCTCATCAGGATGTTGCGCCAGGGGTGCTGGACGTTCCTTGACTCAACACTGGCTGCCAGAAGGTCCTTGTACTCCTCGTCGATATCATCGGTACCACGAATGCGTCGGAGCATCGAGCGGGCCTTATCTGGGTTGTCTGGGAACCGATCGATGAGGGAATTGGGGGTGTCGGGAAGGACTAAAGAGCCAAGGGTGATGATTAGGGCAGGGATACCAGCACCGCCCAAGCTGACACGCCAACCCCAGCCTCCTTTGATCTTGTCCGTTCCATAGTTAATAAGATTGGCCGCGAGGATGCCGATCGTGATCATTAGCTGGAAGCACATGTTGAGGGAACCACGGTAGTTGGCAGGAGCCATTTCGGAGAGGTAGACTGGAACAGACTGCAAATTCAATTAAAAGCATGAGCAATTTTACATTATTCTGATATGTCCGCAACAGAGTTTCACTGCTATTTAAGAGTACCAATTCTAATTTTACAAGTATGAGGAAAATAATTCTAATTAAACCAGACTTTTTTTTAAAATAACGAGAAAAATGCTGAAAAAACAAACTATGTTATTAACAAAAAGAGCTTTGCTAAGATGGTCGTGGATTTAACAGTTGTGCTCTCATGTGAAGGGCACACATTGGAAAAACCGTGACCGGCACACATGTTGGAGATTGGTGTAGAGCAGGTCGCGGACAATTTCATGGCCAAGATGGATCAGAAAAGGCACGGTTGGCGACAAAAGTGATCCGGACCATTGGACCTTAGATCGGGCGTATCTCAAAATTCGAAATGAGTTATCCGACGTAAAATATATGAATTTGGGATAGAACGAGCTACTTTAGCTAACCAACCCGCTACGCCGGATTGCGCAGCCCGGATAACCAACCCGCTACGCGATCGACGTTTTAATTTTGTTTTTACTATAAATAATAAGTTTTAGTTTGAGTATAACTCTTCATCAGTTGGGCTTTAGGAGTTGTGTCCAACATGAAAAGTGCTTAGGATAATTAGGAGAACGGTTTGGTGAAGCCAAATAGGACACTTACTATTTTTGGCCGAAAACCTTGCGCACATCACGACCATCTATAAATAGTAAGTTAGTAAGTTCCGAATTCTAAGAGTTTTAGTTGTAGTTTGAGTCTGGTTTCTTTCCAATTGCTTAGTTCCCTTATTTAAAGGGGTGTAAATTTGTTTTTAGTCATTCATTAATCAATTTCGAATTATTAAAAATTCTTTTCTATTTTCTGCTCGTGGATTCGAGGAGTCTCTGTGAGGAGTCCAGAGAAGTTCCGTGGGTTCGGAATATATATCATCTCGAGGAAGACGGTGCTCGACCTCACATCCTTCCCTGCGTCAGAGATCCAAGCCATTCATGGATAGGTAGGGTACACAGAACATGCAGTGGAGAATGGTCAGTATCTTAGATTCGTGTGCAATCTACCAGGCCTGAATTGGAGATGTCATGAAGGCCCCGCAGTCCCTATCGAAGGTAGATTTTTCAATAAGAAAGAAAAAATAAAAAATGAAAAAAAGTGCCATAGGGTAGGTACGCCGCTAGAGTACAATTGCGATAGAAAGTGTTACCGGGACTTCCAGCTACAATGTGGAGCCCCATTCCAACAATTTGATGGAACGTCTGATTAATCTGGGCCCTTCATTAGGTAGTGGAAGATGTCAAGTAAGCGATAAATTGACGCTTGGACTTTTTTCACTACCAGCAATTTTCAGGTATCTGCTGGATCAGTGCGCCAGCCACTATTATTTTTCTGTCCATGGCATGTTCGCAGTGTGTAAATTGACGAAGGGCCCAGATTAAAACGCAGGCGGGTCGTTCAATCAAGATCAAAATCCGAGATCGGTGGTAGACTCCCAGGATTTTCAAAACGAGGTCTGGGGTTTGCGTGAGTGGGTGGGGGTGGGTGTGGGTGTGGGGTGTGTGATGCGCGTGTAAAACAAGAGAGAGAGAGAAGAGAGAGAGAGAGAGAGAGAGAGAGAGAGAGAGACCTAGCCTAATAAAACTTTAAAAAAATATATAAATCCACATGAAGGTCCACAAGATCAACAGCCAAAGATCAAGATCGTTTATAAAACGTGCACGCTGAGCAGTTACAATTTTCCAAAGATAAAAGATGCATCGCAAAGGATAAAACGCGGAAACAAAGACGACGTGGCATAGAGTTCAGAAATCCGGACACAACTTCCCATATAACCCTAAGCTCGGTGGGGACCACCGTGATGTCCGTGTTAAATCCCCACCGCTCATCAACTGCCTCAGCTCATTTTTGGAGATGTGCACAAACATTAAGCAGTCCAAAACTTAAATGCCACACCACAAGAAATATAGAGCCCACCGTGATATTTATACTGTCATCGAACTCTTTTATGGTGTGATTTCCACCAGGAAAAAGGGGGAACCCAGAGTCAGACTGATCTTGAACTGCTGTGGGCCCAAAGGAGATTTAAACGGTGCGCATTACCATCACCACTTTCGTGTGGTGCGGCACACTTGACTTTTGGAACTGCCTCATGTCGGGAACATCGTCTAAAATTAGCAGGCGCAAGAGACGAACGGTGTGGATGTTCAGCATCACGGTGCGTCGCATCAACATTGGTTGCAGGGGGATTCCTGAAACTAGTGTTACAAGCAAGTCGCCTAGTCGAAATCCGGGCAAACAGTCAATTTTCAGACAGCGTTAACGAGTTTATCCGAACCTAAAACACGTCTCAGATTTTACACAAGCGTGCGACTAGCACACATGCTGCGATTTACATCCCTCTTCAGAGTCACCTCACGGGAATTGCATTAGCATTTCTTTATTTATAAATCAAGATTATGTCAGGAAAAAAATTTACAATAAAGAAAACAAAACCCATTGAAAAAACAAGCCAGCGAATGACTTTGGGGAAAAATAGTAATATAATTCAAAAGCCGTTGCTTTCTAAGTAAACGGCTGTTCAAATCCGTCGTTTCTGATTCGAAAAGAAAATTCGTTTTTTTTCCTTCTTCATTATTTAAATCTGAAATACAGCTAATTAAAAACGGTTGTTTCATTTTCATTATACAGAGACAAAGCTGAAGAAAAACACATCTCTGCCGTTCATATACAGATCTAACACAAAAAGGAGAATCAAACACAAAAGCGACGAAAATTAAAATAGCAGAAGCAAACAAAAATTAAAAATAAAAAAAGCAAAAAAATCTGCAAACAGTCCAGCTTTCATCCTGGGAACACCTTTCCATCTTCTTAACAAGCCAGGAAGAGAGAAGATTGCAGAGAACCGTGCACATGGAGAAAAAAATCTCAATGTCCACCGTCCAAATCATGGATCTGATCAGATTATCTAACCATGCGGGCAATTAAAACCCCTTTCCGATGGACAGTGTAGAATACAATTTCAACAGTATATTTTTTCAAGAGGAAAAAGAAATAGATAGCGGGATTTTACCTGATTAGCAAAACCAACACCAATACCGAGTAGAATCCGACCGATGATCAGCATCGCAACATCCTTCGCAGCGCCATTGATGACCGCTCCGGCAAGAAAGACAGCACCACCCACCAGCATCGATATCTTCCTTCCGAGCTTCCTCGTCACCCACGACGCTACGATGGAAGCTATCAACGCCGCAAGATACAGAGACGAAGTGAAAAGCGTCAATTTAACGCTGTCGAATGTACAGTACTGGTTGTTCGTTTTATCTACCTTCATCTTCCGGTATACCGACGGAAAAAACTTCCGTAGAAACGGCTCCATCGACGTCACTCCACCTGCAACCACCAGATTCATATAATAAACCTCCGGATCACTCAAATCATGCTATGAAATTCAGATCTAACGGTTCGAAATCGAACTTACCGGAAATACCAATATCATAGCCGAAGATAAGACCACCGGTGGCGGCAATGATACATGTGAAGATCACATATACCGTCAATTTGCCGGGATAAACCTTATTACCGTCGGATGAAATGAAAGCACCGCCCGCCATTGATGATCCTTCGAAGCTTTTTCCGCAAATTGCAGAGAGAGAGAGGGAGAGAGAGAGAGAGAGGGAGAACTTGAATTCGCAGAGAGAGAGAATGAATTTCGGAATCCTGTTAAGGGGTGTATTTATAAAGTAGAGTGAAGGGTATAATAGGAAATATGCTTAGCTGGCAGATAAATACCCGGAAATTGAAAAGGGATAAGGTAAGAGTAAGCGTAGAAAAATAGCAAGCTTCCGTTCGAGTTTGACGGAGAATACGGGCCCACAATACTAAAGTCACCGTACGTAGGTTTTAACTTTTAACCGTGGATTGTATCTTAAGTTATCATATGAACCGTTAATATTCTTTTCTTTTCTTTTTCTTATGTTACAGGTCCCACCTTTCTAAAAGTTTGCTGATCTGACGGTGTGTATGAGGATGAATTTTGGAAGACTGAAGTTTGATAGGATCATATTCAAATTCAAGATTCAACGGTTAGGATTATCTATATAGCATGATTATGAGGGGATAGCAATTTTAAGATAGCAATAACAATATGAACGGTCCATATTATTGTCTAAGATGGAATCCGTGTGAAAACCCCACCCCCGTATAAATGGAAGCGGATTGCATTGTGAGTAACTCAGTACGCTACTACGCTTAGCGTACTGAGTGAACTCTTTGAGGTCCAACATGATTTCTGTGTTTTATCCTCTCCGTCCATCCAATTTAGCAAATAAATATAGGGCTTGATCCCAAAACTGAGGCATATCCAATCTTTAAATGGACCACACCACAGAAAAGAGTTTAATTAAATTTCTACCGTTGAAAAATTCTTGGGGGCCACAGAAGTTTTGGATCAAGATTATATTTGTTTTTTCCCTTCATCCATGTCTATATGATATTATGAAAAGGTTGGATGACAAATAAATATCACTGTGGGGGCCTACAAAGCTTTCAACGGCGGAAATCATTATCCCCACTGTTTCTAGTGGTATCATCGACTTGATCCTTGGATATGCCTCAATTTTGGGCTCAAACCCTTAAATTAGATGGAAAAACAGATGGACGGCGTGGATAGTCCACATACATTCAAGGTGGGCTCAACTGAGTTTACTCAGTACGATAAGAGCGTACTGAACTCAGTACGCAATCCGATTTCCATATAGATGTCAGCGGATCTGACAGAAAAACCGTATCATGCGCTGTACGCTTAAATTAGCGTCGGTGCGTTAACTTACAGCCCCGCTACGGTAGTGATCACGCACCTTCTAAGTATGGTACGAACCATACGTTTGAACTGTGTGCGGTCCACCTGTAATTCGTACATGGAATCCAAACCGTGCATCTGGTGAACTTCCCCATGATCACCGTACATACCTTGGGACTGATTGAAATCTCAGGTAGAATCTATTAGAGGGGTCAATGTAAAATCACTCATAAAACCTACGTATTCAAGTAATGTGGGTCTCCTTAATTTTGGAATAGCCCGATTTTTGGTGTATCCCTTCGTCCTGTTGGGGCGCACCTGATGAATGGGTGCCATGGAGTATCAAAATCATGGTGGACCGCACATTCCATCTGAAATTTTCTATGGTTGGGGCATCACCCTCCCCCAATGTTTCAAATTATTCCCTTTACCTTTGCCCACACGAGTGACTGATATAGCTTGATTTTGAGTGAAGGCCTAAAAGGGTGGAGCGCATCTAATGGACGGGTTGGATGGAACTCAAACATAACGGTTGGTCCCACACAGCTGAAACAAGGTCATTGGTCACGGATTTTGATAAGGTGTGCTCCACCGTTAATGGGCCGTGTCCCGAAATTCAGGCACTTCGGACAACATCGGCTACCCAGCACTCCACATATCTAGCGTGTCCCATCATAGAAGGGCCACATCCCAAAAATCTGCCCGTCTATTACTTTCTTCCAGATGAGTGTCTGGCCCTGATCAGACGGTTAACATCAACCGATCAAGGCCATCTTTTAGGCCTTGGCCATTATCTGGTGGGAATCACCATCATGCATGATGATAAGACCATTCCGCAATGCTGTCAGAATTTAACACTGCCGAAAAATCATCAGCTTGCAATGGAACATATAAATGGATCACGACAATTTGTACGTGTGTAATGAACTCTACACATATTGGCAAGATTGGATCATCCAGATGGTTCATCTGGGGGGACCTATTTCTAATAGGCAATGCAACAAAAAAGGCATGCTCAATAAACTATATTAATGCTCTGATTTTTGGGCTCGTGCCCAAGGATCAATCAGTTTATATTACAGCAATTGGAGCCTAGTAGACTGGTTAGGATGAAAATGAACGTGTTTTGCTCCTTGCATGAATTATGCCTAACATAAAGCGCCATTAGGGCTAGGCAAAGCTCCAATTTGTCCTTTAATAGAGGTTTTGCCATTATATATAATAGAATTTTTTTTACAGAAACTTTCTTGAGTTATAACATCTTTAAATCTAATATATAATATAACTAATGATACTACATGTCAAGAATTGTGTTGGGGAAAAATGTGTCAAGCTCGGGTCAAGTTCTGAGACTCGGATGAGAGTAGGTCGGTTTCGCTGACACTGCCTGAAGAATCCGAGACAACACCGACAGAACAGAGGATAGGCCGGGAGGCGTAAGCAAGGACGAGTAAAGTCACTCTGTCAGAGTGATAACCTCGCCTGCATAAGCCCACTAAAGGCCGAGCGTATTAAAGTCATTCAACCGACAGAATAAGATCCACTCGAGGAGTTGATTCTGTCGGTCACGAATCAAGGAATGACCGATAGAAACCGAGATTATTCCGTCCATGGAAGGGCCAGGAACCCGTCCTCTTGTGTCGGCCGAGACTCCCCCAGGGTCGGTCACGACCTGGCTGAGATTCCCCAGAGTCGGTCGAGATCTAGCCGAGACGGAGAGTGGCGGAATGAGGACAGATGCTGATTTGCGAAAATCTAGGGATACGGGTAGCGGATCCCGAGATTCTCGGGATCCTAAGCAATCCCAGGAGAAGAATCCTCTGAGGATAAGGATTGGCAAACTGTATAAATCTCGAAGCTTGGAACGGAAGAAGGTACGCAATACTAACCGAGACAAGCTCTTGGCTATTGACTCGATAACTGACTTAAGCATCGGAGGTTCCCCGGCTCTAGCCAGGGTTCCCTTGACATTGTTTTCTGTGCAGGTGAAGGAGGGTCCGTCTCAAAGAAACCGTCCCATAAAAACACTGCAACAGTTTGGCGCCGTCTGTGGGAACCGGACAAAAAGTCACTTTCTCCAACCATTCGAATGGCAAGAACAAGAAGGACGGACCCAAATGAAGCTGGGGAGGCCGCTGCTAGCGTACCTCAGGGAGCTCCCCCGACAGCACCGCCTGCGACTGCAAGCCAGCCCAACCAAGGGAACGTATACCTGGATCGCGAGGTTCAAGAAATGCGTTCCGAGATGGCTGCCATGAAACACATGCTGGAACAACTGTGCAACCAGCAGATGCAGCGCCAGGAGTCGACACAAGCTCATCCACCAGCGTCTGTAGCGCAGCCTCCCGCGCCACAGTCACCTAGACGACCGAGTCAGCCTCGAGAACCAAGTCACCCAGCGCCTGTCCGTTCAGCAACAGCCGTTTTGCATCCCTCTAATCTGAGGCATAGGATAGATCAGAGGAGGCGCAGTCGGCTACCTGCAGACGCTGAAGAAACGGCAGAGAGCGTCGAACCCTTGAAGGCTGACATACAAGACTTTAAGAACGAAGTCCGAGAGAAGATGACAAAGGAAATGGCGGATATAAAGCACGGTCGGAACTCAGATCCGACCAAACACGAAGAAAAATCTTCTCCGTTCGTAGACGAGGTAATGCGGGTCCGGTTGCCGGAAAGGTTCCGCTTACCCCAAATAACTCCTTTTTCCAGAAAGACCGATCCCACAGAGCATCTTGAATGCTTCAGGACTTACATGGAATTGCACGACGCCTCGGATGCTGTTATTTGCCGAGCGTTTTCTCTGACCTTGACAGACGTAGCCCGACTTTGGTTTAAGCAATTGAAACCCAGGTCGATAAAGTCGTTCGCTGAACTCAGTGACGCCTTCCTCAGCAATTTCATTGGTGGAAAAAAGAAACTAAAGCCTCCCGCGCATCTGAACAACATGGTTCAGAGGGAAGGAGAACTACTAAAAGACTACATTAAACGCTTCAATTTTGAATCCCTGCAAGTTTGAAAGTATTCTGAAGAGACAACTCTCAACGCTCTCATGCAGGGAGTTAGAGACAAGCCTTTTTTAGCGTCACTGGACAAAAATTCGCCCGATACTCTGGGCGAGTTTATGGTTCGGTCGGACAAATACGCCGATGCGGAGGAGACGCGACTCCTAAGAGAGAAAATTCAGAATACGAAACCATCGGCAAAAGAGTCGGCCAAAAAAGAAGCCGACTCAGCCAGAGGAAAAAAGCGAAAAGACGACCGGGGGCGAGACGACAGCAGGCCAGGGAAGCGACCAGACAAAAAATTCTCTGCATATACCCCCCTAAACAAATCTCCTGAACAAGTACTGATGGAAATCAAGACCGAAGGCTTCGTCAACTGGCGTCGGAAAATGCGAGGGAATCCTGATCGTCGGAACAAGAACAAATATTGCCACTACCATCGTGACCACGGTCACAACACAAGTGACTGTTATCACTTGAAGGACGAGATTGAGCGACTAATTAAAGAGGGCCGGCTAAGAGAACTACAGTAGGGACCGGCATCGCCGCAGGACCGAGTGAAGAGCGGCCCCAAGAAGAAATTCGAACGATCGTCGGGGGTCATCAAGGCGGCGGGGACTCAAATAACGCCAGAAGAAACCATGCCAGAAGCCTCGACCGCCCCGAGTCCGAGGTTCTCCTACTATCTCGGCCTCCCAAGGAGAAAAAATGAGAGAAATATTGTATCTCGTTCACTGAAGAAGATGCTCGAAGCATTCATCATCCTCACGATGATGCGCTCGTAGTCACCCTCACCATCGCAAATAGAAAAGTGTTCCGGATACTGGTGGATACGGGGTCATCAGCGGACGTCCTATTCACCCAAGCATTCGATAAAATGGGCATAGGTCGGTCAATACTACGGCCTGTCCGAACCCCGCTCATCGGATTCTCGGGCGGACAGGTACTCCCAGAGGGAATCGTCTCGCTGCCGCTCACCGCGGGAACTGTGCCCCATCAAAAGACGGTGATGGTCGACTTCCTGGTCGTGGACCAACCATCAGTGTATAACGCCATCCTCGGCCGACCGTCCCTCAGCCTCCTTCAAACCGTGGTATCTACCTACTACCTTTCCATGAAATTTTCGACTGAGTCGGGAGTAGAAATAGTGAAGGGAGACCAGCAAGAGTCTCGGAAGTGCTACGCCACCGCGGTAAAAGCCCCGGCTGAGGTTTCGATGATTGAATCACTGGACCCCCGTATCGGATCGCATGAGCGAGGAGAACCGATGGAAGAACTAGTCTCGGTGCCATTAACTGAAATGAACGTTTCAAAAGTGGTCCGAATCGGCTCATCTTTGAGCCCGCCTCTTAGAGAACGGATGATCACCTTGCTTCAACGGTATGCCGATGTCTTCGCCTGGAGTCATGAAGACATGCCTGGGATCGATTCCTCGGTCATAACACACCGACTCAACATCGACCCAACCTACAGGCCCATCCGACAGAAACGTCGCCCGCTCGGCCCGGAAAGGTACACTATCATTGGAGAGGAAGTCGGCAAGCTTCTTAAAGCCAAATTCATCGAAGAGATATACTATCCGGAATGGATAGCTAATGTCGTACTCGTGAAGAAAGCCAATGGGAAGTGGCGAGTCTGTATAGATTATACGGATCTAAACAAAGCCTGCCCCAAAGATAGCTTCTCTCTTCCTCGCATCGATCAACTGGTTGACAGTACCGCGGGTCATGAACTGCTTAGCTTTATGGACGCCTATTCAGGCTATAATCAAATTGTAATGCACGAGAATGATAAATCAAAAACCGCCTTTATCACCGACAAAGGCCTTTACTGTTACCGAGTGATGCCATTTGGGTTAAAGAATGCCGGAGCAACATATCAGCGGTTAGTGAACAAAATGTTCGCTCGGCAAATAGGCCAAACGATGGAAGTTTATATTGATGATATGCTCGTCAAAAGTAAACAGGCGTCCGACCACGAGGACTTGGAAGAAATGTTTTTGACTGTGTAAATATAAAATGAAGTTGAACCCCAGCAAGTGCGCGTTTGGCGTGAGCTCGGAAAAATTTCTCAGTTTTCTCGTTAGTCAGCGAGGAATCGAAGCGAATCCCGAGAAAATCAAAGCCTTACTCGAAATGGAATCTCCCAAAACGATCAAAGATGTTCAAAGGTTAACAGGAAGAGTGGTCGTGCTCAATCGCTTCCTTTCCCGAACCACAGACAAGTGTCTCCCGTTCTTCAAGCAATTGAAGGGACGACAGACGATGGAGTGGACGAACGAATGCGAGAAAGCGTTTCAAGATCTAAAGGTTTACCTCGGATCCCCACCGCTGTTATCTAAGCCCGAGCCTGGTGAAGTGTTGTTATTGTATTTGGTCGTCTCTGAAGCCGCAGTGAGCTCAGCATTAATACGGGAGAATCAAGGGAAACAACTGCCAGTCTACTACGTTAGCAAAGTCTTGCTACCAGTAGAGACGAGGTATCCTCAGCTTGAGAAAGTAGCCTTCACTCTTGTAGTTTCATCACGACACCTTCGACCATACTTTCAGGCCCACACCATTGTCGTTGTGACCGACTTACCACTCCGCCAGATTCTCCAAAAGCCGGAAGCCTCTGGCCGACTTATAAAGTGGGCAGTCGAATTAAGCGAATTTGACATACATTACAGGCCCAGGGCGGCTTTAAAAGGACAAGCTGTCGCAGACTTCCTTGTCGAAGTGGTTCCTAATCCCGATAATATGCGCGAACCAGAGGAAATTAATGGGCCCGAGGCTTCCTCCTCTCTCGGGCCGACACTCTGGAAGCTATTTGTCGACGGATCATCCAACTCGAAGGCAAGCGGGGCAGGGGTAGTGTTAGAAACTCCCGACCAAACTTGTATGCAATATGCCTTGCGACTCAGCTTTCAAGCGTCCAATAATACAGCAGAATACGAAGCCTTATTATTAGGCCTCAGACTCGCCGCGAGTCTGGGCGTGACCCATTTGAACGTTTTCAGCGACTCACAATTGGTTGTTAACCAAGTTTCCGGTGTTTATCAAACTCGAAAAGAGCAGCTAAAGGCGTACATAGAAAAGTCTAAAGAATTGATCGGCGGATTCCAGAAGTGTGAAGTAATTCGAATACCCAGAACCGACAACACCAAAGCCGACCTATTAGCAAAGCTTGCCTCAGCAGATGAGAATGACATACCTCGGTCGGTTCCGGTTGAACATGTCCCTAAACCAAGCGTAAATGAGCCGAATGAGCCGATAGTCTCGGCCCTATTTTCCATCGATCCAGCGACTGCTTGGTTTGACCCACTCGTCCGCTACCTCAACAATGGTGAACTGTCAGAAGACCGCGCCGAGGCACGGCGGTTAAAAATTTGAGCCTCGCGTTACACTATCTTGAATGAGATTCTGTATAAAAAAGGCTTTCATGCTCCTCTACTAAGGTGCGTCGACTCCCAAGAAGCCGACTATATCTTACGAGAGATACACGAAGGGATATGTGGAAACCATTCAGGAGGACGCTCGCTCGCCAACAAAGTGTTACAGCAGGGATATTACTGGCCGACCATACAGCATGACTCCAAACGATTCGTCCAAAGATGCGACAAGTGTCAGCGGTTCGCAGTGATCCCGAGACAACCCCCCGAGGAGCTGACTCCGATGTCGGGACCATGGCCCTTCGCACAGTGGGGGATAGACATAATCGGGCCCTTTCCGTTGGGGAAGGGTCAGACTAAATTTATCGTGGTCGCGGTGGACTATTTCACGAAGTGGGCTGAAGCGAAACCATTGGCAAAAATTACCGAGCAAAGGGTCACGAGTTTTGTTTGGAAGAATATCATATGTCGGTTCGGGATACCTCAGACGATAGTAACCGACAATGGAAGGCAGTTCGACAACAAACAATTCCAAGAGATGTGCAGTAACCTCGGGATTCGTAACGTGTACGCCTCTCCTCATCACCCTCAGACGAACGGACAAGTCGAGGCGGTCAACAAAATCATAAAGCAGCATCTCCGGGCGAGACTCGACGAAGCAAAGGGAGCGTGGGCCGAAGAACTTTCGCATATACTGTGGGCCTATCGGACTACAGCACGGACCGCGACGGGAGAAACCCCCTTTTCTCTATGTTACGGTGCGGAAGCAGTCGCGCCGGTTGAGATCGGTATTGGTTCAGCCCGAGTCAACTTGTATAATGGGCGAGAGAATGATGAACTCCTCTCATTCGCACTTGATTCGTTAGAAGAAAGAAGAGAAAGTGCTCGATTGAAGATGATGGCCCGACAAAGACATGTATCTCGGTTTTACAATCGCCGAGTTAAAGTCCGACGATTCCGAACCGGGGACATGGTCCTCCGAAGGACCTTTCCAAACACCAAGAAAATTAGGTCGGGTACATTAGGGCTGAATTTGGAAGGCCCCTATGTCGTCTCAGGCACCATCCGACCGGGAACCTACCGGTTGGAAGACCTGAACGGGCAACTATTGCCTCATCCTTGGAACGCCGAGCATCTCAAGACTTACTACCCGTAAGGTAGAATTAAAAACGCTGTAATTGAAGTCGACTCAATAAAAGTTCTATTTCATACAAGTACCCAATGTCGGGTCAGTAACAAAAAAAAAATCACAAAAAGAAAAGTACATTGTCCGACTCTCCCATTCAGTCGGAATTCGAATCCTATGCGACGCCTGAAGGACCGGCCTCGTCAGCAGCGGCATCTCCTTCAGCAGCTTGGCCCTCGGCAGCCTCGGTGGTCGGACTGTCGACTTCGAAGGCGGAGAGATCGAGATTAGGGAAGGCCGCCCTCATCTCCAAGACGCAGGCCTTGTAACCACCTTGATAAAGATGGTCCCTCTCCTCCTCAAACTCGGTAGATTCGAGGAAGGCGTCCACGGCTCGATCTAGCTCCTCTTTCGCTCGGCGCGTTTCTTCCTGAGCTTCTTGAACAAGGCCGGCGGCCTCGGCCTTCGCGCGAGCAAGAACACCCTCGCACTCGCCGTGAACTCGGAGAAGGCACCGCTCCCTCTCCTCGACCTCTTGAAGGAGCGAAGTCAGAGGAGCACAGTCGGCCTTGACCCCTTCGAGAGCTGCACGGGCGTCCGCGGCCATCTTCCGAGCGATAGAAAGATCGCCAGTCATGATGTCAATCCAGCTCTCAGCGATCTCTCTACGGCCCTCAGCCTCGGCCGCGACCTTCTTCGCAGTCTCCGCCTCGGATGCGAGCTTCTGGGAGGCGACCAGCTCCGAGCTTGCTTTGACGAGGCAAGGAGCCAGCTACAATACAGAGACGGTGAGCTGTGCTGAAAAACTTAGCCAGAGAGCGACATAAGATTGGAGAAAAGCTTACCTCAAAAAGCAGCCTCGCTGCATGCCCGAGGGTCTGGGCCGTTGGGGCGTTGTAATAGTTGGCGAAGTCTCTCTCGCTCCCGTGGGCAAGCGCCCAAGGGACCATCCCCGCAACGATCTTCGTGAAGGGGGACTCCTGTTGAGTCATCTCCCTTCTCGGAGATTCTTCGCTCGGGGCCTCCCTCGGCCCTGAGACCTCCTTAACAACAGGCCCCCACTCAGGTGTCACCTGAGTCGCTGGATGGGTCGGCTTCGCTTCCTCGGCCCTCTCGTTGGGGTCGGAAAGGATGGCCACGTGGGGAACGGCGGGCGCAGCAGCAGATGAAGTGACCGTTTCCTTCCCCTTGCCCGTGGTCTTCTGCTGCTTTGAGGGTCGAGACCCGGACAACAGAGCCAATCTTGGGGGGGTCTTCACTTTGGAAAGAGCCTTCAAGGCGGGGCGAGGCTCGGCCATGCTCTCGGGCGCAGGTCTCAGAATAGGGCGAGCTTCAGGGAGGTCTGCAAGGACGAGTAATAAGATTGAGAGAGCAAATAGAAAACCAAAAAGACAAATATAAGGAGGGCGAAATACATGAGACGAACGAGTCTAAGCCTACGAGGTGAAGACGCTCAGGTTGCAGAAGCAACTTCCAAGAACGCTCTGTCGCGCTTAGCTTCCTCAGCTTTCTTATCCGAGTCAGAGCCCCGGACTCGAGCTTCCCTCTCCTCTTCGAGATATCTGCAAGACATTGTAGAGTCGAGGTCAGCGGAAGAGGATATAAAGATGAAGAGTAAGAAATGGAAAGATCAGTGAGCCGAGGCGTCGAGTCACCTGGTCTACGGAACGTGCGGGATACTTGAGGCTCGTACGGCCACGAGTCGGCCGACTCCCACCGACCGCACGCCCAAAACCACCTCTCCTTCCAGAACTTGTTCGAAGTAGGTGGGTCGGTTATTAGAGATCCCCCCTTGCCTCTCCACGCGCTCAGAAAGTAGAGGCTAGAGAAGTTAGGATTTGGTCGGACTTGGTACAGATAGAGGAACTTGTCGACCGTGAGGGAAGGTTGCTCTAACTCGGATCAAAGCACGGCACACCCGAACAAGTTCCTCCACGCATTTGGGACAATTTGGCCGGGGGCTATTTTGACTCGAGAGAGAAAGTCACGGGCAATGGGCTGGAGTGGCAGGCGCAAGCTACACTGCATCGAGACTTGAAAAATTGCGACCATCCCTGCAGGGGGATGATCGGGCAAATCACCCGGACGAGGGAGATGAAGGACGACCGAATCAGGGACATGGTAACCAGCCCTGATCCGGTTTAAATCAGATTCATTGAGAATGGAGGCAACGAGACCGCTGGGCTCGTCTCCTTCCCCTCTCGAAGACGACCCAGAAGTCTCCGCAGTTCGGTTCACGGGGTATGGAACGGCCGTTCCTTCGCCCGTGATTAAGTCATCTTCTCCCTCTCCATCCTCGTCCTCCATCTGATCCACCCAAGGGTTAGGCCTCCCTGGACGAGTCACCAGAGATGTCTCACCGCTAGATGGACCGGTCTGGGCAGGACGCTCAGCCGATGGGTTGTCGGATTCTCTGACAAGCCGAAATGCGGCATCAGCTCCGACGGCGAACTCCGTCAATAGGGAAGGTGGGTCTGCAACGTCCCAAAGGTGTTGGGACACACCCTCATCTACGGACATTTCCTCCCGAGGGCTTTGAGAACCATGTGCAGCCATTAAAGCTGATAAAAGGAGGAAAGGACTCACCAAGGAATCGACGACGACTGCGAGGAAAGATTGACGGAGAAAGAGGCGACAGCGAAGGAGGAGTAGAAGAACAAGTGAAAACGCGCTCGGAAACAAACACAAACGGAAAGAAGGAGGGCGAAAACAAAGTTCGCACCGTCCTCCCGCCCGGGCCTTTTATATCCGCGCCACGTGGTCGGGCCATTATGGCAGAAGCGAATCGACGTTCGCCTCGGCTCCCCCGTTCGACGCGTGGCGACCGCTGATTGACTGCGGTGAAATCGTAGCCACGCGTCCGCCTTTCATACGCGAACGGAGCGAATTGACGGCTGGCCGCACGTGTGACCTTGGGAGGCGCAACGTCGCACGTTAGGGACGACTCAAAGAACATTAAATGCCTCATCATTGTCTCGGATGCTAATGCGAACCGACCGATAAAATTGTACTCCTTGTTGCCATAGACGACACAAGGAGTAAGGGGGGCTCACTGTTGGGGAAAAATGTGTCTAAGCTCGGGTCAAGTTCTGAGACTCGGATGAGAGTAGGTCGGCTTCGCTGACACTGCCTGAAGAATCCGAGACAACACCGACAGAACAGAGGATAGGCCGGGAGGCGTAAGCAAGGACGAGTAAAGTCGCTCTGTCAGAGTGATAACCTCGCCTGCATAAGCCCACTAAAGGCCGAGCGTGTTAAAGTCATTCAACCGACAGAATAAGATCCACTCTATGAGTTGATTCTGTCGGTCACGGACCAAGGAATGACCGATAAAAACCGAGATTATTCCGTCCGTGGAAGGGCCAGGAACCCATCCTCTTGTGTCGGCCGAGACTCCCCCAGGGTCGGTCACGACTTGACCGAGATTCCCCAGAGTCGGTCGAGATCTAGCCGAGACGGAGAGTGGCGGAATGAGGACAGATGCTGATTTACGGAAATCCAGGGATACGGGTAGCGGATCCCGAGATTCTCGGGATCCTGAGCAATCCTAGGAGAAGAATCCTCTGAGGATAAGGATTGACAAACTGTATAAATCTCGAAGCTTGGAACGGAAGAAGGTATGCAATACTAACCGAGACAAGCTCTTGGCTATTGACCCGATAACTGACTTAAGCATCGGAGGTTCCCCGGCTCTAGCCAGGGTTCCCTTGACATTGTTTTCTGTGCAGGTGAAGGAGGGTCCGTCTCAAAGAAACTGTCCCATAAAAACACTGCAACAAATTGTATACTAGATTTTTGGCTAAATATATGACACTTTAACTCACAATTATCATAAACTCTTTCTATTTGATGTCCAAATTGTTGATTGTATTTGTCATTTACAACTTTTACTTGCATGCTTCTATAATTATAATATATTTATCTGGAGCTATAAATAGTGTAACACACCTTTTCATTCCCACGTGGCTTTGCTCTCAGAGTTGGGAGACTCATGTTTACACTCATTTTTAACACCTTGATGTGGGTTAATCAAAGGATGTCACTTGTCAATATCACAGGACTGCAACCAGTGCAAAACATACTCTCATCTGAGAGTAGCGTCGTTAGAGTTTCCTTTAGCGATACACGTTCAGTTACAAAGATTAAGAGAGCGAATCACCACATGCCACGTGGTCATGATTAACATGCCCATTAATGAGGAAATATATTAGGGCTGGCTATAAAAGACTCCTCAAATGACGTATCTATCAAAAATCTAGTGATGATATTCTTGGTGAGTAGTCCTTTCAAAATGTAAGATCTTCCCATAAATGTTGGGATAAATGGTAGTAATGGAGAATGTTCTGAACATGGAGTGATCAAACTCATGTCCAAACCAACTCAATTTGTATCCAAACCTAAATTAGAAAACAAATTCTCAACGGATAATCGTAAGTCATCTATGATTTGAACAAAAGGGATAGGAGAGCTAGATGAGAAGGTAAGTATGTCTATTATAATGTATTGGACAGATCCAGTTTACCCAATAATATGAAGATAGGAAGAAAGAGAAAGTACATAAGCACTCTTAGAGTTGAACTTTGATTAAGAATCTGGAAAGACTGGATGTGTTAGATCCAGTCCATCTATGTTTTCCAACATCATAAACCATCTTTCATTTAACGGTGAAAATGTTAGAAGAGGTCTTACTTAGAATATCTGATGCCTCTTGATGACCCTTGGCCTAATCTGCCAAGCAAACCATCATCCGACACATTGAGTGGTTGGGATAAATTTGATTCTAGCCTTAGGCTTAGCCATCTTGATTATAAAAATCTTAACATATTTAGGCCTGGTTTATGGTGGACCACAAACACTCTACGATGAATCAATTACAAGAATAAGATACAAGAAGTTAGGGAGTGAATTTAACTAGAGTCATTTTTTTTCAAATCCAAGTCAATTCCGGAATAATTAAAGGAATTCTCATATCAAAAATAGTGACATGAGTACGAAAGATTTAAAAGCAACAACGAAACCCTAGTAAAATTTTCACCACTGCGACAATTTATAAAATGATCAATCGAAGAATAGTTCGATGCCATATGCCAAACATATCAACTTAACTTTTATTTATTTTTCCTAGCATAGTTTAGTTCAATTTACATAACTACTGCCTATCGTCTCTCACTATAATACCTTATGAATAAAAATAATATTTTTGCAACCTTAAATTATAGAACATGATTATCTAAGTTTCAATTTGGTTAATTACCCACGCCTCAATAATTTATTTTGATAGACATATCAAGAATTTATCATTTTCTTTTCTTTATTCATTTAGTTGTCTAGTAATTTATCGATTGTAATAAACATTATTTCCCAATATCAATAAAATTAGTAATATTTTACCTTCTTTAATTTGAAAATGTATTGTTGTTCAATTGATAAGTCTTTAAGTATGTAAACTCACATCTATTATCACAAAGTTAAAATAATAAATTTAAAAAAAAAAAAAAAAACTCATTCAAAGGGATTAACATCTTTTCTTTTTATTAATCACATGAACTGAATGTGATATTAGTGATTGAGAGGACTCTGGATCTTTAATTTCCCTCTCTAACTTATCTGGCTCAATAAAGGGTACATTGAGAATTCAATTAACCCTTAGAACCGATTAAGCCCTGGCAAGCTCGCGCATTTTACTCGCAACATGGCCCACTCACTGGTCTACTCTTTAATCATAAAGTTGATTGCAATCAATTAAATGGCGATGATTGCTTGGTTAGTGCTATTTTAGAGATCCAAAACATGACCCACAATTTGGACGGTCTAGACAACCGTTTTAAGTGACACATGTGAGCGGTATGCATTCCCACTATTGCAGAATGGTGGAATACTATCACAGGAGTCTGGATACGAGTGGGAATGCGTCCGTGAGCATGCATACCTAACTCCAGCCGAATTTCCTCACAAAACTTATCCATTTAATAATTTGGGTTATAACTTGTAATAATGTCTACAAATTAATGGCATATCCGCCAGTTATCCGATTTATCGGCGCATGTGGTCTTGGTAATTACACGGGGTGTTTGCTAGGTAACTAGTGGCTAAGGTTGTCTGATGGTACATACACATCCCGGACTCGGATTGCATACCGACACTGCCTCTGGGCTATGTGGACCCCACCATGATGTGTATGTTTTATGTATGCCGTCTATCCATTTTGCCGGTCCATTTTAGCGCATGAGCTTGAAAATGAGGCAATTCCAAATCTCCCACGGGCCACACCACAGTAAACCGTGGTGATTGAACGCCCACCGTTAAAAACTTACTGGGGGCCACAAAAATTTCGAATGAAGCTGATATTTGTGTTTTCCCTCCATCCAGTTCTGTGTGACTTAGTCAACAGATTGGATGGTAAATAAGCACTATAATGGGCCCTAGGATAATGGTTAGCGTTCAATGATCTCACCCTTAAAATAAAATAATGATCCAAAATGGATGAACGGTGTGGATAAAACACGTACAACATGGTCAACCCCACAAAGTACCGTCCAATAGCGAATGTCAACATGCAATCGCGCCTACTTACCGTGTGCGAAAATTATTCATTTAACATATCACATGTGAACGGGACTGAGAAACGGACCACCATTAGGTGGTTACTGCGTGTACATAGACCGACTCTGGTATCCTGGTTTTAGCCCCTGATGCTTTGTGCTGAGGCCCACCTTTTGTGCGGCTGGGATTTATGCATAAGTGACACGTGAAAAGAAAGAGCAAAATGCAGCTTGACAAGTGCTAGTACTCTCTCTCTCTCTCCGCGTTTTTTGTCGACTGCGATTGTGGGACCGTCTACAGTTAAAAGCCATGCCCAGGGTATGGACGGTTCCGACCATCTAAACTTCTCCGCATGTGGGGCCCACATGTGACACATCCTCGCGATTCTGACTCGAATTCCGGAAAAAAACGTGCGAGATTCGGCATGGCGAAAGAAATAAAACTCACCATTTCCAGATGGACGAAAATAACCCTCTCTTATCAAAAGAAGACAATCAAATTTCATTATACTGTGAAATCTACTTCTATCGTTGCTCTCGTAAAATCAACCCGACCTCGAAATGGACATAAATACCCTTGAATCTCTACCAATTCCCATTCTAGTATCATTTGGCCGGGTGTCAACGGGCCAGCTCGGGCCTGAAAATCAGATTTAAATAAGTTGGCCCGACCACCCAGCCTGAAAGGCTGAAACAGTTCAAAACCGGGCCAAAACCTACCCAGGCCAAAACCTACCCAGGCCTGGCCCGTTGACAGCACCACTCTTATCCATTCGTCTCGTTATTTGTACTGAGCGATTAGAGCGTATAAGGTAAAAATTCTGGACGGAACTTGAGTCCATCCAACTGAGGACTGCACCATTGGCTTTAATCAGTTTGCGTCCGGGTCTATAGGAGGACTCGGAGTATTGGGTCCGGGTCTACGTAAAGACTGGGAGTACACTTGAAATAACAGTATACACACGCATGTTGGTTTTTTTGTTACTGTTCGTAATCACGGAGGATCAGGAAGCTATAGAAATTAGTTCTTTCTTTCTATATTTTAAGTTAATGGAAATCCCTGCCAAATCCACCTATAAAATGCCAAACTCAAGACGATCGTTTGTACTCTGGTAGATTTTTACTATCCATACACATCCACACAGCTGTCTGCACGTGTCTCATATCTACTCAATCTTAAACCGTTCAAATGCTGTCCTCACTTTAGATAGGGCATATGCCCAAATTCATATTGACTGAAAAATATTAACCTCTTACATAATCGGACCCACTGCCTGAGTGGTTTAGATTGAGAAGCACCCATTCCACGCAGCTTGGGTAGATCCAAGGATCCACGGTGGTCCTTGTATCTATGATCATGGGACCGGCCGCGATGTATGTGTTTTATATCCATACCATCCATCTGTTTTACCTGTTCATTCATTTTTGAGCATGAACCACATACATCACAGTATACCCCGTGTTAATGGGGCGCGGATTAGGTACTACCCCCGCCCGTTCCAATCTCGAGACAGGCTGGGCTTTAGGGGCCTCTATAATGTATTGATTTCATCCGCATCATCCAATCATTTTTTCATATTATTTTAAATTACCATATGAAAAATAAAGAAGATCCATATCTCAAATGGACCACACGGTGTGGATTAAATTCTTACAATTAAAATTTTGTTGGAGATGATGGAAGTTTCAGATCAAGATGATATTTGCTTTTTTCACTTCATCTATGTTTATATAACCATATCCCCATATTAGATGGAAAATAAACAACAGGGTGGGTCCTACAATGGTTTCAATGGTGGGTGTCCTTAGCATAGTTTCTTCCTGTGGTGTGGTCCACTTTAGCGTTGGATCACCCTTATCTTTGAGATAATAATCTAAAATAATATATATAAAAAAATAGATAAGTAGTATGGATAAAATACATACATAAAAGTGGATCCTCAAGCCTCCACCTGTCCCCAGCTTGGAACAGGCGGGGAGTAGTACCTAATCCGCACCCATATTAATGAGTGTGGATTAGATCGTAACGGGACGGTCCTTCTCTATCTAAGTCCTAGTGGGAAAAGTACTCAATCGGCGTCCCAGATTCATGGTTCCACCGACCATAACGGCTCTCCGGATATACACAATCCGAATCCTCGTATAGTCAGCTTGCGCATGACTCGTCATTTAGAAAATTGACCAGCTTCCCTTGGAGTGATTGTGCTTTAGCGTGTACTGATACGTTTTATGCTATGTGCCTGACTAGAGTTAGTTAGTTCGGACTAACGGGGCCTCCCCCTATTTGATGTAGACATGCCTCGTAGCCCTTTATCTTGTGGGGCCCACCCATCATAAGTTTCTAATCAATGTGGACAGTGTTAACAGCACATACACCGAATTTTCGTTGTCCACGTTCTACATCATGTCATTCTTCAAAATTATTTATTTATTTATTTTTATTTTTTTTTGAAAGCATCTTATTATTGAAAATGACAACGAAGTATTTCTATTTTAAAGGATATCAGTTGCCAAGGGACGCTATTTAGCTGCCATCTGGAACCAGCAATGTGGGTGGGCCTCTGACAGTGGAACCAACTCAATGTATGCATTCCATATTTATGCCATCCATCCGTTCTGCAGCTAATTTTAAGTCATGGACCAAAAATGGAGTAGATATAAATTTCAGGTGGACCACATCACAGGAAATAGTGGTTATTGAATGGTAGGCTTTCTATGAATGCTATTTCTTATGGTGTGGTCCACCTGAGATTTTTATCACATTTATTTTTGGGGACATGCCTTAAAATAAGCTGGAAAAACAGATGGACGGCGTGGATATACAGTGCATATATCGAGGTGAGTCCTACCCACATAGCTGCTCCGGGGTCGCAGCTAACTCGCGTCCGTTGCCAAGCACTCCGTACTCTACACTTGTCTCGCATGTATCTCAAGCATCCATTCAGTGGGCCCAGCCATGTTGGGAGTATAAATCGTCGGTCGGGACATCCAATCCACTTATTCGATGACTTCTGAGGATTGAATATGGGCGGGTAGAGAAAGTCGAATCAAAGGTCGACAATCAGTTGGTGGAAGTCCTCAAACCGATCGATACGATCACCTGACCAGCGTAATTTCTAGCATAGATCCCAATTATAGCAGGCCCTACAAGATGAACGGTTTGGATCTCTAAATGTACGCAAGATGATCAGAAGATGAGTGCTTGATATAAGCAATTCTATATTACCAATTAGCACAGTAACAATTGTCAACTATAAAATAAAATTCTAAAATTTCTTAATTCATGAGACCCTGTATTACAATATTACATCCTGCCGACGGATACAAGGATGTCTGGTTATATTAAAGGGTATTTTCGTAATTTTATTGGTGTATAGGTCAATTGCGGTTGGCTTGACTTGCGTGGAGTTATGCAAGCACGGGGGGGCCCGCCCAATGTCTTGCAGGCGCTTGTGTTAGAAAGTTGTTTGAGAAAAACTTAGGTACTCTGGCAGGGAGTGATGAACGATACACAAGCACTTAGCAATTACTTAGAAATTGCATAGGTAGCGTAGAAGAGAGTCTAATAAACAATCCAAATTGTGGGTCCCAGTTTTGATGTATCATGAACAAAAAATTGCGATTGATTTGATTATCCTATTATCAGATTGGTTGCCATTTATTGGACGGTTAGAAATGAAAAGAAAATCTAATGGTCCCATTACAAAGAAAAAGTGTTCATGAATCCGTGGTTAGGATCGTTCAAACAATCTGACTTATCAAACAGAGTGCGTTCCACAATTCAATCGGTTTAGTTTTAGTTAAAATATGCCACGTGTAACATTCAGTGCCTTAGTATCAAGCGTCGTACGATGCCAGAGTATCGTATAGTTGCCATACATGCTCTTTTCCCGTCTACACGGAGACTCCTTAGATCAAGGGCCTGTGATTCGACCTGTCGGTATCCTACGCACCCTGCGCTTTTTCGAGTTTCGTCGCATTCAGATTGCTATTTCTCCCTTGAATGGACGACTGGGGGTTCTTTGTGGGTTTTGGGTGTCATTTCCCTTTCTACAGATTTTGTTCCTCGTCTCCTCTTTCTATTAGTAGACTATTACTGTAAGGTACCTATTAAACGAGGAAAACTTTGATACTCTGCCAGAGTGGGATGGATATACGCACGCACTAAGATATTGCATGCTTGAAATATGAGTATTCAAATTAAACTGTCCAAATAAGGGGTCCCAGTTTGGAAGTACCATATCCCAAAAAGTATGATCATTTGATTGCCCATCTATCAAATTGTGGAACATTTATTTGACGGTTAAAAATGATGTTCCCATTTCAACAAACAAGCGTCCATTAATCAAAGGCTAGGATTGTTCAACAAATCTGACTCTGGGGCTTTGCTTTAGCGACAATGGGAAAGACAATTTTCTTGGTTTTAATTTGAATTAATTGGTGACACGTATACAATTATGAGCGCCTGCGTATCAAGCAACATATGCAGTCGGAGTAGCAATAACACCCCTTAAATACGCGTCACCGTCCATGGAGATGATTCGGTGGGGCCCAGGAACCGAATACCTTACAGGCATCTGTCTACGGCCTACGTGGCAGGGTGATAAATCAACCTAGACCGTCCGTATAGTTTTGGTTATTATGTGGATAGAAAAATTATCTGAAGTACACGTCCATCAGATGATCCCCACCATATGATTGATGGCCAAGGTAGTAAACAAATAATTAACGGTCAATATTCAGTACGGCGAAGTAAATAAATTTGATGGATAGATGTGTGTATTCCTTTAAACGTAGACCATCCATGATAATTCTCACTACATGGCCCACCCGCATTGATGCATCATTCTGCCACGTGTACCGTGGAAGGATGGTTCTACGATCGTTCATTTCACCGGCCTCTGCAATATCATCTCCCATGAATTTTGCAGTCACTGGGAAACGGATTGGCTACTCCCCCTGACACCAGCCAATGGCTGCTGGTCGGTGCTCTGTGAGCCCCACCAAGATGTATGTGTTTCATCCATACCGTCCATCTATTTTTACAGATCATTTTAGGATATGAGACCAAAAATGAGGTATATCCCCTTCTCAAGTGTACCATATTACAGGAAACAGTGTTGAATGAGCGTGACCATCAAAAACATTTTAGGGGCCATAAAAGTTTCGGATCAAGCTGATTTTTGTTTTTTTCCCTTCAACTGAGCCTGTATGACCTAATCAACATATTGGAAGTCAAATAAACAGTACAGTGGGCCTTAGGGGATTTTAACGGTGGATATCCAATCACTATTGTTTTCCTGTGGTGTAGTCCTCATGAGATTTATATCCTCTCATTTTTAGGATCAAGCCCCAAAATGATCTTTAAAAATGGATGATCGGAATGGATGAAACACACATCATGGTGGGGCCCACAGAGAACCGACCATCAGCCACAGGGCTGGTGGCAGGGGGAGTAGCCAATCCGCTCCCCAGTCAATGAGGTCGTGGACACGTATTCCGTACACGTGTCAGACGTGCAGTCATTCATTCGGTCCGAACCACCCAATCTGTCGGCGCCCCTGACCTCCTGTGAATCGGGTGGTGTAGCGCAATAGTAACACTGATCCGGTGCTCCGCAACTCCTGACCGTCGATCAGTGGACGTTGAGCTGTTGAATGTGGACGAGTGACAGCTTTTCTTTCTTTACCGTTCATTTGATGACTGCCAAATGAAGGGTTAGGTGCTTCAGTTTCAGCGAAATGCGTAGTTGGTGGTGGGCCGCACATTTTGAATGATTTGTCCTGAGTGCACGTTTACCACGCGTGCATGTGTATGCTCCGCTATGCTCTTTCCTCGTACTGGAGTGCCTCCCATTTTGCTTGATCACTCATCCACCATACACGTGGCATAATGTATGTCCAAATTTGAGGCGCGCTATGAATGGGACACAGATTCTCCCCTTGCATATGAACCGTCAAAATAATTTTCTTTTCAAATGTTAATTTGATCATCATCAGATGGTTACATCACATCTTTTATGTAAATTTCGAAACATGGCCCATCTACAATGGACAGGAAATTTGGACGGTCTTGATTAACATACATATATACTTCATCTATACCCATGCATGCGGAAGAGTATGAGCCAAATATGCACAGCTCAGCGCCTTCAACAAGATAAAATGTCAACGTCAACGCGTATGCGTAATACGCACCATTACAGGAGGCGATATCGGATTTTGTATAGTCATCTCTATGAAAACAGCACGTTAGTGGGCCCCACCTCATCCACCCATTTGACAGCAAAAGAAATCCAACCGGCCCATAAATAGACGCTTGATTTTCGTTTCTTGAAAATATTTTCTCTTGATTCGCGTTAAAGCCAAAGGTGAAGAGAACATAAAAGACTTCTGTTCGCACCAAGGTGCACGTTAGCGAAGGCCTTATCAAAGATACTTGCAAAAATACATCTTCGATGTACAATTTTTTTAATTTTTTTCTAATATTTCAGAAAATCCGAACAGCTAAAGCAATGGGCCATACTATAAAAACCACCTGGAGTAAAAATTGAAACAATATACTCGTTACTTCGGCCACACACTTGCATCCAGTCGGACCAACGGCTGTCCATCGATTTCGACTGCATAGCCTGCGTGATGAGTAGTTAATCCTGATTTTCGCACTTATTGATCTTTATGATGAGTCCCACCACGTACATGGAACGGATGCTATAAATTAAAAATAATAATAAAATAAAATACAACGGGCTGTAATGAAAGAAAGCATTGTATATCAAAGTTCCCATTCATCGTTGTATTGGATGCATGTTAATACGTCCTTGTGGGAGGAGAAGAATCCAACGTTTTTCCACGTACAATCCGCAACTAATATTAAAGGTCATGTGATCTATTGTTGAAGGGAAGTTTTCTATTGCGCATGGAGTTTGTAATTGTAGGGCCCATAGTTCGGTGATGTAGACCGTTGAGATTGTGTTTCTCATCATGGATGGGCCATCTTGAAAGAATCTCCTAAATTAGACAATTCCAAAACTTTCCAGTGTGGACATACGAATGCCCGTTTAAGAAGAAATGCACTAGGAACCCACATTCAATGGAAAGAAAGCGAGCGATTGGATGACTTGGATATTCTAATTCGAGATATTTTAGGGCCATCATCAATCCATGGTGAGGGCCATCAGATCAATGGTTGGGATAACCCAACCATCGGCCTCACACGAACAAACTCTGTTCGCGGCAGGGATGTTCCCTGCTAAACAGTAAGTGTGTGTATAGATATAAATATATAGAAATGCTGCACAACTAGCTGCACTATTCAATTCGGTGTCTGGAAGCGGATTGCGTACTGAGTAAGCGTACTGAGTAAACTCTATGGGGTACACCGTGATTTTTATATTTCATCCACTCCGTCCATTCATTTTAACAGATAATTTTAATGTTTAGAACCTAAAAATAAAGTATATCCAAACTCAAGTAGACCACACAAGAGGAAACAGTGTGAATTGAACATCTGTCGTTGAAAATTTTTTGAGGACCACAGAAGTTTTGGATCAAGATTATATTTGTGCTTTCCTTCATCCATGTCTGTGTGATCTTATGAACAAGTTGGATGAGAAATAAACATCACTGTGGGCCCTAAAAAGGTTTCAATGGTAGAAGTCATTATTTCAGGCTTCCAATGGTACGGTCCACTTGATCTTTGGATATGCTTAAATTTTGGTCTCAACCACTAAAATAATATGAAAAAACGGATGGACGGCATGGATAGATCATATGCATTCATTATAAGCCTAACAGAGTTTACTAAGTACGATAAGAGTTTACTTAGTACCGAGTAACTCGGTACGCAATCCAATTTCAACTGGCTATGCTTTAAATAAAGAGAAAATAACCACTGTAGATAAAACCTTTTACCCAGCGGTTTTTATCGAGGAATACAAACTTAAGTTACCAACTCAGACTAGCACGTGCGGACAGCGACTTTGAAGACGGAACTACCCCTCCTTTTTACTGCCGTCGCTTTATCTCTCCCTCCCTTGTCTCGCTCCATTGAAAAAAAAAAAAAAAGGGACGAAAACTCCACCGCTACATCCGTTGCTGGGATCGCACGACGCTCTAGCTGGATCCCACCCTCTCCATTCATCAATATTATCTCACTGTTCATGAAAATGGTCTCTCCATGAAAGAAAGTATACATGATAGGTATAATATACATTTACCTAAACAGCATAAATTTTTTGTGGGCCATTGAAATGCCGAATGAAGCTCCCATCTTGGTTTTCAGTTCATCCATGCAAAAATCATCTTATGAACATGATGGGTTACAAGTAAAACATTATTGTAGGGGCATAACAAGGTTACTACTGTGGAAATACTATTTCCTGTGGTGTGATCCACTAGATATTTCAATATGCCATCATTTTGGGCTGAAACCCTTGCTTTAGATGGAAAAATGGATGAACGTCATGGATAGTCCACATACATTCAAGGCGGGCCCAACTCAATATTTTTTTATATATATTTTAGTATTAATTTTTTTTTTTTAAATTTTTTTAGGTTAACTTGTTAGTACACACCCATGTCAATACACACACTCCATGTTAGCCACCCCCGCTAGGAATCGATACCAGGACCTCAAGTGTTGACATGAGGTATCTCTACTCAGTCTGCCAATTGAGTTATGGATCTGGGTGTGCCCAACTTAGTTAACTCAGCACTATAAGTGCGTATTGAAAATTTTATGAACCGCTCGGTCAATTTCATTAACTGATCGGTCAAATTCAACCAAGCAACTTGTTAAGCTAGGTCAATTACATTTAAAGTTCATTCCAATTCATATTAGCCTCACCCAATTTCAAGCTTGCCTCGCTCAAATTGATGTTTTCCTTGCTCAATTTCTCGGTTGCTTCATTGAATTTTTTTCGTTGCCTTTCTCAACTCCTAGGTTGTCTCGCTCAATTTCTAGGTTCCCTTGCTCAATTCTCGCTCCAATTTCTACGTTGCCTCGCTCGCCTCGCTCAATTTCTAGCTTCCCTCGCTCAATTCCTAAGTTGTCTCGCTCCAATTTCGATGTTCCCTCGCTCAAATCTTAGGTTGTCTCGCTCAATTTCTAGCTTTTTCGCTCAATTCGTAGGTTGCCTCGCTCAATTTCTAGGTTCTCTCGCACAATTTGTAGCTTCCCTCACCTCGCTCAAATCCTAGGTTTCCTTGTTGAATTTCTTAGTTCCCTTGCTCAATAACTAGAATTCCTTGCTGAATTTTTACGTTGCTCGCTCAATTCCTAGCTTCTTTCGCTCAATCCCTACGTTGCCTCGCTCAATTTTTAGGTCGCATCGCTCAAATCCTAGGTTCCCTCGCTCAATTTCTAGCTTCCCTTGCTCAAATCATAGAATTCCTCGCTCAATTCCTACGTTGCCTCGCTCAATTCCTACGTTGCCTCACTCAATTTATAAGTTCCCTCGCTCAATTTCTAGCTTTCCTCGCTCAAATCCTAGGTTGCCTTTCTCAAATGCTAGGTTGCCTTGCTTAATTTATAGCTTCCCTCGCTCAATTCCTAAGTTACCTTGTTGAATTCCCACGTTGCCTCACTCAATTCCTACGTTGCCTTGCTCAATTTGTAGGTTCCCTCGCTCAATTTCTAGCTTTCCTCGCTCAAATCCTAGGTTGTCTCGCTCAATTTCTAGCTTCCCTCGCTCAAATCCTAGGATTCCTAGCTCAATTCCTATGTTGCCTCGCTCAATTCCTAGGTTGCCTCGCTCAATTTTTAGGTTCCCTCACTCAAATCCTAGGTTACCTTGTTCAAATCCTAGGTTACCTCACTCAAATCCTAGCTTCCCATTTGAAAGCAGAAAAATATTGGATTTTAGAAGAATTTTGAGACCCATTTGGCTATTGAATTTGTGGGTTTGGTTGGTTTTCTCAACAAACCATCTGGGTTATTGATCTTCTCTCTTCTAAAAACTATTTTTCTTGTATTTTGTTCTATTATTTCTTTAAGAGGAATTTCTGTACGAAAGGTGTCACTTGGGTGCAGTTGTTTCTGCTTTTTTCATCATTTACATTCTATTTACTGATGAAAGCTTGCTGAAAATTTCAGTTGTTTCAGACAATTTGAAGCAATGGCACTTGAGATGAATGTTGAAAGTCAAATGCAGGTAGCGAAATGTCAAGGTTCTACTTTGTAATCATTAAGTTCCAAGGCAGTATGTTCAAGACATATGCGCTCTAAGAGGTAGATAAAATTCTATTGCAGATTTATTTTTTCTGTAGTTCCAGTCCATCGTTTTAGTGTAATGTTTCCAGCAATTTTCCTGAAAGAGCCACATTTCTCTCTTTTAGTCTTCCCACCCCAATACTTTAAATCTTGTCCATCTCGGGATGTCCTTGCACTTAATCATGTGGAATTTTATGCACTATAAACTCCTTATGGGAATGAAAATACTTGTACACGTAGCTTCTTACCATTTCTGTTTGTTGTGGATATGAAACGACTCATGATGTCATCTATAGGTGTTTTGTTTCTTTAGAATCTGAACCTTGTGCCCAAAAAGGATCAGAGGCTTTCTATCAATTGGTCTGTTCCTTTTTCTCTTTGCATTGTAGTTTGATAATGCAAGTGAAGAAATCAGCAAGGACGGGGTTTTGGAAATGACATGTAAACCGCATGATAACTATTAAATAGGAAGGATCAGCGTCATGATATTACTAGTATAGCCTAGATAACAATTGTTTTGGAAGTCATTACTATAACTGTGGTTCCACAATGTATTCTTGTATCCCTTGCCCCCTAAATTTACAAGAGGCATCGCAAGTGCTGTAAGCTCCTAAATGAAATACCATTTTTTCCTCATGGCACTAAATTTTGCCATGTTGGGTCAAGAATTGATATCCAGATAGCTAAGAAAAAGTTACCAATCCATTGAGATTTTTTTATTACATGTAGGAATGTTTAGAAGAATTATTTTTCACAAAATGATGCTTTCCCTTTTAAGTTCTGTCAATGTCGATTGTTCATGTTTCATCTATTGATTCTCTTGTTGGCATAAATTTTGATCAAAGCTTCGGCTATAAAACATGTAAAATTTTGGAGGTGAATCATACAACTTTCAATTCACTTTTTATGGTTTTTTAGGATTCAAACAGAAAATGAATATTTTTAGCTTGTAATGGGAGTCGTGATTTAAAAAATTCAATTTTGACCATTTGTTTTCCTTTTCTTAACCAACATGTAATAACTATACTATACATTATGAGAGTGGCCATGAACAAAAATTTGCATGCAATTACTTTTACGAATTGCTAAAACTATGGATTATTAAGGAATATGGGAAAGATTTTAAATGAAAAGGAAGGCCATTTAGTTAATTTGGTGAAGCCATGTCTGCTAAGTGACACTCCCATGCCCTTTTACAATGGAAAAAACTTGGGTACTCTGGCAGAGCATGATCTTGATATGCAGGCACTAATAAATTGTCCATGTGTCATATGATAAACTCAAAACTAAACTGTAAAAAATCATGGACCCTGATATAAATTGATCTTAAACAGAAAATTGCATTGATCTAATTTTCTAACTGGCTAATTGGTGGATATTTTTTTTTTTCATTTTTGAACGATGCTAATTGGTGGATATTAATGAATGGCCAAAATCAAAACAGTCAATGGTCCAAATTCAAGAATAAGTGTTCATAAAATAGAAGTCAGGATAGTTACATCAACTTGCATTTTGAATAATGAGCTGTCTAAGGTGGGATCCACGACTTGGACGGTTTGATTGAGTTAATGTATGTCATGTGCAGAATTTCAAAGCTTGGATATCAAGCATCACACCTAGATTATTGAACTTCTCTCCTCTTAAAACTACTTCTACACCCCCTATCTCCCACATCTTGCAAGCCACTCCCTCTCCACAGGCATTGCACGTGCCATGTCCACTAGTATTTCTTTCTACAAGACATTCTATTTCGACTTTTGAAAATTTGAGGGCGAGTTTAGACATAATGAAAGTTCGTTGCATTAAATATGCTTGGCATGAGTTTTTTCTTGAGGGTACTCATCTTCCTCTTAGTCCATGATATCCTGGCTTTTTGTCATTTCATTCGTATAATTTTTTTATTATATCAATGCAGCTAGGTACAACATTGGTGCAGTTATCTTGCTCTGGGCACCTGTAGCTAAATTCGTGAGTCTTCTTTCCTTCGTACTATATGATTCATTGATGAAGTGGCCTGGCCATTTGGACAGGCCTATGTTTATATATTATCTCGAAATTGATGAAGTAGATCCGGATGTGCGTCGGAGCTATCCGGATGTTGAGCGGAGGTCCCTGAAAGGTGGGAACCGCTGTTATGACCATGATGAAGCAGTCTATTTCCCATGGACGGCATTAGAGGGGCCTAACCATTTGGACAGGCCGTGTTTATGTATTTGCTCGAAATTAATGGAACAGACCCAGATGTGCGTCGGAGCTATCCGGAAGAGCGGGGGTCCCTGAAAGGTGAAAACCGTTGTTATGACCATGATGAAGCTGTTCATTTCCTATGGACAACATTAGAACGGTCTGGCCATTTGGACAGGCTGTGTTTATGTATTTGCTCAAAATTAATGGAGCAGACCCGGATGTACGTCGGAGCTATCCGGAAGAGCGAGGGTCCCTGAAAGATGAGAACCGCTGTTTTGACCATGATAAAGCTGTCCATTTTCTATGAACGGCATTAGAAGAGCCTGACCATTTGGACAGACCGTGTTTATATTTGTATTTGCAGGGACCAAACCCTAAACCTAAACCTGAACCGATTCTCAAATCCAAAAACCTATAACCTAAACCAAAACTAAAACTTATAACCTAAACCCGAATCCATTCTCAAATCCCAAAACCTATAACCTAAACCAATACCAAAACCTATGACCTAAACCCGAACCCATTCTCAAATCCAAAAACCTATAACCTATCCCTAAACCTTAACCTATAACCTAACCTAAACCTATACTTATAACCTAAAACTATTCTCAAATCCCAAAACCTATAACCTAAACCTAATCTTAACCTAAACCTAAACCTAAATCTATAACCTATAACTTTAACCAAAACCTATAACCTAAACCAAAACCAAAACCTATAACCTAAACCCAAACCCATTCTCAAATCCCAAAACCTATAACCTAAACCTAAACCTAAACATTATCCTAAACCTATAACCTATAACTTAAACCAAAACCTATAACCTAAACCAAAACCAAAACCTATAACCTAAACCCGAAACCATTATCAAATCCCAAAACCTATAACCTAACCTAAACCTATACTTATAACCTAAAACTATTCCCAAATCCCAAAACCTATAACCTAAACTTAACCTTAACCTATAACCTAAAACCTTAACCAAAACCTATAACTTAAACCCGAACCCATTATCAAATCCTAAAACCTATAACCTAACCTAAACCTATACTTATAACCTAAAACTATTCCCAAATCCCAAAACCTATAACCTTAACCTAACCTTAACCTATAACGTATCACCTTAACCAAAACCTATAACCTAAACCAAAACCAAAACCTATAACCTAAACCCGAACCCATTCTCAAATTCCAAAACCTATAAACTAAACCTTATCCTAAACCTATAACCTATAACCTAAACCAAAACCTATAACCTAAACCAAAACCAAAACCTATAACTTAAACCCAAACCCATTCTCAAATCCCAAAACCTATAACCTAAACCTTATCATAAACCTATAACCTATAACCTAAACCTAAACCTATAACCTATAACCTAGACCAAAAAGTATAACCTAAACCAAAACTAAAACCTATAACCTAAACCCAAACCCATTCTCAAATCCCAAAACCTATAACCTAAACCAAAACCAAAACCTATAACCTAAACCCGAACCCATTCTCAAATTTCAAAACCTATAACCTAAACCTGAAAACATTCTCAAATCTCAAAATCCAAACCCAAACCTAAACCTAAACCTATAACCTATAACCTAAACTCAAATCCCTAAACCAAAACCAAAACCAAAACCTATAACCTAAACCCGAATCCATTCTCAAATTCAGAACCTATAACCTAAACAAAAACCTATAACCTAAACCCGAACCCATTCTTAAATCTCGAAACCTATAACCTAACCTAAACCTATACTTATAACCTAAAACTATTCTCAAATCCCAAAACCTATAACCTTAACCTAACCTTAACCTATAACCTATAACCTTAACAAAAACCTATAACCTAAACCAAAACCAAAACCTATAACCTAAACCCGAACCCATTCTCAAATTCCAAAACCTATAACCTTAACCCGAACACATTCTCAAATCCCAAAACCCAAACCCAAACCTAAACCTAAACCTATAACCTACACTCAAATCCCTAAACCAAAACTAAAACCAAAACCTATAACCTAAACCCGAATCCATTCTCAAATCCCAGAACCTATAACCTAAATAAAAACCTATAACCTAAACCCGAATCCATTCTCAAATCCCAAAACTTATAACCTAACATAAACCTATACTTATAACCAAAAACTATTCCCAAATCCCAAAACCTATAACCTTATCTTAAACCTTAACCTATAACCTATAACCTTAACCAAAACCTATAACCTAAACCAAAACCAAAACCTATAACCTAAACCAAAACCTATAACCTAAACCTTATCCTAAACCTATAACCTATAACTTAAACCAAAACCTATAACCTAAACCAAAACCAAAACTTATAACCTAAACCCAAACCCATTCTCAAATCTCAAAACCTATAACCTAAACCTAAACCTTATCATAAATCTATAACCTATAACCTAAACCTAAACCTATAACCTATAACCTAGACCAAAACGTATAATCAAAACCAAAACCAAAACCTATAACCTAAACCCAAACCCATTCTCAAATCCCAAAACGTATAACCTAAACCAAAACCAAAACCTATAACCTAAACCCGAACCCATTTTCAAATTTCAAAACCTATAACCTAAACCCGAACACATTCTCAAATCCTAAAACCCAAACCCAAACCTAAACCTTAACCTAAAACCTAAACCTAAACTTATAACCTAAACTCAAAACCCTAAACCAAAACCTATAACCTAAATCCGAATCCATTCTCAAACCCAGAACCTATAACCAAAACAAAAACCTATAACTTAAACCCGAACCCATTCTCGAATCTCAAAACCTATAACCTAACCTAAACCTATACTTATAACCTAAAACTATTCCTAAATCTCAAAACCTATAACCTTAACCTAAACCTATAACCTTAACCAAAACCTATAACCTAAACCAAAACCAAAACCTATAACCTAAACTCGAACCCAATCTCAAATCCCAAAACTTATAACCTAAACCAAAAACAAAACTTATAACCTAAACCCGAACCCATTCTCAAATTCCAAAACCTGTAACCTAAACCCGAACCCATTCTTAAATCCCAAAATCCAAACCCTAACCTAAACCTAAACCTAAAACCAAAACCAAAACCTATAACCTACCCATTCTCAAATCCAAAAATTATATCGACGCAATTATAGCTACGGTTATAATCCGTAGCTAAAGTGTATTAAAAATTGTTATCTATAACTAACGTCGATATATCGATGATGTGTAGATAATATCTACAACTTACGTCGATATATTGATGATTTATAGATAATATCTACAACTTATGTCGATAATATCTACGATATTACCTAAAGCTAATACCTATAACCTACACCTAAACCTAACTTAAACCTATAACCTTAACCTAAACCTAAACCTAAAACCTAAATGTATTCTCAAATCTTTAAACCTAAACCTACACCTAATCCTAATCTCAAATCCTTAACCTAAACCTAAACTTGAAAACGTAAACTTAAAAATCCAAACTAAACCCGATCTCAAACTTGAACCCGATTCCCTTAACCTAAACCTTAACCTATTCTCAATTCCCTAAAGCTTTAACCTATAACCTAGAACCTATAACCTAAACCTAAACCTAAACCTAAACCTTAACATAAACCTAAACCAAAACATATAACCAAATTTTCAGTTTGCCCTGCTCAATTTTCAGTTTGTCCCGCTCAATTTCTAGTTCACCCCGCTCAATTTTCAGTTTGCCCCACTCAATTTCCAGTTTGCCTCGCTCATATAAGGACGGTTTAGATATAACACATACATCATGATAGGACCTACAAAAGAAAAAAAAATTCAGTTTGCCCCGCTCAATTTCTAGTTTGCCCCGCTCAATTGAGCGTGGTAAACTGGAAATTGAACGGAGCAAACTGAAAATTGAGCAGGGTAAACTAGAAATTGAGCGGGACAAACTAGAAATTGAGCGGGATAAACTGGAAATTGAGCGAGGCAAACTAGAAATTGAGCGAAGCAAACTGAAAATTGAGCAGGACAAACATGAAATTGACCTAAGCCTATAACCTAAACTAAAACTAAAACCTATGACCTAAACTCGAACCCATTCTCAAATCTCAAAACCTATAACCTAAACCTAAATCTAAACCTTATCCTAAACCTATAACTTATAACCTAAACCAAAACCAGAACCTATAACCTAAACCCGAACCCATTATTAAATTCCAAAACCTATGACCTAAACCTAACCTTAACCTAATGTAACACCCCGGATTTTGGCTAATCTGGGATTAGACGTCCTTAGGCAATGGGTCAACTAAAACACCTGAAAAATCGCTTAGAACCCAATTCCATAGCCAAAGAAATCGCGTAGAAATAAATTCCATGAAAATTAAGCGTAAGTTAGCTAGCGCAACGCTAGAGTAGCTGGGAAATAGTCCCTGATCACTTTAAATACGTTCTGCAAGACCCAAATCGAGTAGAACAAACAACTCTATAATACTCTATAACCTCGGATCAAACTCTAAGCGGGTTTGTTCTCTGGACCACATTGAAATTTTGTATTGGATTTAGACCGCGCGTCGAAGGTCCGATACCTCCTATCTTAGACCGTTAGAACCGCCCAGCTGGACTTAACAATTATCTCGAAAATCAAGTCAAACCGATAATCACAGACTATTTCGTTGAACTCGGACTGAAGCGACCACGAATAGGGACGGATTTGGAATTTCAAATTCAAATCTGGCACACGACTTGACGCGTCAGTATTAAGCATTCTGACCATCAGAATTCATCCAGATTACACCCTCGGATCAGGAAAAATTTCTATTTATTATCATGAGACTTTCAGCCCTGATCTACGTACGGTGACCGCTGAACTGAAACTGGTCCGCCACGTGCGATCTGCGAACCCTGCCAGACTGAAAACTTAATACGTGCTACATCTGGTACGCATGAGCTTAAGTCTGATCGCAATCGACCAGGGGACCACCAGAAAGCAGTTTTTGGACCGAAACAGCCCCAAAATGGATAGACACCAAGTAAACTTCGTTCCGGAGCCTATTTTCGGCGTTTTTAAGCTTATAAAAGGGGTTGAAACCCTCATTTCTCTCTCCCATCCAAAAATTGCAAACCCTAGAGAAAAGGAGAGAGTGTTTGAGAGAAAGAGAAGAAGGGATTTTTCCCGCTTCCGAGCCACCGACAGCTGCTGCTTCAGCACTTCTTTCCAATCACCTGGCTGGTGATTTTTCCCCTTTTTCAGGTATAAAATAACCCTAGAACTTGCTGATTTAGGGTTTACTTAGATTCATGGCATGTTAGCTAACGTATTCCATAAATCAGGTTCTCCTACTGCCGTAGACGAAGCGTACACGCTCCGTTCAAAATCCAGCAACCGTAAGAGAATAGGTGAGGATTTTAGACGCTTTGATTGACGGTTTACAATACTTTTAATGTCGTTTAATAGTAGATTATCGACGGCATCGCCGTTTGACATGTACAACATGCTCTCCGTTTCCTGTTTCGTAAATTAACGAAGAATATGAGATTTAGAGCATTTTAGTCATTTGTAGGAAGTATGGTCTACATGCATATTTTGCTGACGTGATTGACATGGTTTGTCGCCGCATTAGAGAGTTATGAATGCTTGCATAATCAGTTTGGCGAAGAGATTTGCCTAGTTGCGCACTTTGGGTCGACATACTATATGTAGACTTAAGTGTGTAGTGTATGTGTTTGTATAAATGCTTGTATTAGTATGTATTGAATTAAATGATGTTATGTAGTAGATTGAGATTGATTTCTTGATTAATATGCTGACCTAAATGACTTCCGACATGTTGACCTTATGCATGATTGCATTACATGCATAGAAAGTATGCCTTGAAGAATTGCTTAAGTTGAATGTTATAACATGTGTTAACATGCTCACATGATTGTATTTAAATTCCAATACTTTTACATGTAATGCTAATGTGATTCCATAGATGTGTGGGACTAGACTTAGTCCAGGCAGTCGGTAACCGAGCGAATTCGTGGCTGACTGGTCATAGCCACGAACGACGCGTCGATGAACGTGATTCGTGTTTAGAGTTGGCGGCAGTGGTTAGGCCACCCGAAGTGTTTTACGCACTTCATGTCGTTCGACTTGAGATGCGATCGCGCTAGTCGAGCCCGTCAAGTAACCCGACTGGCCGATGTATGTTCACCTTGTATGAGTCATAACTGCTTGAACCTAGGGTACTGAACTTACCATTGTAAACCCTGTTAACCATGGTACCTTGATCCACGAAGACTCATGAGCCGGGCATGGTGGTATGGGACACCGTGGTCGAGCTGTCGGCCTACGCTGGGGCCACAAACCTCCCCGTAGTGACCAGTGAGCACCTAAACTCGTGAGCAGATTATGGTGGTATGGGACACTATATTCTAGCTGTCGGCCTACACTGATCAGGCGACGAGCCATTTGTAGTGACCGCGAGCGTATTCTGAGTCCACGGGAGGCGACGACCCTTCCGTTGCAGTAGAGTACGGTAGGCCTGTATTGATAAGGTGATGGGGGAGCGGTGCAACGAGTGCGAGCAACAGCCCTGGCAGCCCTTGCAGTGACCTACGAAATATACATCGTATGAGATTACTAGGAGTGACGACCCTAGACAGGATCTGTGTTGGGATTGATACAAGGGAAGTACCTTAGTTTCCCAATCCTGCTGTTTGAATGGACTAATAACAACTTGAAAATCATATCACCATAGCATTGCATGTGCCTGGAAGATGTGAAGCACTCTAGGGAGTGTGGCATGCCGCGGTCATAAGATGTTGCCGCATGAGGGTGATCGTCGGTGAGGGCATACATCACGTCATATCATCTTGCATTAACAACAGTATTAGGATTATCTGATTTACTGCTTTACTATTATCGCGTGATTGAATTGTGAACATGCTAATCTTTACTCTATGATTCCACTGAGTTGATCACTCATTCCCACGTTACGGGATGGTGTTTGCAACACCCACCAGACCCTGTTGTAAATGCAGGTGAGGACGAGATCCAGGAGGTGGAGCCAAAGATTGACGAGGACCAGGATGAGTTCTCGTATATGCAGTATCATGACGGCTTCCCGTAGGCGACCTGGATCGAGGGGACTTCAGTGGGACCATTTTGAACATTATTCTTTTGTTTATGTACATGTATATGAGACTCAGAGATGTAGTCATACTTCGGACACAGATGAGATTTACTTTGTTTTTCCATACAGTGATATATATATTGTTTAGTCTTCCGCTTGCTTTTATCACTGGATCTGAAGTATGAATTGCAGTTTTGGTATACTTTTACTCATGTGAATGCTTTAAATCAGACAACATTGAATCATAACCATTTTTGTTGCATAAGTGACAGTCTGGAACTCGGGAGTTGAGTTTATACACGACCCCCGATTTTCAGGGTGTTACACCTAAACCTAAACCTAAACCTAACCTTAACCTAAACCTAAACCTAAACCTATAACCCATAACCTTAACCAAAACCTATAACCTAAACCCGAACCCATTCTCAAATTTCAAAACTTATAACTTAAACCTAAACCTAAACCTTATCCTAAACCTATAATATATAACCTAAACCAAAACCAAAACCTATAACTTAAACCCGAACCCATTATCAAATCCCAAAACCTATAACCTAAACCTAACCTTAACCTAAACCTAAACCTATAACCTATAACCTATAACCTTAACCAAAACCTAAACCAATACCAAAACCTATAACCTAAACCCGAACCCATTCTCAAATCCCAAAACCTATAACCTAAACCTAAACCTAAACCTTATCCTAAACCTATAACCTAAACCAAAACCTATAACCTAAACCTAAATCAAAACCTATAGCCTAAACCAAAACCAAAACCTATAACCTATAACCTAAACCGGAACCTATTATCAAATCCCAAAACCTATAACCTAAACTGAAACCAAAACCTATAACCTAAACCCGAACCCATTCTCAAATCCTAAAACCTAAACCCGAACCCATTCTCAAATCCCAAAACTTAAACCTATAACCTAAACTCAAATCCCTAAACCTAAACCTAAACCTAAACCTATAACCTAAACTCAAATCCCTAAACCTTAACATATAACCTAACCTAAACTTATACTTATAACCTAAAACTTTTCACAAATCCCAAAACCTATAACCTAAACCTAAACCTAAACTTGAAACCCCAAACCTAAACCTGATCTCGAACCCAAACCTGATTTCCTAAACCTAAACTTTAACCTATTCTCAATTCCCTAAAGATATTACCTATAACCTACACCTAAACCTAAAATAATCCTAACCAAAACCTATAACCTATAACCTTAACCTAAACCTAAAACCTAAATGTATTCTCAAATCCTTAAACCTAAACCTACACCTAATCCTAATCTCAACTCCTTAACCTAAACCTAAACTTGAAAACCCAAACTAAACCCGATCTCAAACCTGAACCCGATTCCCTAAACCTAAACCTTAACCTATTCTTAATTCCCTAAAGCTTTAACATATAACCTAGAACCTATAACCTAAACCTAAACCTTAACCTAAACCTAAACCAAAACATATAACCAAATTTTTAATTTGCCCCGCTCAATTTTTAGTTTGCCCAGCTTAATTTTCAGTTTATCCAGCTCAATTTTCAGTTTGCCCCGCTCATATATGGACGGTTTGGATATAACACATACATCATGATGAGACCCACAAAAGAAAAACGAAATTTCAATTTGCCCCACTCAATTTCTAATTGAGCGGGGCAAACTGTAAATTGAGTGGGGCAAACTAGAAATTGAGCGAGGTAAACTGAAAATTGAGCAGGGCAAACTAAAAATTGAGCAGGGCAAACTAAAAATTGAGCGGGGTAAATTGAAAATTGAGCGGGGCAAACTGGAAATTGAGCGGGACAAACTAGAAATTGAGAGGGGCAAACTGAATTTATTATTATTTTTTTGCTATGTTACTTTTGTGGGTCCCATCATGATGTATGTGTTATATCTAAACCGTCCATATATTTTACGAGCTCATATTAAGGCTTGAGACGAAAAATAAGATAGATCTAACTATCAAGTGGACCACACTGTAAAAGGCAATGGAAAATTGAACGTCCACCATTGAAACCCTTTTAAGGGTTACAGAAGTTTTGGATCATTATGAAATTTTTTTTCCTCTTCATCCAGGTCTTTTTGACCCTATGAATGAACTTAGACGAGGAGGATTTCTCACAAACATCACAGTGGGCCCCCTAAAGGTTTCTAATGGTTGACGCTCATTCAACACTATTTCCTGTAATGTGGTACACTTGAGAACTGGATATATCTCATTTTTGGTCTCATACCATAAAATGATCTGGAAAAATATATGAATTGAGCGAGACAGCCTACGAATTGTGCGAGGGAAGCTAGAAATCCAGTGAGGCAATATATAAATTGAGCGAAGGAACCTAAGAATTGAGCGAGACAACCTAACAATTGAGCGATGCAACATATAAATTCAGCGAGGCAACTTAGGATTTGAGCGAGGTTCCCTCGCTCAATTTCAACGTAGCCTAAATCTTGCTCAATTTCTAGCTTTCCTCACTCAATTCATATCTTGTCCTGCTCAATTTTCAATTTACTCACTCAATTTCATATTTAACCTCGCTCAATTTCTAGGTTCCCTCGCTCAATTTCTAGCTTTCCTCGCTCAAATCCTAAGTTGCCTCTCTCAATTTTTAGATTCTCTCGCTGAACTCTTATGTTACCTCGCTCAATTTCTAGCTTCCCTCACTCAATTCATACATTTTCCTGCTCAATTTTCAATTTACTCACTCAATTTCATATTTGCCTCGCTCAATTTTTAGTTTGACCATGAAGTGATTGAAATTGATCGTGAAGTGAATGAAATGTATTTTCGACCATTGACCTGATGGAATCTTGAAAAATAACTAGGTTGGTTGGCTAAAATAGCTTCTCCTACCCCAAAATCATATGTATTACGTCAAGTAACTAATTTTTGTTTAAAAGATATTGTTGTTAAATGAATAAAGAAAGAAAAGAAAAAAAAAAAAAGAAAAATTTATATATATATATATATATACACACACATACACACACACACATACACACACATATTTATATAAACATGTATTAAAGAAAAATGTAGGTACAATAAAGTTCTCCATGTAAAAAATAAAAAGAAAAAAGAACCATAGGCTGGTCGACCGGGTTGACCCTGTCGACCCCAACTTGCTGTCTTCTTTTTCAAATTTTTTTTTTTTTTCCCTTTCCCAGTTGTAATCCCCACTGATTTTTGTGGGTCCCATTATGAGGTATATGTTATATCCAAACCGTCCATCTATTCGGTGAACTCGTATTAAGGCTTCATATGAAAAATAATACAAATCTAGCTATCAAGCAGACCACACGGTAAAAGGTAATGGGGAATTGAATGTCTACCATTGAAACCCGTTTAAGGGTTGCAGAAGTTTTGGATCATCATGGAATTTGTTTTTCCTCTTCATCCAGGCCTTTGTGACCTTATGAATAGATTGGATGGAAACTAAATGTTATGATGGGCCTTACAAAAATTTTTAACGGTGAAAATCAATTTCCCCGCTGCTCTTTGTGGTCTGGTCCATTGATTTATGGATATGATTTTATTTTTTTTTGGATAATGCTCCGAAATGATTTTGAAATATGGATGAACGTTGTGGATATGATAAATACATAGCTGTGGGGCCATGTAACTTTGATCTCTCCTAAGCCGTTCGTACAACTCTCATTTGGAGGAGCGTCAGCTCTAGTCTTCGCAGTGAAAAGGAGGGGTAGTTTCGTCCTCAAAGTCGCTGTCCGCACGTGCTAGTCTAAGTTGGTAACTTAAGTTTGTATTCCGCGATAAAAACCTCTGGGTAAAAGGTTTTGTCTACAGTGGTCATTTTCTCTTAAATAAAAAACATAAATTTTAATTCACATATAATACCTCTTCATGCGAGAGTGCATGACATCAAGTTTTATATGGGTACAATAGTAATACATGTCACAAATCCAGTTTAGTTATTAAATGAGACATACTAATTTAACTTTATTTACATAATATTAGAAAATAATACTAATTACTTCAACCACACATGCAAGTTGAATGTGAATTGTTAGAATGAATTTCTAGCCACACAATTTTCTAGTAGAAGAATATCTTACTATTAATTATAAGGGACCACAGTACTGTTTTACAAACCAAATATATTATACATACGATAGATTTCCCTAGTAAAATATAAGTGTATAACTTATCCCAATATTTCATTTTCGTTTAACAGAAGCTTCCTCGTCCTCCTTCTCTCTTAAAACCTTTCTGCCTTATTAATGCTCTCTCCCTTAAATATGGAAAACGGAAGCCCACTATATCGGATTGAAAGCTAAGTAGGGTCCAATGTTTATGATAAATGTATGCTGCTCGTCAGTTTTTCTAAATCATGTTAAAACATGAACCTAACATTCATATAGATCCAAAACTCGAGAGTGCGACATCCACCGTTGAAACATTCATGCGGCCAAAATAGTTTTGGTTCGAGTTAATTTTTTTATTATTATGTAATTTTAGTCTATCCTAGTAGGAATGACCTCACTAATGTTATGGAAGCTATTACACATCACGGTGGACTTATTAAAGTTTCAACTGTAGTAATTCCCCTCTCTACTTTTTCTGGTCGTGTAGTCCACAGAGTTTTGTACCTGTCTTATTTTGGGCTCATGTTCTAAGATGATATAGAAAAATAAATGAACAAGATTTATCATAAACATAACAATGTACCTCACCTAGCTTCCCATCGAAGGAACTTTCTACTAATGGCTTTGGCCGCGTCCATTGGAAACAGACGCCTCCAATGCTACCCAGGAAAGTGAGTTAGGGAATTAAGTACTAATCCGGTCCATTCCTGGCTAGTAACAGACATAGCCTCTGATGGGCAACTGTGATATATGAGTTTCATCCACACTGCTCGTCTATTTTTTATATTATTTTAGGATGAATTTTCATTAAAAATAAAAAAAAACAAAAAAATAAAAAAAATATATATATAAAAAAAAACAAATCTAAGGCTCGAGTAGGTCACACTAATGGAAGCAGTGGTGATAATGACATACCAATTGAAAAAGTTGAGAGAGACATTCAATACTGATTTCTACAAAGCCCACCTTGATGAGAATGTAAAATCTACTCTAACCATTAGCCGCCCTACTAAATGCTAGGCCTTGTACTCAAAATTCAAGCCCACATGTAATTAAGTGGGCCACACCAAGCAAGAGTTTAGAGGATAAGCTTTTTTATCTATACTTCTTTTAATTGTGTGGTCCACGTGAATAAGAAATGTGGCTAACCATTTTTGCATTAGATATAACATACAGTGACTCACTTAATGATTGGATAAATTTTATATTAATGCTACAATGGAACCCACCCAAACAAGTAACTTCTTTTTATCCACTATATGGAAAAAATCATTAACATTAACGGCTTATCAAATCACACAGCTAGTAGGACGATTGAAATTGGTCCAACTAGCTGTGTCATTTAATAAGCAGTTAATGTTAATAAAAAAGTTTTTATATAATGGGTGAAAAGAAGTTACTTGCTTGAGTGGCCTCCGTTATAGCATTAATGTGAAATCCACAAAATCGTTAAGTGAGTCACTGTACGTTAGACCCAATGCAAAAAAGATGAGCCCCATCTCCCGTTCATGTGAACTACACAATTGAAAAAAGTATAGATAAAAAGCTTACCCTTTGAACTCTTTCTCTTGGTGTGGCCCACTTGAATTAGGCTTGAATTTTGGGTGTGTTTGTGTATATATTACTCAGTCTCAAGTCACCGTTGACGCCTGAGGTTGCATGGATTATGGTGACCATTTGCCGTTGGATGGACGCATGAGTTGTCAACCACATGCTAAATATTCGAAGGATGGCCACATGCTACATTTTCAAGGGTGGGCACCACCTGTAGGATTGGGCCCACAGAGACGGGGTGCGGATTGTTGTTTCGCTGGGAATGACGTCGAGCCACCATCATCTGTGTGTTGTATATCCACACCGTCCATCCGTTTTTAAAGCTCATTTTAGAGCATGATCTAAAAAATGTAGTAGATCAAAATCTCAAGTGGACCATACTACAGGAAACAATGGTGATTGAATAACCACCATTAAAAACTTTCTAAGGCCCACCGTAACGTTTGTTTTCCATCCAACCTGTTGATAAGGTCGCACAGACCGGATGAAGGGAAAACACAGATATCATCTTCATCCAAAACTTTTGTGGCCCCAAGAAGTTTAAATGGTCAGTATTCCATCCTTGCTGTGTCGTCGACTAGAGATCTGGATCTACTTCATTTTTGGGATCATGACCTAATATAAGCTGGAAAAACGGATGGACGGCGTGGATACACAGCACATTCATCAATGTCGTCCGCTCCCACAGAAACGTGCCATGACTTCTGGTACGCAGTAGCCCATCGTAGAGACGTGTGCGGTTGAAAGCAATCCACAGGGTCTTTGACCAGCTCTGGCTTAAAAGTCAAGTGAAGCGGCTTGGACTAGCTCATGATCATGATTTGGGTCCCGGAGGGATCGTTGTACACGTGGCAAAGAATCATCAAAAGCCCTTTTAGGAAAGAGGGAGTCATTAGATACTCTGGTTGCGACGACGCTCTATACGCAGGCACTTGGAAATCTTACACGTGGCACATATTAACTCAATCAAACTAACTAATTTATACAAGTTACCGTCCATCGTCATGCTACATTCCAAAAACCAGATTCATTGAGAAAATCCTAACCTTAAATTCATGGACACTTGTTTTTAGAAATAAGAACTATTGGGCCTTTTTTTTAACCGTCCAATAAATCTGCCCCAATCTAACGTTCAAATAATCGAATGAATTTAATTTTTGGTTTATGATAAATCTAAACCGGCACCCAATATTTGGACGGTTTAGCTTGAATTATTTTATACCATTTATGCAATTTCTAAGTGCCTATATCATCCATCACACTACCAAAGTATTATAATTTTCCTCTTTTAAATGACCGGAAGCGGATTGCCTGTGACCCCGGGTACAGAGATTTTCCCGTGTCCGAAGCAGTGTAGGGCCTACAAGATGTCCGTGACAAATCTACCCCGTTCATCCGTTTTGAAAGACATTAACCTAAAAATCAGGCAGATCCATGACTTAGGTGGGTGTTCACTCCCCCAAGTGCAGGGTTGTGATGTAGTAATAACTCGGTAAGACCGAGGTCGAATCCCAAGGGACTGAAACTTGTACGTTATATAAAATTATCTAGAACTGGAATTAGGATAAGATGAAATCTAAACTGAATGTAATTTGAAGAATAATGATGAAAATATTAATCTAAAATTTATAGGAGAAATCAGAGATGGGAAACTAGGGATTCAGAGGATCCACTTGTAGAGATCAGGGAGATCTTATACTTGCATCAGAAATCATGAAAATTACTGAACTGCCATTGATCTAGTTTTCAAGAGATGAAAGGTATATGAATTAGAATGGATTCCATCACCAAACCATACCCAAGAGACTATGGCAAACAAAAGAATTAAACTAATTACCAACCAATCACATGCTATTAAAGTTAGGAAGGGTACCGTCATCCAACCATGCCCAGGAGACTATGGTGAACAACAGGACGTCCTGACGTCATAAACATAAAAGTAGAAGGACATGATCAAAGTCATTGCAGACCCATTGTAATTTTAGTCTCAACAGACTATTAAAGACTAAAACATGTCATTAATTAAACTAGCATCAACATTAATTCAGTTCATAAATTAAATAAAAAAATTCATAAATTAAACTCTCCCATCTCACTATAAGCTTCACCTCCTAGCCCTAGCTAGGAGGTTTAGCCCAACATGAATAGGCTAGATATCTCAAAATAAAAATAAAATAAATAAACAAACTCAACTCTCTCTCTTGCAGACGTCCGACCTGAGCCTTCCTTTCCAGCTCTGAATCTTCCTCCCCAGACCTGAATGAATGCTCCCCACGTCCAAAACCTCCTTATATAGCTGCTGGAGTGGTGAAAATCGGATTTGAATCGGATTTGGAAAGCTATGCATGCCCATTTAAAGCTTTTTCGCAGCCAAGTTCGGTGCCTCGAAATACGCCACTTTCCTCTCTCAAATTTCAAAGAAACACCGTCCCTTAAGATTTTACTGGGTCCTCTACATGATAGACGGTTCAGATCTGTTATATGATCAAAGATGGTGGGCCAAAACCGCCTAGAAAAGTCAATTTTCACGGATGTGCGAAACCTTTCGCACCATTTCGCTGTTGTGATCGGTGGGCCCCACAGAAGTATTTTCTGGAAAATCCACCCTATCCATTGGATTTAGGACGAAATTTCAGTTAAGAATGACTGGTTTTGAAGGTCCATTGACGCGACCCAGAGAAGATATAACTAAAAGATCAAATTTGAACGGTACAGGGCAGCCCTTTTGTGGCCCCAGTATCTCACACATGTGTTTGCATGAGTGAAAAGTTTAAACATGGTTTTATAGTGGTCACGGCTGTCGATACGGTGGATAGTTTGGATTGAGCTTACGGAGCATGTGTGGGGCCCACTATCATCCGTAAAACGGCCAGCGGCCGGTTACGCGGCACGTAAATTTTTTTTTTTTTTTTTTTTCTTTCTTTCGCTTGCCGTGCACGGATAGTGCATATATGCACTACGCACATTTTGTATATGTGAGGTCGACGATGCTGTGTTTCTGAAATCTGATCCAGTCATTCATCTTCTCATATTATTTAAGCCGTCAATACCAAAGTTGAGGCAGTTCCACATATCAGGTGGGCCGCAAATTGAATATTAATGGGCTGATCTATCTGTTGGCCCACTTCCCGAGATCTTCAATGGCTGAAATTTGAAATGTACGGTTAATTTATGGCCCTTATCTCATGTATAAAGCTTCGAACCGATCAGATGTCAGAAACCATGTGATCTTACATTCTGGATGCGTTTCAAGCCACTTGAGATTCAGTTTCTTAGTTTTCTCAGATTTCTGACCATGTATATCCGTCAATCTTGGTCCCCTGGAGTGTGTCCCATGCTTTGGTGAATTTGGAGCGTTAAATCCATGCATTTAGTATCCTATTTCGATCCAAGCTTGTAAAATCAACCTGCAACATAAACACGATTAAATCAGCCGTTAAACACTATTATGCTCGTAAATCCGAATAATATTTGGGGTCTAATATGCACTATTTGACCCTCAACACAACCCCCAACCAGCATTTTGTTAGTCCCGAGCAAAATATGCGAAAAATAAGTTGAGAATTACAAGACAATTTCTATGAACTCGAGTAATTTCTTGAAAAACGATTCAGATAACAGGATTCCAAGATTCATGAATGTTGGACATTACTTTCTCCTGGACTCGAGTGCATGGTAAACTTCCTAGTCCAGTTCACAATATTAATCCACTAATTAGAAAATTTCTAAACATTAAGATCCATGAGCATATAGTGTACTCTCAGCTTATCAACACTAAGATTCAATTCTCTATTTCAAGATGTCATTGGTAATCAACGAGAGAATTCATGATAACCAAAACTTGCCACACAGAGTTATTTATTTATTTTATTAACAGTAATGCCAAGACGGGGAATCAAATCCTCACCTATAGGGAGCAAACCTATGGTGAAGACCGTACACCTGACTCTTTTTCACATATCATTCAAGGGGTATTAAATCTACACCTATAGGGAGCAAACGTACGGTGAAGATCATTTGCCCAAATCTTTCCAAAAGTATCTTCTTCTTCTTCTTCTTCTTCTTCTTTTTTTTCATATCAATCCTGTTAGGCAAATATTTCAGGCTAGTTCCTTTCATGCTTAGTGATTACTAAATTAACCATTCAATATCAACTGAAACCTTAATGTGAAAGCGAGATGTGACATGTGAAATCATGACTCAGTTAATGTTTACAACTTCTAATCATGGATTAATAATTCACTTAATTATGAAATCTAACAGATACGGAATCCAAGAGTCATAAATCCAACATTATGTATCTTGAAAATCTAAATTAGGGATATCTGTCAAAATCACTCCGAATTTGTAGGAATTTTCAGAAAAATTTTAAAAATTTTCACAATTTTTGCTTAAGACCAAGAAAATACTGATTAGGAAACCTAATCTCCCACCCCCAACTTAAAATCTACATTGTCCTCAATGTAAAAGATATGGGCATGCAATGCACATGGGACAAAGAAAGTAAAGTGATAGGAAGATAATACCTGGATAACGTATCGAGAGAGATTTTTTAAGAGATCACTGGGAGAGATCAGGTTAGTACGAGAGAAAGAAAAACAAAAATAAAATTCTATCTATACCACTTTCGCAGGTGTTCTCGATTGCATTTAGCGAATGCAACAAGCCTTTAAACCCCTAGGTTACCCCTAGTGGACGAGTTGTAGTCTCGTGAGGGTTTACAGTAATGTTACCCACAAACATTGAATCGATTATGAAACTTGATCACGCCATAAGGTTCCTCTTCTGGCCAATATCTTGATAAGTTTCTCAGTAAGTTTCTCAATAGGATCATCCAAAAGTCCTTTTTACAATAGGCTTGGATGCCCTGGAGTTTGACTTTCCAGAGAAACTTATTTACCTCATTAAAAATGTGTTGATGATTCGCCTGAGGTATCCAAAGTATAAATGATTCACCTGTGTCAGAAAAAGTTTCAGAGTTAGTATCCCATGGTAAATCAGAGACTACAGATAGATCAAGTTGAGAAAAATTTTCAGGAAGTGGTGTAGTCTCAACACTTTCCGAAGTATCAAACTTCGGTTCAATTTTCAGCTCCTCCTCCCCTAATGGTAAACATTCAGGATCTGTAGAAGAAGGGGCTTCAGAGTAAGGGTTCTCTTGGTCAGTGTTGACTGCCGAGATGTTGTCTTGCAAGGCATTCACTATGTCTCTTATCATGAGATCATTTGAATCTGCAAAGTGTGCCAAGCAATCATCGAATGAGTTGGGGCATTCAGCTGAGATTGACTTAGTTTCCACCTTGGAACTCGTGATAATCTGCCCAAGGAATCCATCATCCTTGACAGTGGACGGATGTATGCTCTCTTGCTCCAGCCCTGCACAGACAGATTGAGGGTCAATATGCGAAGCATTGATATGATCACTCTGTTCTTTGAAATTACTCAGAACAAGCATTGAATCGTCAACATTCAACAGTTCAGATGGTGGCCTCAACTGGGTGGTTTCAAATTCCAGAGTCGTAGCGCGCAACTCGTCCATCTCCCGAATCATATCATCATTTAATTCAGGGGAGTGGTCCAAACATATCTCACAAGAGATAGAATGGTCGATTATAAGGAGCTCCCCCACTTTTAGATCAGACATGTCGGATGAGTGAAGTATCTCATTATGACCGTTATCTTCGCGTACTTCTTGATCATTGACTTGGACCGAACTTGATATTAATTCCAGGGGAATTGTGGTTACACATTCAGGATCGTCATCCCAGTACTCATCATATTTTGGTTCAGTGCAGTACACACTTGGGATGGAATCACTTTCCTCATATTCTTCACCTAGAATGGGTTGAGGTTCGCATAAACTAACATCTTCTTCATCATTAGAATCTAGTGTGTCATGTGATTGAAGTGTGTCATCATCATTATATTTAAAAGACACCCATATATCTTCACCATTCTTTTGAACAGTCATCGAGATCAACTCATCGGGAAATTGAACCACATGCTCATTAACGGAATCCAACTCCTCATTCCAAATTCCAGATTCTTTCAAAAGTGAATGCGGATTACTTTCCTTGCATTATATTTCTAGATTGGGTCGTGGCTGGGATGACCGAGCCTCCTCTATCCTATCAAGACGCGCATTGAGTCCTTTCATTGCTTTTCTGAATTCCGCAAACCACTCCATGTTATGCTGAATTGAATTTTCCTGTATCGTTTCTGGTTGGATCTCAATGTTAGGGTATCCAAGAGGATAATCCTTATAACATGTTGTTGGTTCATCTTCCCAGCTTTGATGTTTCCACTGGTTATAGTCATACTGATCATACATGGGAGAATATGATGGCTGATAATAATCCTCATTCCTATAATTACGATCGTATACAACCCTATTAACCACTGGAAAATAACGTTCTGCTCGGTTCTCAATGTCTGTTTGTGATGGAGAAAAATCTTGAGGTATACGTTGAATTCCACAACCCTCGGGCATTCCCCAATATCTCCTATCCATCTCAGCGTATGCACGCACCCACGATTCCATGGTAGAACCCTGACTCTAAGTCTAATCCTAGAACAAAAGAAAAGTCCTATAGCAATATAGAAAGTAAGAGAAGAAGTTAGAAGGATGTTACCAAATAAGAAGTTCCTATGTTAAGATCCTGCAGAAGAAAACAAAACAAGTTAGTTTTTAAAACAGTTAGTCTACGATTAGAAGTTTTCTAAAAACTCTAATTCTAAAAATATAAAGAATAAAGAAGATATCACCAAATCAGAAGTTTCTATCTTAGAAACCTACAAAACAGGAAAGTTAGGTTAATTTCTAAAAAAAATAAGGAAAATCTAAATCTAAAACTGAAGTTAGTAAAAATCCTAATCTTAAACTAATCTTAAAACTAATTAATATCAGAAAAACGTAGCCGTCAGTCCCCGACAACGGCGCCAAAAACTTGTTCACTCCCCAAGTGCAAGGTTGTGATGTAGTAATAACTCGGTAAGACCGAGGTCGAATCCCAAGGGACTGAAACTTGTACGTTATCTAAAATTATCTAGAACTAGAACTAGGATAAGATGAAATCTAAACTGAATGTAATTTGAAGAATAATGATGAAAATATTAATCTAAAATTTATAGGAGAAATCAGATATGGGAAACTAGGGATTCAGAGGATCTACTTGTAGAGATCAGGGAGATCTTATACTTGCATCAGAAATCATGAAAATTACTGAACTGCCATTGATCTAGTTTTCAAGAGATGAAAGGTATATGAATTAGAATGGATTCCATCACCAAACCATGCCCAAGAGACTATGGCAAACAAAAGAATTAAACTAATTACCAACCAATCACATGCTATGAAAGTTAGGAAGGGTACCGTCATCCAACCATGCCCAGGAGACTATGGTGAACAACAGGACGTCCTGACGTCATAAACATAAAAGTAGAAGGACATGATCAAAGTCATTGCAGACCCATTGTAATTTTAGTCTCAACAGACTATTAAAGACTAAAACATGCCATTAATTAAACTAGCATCAACATTAATTCAATTCATAAATTAAATAAAAAAATTCATAAATTAAACTCTCCCATCTCACTATAAGCTTCACCTCCTAGCCCTAGCTAGGAGGTTTAGCCCAACATGAATAGGCTAGATATCTCAAAATAAAAATAAAATAAATAAACAAACTCAACTCTCTCTCTTGCAGACGTCCGACCTGAGCCTTCCTTCCCAGCTCTGAATCTTCCTCCCCAGACCTGAATGAATGCTCCCCACGTCCAAAACCTCCTTATATAGCTGCTGGAGTGGTGAAAATCGGATTTGAATCGGATTTGGAAAGCTATGCATGCCCATTTAAAGCTTTTTCGCAGCCAAGTTCGGTGCCTCGAAACACGCCACTTTCCTCGCTCAAATTTCAAAGAAACACCGTCCTTTAAGATTTTATTGGGTCCTCTACATGATAGACGGTTCAGATCTGTTATACGATCAAAGATGGTGGGCCAAAACCGCCTAGAAAAGTCAATTTTCACGGATGTGCGAAACCTTTCGCACCATTTCGCTGTTGTGATCGGTGGGCCCCACAGAAGCATTTTCTAGAAAATTCACCCTATCCATTGGATTTCGGACGAAATTCAAGTCAAGAATGACTGGTTTTGAAGGTCCATTGACGCGGCACAGAGAAGATATAACTAAAAGATCAAATTTGAACGCTACAGGGCAGCCCTTTTGTGGCCCCAGTATCTCACACATGTGTTTGCATGAGTGAAAAGTTTAAACATGGTTTTGTAGTGGTCACGGCTGTCTATACGGTGGATGGTTTGGATTAAGCTTACAGAGCACGTGTGGGGCCCACTATCATCCGCAAAACGGCCAGCGGCCGGTTACGCGGCACGTAAAATTATTATTATTTTTTTTCTTTCTTTCGCTTGCCGTGCACGGCTAGTGCATATATGTACTATGCACATTTTGTATATGTGAGGTCGACGATGCTGTGTTTCTGAAATCTGATCCAGTCATTCATCTTCTCATATTATTTAAGCCGTCAATACCAAAGTTGAGGCAGTTCCAGATATCAAGTGGGCCACAAATTAAATATTAATGGGCTGATCTATCTGTTAGCCCACTTTCCGAGATCTTCAATGGCTGAAATTTGAAATGTACGGTTAATTTATGGCTCTTATCTCATGTATAAAGCTTCGAACTGATCAGATGTCAGAAACCATGTGATCTTGCATTCTGGATGCGTTTCAAGCCACTTGAGATTCAGTTTCTTAGTTTTCTCATATTTCTGACTGCGTATATCCGTCAATCTTGGTCTCCTGGAGTGTGTCTCATGCTTTGGTGAATTTGAAGCGTTAAATCCATGCATTTAATATCCTATTTCGATCCAAGCTTGTAAAATCAACCTGCAACATAAATACAATTAAATCAGCCGTTAAACACTATTATGCTCGTAAATCAGGATAATATTTGGGGTCTAATATGCACTATTTGACCCTCAACAGTGGACTACACGAAACAGTGGGGATTGAATGCCTACGGTGACAGAAGTTTTTATCAGGATGATATTTGTGCCTACAACCTATGAACGGTTTGGATGGCATATAAACATCATGGCCGGCTCCAGGATATTTATGCCTACAGTTTATCTGAGTGGCAATAACCCTATGAACGGTTTGGATGGCATATAAACATCATGGTCAGCTCCAGAAAGGTTTCATAAGTGAAAAGTAGGAACAGAAGGACGGAGTAGACTTGGAAACAAATACCACAAAAGTAGAAACAAATCCACCTGAGTTTCTTATCTCCCTGATTTTTAAATTCCTGTCCTTTTGTGGTATTTTAAAACAGATGGACGGAGTAGATTTGTCATGACATCTCTGTGAGCCCCACGCAGCCTCAGGCACATGTATTTCTCTGAGGGCTCACAGGCAATCCGCTTTCCTCAAAGACCTATGCAATTGGTGTGGTGGTAAAGAAAATACAAGAGCGCCAGTCAAATCTTCAGCCGGTTTAGATGTTTCTACTCACTCAGTTAGATAACTGGTATACTTTGGCATGAAATCTGGACCGTCCAATTGGTGGAACAACCCAAAAACCCGACTCAACTTGATTTTCAGTCAAGCAGGATGGATTCTTAGATTCCATGGGACAAGGACAAATTACCTTCTTGACAGTGCTTCCTGGACAAACTGCCCCCTCTATTTATTTTTATTCATGTCCACGCCCACACCTCTATATTTTTTATTTTAAAAAAATTATAAAAAAAAAAGAGTTCCGCATCTACCTGGCTCCGAAGATACCTCCTGAATACCCCTTGCAAAATAAAAAATAAAAATAAAAGCATGTTCAATTTTTCTCTAATTCCCATAGTGCCCTTACAGGCAGGCAGGCAGGCAAGACTTAGATAGTTAATAGTTCAACATTTTCGCCACACAGATGGTGTAGTTGTAAGGAAATCAATGACATTAAAAAATGATGGCCCAGATGTAGATGAGGCATTTCAAACAATTTGGCCCACTTATTCGATGATAACATTCCAATTTTTCAATTGGAATTTGGCCCACTTATTACTTTATTTTAACCATTCATTTTATAGCCATCAAATGAATGGTTAGGATTGCTTGATTAGTGTGATTTGAAAGATATGCTTCATCAACAATTTGGTGGTTGATAGCTTTTCGTGAGGGACATGTATGAGAAGGATGAGTCAGCAGTGTTCTAAAATGGTGGATATCTGTTACAGGAATCTAGCCCCTATGGGCTAAGCTAGCATGTCAGATCAGTTTTGCTGACCAAGAGCCACGTGGATGGAATTTCTATGAGATCCACACCGTCCATTGATAAGCTGCCTCTTGCTCACCCCACAAACAAATAATCACAGCAAAACGTGGTTTTATCAGATAATGCCTCTGTGGACCGAAGTGCATTTTTTATATGAAAAAGTGGTAAATTGAAAATTTGTGGGGCTCATGTGACATTCATGTGATATCTAAGCCGTCCAATAAATATAATCTGTGATGACATATATATATATATATATATATATATATATATATATATATATATATATATATATATATAACCAGACCACTTCATGTCTGATCTATGGGTATTGTGGTTATCATGGGTGGCTTTATATGTTTGATTGGTTGGATGTCATGCAAGGGACGAGGATCCATGACTACTGGGCCACCGTGATGTGTGTGTTTTATATCCATCCCGTACATTTGTTTTGCCTGCTTATTATAGGTGATGTATGTGTTTTATATCCATCCCGTCCATTTGTTTTGCCGGCTTATTTTAGGGCAGCGCCTAACAAAAGAAGCAAATTCAAATCTCAGGTAGACCACACTACAGGAAACAGTGGTGATTGAAGACCAGCCGTTGAAAACTTCTTAAGCGCCATAGAAGTTTTGGGTCAAGTTGATATTTGTATTTTCCCTTCATCTAAGTATGTGTGACCTTATAAATAGGCTGGGATGTCCGATAAACATTACGGTGGGCCCTAATAAGTTTTTAACGGTGGGGATTCAATCACTACTATTTCTTATGATGTGGTCGAACTTATATTTGGATTGCTTTATTATTGGATTCATGCCTAAAGTTGAGCTGGCAAAATAGATAGACATCACGGAGATAATACAAATACAACACGGTGGGCCCCACAGTCACGGATCCGCTCCCCATGCACGGACGCAGTGAGAGCTACACCCACTATGAGCTGGCTAGAGAGGGACGGTCCTCGCAGGGGCTCCTCGGGACCCACCTTGATGTATGTATTTTATCCACACCGTTCATCCATTTTGACAGATCATTTTTAGGGCATAAGCCCATGAAGGAGGCAGATCTAAGGCTCAGCAGGACCACACCACAAGACACAAGAAACAGTGGGGATGAAAGTCTACCCTTAAAAACCTCTTGGGGCCATTGAAGTTTTGGATCAATCTTATATTTACCTTTTCCCTTCATCCATGTTTATCTGTCTCGTGAAAAGGAAAACATCACAGTGGACCCTACGAAGATTACGACGTTGGGCATCATTATCACCACTGCTTCCTATGGTGTGATCCATTCAAGCCTTCAATCTGCCTCTTTTTTGGGCTCATTCCAAAAAACGATCTGTCAAAATGGATGAACAGCATGGATAAAACACATACATCATGATGGACCCCATGGAGCCCCTTCCAGGACCGTCGGTTTCAAGCTATGTCAGGGTAGTGCCTGTACATACGTAAACCATGTGCCCAGGAATTTTATTTTATTTTACTTTATTACTTTTAAAAGAAAAAACCAATCCATGAGGTTACTTTGGTTAACTTTCCTCTTTCCTAGAATAATTCTTTTATTAGTGAATATGGCCTTCATGAAGAATTTTTCCATAAAACTCATTGGGTTTTTTAGGGCCCACCAAGGTGTTTATATGCCATCCAACCCATCAACCTGATTCTTGGTCCACGTCATCAACATAACGGTGCCTTCTTCAATGGATGGATTGGATCATGGACTCATCGTCCCACGTTGGCATACATGACCTTACACGCGTGTGCAAGGGCAATTCACCCGCCATTTGTCAAAAGAAAAGGATAGATTTTCTTTGTCTGGTAAAATAGCATCTAGCCTCTGGCGTCATGGCAAAGAATCCTCCTTCCAACCTTATTGACGGTAAAGATGGAAATGAACGTCGCAGCAACGTTGAGACAGCGAGTGATCTCTGGAGCCCACACGGTATGTATATTACATCCAAACCGCTCATCAGTTGTAACTGTTCTGGCTGTGCTCCATCTACGGTTGGATGAGTAACTTAGACAGTCTGGATTATCGTACAACCGAGTCATACTTACGATTCGAAGAATGTGCGAAACTAATATAGGAGTCGCACTAAGTTGGATCCGAACAGTCTACAACACCCGTGTCAGCTCTGTGGGGCCCACCATGTTGTGTACACGGTAGTCATTCCATCCATCAGGTGCTCACGTCAATGCTAGACCTTTGGAATAAAAACAGCCAGATTTACACCTCAGGTGGACCACCCCAAGAGAAATAGAGTTGGTTGAAATGCCAACCAGAGGCTTCTGCGTGGGGGAGCCACCATGTTGTGCTTCTTTCATCAAACCCATTAATCAGTAGCAACTCATCCGGATGGAGAGAAGATACAAATATCAATCTGATCCAAAACTCACGAACTAACAGGTTTTAAGAGAAATTTTTACAATGTTTCCATTTGTGTGGCCCATTTATTGAGCTGATCTTTTCCATGTAAGCGAGTACAACGGTTCTCATTGGATGGACGGCGGAATTTACCTAGGCCCCATAAAGCATGAGTGTTCTACACGCTGCGTAAAATAGGTATTTATATGATAATCCTCTAAAACTGTAGGGCATCAACATGATTCTCGACCGTTCAATTTTAACAGATATAGACCACATCAATTGAGGTTGGGATTGACATTTCTCGTGGAATATAACGGCAAAACACGCTTAATATGTGTTTTGATGCCACACTTTTCATTTTCCATCAAATCTGCAAGTGACAACAAGATGTTCATACCGCCGGTCCCACCGTCCCCCACCTCTTTTAAAAGATAGGATTACCAAGGTATGGCTTAACTACCTTTCGCATATCTTAGAATATGGGATTTTTGTTTTTTTTTTTTTTTTTCCCAAAATCACACCCTGTCCATTGCATACTTAAAGTAGGCCAAAAAATCATGTCTAATGTGTATGCCTTATGTACAATTTCTGTTACGTATCAAGGGTCATATGCCAACAGAGTATCAAATTAGTCCCCGACCAATGTTTAGGGTTAAAGGGGTTGCCCTGCCAGCGGTATGTATAGTGTGAAGGCTCAGAAGCCCATACAGACCTACCTCCTACGTGGACCTCTATGCACAGCCACAGTTGCCACCTTGGCATGTCTTGCAGGCATCCAAGCCATGAACCAGATAAAGGGTTATTATCATACATGACACTGGAAATAGTGGAGAACGTGACACTGGAAATAGTGGAGACCATGTTCGATGCGGCATAGCCCAACAATTATACAGATAAATTTATGCACACCACTTGGGCCGGGGGCCTATCGGATAAAGAGAGAGACAGTTTGCAAGTTACACAACAAGCCAAAACACGTTACAAAATTCCACACATCAAATTGAAATAGGCAAACTCCTCTGGTTCGCGAGTTGTGGCTGCTGCGGCTTTATCTCCCATGAAGTCACCAGATGTTCCTCCTCGGGGAGGATGAACGGCAAGGATATCTCCCTTATCATCAGGTCCCCACAAAATGGGCATTCGCTAGCTATAGCATCATCCAGCTGCGACCGAATCTAGCAATCAGTTTAATTACACGTGTCAGTTCAGCAAGCAATTTGCAAATTTGCAGGTCTAGGCAATTAAAAAAAAAAAAAAAACTTTGATACTCTGGCCTAGTGTGATGGACGATACACAAGACTTTAAAATTACATGTGGCAGAAGTCAAACTAAACTGTCCAACTTATAGGTCCCAGTTAGATGTATCATGAAACATGAATTACTCTTATTTGATAATCTGACTATCATTTTGGTGAACATTTATTGACCATTAAATATGAAAAATATCCAATGGTCTGCTTTTAAGAAACAAATTTCCATGAACCAAAGGTTAGGATCATTCAAACATCTTGGTTTCGGGTTTGTGACTTGGCGACAGCGGTTTCAACACTTTGGATGGTTTAGTATGATGAGTTAATGTATGCCGTGTGTGCAATTTCTAAGTGCATGCGTGTCAAACATCATTTGCTGCTTTAGCATCATATATGTTCCACTTGCAAACCTTTTCAGCCTGGGATGCTGTGGTAATGGGTTCATCCTCTGCAGTGCCATTTGAATCTCTAGTTCCTCGGATTCCCACTAAACTGAGCTGCTTCTGCAGGTCCAATATATACTCTGCCTGCAACCATAATAGCATAAATCAATCAAACTAACTTATGCAGCTCTTGAATTTCAACCAAAAATATTCATCTGTGAGGATCCATAATTTTCTTAAATGGGAATTAAAAAAGGAGCATTTGGGTGGCACAATGTTTTTCCAAAATGGAAACCAATAAGGCACATTTTTTTTTCAAATCATGAGTTGCATCATTTGGATTACTCAAAATAACAAAGCTGTTTTCAGTATGCATATCAAAAGATGGATGCAATTTTGTTTCTTCATGACAGATAGGACAAAAACTAAACTTCAGAAGCACATGCAGGACGTTGGAACTTACTTGAGTTCTATTTGTGCATCGTGTCACATGAGCAATCAGACAATGTGCATGAAACGCATGCCCACATGGAAAGACATAAAAAGGCGCCATCGGCCCGACTGATATGTAACCCCTTCCCATCCGTTGTGCTCCTCCTGCCATTAAAATTTTGCGTCTACAACCCTGATATCCCAAAAGAAGGAAGATAAGTCAGAACCATTCTCAAACTACATAACAAGAATATATTTCCAAAACATATAAAATTAAGATGAAAGTTTTTTCAAGAATTGAGTAACTTGACAAAAACTAATTACTCTTTTCATTTGTTCTCTTAAACAAAGGCATGCAATACAAGTCTAATCTGGCAAATTATATAAAAATAAATAAATAAAATTACAGCATCGATTCCACAGCTTGGATTAGACACAAAGTCTAAACGGGGACCCGATAAGTCCATAAGATTTTAATTTCAGAAAATATATCACCTTCGAGACAAAACTAAATGGGCTTTAACCAGCCAGTAAAGCCCAATTGTCCAAAAGGTAAGTCCAAAACAGGAATTATCAGACACATCATAAAGAACAGTACCCCACACTCCTCATCACGATCAACAACAGCATATCTTTGAGCAAGGGCACTGATATCGTTTCTTATGTTGTCTGCACCATGAGTTGCATCATTCATCTCCTGTTTCAGTTGCTCAATTTGCTTGTTGTAGTCCTCCAATGATGAGCAGATTGCCTCCTAGAAATATTGAAAGAAATTTATATGTAATGTGGCAGAAAAATGGAATTCAAAAGTTCATAACCATGAGTTGAGTGTTAATAGGACACATAAACAATGGCGTAGAGACTTATGTCATTTACAAGGGAAAGTTGAAAAGAGAAAAATTTGAGCAACATGCAGAAATTAGAGTTCGTGTGTGTGTGTTTTTTTTTTTTTGCTTTTGTTTTAATAAGAAGAAGAAAGAATGAATGAAAGCAACATAAAACAAATAACACACACATTTACACAAAAGCAAGAGTGCGTATAGGCTCATAGATCTGAATATCGGTATTGTTTCAATCAATACAGTCGTATCATATCCATATCAGCCAACACCTTCATAAAAGCCCAGTTTGAAATTTTTTATTTTTTTTTCAAAGTTTTATTCTTGCATCCTATTCTTCTTCTTCTTCTTCTTCTTTCCATTTAAACCATGACAAAAGCTTAAAAAATCATTTTAGGCTAGATCAAGACCTATTTTGGGATCAAAACAAATGATTTGAATAGGATTCGACAAATCGAAGCAAAATGAACCATTATGAGAAAAATCAGAAAAAAGGGCAAACCTTCACTTTCTTTTTGATATTTTCATCTTTTTTTTTTTCTTTTTTTTTTTTTGTATTTCAATGTAATGAGCCCTAATTCACTACATCATGCTTGATTTGTGTTCAATTAGGGCCCATCTAGTTGACCTTCAACAAGTCAAACTGACAGACAATATTCTCAAAGGAATGGTCCAATACACCATCATATGCATGTCCAATATACAAAAAGAAGAAGAAGAAGATAGGTTCTTGAATATCTTATTATTCTACTTTTTTTCCTAATATTTTCTTTAATTCTTTGGCTTTTTTCTTTTTCTTTTTTTTTACTGATACAGGCCGATATGGTCCAATACAGACCAATATTGATACACGACGCCCGTATCGTTTTTTTTGGCTGGGCCGATATGATCCAATATAGGACCGATATTGATACACAACGCCCGTAACGTATTTTTGGCTGGGCCAATATGCTCCCCAATACTGATATTAAGAACCATGGTATAAGCACAGATGCACTCAATCAGGACATAAAATCTTTGACTGCTGAAGTGCATGCATGTTTGAATTTAAGTTCTGATCTAATGGGCATCATAAAGGATATGGACTTAGCCATTGTGTCCCCAACAAACAAAACATTTAGAATATTCAGCATGAGGACTTCTGAGAAGATAGTAATGATTGAAATATATTAGATACTTCCATTTTACGAAAACAGTTCCAAAGTTGCAAGAATCTTCATTTCATAATGAGGTAGTCAGTAGTAGTGTATGCTAGCAAAGGTTAATTATTTGACATTTTATTTTCACTAGCCACGCAAACAAAAGGAAGTCTTTGAATGACAATATATGGGACAAATGCCAATTTAGTTCAACAAAAAGCGATGATATGAGCATTCCCAATGATGCAAGGGGAAGGCCCAAAAGGACGTGAGGGGTAGTAAGAAAGACATGATGACTTATGGTTTAACTGATGGTATGGTTCTTGATAACATGATTCGTGTAGTCGACCCCAATTAGTTGAGATCAATATTCATAGTATTGGTATCGTTACGTGTATCTCTGGCTGGGATATAGAAACATGATTCGATATCGCCAATACCCGGAAATATATCGCGCACTGAGGGAAGCATTGGGGAAAGATGGGGAAATGGCGGAATAAAATAATAAGTTTCAAAAGATGCTAAAACACACATATTTACATATTTAAGAATCAAATAATAGCAAAAAAGAAACATATTTGCATATTTAGGAATCAAATAAAATTTTCCCTTTGATGAAGGCCCAAAAGCATGTACCATTGACTCTAGGAAACATTGGGTAAACATGGGAAAAATGGTGGATCCAACCATCCATACATACATACATCCATCCATCCATCCAACCATACGTGCATGTATGCAAATATATACATACAAACACACATGTATGATCCATCCATCATCCAACCATCCATGTACGCAATCATACATATATACAGACAAATACATATATACATGCATGATCCATCCATCCATCCATGCATGCATACACACGCACATGCATACATATATACATCCATCCAACCATCCATCCATCCATGCATACAAACATCCATCCATCCATCCATCCATGATCCATACATCCATCCATCCATGATCCATACATCCATCCATGCATGCACACATGCATACGTACATACACATACAAACATGCATTCATCATACAACCTTGCTCTCATATATATATATATATATATATATATATATATATATATATATATATATATATATATATATATATATATAATGGATTTGTTTAATAAATAGATTTTTAGCGAAATTGATACATTGTGAATACATTGGCGATATTATCGAAATATCGTTGACACATTGGCGATACAAGGTCACCTAGGATTTTCACGGTCGGAAACATTGGTGATACATCGCCAATACTTGGAATTTCTGATACTAACAATGTTAGCGGTATCTATGAGTCGGTGATACGAATAATATTGATGATATTATTGATAATATCGTCAATACTTTGGAACAATGGTTAGGATAAGCCTTAAGAGGAGGAGGATGAGCAGAGACCGATATATAAAGATTTTAGATGAGCACAAGTATCAATGAGAATTATTGAACCAAGATATCAAAAGTGGAGAGATATAGAACAATGTTGCCCATAACATCTAGGCAAAGTGGAAGAAATGGCAACTTGTCTCTGGAGTTTTATACGATCGTCATGTACCACTCAAACTAAGGATGGGAATAAGAACAGACATGCTTATGGGACAAAATGTTGGGCAATTAAGGAACAACATGTTCATAGGATGAGTGTAGCTGAAAAGAGGATGTTGAGAGATGAATGAGTAGCAAGACAAGGATAGAACTAGAGATGAATACATTCTAGAGAATTTAGGAGTAGCACCAATAGGTACTAAGATGAGGGAAAGTAGACTTAGATGGTTTGGTCAAATGCAACAGAGACCAAGAACTGCAACGGAAACCAAGAACTGTGGTGGTTAGGAGTGAGTTGATGCAAGCTGAAGGCTCTAATAGAGCAAGGGGAAGGCCCAAAAGGACGTGAGTAGAGGTAGTAAGAAAAGACTTGATGACCTATGTTCTAACTGAAATTATGACCCTTGATAGAGTGGAATAGTGGGAAAGGATTCATGTAGTTGATACCGATTAGTTGAGATAAGGCTTAGTTGACGATGATGACAATGACAACGGGGATGATGAAAGGTATAAATGTGAAATTCTACTGGCCTAGATCGAATCCTCCATCCTTGGGGTTTGTTAAAGATTGTTTAGGAAAGGTTTCAGTATTGAATGAGGCAGGGATTCATGGAAACTTCAAGGTGTTATTTATTTATTTTCTAACTTCTCCAGCCTCTTGCATCATAGAATGTGATGCATCCAGGCCAATGTACAAGTGCAGAGAAGAAAAAGGTTCAAAAGTGGACCCCACATGCTGGCCAAATAAATATAAGGCATCTGATTGACATGTGGATCCTACAAGATAAATTTGAGGGGCCAAAATAATGGTCCAATTGAACTGTTGGGCCCACAGACCCAATCAAAAGATCATATAGATGAATCGATAGGACATTGGAACCAGTAGTCCAATCAAGTCCAATCAAGCAGTCCTTTAGCGGGTTTAGACAAACCTTTAAGGTCTATAAGATCCGTGCTAAGCATTTCTAGATTCTTCATTTTTAGTTTCCTATACTAACTCAAAACTTGTTTAGCAAGTGAAGTCATGGTTAGTTAAGGATAAGAATGGGAATTCTCATTTTACAAAGGATGTATATAGACAATCAGGCAAGAACCATTCTTATGATTTATTTTATTGCAATAAAGCCCTCTTTTGGAGGTTCTTCTTATAGTTCTTGCCTAGAAGAGTGATTCTTCTCGATTTTCCTAGTAGAGTATCTTTTTTTTCTTTTTGAATGGCAAATAGATTTTTATTGAGGAGCCAAAAGGCTCCACAAGCCAAACAAAAATGGTCATTGGAAGGGTATATTAGTGAGGTCTCCTTGGATATTGGCAAACATAGTTGAAGAGGTTTTGGAAGTGTCTTTTTCTTTCTTTTCACTCATGAAACTATCAAAGGCACTATGGAAGTTGGCAAATTTGAAAAGAGACGGGTCAATAGAGATTCGATTACAGTGGGGAATCACTAACTGTTCTTATGTTGAATTAGTTTAGTTGTTTTATCCTTCTCTTTGAAGCACCTCCATTGATGGGGGAAAAAGGAATAGAAGAATGCATAGGTCAGAAGAATATCATTGAGGTATTTGATGACGAAAAATGATCTCCCAACAAAGAAAGTGATCACAATTATAACAATACAAACACAGACTAGTCCATTACCTACCACATGTGTTACTTAAGGATATCTTATCATGTCAGGAACAAAATTAGCATGATATTGTACATTATAGTGCACAAAATCTCAGTCTATATAATCTTACTTTGAAATCATCGATGAGGGAAAAGTCTGGAAAGAATGGTAAAATATCCTCAATCTTTAGGAGTCCATCAGTTTCCTTTAGAAATGCTATTGCCTTTCGTATGTTCTCTCTTTTAGCTCCCTTCTCTTGCTCAATTACGTGCTTCGCAACCATAAGCCACAGCTTTTTCCGCAAGTCCTCATCATCCTCAACCTTGTCTGCTTCTGCCATAGCAAGCTCTGGATCTACCTAGTTGATCAAATGGCAAAGGGAAGTTCATGTAAGCACCATATGAAGGCTTCTAGACAACTGAATATATGCAAATCAATGTTAAAAATTTTAAATTAAAAATAAAAAATAAAAATGAAACATCAACTATCCTTTGAAACTATGATTATGCAAGTGAAAATTTGAAATACCAAGGAAAGCAAACTTAGCAATTATCTTTCAATCGTGTAACCACAGTAGCGATTGAAGTAAAATAGCAATGGCCTTTTGGTAATGGAACCACGACATCAAGCCAATTAAAATAGCTACTTTCTCTTCTTTCCAAGGTTATTTTCTCAATCTGCAAATTATGATACCAGCCACTTTACTAACATGGATAACTGTGAATTGTCAAACGATGTGATCACTTGGGAATCCAGAACAAGATGAAAGGCAAGACCTTTTGGCTGTCAAAAAAAAAAAGAGAGGTAACCGAACCAAGTGTGTAAAGGTCAATTTTTTCATAATGGCTGTTATAACCCCATAATGCATAACGGTTACCACCATTACTGTTATGTAAACTTTTTGGAATACCTTGCCAGAAACAAGTAACTGGTAAGGAAAACGATAACACTGACCTGTATATAGAACATATATTCTTACCTGTAATGCAAGAGCAACGGCCTCTTCATGCATAGACATCATGCTGTAGATGTGGACACAAGCTCGCATTCTTTTCTCCTTTAGGCATAGTCGCAATGCATATTTGGGATCATAAAAGAAATCAGGGCCATTTGTTCGCCCTTTACCAAACTTGCATTGTAGAAAACGTAGAAGTGCACTATCATCCTCCTGTCAATATCTCACAAGACAAGCACCGTAAAATACCTGTAAGCACTAAAGTGTTTTTGTGTATGTGTGTTGGGGCTTTTTTTTTTTTGGTGGGGGGTTTAAAGTGCCAAGGGGCTTAAACAGAACAATCTGAGCAAAGCATTCCAGTGAATGACTGTTCAGAGAGTGTAGTAGATCATACTGATTACTATTGCCCTAATGAAAAATAGAGTAATATTTTTGTGGTGGTGACTCAACCTGCTTTGCGTACAACGAGAACAGCAAGTTGTGCACACCAGGATCCTTGTTTGATGGACACAAAATTCTAAATATTTGACGACCAAAAGGCCACTGATAAGCATGCATATAGATACCTATCATCTTCAATGATTAAAATGCAACGAGGAAATCCGTGCCCTAATGAAAAATAGAGTAATATTTTTGTGGTGGTGACTCAACCTGCTTTGCATACAACGAGAGCAGCAAGTTGTGCACACCAGGATCCTCGTTAAGCAAACGATGGACGCAAAATTCTAAATATTTGATGACTTCATGTGTTTCATTCCTGCATACAATACATTATATTAAGAAAGTATAATCACAACAACGTCCACAGAAAACATAGCACTGCCGGTATACAATTCGAAATAATAAAAAAAGGTAAGAAAGAAAGAACGAAAGTAAAAAAAGAAAGAGGGTTAAGAATTACAGCAAGAACATAATTACATATTGCAATAAAGGTTGCGGAAAAGTAGATTGCCTCAAAAGGTAAATAACATTTAGGGCAGCATACTGGAACTTCCACTATCTTCCAAAGTAATGACAAGCATGTCATATAAATGGTAAAAGCAAAGCATGAATTGGGAAATTTTCTGAGGAATGGTATTTGCAGCCGTGCATCATCATGCACCAAGCACAAGCTCCCCTCACAGGCTGACTTTGCATGTGTGAGATCCAGGACCTTCATCAGGCACTCAGCTTGGTAAATGTATCCTAGCCTAAAAATAGGCTGGTGCACTTGTCAGGTGGGCCACATGAATCTTGAATACAAATAGTTGGCGATCCTTTTCTTCACTATCCATTCTTTTGTCCACAGCCAATCTGATGAGGGGAAAAGCCTATTTTTTGGGCCAAAGAACATTCACCATGGATCACATCTACTGAACCCAGATCTTGCATATCTGTGCCTTGTCAGCACGTGTTGCTTGTGTTTGTCTAAAGATGTGCAGATGTAAACAACATTCTTTTCTCCCAAGTCTCTTTTCATGCATCTCTGTCCCAATACAGTTTTTAACATTTGCAACTTGCACAGATGACTTCAGATACATACGGATTCTTATATCTAATGCATGCAAGAAAAAGCATCAAATAGAACACTCATTCCCTTAACAACAAAAGGAACATACAAATGATTGTATAAGCAATGCAAGTATTTATTACTTGGCATGAGGTTCGCTTGAGTATCGCATCATTGCAGGAATCAAGCTCCTTGGGTTCAGGTTGCTTCTTGTCATCCACGACTCGACAGTCTCATATGCATCAAGCATGATAAGATCTGGGGCAAATTTGTACTGCATAGTAAAAGAAATGTTATAACTTTTAAATGTATAGGCGGATACAGAAGAAAATTAGACACTGCAAATCTATTATCTATTGAAAACTTTGAAAGCACAAGAAAATATGCATTAAAAGGGAAGAGAGAACAAAAGACAAGACCAAACATATTGGCTAAGCCCTGCTAAAGCTACTTAAGAGAGTACAATATTGAATCCTACACTCACATTGCCAAATTTGGTATCTTTGGGCAAGATCAAGGCCAATCATCAGGTGTTTCCCGCTGTCTACATGCGGAATATGGCCAATCTGGTTGTCAGGTGGGTCACATCTGTAAATTATAGATAGCTAATAAGAATTTACCAATGTTCCACATTTGACATACACAAGGACCAGCTAATAACCAGAATGGTAAGACTTTTGGGCCACAGCTTAGACACTTTCTTTTCGGGGGCGGGGACACCTGATGAACAGCCCCTGCCTCGCACACCTGCCACATTGTCAGCCTGTGGGGAGAAAAGGATTTGAAATCCTACTGCAGGTAGCCCTAAAATTTCACATATTGATTATATGAAGATTGTTATGCAGAATCCTGAACAAAACTCAAAAAGTGATTACGAATTCTCTAGATTCATTGAGCATAGTTTTGTACCTGCAATTCTATAGGGACGGAAGGTTTCTGAAGAACTTCCAATGCTTTCTTTGCTTCACCTTGCTAAATATAGAATAAGGAAGTATTAGTTTGCATTTGAGACCAATTATTAGCAGCCCTTAATTTAGGTAAAAATAAAAATAAAAATAAATCAATAGCTCTTAATTCAGGTAAAATCATTCAAAGGCAGAAAAAAAAGAAAAAAAGGTAAAGGAACAAGTGAGACGACATGAGCAAAGAATAGAGGAATAAGCAATGATGATGGTCATGGTGATGTAAAAAGTTGTACCATGAAAAAAAAACTTAAAAAAAACCAGCAATATAAGCTAAAGAAGTTGTTTGCGGATTTGTTGTAGCTTTTGCCCTGTGGGCATTTCCTAATAAATTTTTAGTTTTACTAATAAATCAAAATCTGCTAAGAATTGATCGAATTGCAAAGCATCTAATTCTTTTGAGGAAAGAAATCTAGCACAACCCTAGTTGTATGTCTCAATGTTTTCAATATCGATGATATCGGTTGATATATCCCACAATATATCTTATGTCCCACCTATGCAATACGAAACACACAAGTAGTGCCGATATATCCCACCTGTTTGATCCAGTGAGCATTTTTTTTTTTTTCTTTTTTTTTTTTTTTTTGCTATAAATTACATTAAATCAGTGACAACTAACAAATGGTTACAAATCCATGATTCTTCATGTTTTACATGAAAAAATCATAGGTTTGCAGCTTCAATTTTGAGATTTGGGAGAGAAGGACCAAGTTGCAAAAAATTGGAAAAAATAAAAAATTTCCAATTTTTCATAAATTGATTGCAATCTATGTCCAAACACAAAATCAAACATGTATATAACATGATCTAGTGATTCTTGGTAATTTGGGAATTTTTCAAAAAAAAATAAAAATTAATTGAATATGTTAAAAATATTTTCTTTTTCAAAATTCCACTTCGATCAATGGTCAATTGGCCCCCATTTCTGAGTATTTAGAAGTGTTTGATGAAATCATCATCGCATACACTCTAATTTTGGGATTTGGGGGATGATGGGCCGATCTGCGAAAAATTGGAAAAATTCAAAATTTCTGCGATTTTTCTTAAATCAGAGACGATTAGTATCAACATTATGTAAGAGAGTATCTTCATTGGTATCATTCTACTATGACCTGGGCATAGCATTGTTGGTTTGTGGAGCAGAAATACTATGCCCAACCCTGATGAGATGGAGAGATGATTTTGAGCCACCATGCAACTTATGTGGGTCTAAGCCACGACCACACATTATTCACAGATATATTTATAGCTTTCTACTTCTTTTGCTTTTGAATTTATTGCTTAAGTTTTATACGTATCTTCTTACATTTATAAATTATATGAATAGACTTTAAATATACTTGCATCAATTCAATTAGGCAACGCATAGATTGGGACCCAATACAAGGGAAACCCATTATGTGCACTTATTTTTTGTGATGTTTTATTTCTAAGTGTGTAATGTATTGATATCTTTTTTAACAACCCCTGAAATTTCATTGAAAAATTTGACCAATTTCCCAATGTTTCCCCATGTTTCCCAACAACAGCAATACATTACGCGATAACAATACCGAAAACATTGGTATGCATATGTCCAACGACTCCCGTCACTCATCAAGTGATGTATCATGTAGTTGTGTACTGGCATTAACATATACTCTCCCTAAGATTGTCCTCACAGCAATCTCACCAAAGATCCCTGTTCATGGTAGTTGTGAGATAGGATTTCAAAATGTACTGCTCTCCCAACATCCATGCAGGATCCCAGCTATTCATTGGGTGCCCCGTCCATCCATCAGGTGTACCGCAAGTGTACAAAGAATGTGGACTGCTAGTTGATGTTTTTAACTGTTAATTTTTTCATGCATGTGAGACCCACCTGATTGCCAGACCTGCCTGTTTTAGGACAGGCAAATACATATGGCATCAAACAAACAACCTGATCACACGAACACTTGTTGTCAATCATCATCGCATCTCTCTCTATGAGTACTTCAGAATATTTTATGGTTTTTTGGAAGGACGAGATGAAAATTTTATTAAGAAAAAACAGAACATAGATTACCACCAAGTGAGAGAATCTCCAATCAAAGACATCGGAGATTAGAACTCATCCTCGCCAATCTGACCACTACATTTCCTTCTTTATGAATATGAATGAAGGAGGCCAGGACAGCACCACTGAATGCCCTAAATTCCTCCATCCATCTCTCCAACCTCCAAAAATATCCTTCCATAGAGTAAGCCCAATTGATGACATTATAAGAATTGCCTCTATAGTTGAGTGTGGAACAAGCATCCGGCTAAGTTCTTTCACTCCCATCCACAAAGCCCTTGGCCACTCCTGCCTCATTGGGATCCATTATCCAAGAAGGGCCTACAAAGTCACAATCCCTGTCGATTCAGGACTACCTCCAGAGCTACTGTCAAGCTCAAGCATCCACACAACCCAGGAAGGGAAGCCCAGTCACATGGGAAGCAGGACCTCTCACATCTTCAAAGACCTCCAGGCAACAACCATTCTATCCTACAATCACAAGAAACTCACTCAAACACCTTCCACAAAGAAACATGCAAGATATTTTTCTTCACACGCTATCATCCACACGGGCCATACTATTCAATTTGTTTCTGAAGGCTCCATCATCTCTCTCTTTATAATTGATAATCAAACCTCAAAAAGAGAAAAACACCATAGAATTTGGCCTTTATGCGTTTCAAAACCAATCCATATAAGGTTTTGATAACAATATCAGCGTATTGACCTGGCCTAAAAGTGATATGATGTAGGGCATATTGAACTGTGTCGGGCAATATGAGCCCATATCAGCTGTTTTTCTTTTCCCCCAAAAGATCTTGAAAAATTATTGGGAAAATAGGAAAATTTTAAAACATTAGCATCTATCACTTTTTGTGTTTTTAACGTGTTCAGTTGTATGTATCAGACCATTTCTTAGATAAGAATGCCATTTGTTATCAAACCCAACACCACTTCGATTGTATTTGTATATTACACCTTGTATCTGTATCGCTAACCTGAGTAGCATATAACATTGAGGATACCAGAAACACTGTTCATATGGATAGCCGTTTCTCCAAGGATTTTGAGAAGTTTGCCAATAAAAAAGGGAAGACCGGGTAGGTCTTAGCAAAAGAATCCACCCCAAACCCCAAATCGAGGCAAGAATGACCACTGCTCCTTTCTGCAATCCTGATTGCAAGGACCTCTGTTTTGAACACCTTTTGACCCTTAACAACTTTGTAACATCTCGAAAGTTTTCAAACAGATTACCTACTCTCTCAACGTGTCACGTGTCAACCTTATATTGGAGATTAGAAACCCCATCAGATCACTTTGAAGCCATTGAGGATAACTTCCACTATTGTTTGTTTGGTATTCTGCTTAGTAGCTCAACCACCAAAATGAAGAGAAATCGGAAAGCGGAAGGAATGCCCCTTATCTCAAACCACTCAATCCCTAGAAGAAGCATCTTAGGGTCCTATTGATTAAGAACGAGAAGGAAGAGAAGCAAAGCATTCTTGCAACCAGCCCCTTCATCGGATGCCAGGTCCTATGCTTTCATCACAGAATCAAGGAAGCATTGTCAACATAGTGATAGGCTCTCTGCAGATCCAGTTCACAAATCAACACCAGGAATATGTCAGGTTGTTAAAGAGAGAAACCCTAAAGAAGATTTAATTGAAGAAGGATCCCAAGCTACTTTTATCCCTATCAGTGTTTTAAATAGCAAATAGCGTGTAGCGTAGCATTCACCCCCTTTGAAGCATGAGAAATAAGCTACGGAGCATGTAGCACAACCAGTGTTAGAAGTATCAGTATCGCTATAAGTTTCGGTGGACAGGGATATTGAAACAATATTGATATCTCCAATAATGTCAATGATAACCATATATGTCGGAAAACATGGTAAGAAAGGTGGAACTTTTCAGTGAAACTTAAGGAGATGCTAAAATACATATATTTGCAAATTTAGGAATTATATATATATATATATATATATATATATATATATATATAAAGAATGCATACATAATAAGTTTTCATTTAATGAGGGCCTGAAAGCATGTGCTATCGTAAGAAACTAGTCCAACCATCCCATCCCACCCATCTTTCCATCCATCCCATCCCATCTATCCATCCAAACATCATTGATATTTCAAAATATTGATAACACATGATATTTTGCCAAGAAACCATTGACAACTGGAAAGGAAATGAAAGATTGTGGTCTCATTGTTGCCCATGTTGCAATAACAATAATTCATGATATGATTGCTATTATCGTTCAACAATTTGAACACTGCATACATGATACGACCATGTGCCTGTAAAAAAAAAAAAAGAAAACGAAATTATTTTTAGTAAATGAATTTTTGGCGATATCAAATATCGATACATTGACAATATTATCAAAATTTCACTAATACACTGGCGATACAAGTGACACCTGGAATCTACACAGTGGAAAAAATTGGTGATACATTTGGCTATATCAATACATTGGTGATATTTAACGATACATCGCTGATACTAGGAATTTCTGAGACAACCAGTGTTATCAGTATCACTACCAATGTTATCGGTATCGCAGAGCCAGAGATAAAGATAATATAGGGGATATTCCAATAATATTGGGGATACTCTGAACAATGAGCATAGCTAAAAGCGTTGAAAATATTAACTATTTTTATTGGAAAAAAAATTGCGACAAATCATTGAACACATTAATTGATTTTAATGTTGTAGTGAAAATAACCTATAATGTGAGGCACATAGTGTGTGGCATAGGCAAATTATCATGTAATATAGGCTATACGTGACCTAAGTTATTTTCATGAGATAAGTAGCGTAAAGGCTAAGCTATGCTACATAGCGTAAGCTACACGCTACATAGCATAGATATTTAAAACATTCATCTCTGTAACACAATGGTCTCATTTCTTAGTAGTAGTTACCACACCTCATGCTTGATGTCATACTAATTGGAAGTAAGGTAGTATACATGACGAAGTTAAATGATTCCAGGAGTTTCAACTTTTCAACTTTCTACAGTACCAGTCATCCTAAGGACGTCCGGAAAGTCCTAGTATCAATCATCAATTGTAAGATCATAGACATACATGAAAATGGTAACGCATACCTGAATGTAATGGTGAACGACGATCTCATAATGCTCCTTTAAACTAGCAAAGTAAACCAGTTCATTGACTCTACCATAGCTGCAAGATATTTAAGAGGATCATTCGAATTTTTTATATCGTTTTCCTTTCAATCTGAACTAACATAATGCAAGCTAAAGAGACTTATAAAAGAAATTTGCGTTTATAATCAATGTGATCATTGGAAACAATCATTACGAGACATGTTCGCAAATTATATTCGAAAGTATACAAAGTGAGTTGAAGGACATGGAGGACAAGACCAGACTGCCCTTATATGATTAGCTCAGTGAACCCATATTTAAATCTAATAGCTCTCTAGTACCTCATGTATCAAAAATGCAACAAATGCACAGGATAGAAATACAAGTACATTCCTAACATCAATTGTTGTTAGCAAAGAATCTTTGACCCTATAAGCGGAGTACCAAACAACATTACCTTTCCAATAGTCTCATTGTTGTTGCCTCATCCAATACATCCTTGCAATCACTGAGGAAAGCCCGAAATTCTTTAATTGTAGATTGGTACTCCGAATTACAATTTTCTGAAGCTAATTTACCACCAGTTCCCGTGTCATCCTCCAACAATAACCTATTGATCTACAAACTCGAAATGTAAACACGGTCATTTAGCAATTAAAACGTTGTGGAATTCAGTGTATATAAGTAGAGAAATGATGGATGGACCCTTCTGGATAAGCAGTATTTCATTTGAAATTTTTGAAGTTCATCATAACCAATAGTATTCAATGCAAGCATTTTCGTCTTTATCTTATTTCACATATACTATGACAATTCTGAACCATGGAAAAAGGGTATTCTCATTACACAATAATGAAACGAATCAGATGATCTAGTGCATTATATGAAATAAACTACACCAGTAAATGCATCTTGAACATACATCTTTCATTTCTTAAATATCCAAAAGGCACTTAAACTACGTAAGAGGTTGGATTTCTTCTTCTTTTTTAACACTCACACCCACCCACCGCACATGGGCACTCAAACCCAGGACTTCAGTTTTGAATTGCAGAGCATCTACAACTGAGACATGCATTGAGACCCATAGAGAGGTTGGAGTTGACCCACAAGCAATCAGTGAAAAAAAAAAAAAAGGAGGCCAAGAAATAAAATAATCTTTAGCTGAAATACTAGCTTGGCAAATAGAGGGAATGTTACTTTTCTAAAAGATAAAAGTTCAGGTACTAACTTCTGAAATCTCATTGAACATTACCAATTCATTGTTCTTTGGAATTGAGAATACAACATAAAACAAGATCATTATAGTTATTTTTTCTCTATGTATTTGGTATGAACCTTTTTTTTTTTTTAAAGGCCTTTTTTTTTCTTTTTTTTTTTTTACAACACATGCACGCACACCCCCACACACTCACGCTGGTGGAATTTCACCACCTATGGGTACTCGAACCCTTGACTGGGAGTTGAAACTCCTGAGAGTCTACCACCCGGGCAAGCATATCCAAAATTCATTCACTCATTCAAAAATAATCAAATAGATCTTGCCATTTAATAAAGTTCTCTACAAAAAATTTAAAAGGAGTAATTTCTTAATTATTTTCAAGTAACTAAATAAGAGAAATAGGAAAAAACACAACTGATTCTAGATTTTCCATGGGCTGTTGGCCTCACCCAAAGCAGGCTAGGACAGCCTCTATCGCCCCTAAATGACAGGGTCCAGAAAGAAGGAGAACAAGAAGAAGTTAATTGTCAATTTTAACAAAGTCAAGTTCCTTGAATCCTTTCAGAAGTACAACCTTGTCCAAGTATAACTCAGTAGCCCACGTTGATATCATTGTTATTTGGCACCTGTCATCCTTTGCAAGATTATCAAGCTTCCGCAGCAAGAAAGTCCTTAGAGCATCCTGCATAGAAGACAAAGCATCACAGGAAAGTGCATTAAAAAATATTCAAAATTTAAGTCAAAGGGAAGACAATCTTCAAAAAACAAATAAAATAAGTCAAAAGGAAAGACGGACATTATAACTAATTTCCAGCATAGAATTGAAGATGAACCAAATGAATTGAAAGCCTGAGTATAATCTAAGAAAAGTATTGAGATGCCTTGAAGCAGTACCAAGCTTAAAAATAAACATCCAAAAGAGCATGTTAGGGTTCACTTAAACGAAGAAGACATGGGAAGCTTGGGGGTAAATTTGGGTGCAGGGCTGCTTCAGATCTATTACATGTTATTATTCCAATCTCCATCGAGCAACATAAAGTGACTAGGCAAAAATTCCAGTGTTTTAAATAGCTTATGCCATGTAGCGTGTAGCTCACACTACATAGCGTAACTTAGCCTTCACACAACGTAGCTCATGAAAATAGCTTAAGTCATGTGTAGCCTATGCCATATGCCTACACATGTAGCTTATGTTACAAGCTTTGTAGCTTATACTAGAAGAAAATTTTCATTAAACATAAGAATTAATTAATGTTTTCAATGATTTGTTACAACTTTAAAAATAAAAATTAGTTAATGGTTTCAATGATTTAGTAAAATAGTGTAAGCAGCAGTATTAAATCAGTTCCATTACTTCTTTATCTTTATACTTAATCTTTGCCCTATTTTTCCGATTAATTTAAGATGTGTTTGGTTGCACCAAATATCACTCTAATTTCGTGCAACCAAATTAAATTGATCAAAATGAAATTTCACAATAGTTTGTGCAACCAAGCGCAATCTTAAGTGGTGTTTATCTTACACTACATGCTACATAGCTTACACATCATGCTTCAAACGGGTGAACACTATGCCACACGCTCTTTGCTATTTAAAACACTGCAAAATTCAGAGGGTTTTCTATGGTAGGGCAAGGAAGAGAAGCATAAGTTCCATCTGGAACAGTGGTGGTTGATTTGGGAGGAACACAACAATCACATTTCAGAAAAAAGAGGATGGTCAGGAATCTTGCAGGAGAGAAGCATTCCAACAAGAGATTGGGGCAGACGCCACCCCCCCAAAAAAAAAAACACACAGCAGGGTGGTCCTATTTGTGTGGCAGATTTGAATGAAGCTGAGGTCTGGGAACTTTGGCTTGGACTTGAGCAGTTGAGAAGCAAAATGCTCCACCATCGATTGTTGAATGTGACTCCTCAGCAATCAATCGGGAAATTCATCATCCATCTATCCATGGCGCCTCGCAAGATGGTCGATCAAAGGAAATATCTCAGTTTCTTTGTTCATATTAAGAGAGAGGCTAATGATGTAGCTGATGAGTTGGCTAGGACTAGGAGAGGAAGAGATGTGCTTAATTTCGTAATCAGGGACTCATTTCATCTCCTGTAGTTCTCTTTCCCATTGGGCTTTTAATAAATCTATTTACCCTTTGGGGGGAAAAAAAAGCATCTCCATTTAAAACAGGGAAAGATGCCATAAAACTTACCTGTTCACCCATGCTAATAAACTTCAACGTGATCTCTTCAAATGATAATATATAGTTCATCTGCAGAAAAAACAAAACGCCATGTTATTTACCAAACAGTCCCATGGAAAGAAAGCATTTAAATCCATAAAGGAATTACTTTCAGATGGCTCCTATATGATATCTGGGAGCCATCAAATAACCAAGAATATAGTTCCTTCGAGCGGAAAGCAGTTCTCCATAAGGAAATCATATTCTATATCTCAACTATTTCCACCAGAATTTTGCTAGCACTGTACGCCACCACTGTTCTCCATCATTGGCCACAACTTGTGTCTTGCCACCTGGGGATCCAGACTACTGATCTAGCAGGCCCACCAGGGATGAGTAAATGCAATTCATAGGAGATCCTTGCTGCCCACTGAGAGGTGTGGAAAGTTGGGCCATCATTTGTAACCATCCTTTGTATGACAGGAGCTCACCTAGATGGATGGTCTGGAATGTGGTGAGGAACAAGAGACAATGAATGTGGGAGAACAATGCTAGCAGGCCTTGAATGACAAAACCTCATGGTTTTCATGTGAAAAAGAGAAACATTGATATTCTGGATGAGACCCCCATATGCATGCACAGAAAGCCAAAGTATGGCAATCAAAAATTTTAAACTGCAGCAAGTAAACTCTTTTAAGACCAAAGCAGAGATGATAACTTGACTAAGAAATGTTCCATATATTTAGAAAGGTTCCATATATTGTTGTGCAAACATAGCAAACTTAAGAAATAGGTTCCTCACCTTTGCATAAAAGGATGCTGCTCTGACAAAATCTTTTGCTGAGAAAGCAGCTTCAGCCTGCAATATACTTATTTTAATCATATGATGCCACAAAAACTCAATGTATCTATGCCAGCATGTGCAACCAAAATGGGCAGATCTAATCTTAAACTTTAACAACTTCTTGTCAACAAATCTACTAGAGAAGAGGCCACTTGCATGATGTGCATCTCCAGATACCTAACCGAGATTAGCTGCATGTGCTACCATGCTCACAAGTGTGCAAGATATAGTTTGTACATCAGGCAGCCCCATAGTTATTATGTGCCCTGACCAAAAAAAAAGAAAAAAAGAGGCTAATCTGCTCATCTTGCAGCCTACACCTCTACGCCGAAAAAAAAAAAAAAAATAAAAAAAAAAAAAACAAGAAGAAAGACTAAAAGAAATAGTATCACAACATTCTACATTCAATTTATCTGTGTCCCTACTTATGACCGGACTGGCCTTATTTTTAGGGGCAGGGCATATTAAAAGTCAGGCCCACCTGGCAAGCAGCCCAAATCTCTTAAATGTGTGCCATGTTGGCAGGGTGGGCATCTGGTTTTAGCAACTGCAGATGCACGTCTGCAAGCAGCATTCTATGGAATGGAGAAAAAAATATATGAAATCATGCACATGCATTTTAATTAGTACCTGTACTAAATATACTTGGTCTCTCTGGAACGGATCCCGACAATTTTCTAAAGCAGCAGCATATTCCTTCATGTCCAAATAAACCTTCCACATATCTCGCCCTTCATCATTAACAGACACCTGCAGTTTCATTAACATCAGCATCTTGAACATTTTCGAGCCAGTAAAATGCTTCTTTTTTTGTATGCCGACAGGGTGTCCCCACCCCTTTTGAAGGTGACACTATTCCCTGAAGATGCACGCGATAACCCGCAAACCACGTGCATCAGGTGAAGCATGGGGAGGGGAATCGAAACCTCGTCTGTGGGGAGCAAACCCATGACGCTAGCCATTCGCCCAAAGCCCGGATGGGTCAGTAAAATGCAAAATAAAACATAAACTGTATAAAAAGTCAGCGGACAACATAAACCTGAAAAATGGAGTTTTGATCGTAAGCATAGAACAATCCTGCAGTGGCATCACTGCACAATCCCATTATTCCTCTTGAAATTGAGTCTGGCGTATGATCGAAATGCAGTTCCTCTATGATCTGTTGGCTAATTCTATTGACAACCTGAAAAAACATTGCAAGGCCATAGCAAAAAATCGAGGACCCTTCCATGAATTGAATACAGATGGAACCAAGAGAGTAAAGGCTAGCAACAATTCAAAATCAGTTTGGCACCTTCAGTGGAAAATGGAAACAACATTAAGTGGGATTTCATTTTCCCACTTTTTCAACCCTAAATCAATAGTGAGATATGAACAGAGCACCTATTTGTATCTCACTATCGATTTGACGTGAGAGTATCCAAACACAAAACCAGGTCGCAGTGAGTATCCAACAGACAATAAACATTTAACAAACAAACAGATGCCAAAATCACTAATGAGGTCCTCAAATATGCAAAATTCAATGACTCGTCAACAGTGAGTATCCAACAGACAATAAAACAGGGTTTGTGGAAGCAAAATAATTGTCCATACCTTAACCTTATCTCCAAGGAGAAGCAGAAAATGAAACTCTGACACAGCAAGAGATCTTGGTTTAATTACTTCCCCAGCTTCACTCAATTTTGAATAGTCTAACAGGGCCTTGTTCTCCACAAAGTTTTCATCTCCATTGGTTGAACTACTCAAGTAATTTTCAAAAAACAAAAGCCAGATGCAGAGGTCTCAGCACAAATTCAGTGATGATGCACGAAACTGTGACGATATCAAGGACGTACAGAAAGCATGATTCTCCAAATGGTATATGTTATATTATATTACCAAAATAAAAAACAATATCATCATGAGTAACCACAGGTACTTGCGCAGACTGCTATGTTGACAGGTATCTAAACAGGTTAGAAGATAATGATATACCTATGCTGTGCTCCAAAATTTAGGTCGCCATGATAGATGCCTGCCCCAGAAAGCCAGGAAAAATGTTCAGCCCTTCTTTGCTTGATAAAGAAATGCAGTTCACTACAATATGAGCAAAAGGGAGGGTAAATTTCAAGCTCTCATTACTAGAAAAATTAACATTAAAGCACAAGAGTAACATAAAAAATTTCTTTAAAAAAAATATTCCTCCACACTTATTGTTGTTGAACTTCTGAAATATGCAACTCCCAACAAATACAACCATGAGCTATTCACAACATGTAAAATCTGAACAACATCTAAACAGATAATTTTTAAAAAATAAATAAATAAATAAATTTAAAAAATAAAATAAAATTAACATATAAACTAGCATGTCAAACTTGGGAGGTTGGAGATTTTTTAAATTTTTTTTAAGGATAGTATTGAGATGCATTGTAAAATAACACTGCCTTTTTTATATATCTCATAACAGCAAGAAAAGTTTTGTCACCAGTTGTGATTCATCATTCTGTTAATCTACACAAAAAAAAAAAAAAAAAAAAAAAGAGACCACACAAAAGAATAACCATGGCTTAAACACTGCACTGAATACTTTACTTTTGCACAGACCCATACTGACAGTCTAAAACAGGCACTTGAAGTCACTATCACAACACTGAGCCTAATGAAAACCATAAACGAGCATCTCAGAATGTTTTCAAGGCCCACTATCAGCAAAATGATATTAGTTGCCTGCTCATGGTGATCTATCCATCTTCCAGCAATAGTATGCTGATCTACTCCTCTGCAATCACAGTATCACCTAAAATATATGATAAAGGGGGAGAGATTGATGCTGATATAAATACAGAAGGAACATAAGACAACTGTTTTTGTTCTTTGTTACTAACTTCAAAACCGAGCGTTAAGATAAGCAATTACCTGTTTGGTATTTCACCAGGAAGCTCCATAAAATGTACTGCACGATCTGAATAGCTAGCAAACACGGTCTGCATAATTCACCAGTACCAACAGGCATAAAACTCCCAGAACAAGGATAATGTTCCATTACTACTATCGAACTTTAACATGCATACTGCCTCCACTGATTTCCGGGAACGTTAGCACCAAATCGAAAGAAACATCAAACATGGCTACAACATATCAAGATGCTATGATAGAAAGCATCGAATTTCTGACGTTACAACATACCAAGATACTTAATGCATGGGAGGTTTATACAGAAACAACTCTACCCAGTATGTAGCTACGTGTAAGCCAAGGATGCCATTTTTCAACAAAGATTAAACCAGCACCTCTATTAAGCTATGATAGAGACGAATGAATTTCTGACATTGAAGTATCAGTGAAAATGAACAAGGGTTATATATCAAAAAATTATTATAGAGAGGATTAAATTTCTGACACTGAAACTGTTCCATTTGAAGTAAACAAGGGTTATATATCAAATCCAGCAGCTCCCATGTGCAGAAGACCAACTCAAAGGAGATTCAAGCCCATTTTGAAGAGTGTCTACATCATGAGTTTCTTCTTCTTCTTCTTCTTTTGGGGTGTGTGTGTGTGTGTGTGTGTGTGTATGTGGAAGGGCAACTAGAGTTTTATTAAAGGTAAAACAATGACAAGCATCATCCAATGTCACATAAAAAGGATGTAAAGTGTCTATGTCAAAAGATTCTGACTTGAAACAGCTAATATTACATAAAAAGGCTTAAGAAAGGCTTAAGAAAGAGTGAGAATATATATATATATATATATATATATATATATATATATATATTTCCATTTATGAGTTGACTTGCATATGCACAAAGAGTTAAGGGTGTACCATAAATACCGCTAGCATGAAATTAAATGACTGACACACCCCTAATTTCATAAGATAAAACAACAATCCAAGTAATCTTTTTTCTCAAGGATAACAACCAACTAATCTTTTTAATTTAAAAAAAAAAAAAAAAAAACTGCAAATAGTTGTGATTCTTTTTTTCTTTGTTTTTTTTTTGAAAGATGAGAAATTTATCGATAGGAAAAGAAGAGAAAGGAAAACATGAACAAAAATAAAAACAGAAAAGAAACAGAAACTACAAAAAACTAGGAAAACTACAAATTGCTACTCCAGTAACTCCACAGCAGCACCAAAACCCCCTACTATAGCCGAACCAAAGGAGCCCAGTCCCTGAACAAAACTACGACTCTCATAAAAAACTTGCAGCTGAAACACTAACATTCCCAAGGACCCAAATGGACTTAAAATCCTCTCCTGTTTCTAAGAATAAAATCTGCAAATATAAGTGTAAAGACCGCGAAAACACAGTTATTCCCTCAAATGTCCAAAGGACCCAAATGGACTCACCAGGACCAGTCGACAAGAACTATTATTTTGTCAGCCATATACTGCAGATGTCAAGGACAGAGAATTTTTAATTATGTTGAACATGATTTTTTTTAAAAATAAATAAAAGATAAGAGGACATATCAATGGCATGAGTTCACATGACAAATGAAACAGATGTATTTGTGGTCAAAAAGTTTTCAGAAGTAGGTTGAGAATATGTTAATATAAAGGCAGAGACATGCCCAAAGCCCATCTCGGCATAGATAAGGCATACGCTATGCCTTCCATGAATGTATCTTGCTTACTAGGAATGCATATTGTTAGCTGTATAAATTACACCTGCTAACTGTGAACAAAAAAGAATTGCCATCTATATTTATAGAAATGGAGCACAGACAATCATCAGTCAGAAGATAATAACCATAGCAACAGTGATGAAAGAAAACAATCAATATTATTTTGAAAGGGAACATTCAATATCAATAGCTAAGAGCACCTGTACTGCTTCCATCAACAAGCAAACAAATAAAATGACATCATGAGCATATCGACAAGAATGAGAGGAGTGGAGTGAAAAATACAAGAAGCCCAGTGGGATCATCTATAACAAATGGTATATCAATAAAGGCCAGGTTCACAATCAAATTTTACGACCTAATACTAAATATCCAATATTTACCTCCAACAATCCAATGCCAGTGAAAGAGTAAAGCCGTGTAGGAGTTACAGCCATTACGTAGTACCTGGTTGCATTACCAACACTGGTTGTTTCCATCTGTAAAGTAAACAATAGTTAAAGAAGATCAGTAGATTTAAAATGAACAAAACTTCAATGCAAGAAAATAAAACTCCCGATTCTGGGCTTGTATGGAAAGACCAGGACAAACATTTAATAGTACCTGTAAACCCATGAAAGCTTCTGGAAGCTCTGCCAGTTCAAAAAGCAGTTTCAGATACTTCTCTTTTTTATCCTTTTCATCAACTGCAATCTCATAAAGTTGGCCATTTTCTGTGCCGAGAATGACTTCACGTGTAGAAGCTGCATTTTCAGACATTAGACAAAAAAGAAACAAAAAATCATTTTGTGCAATTTCTCAACCTTGCTACATATCAGAAGGGGCAAAACACCACTGGGAATTACAGTCACCTTCTGTGATTTGTTGTCTGTTCCAGGCAACAGCATTCACAATGAGACCCTTTAATCTGTTCAAAATGCGGGGCTTGCCCCACTTTGCATGTGTATAGTATGTCTCAGGACCTCCACTACCAAGAACAGTAACTATACAATGGCTGCCTCCAGGATCAACAAAAACTCTGTGCACAGGTTGATCCCCTGTTTTACCAGCAGAAAGGTCCAGATCTGCAGTAAAAAGAAAAGAAAAGAAAAGGGAGAGATTGATCATTACAATTCGTCAGTAAAAAATGCTTTACACAGACACTAAAAATTGCAGATGGGGGTGAAGAACTACACATGATGGAATAGAAGGGGAAAAGAAAAAAGAAACCAAAAAAAAAAAAAAAAAAAAAAAACAAGAAGAGAACTTCTAGTCGTGCACCAATGTCCACACCAAAATTAAGAAATTCAGATTTACAGTACACATTAGGTATTATCTTCTTTTTTTTTCTTTTCTTTTTATAAGGATTCATTAGGTATCATGTTAATGTTACAAATATATCATGATCAACATAGCCTTGTCCCATCTATTTGAGGTTGTCTTTAGGAAGCAAAGCATGTTTCACCTTTCATTTATATCTAAGCCCTAGCCTCAGAACATGAACAGGCTTTCATATCCCTTCTCATCATATCAATCACAGTCTTTCTACAACTTCCTTTCATCCTCTTTTCGAGCCCTTCAACCCCAATCAATGTTTCCCCTTGTATCAGAGCCATCTATAGTCTTCATAGCACATTACCGAACAAACTCACATTATGTTCTCAATCATTTTTTTCTCTTATTGAGACTACTAGGACGCTTTTGATTACCTATTTCTTAATTATATCCTTCCTAGTCTTCCCACATATCTATCTCAGTTCCCAACACCATCATCTACGCAGCACTCAATCTCTGCTCACTTTGCCATTTAACTGCCCAAAATCAAATCACTACCTTAAAAAACCCTTTTCATAGAAATGTGGTGATCACACAATACTCTAGAGGCTCATCTCCACTTCATCCACGATTCTTAACTCTATTGCAAAACTCCTCATTAATCTCCCTATCTATTTGAATAATATGGGCAAGGTAAGAAACAAATCACTTAAGAGGAATATCTTGACCATTGATTTTTTAGTAAAGCCTCACCTCTATAACTATTGCTCCCAAAGCTACATTCCAAATACTCTTTGTTGATTCTACTAATCTTTAAGACTCTAAACTCTAGAGGCTTCTTCCAAAACCTCCTAACACCATGCACAATATAGCATAGCCAGTCAATTAGCTACCTTATGAAAGTTTCTATCATAGGCATGTAGTGATCACACAACACTCTAGAGCAAGGTATTCCGGAATGGAAACAGTGGCCATAACGGCCACCACTGTTACCGTTACGTTACAAGTCGTAACGGTTGTTACAACTCTTGTAACGGCCGTTACCGTCTCTTTTTTTATTGAAAGGAAAAAAACCCCGAAAACTTGTATCTACCCTGTAACATTGAAAAAAATCCGAAAAACCTGTATTTGCCCCATAATGGACTATTACGGGGCTATTACAACTTTTACAAGGGGCGTAACGGGCTGTTAACAGCAGTTGCAAGTCATTTTTTCCATAACAGTTGTTATGGCTGTTACAACCCCTAAACGTGTAACAGTTGCCACAATTACCTTACGTAACGACTAATGACCTTTACAGCCCTGTAACAGCCTTTACGACACACCATGCTCTAGAGGCACAACTCCATCCACCCAACTCTAATTCGATTGGAAACATCAGCATAATGTCCCCTCCTTTTCAAAAAATAGAAGCAAGTTAAAGAAGAAAAAAAAATCACTTTAAGGAATCTCTTGACCATTGATTTTCACTAAAGCCTCAAAAGCTGCATTCCAAATACTCCATCTCGGTTCTAATAATATTGAAGCCTCTAAACATCAATTTGGTGTGCACGCACATGTATGTATGAATATGAAAATATCATCATCATCATCGCCTTGGCTTTCACCTAGCAATTTGGGGTAGGCTTTTAAATCATATATTGGCAGAAGTTTTATGATCAGCTGCCTCCAAACATCAACCTTCCTCTCTTTTTTTTCAGGCTCTTAGAACCAACCAAAGGCTCACATGCCAGCATAGTCCCACCCAGTACAAAACCCAACTTTCAGGGCAAGCAAGAAAACTGGATCACTGAGGGTGGTCAATTGCCAAGCAAACCGCTACACACACAAGAAACATCCTGCTCAAGTAGTTGGATACACAAAATAGCAGGGAACCCACAAATAAACAAGTTAATGATCAAATCAATGGTAAAACAAAGAGAATAAGAGGTGATGAGAAAAAGAGAGAGAAGAGAAAGATCTCTCTCACCCCTAAAAACGCTTCATTTGTATGTTACTTAACCCTAAACAAAACACCATAGTAAAGTACACCTAAATAAATACTGAACTAAAGGAACCCACACATACACTAATGTACATTTTCTGACAAGTACCAACACCATTCAGATGCCCACATGGTCACTCCCCATGTTGCACCTTAGAAGAAATATTGCATGCTACCAACAAAGTAGAGCTTACAAATAATTAATATCTAGCATGCAATGCCAGATGAGCCTACTAGCGTCTCACTAATTAAAAGGAATTAGCTAGACAAATCACTTCAACTAAAAATGACCATGCACTACCACCTATAGACTAGCCATGCTTTATGGGACAAAATGTTGGCTAGTCAAGGAACATCACAATCTCAAAATGAGTGAAGCTGAAATGAGGATGTTGAGATGGATGAGTAGCAAGATGAGGAAGGATAGAATTCAAAATGGACACATTAGAGGGAACTTAAGAATGTTCCCAATAGGGAATAAAATGAGGAGAAGTGGACTTTTGATGGTTTGGCCCTGCGTATCAAAGGCTATTAATTGCACCAGTTAGAAGTTGGATCAAGTTGAAGGCTATAAAAGGTCAAGGGGAAGGCCTAAAACGACATGGGTGGAGATAGTAAGAAAAGATTTGATAACCTACAATCAGTTATTTAAATATCAGTATTGATGCATGTATTTTTTTTTGAAAGTTGAACTGAAAATGCATTAACTGAGAAGGAAAAAGAAAGGAAAACAGAAAGAAACAAAGCAACAAAACAGAAAGCCAAAACGGAACAAAAACGAGCTGAGAAGGAAGATCCGCTGAGATAGCAGATCAGCCAAACTCAGGACCCAAGAAACCGCAAATCAGCGCCCATCAGCACATCAACCTGAGAAGCCCACTTAATGAGGGTCTTCTTGACCTTAGAAGCAACGAATTGAGCGGAATGGGCTTCATCTCTGAAACATCTACTGTTACGATCCTCCCAAACGAGCCACCAAATAGCAAGCAAGGACATCCTCCAAATCTTGGTTTTAACTTTGCCGATGAAGACCCCGTGCCACGCTTGCAAGAGGAGGTCCACTTTTTTGGGGAAGCAGAAACTGATGTTAAAACAGCCTAAGAAATCAGTCCAAATCTGGGAGATAAAAGAGCAATGGAGAGTATTGATGCATGTATTGCACCCCTAGGATACAAAAACATATCGGGTATCGTATAGGAAATATCACATGCATTGGGGAACGTATCACTATTTGAGAGAAACATTAGGAAATGATGGAATTTTTCATAAAACTTCAGTATATGTTACAGAGACATGATTACACACTTAGAATTCAAAACATCACAAACACAAATATGCACAACAAGTTTCCTTTGTATAGGGTCATAAACCATGCATGGTTAGACAGAACTAATGCAATTATATCCAAAACGAGTTCATACAATTCACAAGACATACAATACAAGTATGAAAACAGATTCTCCAAAAAATTTGGGAGAAAATGGATTTTTGTGAGGTTTTTTAAGCACTTTTTTTCAAATTTTCTGGTGGGGGAATGTATCGCAATGCATCCCTGATGCATATCGCAATGTATTATGAACCTAATGTATCAACGATACAAGGAAATTTTATAAGGGTTTTAGCAAAATATTGCAATGTATCAATATATCACAATATATCGGCGATGCATTGTGATATTTTGTGATGCAACGGGAGAATTTAATAACTCCCCCTGTATATCGTATCAACCATATGTGATATAAATAGAATTGGACAATGGTATTGATATTTAAATCATTGTTGGTATGAGGCTTGGATGATGATGATGCACTGCCAACCATACAAAAATGAAAAAAGAGTTCTTCGTCTATTAATACTAGTTCCTTACTATGTTTGGACTTGATAAGCTTACCCATGTTTAGTCAAATTAAGTTGCAGGCTCCACTCCGGTGGTGCCCTTCCATCAAATCCTAGAGAGCAGAACAAGCAGAACTAGCCAATTTTAATTTCATGACTCAAACTAGCAACTAGGGGTGGAACAGGCAAGCAGCACCAACTTGAAGCCAGGCTTCCTGTCCAACTAGTAGATAAATTCAAATCTGCCATATGAGTAAGAGATCCAACCCATGTGTGTAGGTATCGTATCATAAACACCACCCACACCCTCCCTCCCCCTTTTCAATCTCTCCAATCTCATGAATTATTCACCCAAGGTATCAAAGTGGTCATTTTGGGAAACCTCTTGGTCAGCAATCTTAACTGATACCTCATTTTCAATCCTATTATTACTAAAATTGCACTGCATATACTTTATTTTAGCCCAACTAATCTGAAATCCTTTAGATTCCAAAGCAACCTTCCATAAATCTAGCTTTGTGTTTAAGATGCATGCATGGCTAAAATGGGACTAAATCAGATAAAATTCACATTGATGTAGTCGATAACTAAAGATACATGTTATTTGGAGCCAACCAGTATCTGCCCAATGCCAATATTTTGAACCCTGTTGTAATTAGTTAAAACTATTATAATGTATACACTTATGAATCTTTTGATAATAGTACATTTTCAGGCAATCAAGTTTTGGCAAGTACATATTTATACTATGCTCCCAACTCCATGTTTGGGTTTCTGGATATGCTCTCTCTCATACACCTATATTCATGTCATAATATATATATATATATATATATATATATATATATATATATATATATATATATATCTTGTGCCCTCCAACCATTGTTTCATGCACTATGAATGCCACAATCTAATGCTTGAGCAGGTGGAAAGTATACACCAGCTAGGCACACAGTGGTAATTTTTAAATTATAAAATTAAGTTATTGTTGAGAAGAAAATGAAAACCTCTTGGAAAGAAGACAATTGAGAAGATATAAAGGTGAAAGTACCAAATGAATCTCTGCCTCCAAAGTCATGTCTGATTACCCATCCTTTACTTGTACCCAAGACAATGACATCATTCCCAGCAGCCATGCATGTAATAACTCCATGGCCTTTTGCTGCATATCTTTCAAGGAGGTCTACTGAGAAAACATGTCCCGCAGAATCCATCTTTGCATTTGAGAGGTCACTGCACTAACAGGTAACATCATCATTATCACAATGAAATTTTTGGAAAATAGTAACGAAGTAAGTATAAGATGGTAGCAGCGTAGAACATGCAGACAAGAATGACGTCAAAGGCAACCAGCAATTCAAAATAAGATAAAAGAAAATGGTGGAGAAACATCCATTACATAGAGAAATAAACATTGAAAACTTGCAACGAGACATAAGGCTGTCAACTAGTTTGTCATGGATTAAGCGGTACAAGTTACAGAGCATATGGCTTTCCAGCAGCATCCCGATGACTGACACAAAAGTAGACACCCCTTTGGAACATTGTTCCCAACCCCTTTACAAATTTTGTGCTTGCTAATGTCCACCATGCATTCATTTGTAGTTTAACCCATTTTGGATGGAGCACTGACAAAATACCGTACTGACTGGATGATGCTGACCATCCCTTTGTGACCATCAAATGGATGGTTAAAAAGAAAATGGTCCATGGTCTAAATTCAACATGCAAAATCAGATAGTTAAGATGGCCAATCAGCGTCACATTCAACGTACTCACCACAATGATGCTCAATCTTCTTTGACCAGTAGGATGGACATGCATGTATGCCACATGCATGTGGAATGGTTATCATGGCTTGGTAAAGAGAAAACGAAGCAAAGAATGTTCCTCATCATACACATGTGATGCCAATGTGAAGAAGAGAAAGAAGTAGAGAAGACGATGAAGGTGCAGTCTTGTGCACTAACCTGAGTAGAATCCGAGTCCTGAGGTGGGCCCAAAAGAGGCCAAAATCAGGCCCAAATCTAACCTGCTAGCAGCAGCCATGGAGAACTTCAAACGAGCAGAAAGCACAAGATTAAATGGCAGCTTTGTCGAGCAAAACGAGGGGTTGCCCCTCTTTTTTATTTTCCTCGGTTCAGATTTTGTTCATTTATTATGATATAATCGGCACTGCTTGGCTCAAAAATCCGACAAATGAAGAGATTACCGAGGATGTTTCTAGTTGAACTAGGGCTAGGTGGATGCGGTGGATATGAGTCTCTGGAGTGTGAACACCATATGTGCCAATGTAACTTTAGGAAACATCTATGAGAGAGTTCTTTGATCAGCCATGCTAGATGGGGCAAAGTATTCAGCAATTAGGAGGCAATATGAACAGTGGATGAGTATTGTTGAATGAGGAAGTTGATATGGATGTGTAAGAAGACTAGAGTAGCCCAAACAGGAGAAATGATGGAGAACCAATTGTGATGGATTGGGCCACATGCAACCAAAAAAAACTAAAGAAAGAAAGAAAAAAGAAAAGAAAAAGATATGGTACAATGACAAGGAGAACTCTAATATGGTTAAATGGCTTGAAAGGAGGATGAAGGGAAGACAAGAAAGGATATGGATCAAGGTGGTGAAGCGATATCAAAATGGTTTTGCAAAACAGTTACATTATAGCCTTATCGGCTATTATGTGGCCGTATTGGTCTCCCCCATTACACAATATAGCAGTGAAGTGGTCCATTATGAAAGAAAAATGGGCTGTATTGGTCCATATCGTCCGATACACCCTCTATCAGCACCATTACAAGTCCAATACACCCATTACCACCAACCCCCCTCCCCCCAATTTTGAATTATTTATTTTCCAATTTTTATTTCGTTTTCCACTTCTTTCTTCATTTCAACCGTGAAGGAAGCGATCTAGGCCTGTTTTGAAGATCAAGCACAAGATTTGAGTGGGATCCAGTGGACATTGAAGTGAAGCAAACCATTTTGGGGAAATATTGGAAGAAGTGGTAAACCGGCACTTTTTTTCATCTTTTTTCATCTTCTTTTTTGTTGTATTTATAATTTTATATGTAACGGGCACTAATTACCAAAACATACTCAATTTGTGTTGGACTAGGGCCTATTTGGTCAACTTTTAGCAGGCCAAGTTGAAACCGCCAAACAGACACCATTTTTACCAAATAATGGTTCGTAACACCATCAAATGCATGTCCAAAAACACACACACAAGATTCTCCCAATTTAAATAAAAATAATAAATAAATAAAAATCCAATATGTTTTAGGAATATTCAGCCAAAAAAAAATCATCCATTATGAGGCCAGCCCATATCATATTGTATCCAAAACCTTTGATATGAAAGCTTGTTCACTTATTAAGTGATGGGCCTTAGATTGGAAAATTTGGTGAAACGGGATTCATAAAGCTGGTCCCCAGACAGCTGGGACAAGGCTTCAATGATAAGTCAATACAATACTCAAGATAATCTCGGTCCCCATTGGAAACTCTACAACCATTTGTTCTACAAATACAGACCATTAATGCATCATGAGTAGGGAACAAATGTACAATTTATAAGATAAACATCCCCAAGATTGGAAACTTGCCTAAATGACTAACCTATGTCACCATCTAAAGCATTATCCCAATTAATTGGGTTCAGCTACAAAAATCATCTTCCATCCTCCACCCTATCTATTCTGCCTTCCCAACCTATGTGCAAAATAAAATGGAAACCAAGAAACTAATGATAGAATTGATCAACCAACCTAGTTAGAGAAATTGGATCCAAGTTCTATTGAAATTAATTGGGTTCAGCTACAAAAATCCTGTTCCATCCTTCACCCTATCTATTCTGCCTTCCCAACCTATGTGCAATTAAAATGGAAACCAAGAAACTAACAATAGAATTGGCCTAGCCAATTACACATGCCACATACAACCAACCTAGTTATATAAATTGGATCCAAGTTCTACCCCAATCAGTGTTCGAAATATCGGTATCTCACAATGTATCGCACCCTTGGGATACAGATACGTATCGGTTATCGCACGGGATATATCGTTTGTATCGCATAGTTTATCGCACTTTTTGGGAAACATTGGGAAAATGGTTGAATTTTTTAATGAAACTTTGGGGATTGTTAAAAAGGCCTTTAATACACACTTTTAAATCATAAAGTTTCAAAAAAGAAGTGTACATAATAGATTTCCTTTATAGAGCATCCTAAGCTATGCGTTGTCCGATTGAACTAAGACAACTATATTTAGTATCAACTATCAACCCCGTCCATCCGTTTTTCCATATCATTTCAGGACATTATCCAAAAAATAAAACAGATCCAATAATTAGGTAGACCATACCATAGGAAACAATGGTGATTGACCATTAGTGGACTACAAAAGTTTTGGATCAAGCTAATAATAGTTTTTTCTCTTCATTCAAACCATTAAATTATCTGGTAAAATGGATGGACGGAGTGGATAAAATACATGAATAATAGTGGGCCCACAAATATTAGTCTGATTCAAAACTTATGTGGCCCCACGAATATTTAAGTGTGGATGTTCAATCCTCACATTTTTGGCACATTTGAGTATTAGATCCTAATCATTTTTTATGCCATGTTCTAAAATGATCTCACAAAACGGATAGACGAAGTGGATTCCTTACAAACATCATAGTATGCACCACTAAGGTTTCAAGTGCAGGAACTTCTTGTGGAAGGATTTGGCTGGAAATCCGTGTACGGATGAAATCGGATTGCGTAACAAGTTACTCAGTACCCTTTTATCGTGCTGAGTAAACTCAGTTGGGGCTACCTTGAATGTGTGTGAGTTATCCACGCCATCCATCCGTTTTTCTAGCTCATTCTAGTGGTTGATATGAAAATTGAAGAATGCCCCAAAGCTTAAGTGTGCCACACCACAGGAAACAGTGGGAATAATGACTTCCACTGTTGAAACCTTGATAGGGCCCACAATGATGTTTATTTGTCATCCAACGTGTTCATAAGATCACTCAGACATGAATAAAGGGAAAACACAAATAACAGATTGATCCAAAACTTCTGTGGGCCGCAAGAAATTTTACGGTAGAATTTCAACTCACATTCTTTCCCATGGTGAGGTTCACTTGAGTTTTGGATATACTTCGTTTTTGGGCTAGAACCTCAAATTATCTCCTAAAATAGATGGACGGAGTGGATAACATATTTAAATCATGGTGGACCCCACAAAGTTTACTCAGTACGCTAAGCGTGCGGAGTTACTCAATACGCAATCTGCATCCGGCGCTGACGCTCCTCAAGCTCAGGTTGTACCAACATTTCAAAGTTACATGCCCCACAATAATGTATTTATTATATCTACACCGTTCATGCATTTGGAGAGATCATTTTAGATCATGAACCCAAAAATGAGTCATATCCAAAGCTCAAGTGGGCCACACCACAAACAGCAGTGGGGGACTGATTCTCACCATTAATACATTCGTAAGGCCCACCATAATGTTTATTTTCCATCCAATCTGTTAATTAGGTCACACAGACCTGGATTAAGAGGAAAAATAAATATCATATTGATCCGAAACTTCCGTGACCCCCAAAAGGGTTTCAATGGTAGACGTTCAATCCACCACTGCTGTTTGCAGTGTGGTCCAGTTGATCTTTCGATTTGTCTTATTTTTCGGCTAAAGCCTTACGAAGAGCTCGCCAGATGAACGAACGGTCTGGATATAACACATACCTCGTGATGGGACCCACAGAACTTGGTGACGTCCACACAATGGTGGTGACGTCCACACAATGGTGGTGTGCGGTACCCGATTTCGAAAAAACAGGCCGAACGACCTTTATTTTTACGCAGAGAGGGTTCCGGAGGGTTCCGAAAGCCGGAACCCTAAAATTTCTCCCAAAATCGCATCGTGTCGGCGAGGATGTCTTCGGATTTCTCTCCAAAATCGAAGATTTTATTTGCGGTAACCTAGGAACGACACTTCAATTCGAATGGCCCACCAAATGGAAGCTTCCGATCATGGCAATCTCTTCTACAGGTATCGAAATCCACCCCCTAATTTTTTTTTCCAATTTTTTCAGATGATGACGTCGATGTCCGACAATAATGGAGAGGAAATCGTGCGATATTGTCGAAATATCGTGTGATATCAACGATATATCGGCCAATATCTGGAATTTTGGGTTTTTTGGTATCTTCCGAGGGTTATCGCGAGTGTATCATCTCGCAGGGGTACGATAACGATAATATCGGCCGATAGTATCAATATTTCGAACACTGACCCCAGTTAATTGGGTTCAGCTACAAAAATCATGTTCCGTCCTCCACCCTAACTATTCAGCCTTCCCAACCTATGTTGCAAAATAAAATGGAAACCAAGAAGCTAACGATAGAATTGGCGTAGCCAATTACACATGCCACATGCAACCAACCCAGATATAGAAATTGGATGCAAGTTCTTTCCCATACTAGTTAAGCCTCTGTAAGCGCAGCATCTCATCCGCAACACCTGCGTGATGCAATTACCCCACATCCCACATGTGCACGCTCCACAAGTATGCACAAGAAAAGGCCATTTTCCCTTTTTAGCCCATCCCTACTTTCTCTTTTTTGTGTTACAGGTTACGGGGTCGTAACGGTCACCCCCTCTTTTTGTGGTCGTAACGGCTATTACGGGGTTGTAACAGCCGTTATGGGGCTGTAACGGCCGTTACGGTACCATAATAACGGCCGTTATGGTACCGTAACAACTGTTACGAGCCTAAAGAAAATAGGAAATAAATTTTTTTAAAATAAAAAAACATACCTTTGTTTCTCTTCTTCTCCTTCTTCTTCTCGGACTGCTGCTTTGGCTGCGGCCCTTCTTCTTCTTCTTCTTCTTCTTCTTCTTCTTCTTCTTCTCTCTCTCTCTCTCTCTCTCTCTCTCTCTCTCTTCATTTTAGTCTGGAAAAAGGAATGGACTGCATGGCTGTTTCATAGCCACGCACTTCAAATTTATTTTTTAAAATGTTCCGCGGTGCACGTTGTACAGTGCACTTGCACTGTTTTGTTACGTGGGCCCCACCTTGATTTATGTGTAGTATATCCATGCCATCCACTATAATGTTTATTTTCCATCGAACCTGTTGATAAGGTCACATAGACTTTGGCCTTGATGAAGGGAGAACACAAATAGTAGCTTGATCAAAAAAAAAAAAAAAAAATGTCTAAAGAAATTTTTAATGGTGGGAATTAAATCCTTATTTTGTGGTTCGCCTAAGATTTAGATCAGCCTCATTTTTTGGATCATGCCCTAAAATAAGTAGGCAAAAAGTATGGACCACATGGATATACAACAAATGCATTGAGGTGGGCCCCACTTTTTTAGGGATACTCATTGGTGGTCCACCGAAGATTTAGATCTACCTGAATTTTTGGACCATGCCTTGAAATGAGTTGGCAAAACAAATTGATATACAAATACATCGAGGTGGCCCGCCTGGCCCACTAATGGTCCACCTGAGATCTGGATTTACCTTATTTTTTTCCAATGCCCTTAAATGAGTTGCCAAAATGGATGGATGACTTGGATATATAATACATAATCGAGTGGACCCCGGTACATGGCCCTAAAAATTTATACATGACGTATATATTAACTCAAAATTAACCAATTAAATTTTGGGACCATTGTTGCTAAGTCACAATCCCAAAATTAAATAACTCCTACAATTTTCATCATTAGTTTGCAGACACTTGTTTTTTGAAATAGGAATATTTGATATTTTTCATTTTTCACTATCCAATAAATGTCCACCAATCCATTAGTGGGATAACTGGATAATTGCCAATAGATTGCATTAACTTGAGGCTAGTTTGGGGCATCAAATGGTCCCCAAACCAGCCCCGAATCGACAGCAATGTTTACCTTAATTTAATTTTAATTTTTTTAAAGATTTATGAGGGAAAAATGATATCAAATTGTTAGGTATATGAATTACATAATAAGATACAAAAGTCTCTAAACTCTATATATTGAAATAAAATGCATGTGAGTCACGAAGTATGCAATGTACTAGCACTATAAATAAAAGGAAAACTTAAAAATATAAGATGTTTTGGTATTACATACATTATAGTAAATTTATATAGATATTATATATTTAGAAAACTAAATATAAAAGGTTTGCAATTAATTTCAGGTTGTCAGGTTCATAAATCCATCAGACAACCCGATATAGCATTCTCACCAAAGAGTGGACCGTTACACCACCATAAACATGTTCCAAATTATAAATGAATGCATATTTGGAATATTTAGAATATTCTGGATTTAATGGATATTTTTCCATAATTTTTTGACCAAAAAAAAAATAAAATTTGCACAGTTACACACCCCGTATCGGCCAATACGGGGCATATCCATATTGGTAACGATAGGCACCGTTACGCCCACCGATACCGTTACGGAACACCTTGGATATTCTCGTTTATGAAAGTTTTCTTGTTTCTTACGATAGTTATTTAAGGGGGGGGGAGAGGAGTCAGTGATCTCTAGTTCAAGATTAAATGACCATTGAGCTTACACATATTCTTGCATTCTTTTCTCTTTTATGTCTCAAACTTCAATCAGGTGCATTATTTCTTATAGCAATTAGTTTCTTCTTTGATCTAGTTGCACACCTTTTTTCTTTCTTCTTCTTCTTCTTCTTTTTTTTTTTTTTTTTGGGGGGGGAGGGGGGGGTGTGTGTAAGAGTCTATTACATTGCGCCTATGGGAGTTTTATGCTCTCATTGCCAGTCCCTAGCCCGGATAAAGGAAGAAGGTTGAGTCAGATTGGCAACTGGCATCAAACTTATGTCATAACTTACCAACATGAATCCAAATGGAAAAGGATTCCTGTCACCGACCCCAATTAGTTGGGATAAGGCTTAGACAATGATGATTATGAATATGCACCTGAATTTTGGACTGTCTGATTTGTGGGCCCCATTGCGGATGGATCATTACCTGAAAATCAGATTGATTAGACAACTCAACCAACTAATTTTGCCTTCCAAATCGGGCCATTGACCATTTTCTTCAATGAACATCATTTGGAGGGTTATGATCTCCTTCAATCATTCTCACTTTGGAGCCACGATCCATCCACAGTGAGACCAGTGATTGGATTATACTTAATCAGCAAACATACAAGCCAAGTGTGTGGCAACTTAGTAAGGTTCAATTCCCATAGAAAATGAAGTAACTGCTCCATTCAAGACTAGCTGATTTGTTTAGGCCGCGTTTGGTTGCACCAAATATCACGATATTTCATGATTACTCAGTTCAATTTGGTGCAAATTATCATCAAATTTCATAGTATTGGGTACAACCAAACGCACCCAGAAGTGCTAGAAGCAATCCGCGCCATACATTCCAACCTAAAACACGCGCGGATGCCGGGCCGTTTATCAGCCGAGTCCTGCCATGAACATGCCCTAGCCAGAGGATCACGTTGATCAAATCATCAGGCCGTGCCACGCGTGTACATTGAATACAGACCGTCCCTTTTGGGACCCACATGATGAATGATTGAGATCCAACTCATGCGACGGGTTCTGCAGATAGGGTAATGAAATAGAGAAAATGGCAGTGGAAAAATCATAATTCAGAATTCCAGAAAATAAAAGAAAATCTACATAAATGCGCACCTTTTCTCCTGTTATTCTAATTCTCTTTCCTTCGTTTCTCCTTTTTGAGTTCTTCGTTCTCTACACCGTCCAAAGGTTTTCCCATGTCGCATGGGCAGAGAGACCGTGAGGGCTTTGATACACTGGCGGACTTGATGGATGATATGCAGGCCCTTGTATCTGTACACGTGTCAAATATTTGTGCGGAATCTCTAGCGTCTGCACCATGGAACCATCGACCATCGTAGGTATTTGATGTAGAGCAGCTCGCAGACGGTTACATGCCCAAGATGAATAAAAAAAAGGCTCGGCCGATGACGGAAGTTATCTACACCATCGTATCTTAAATTAGGTGTATCTCACAGTCTAAAATGAATTACCTGAGGTAAAATATATAATTTATTTTTCTATTTTATTTTCATTTTTATTATAAATAATAACTTTTAATTTAATTACAACTTTTCATCCGTTCAGCTTTAAAAGTTGTGTCTAACCTGAAAAGTGGTAAACATCGTGACCGACTATTTACTATTTATAGTAAGTCGTGGGTTTTAAAAATTTTAGTTGTAATTTCATTTTGATAACTTTATTAAAAGGGTTGTTAACTTGTTTTTATTAATTAATTAATTAATTTTAAATTTATTAAAAGTTATTTTTATTTTCTACTTTGTTTCAATACCGTGAATTTAGAATAATAATTATCCTCTCGAGGACGATGGTGTTTGACCTCACATCCTTCCCTATGCCAGTATTTTATATAAGAGGCCGGATCCTTTATCTCACTTGCAGAATAAGCTTATTCTAAAGCATGGTATGTGGGGCCTTTGTGATCTTTGCATGACATCTGATCCGTCCATCATGTGATTCCCCTCGTGTTCTCTTTTGAGCCCAAAAACAATAACAAAAATAAAACATTTCAGATCCAAAACTCAGCTGAGGGACTGAGGCTATGTAAAATCATGCCTACAACCTATAAAATCAGGTCGTGTGGTCTACCTAAGTTGGATCCAAAACTAAGTGGGCCAGACGAGAGGAAACAGTGGGGATTTAACGGCCACCGTTAAAACACTGGTATGGCCACAGAAGTTTTGCATCGGGCCAAGGATTTTAGTGTTTTCAGTTCATCCCAGTTGGAAATGTCCTTGTAAACGGTTTGGATGGCATATAAACATCAAGATGGAGCAGAGGAAGGTTTCAACGATATGCCTTTCTTTCCCCACTTTTATCTCATGTATGACCCACTTGAGTTTTGTATCCGCCTTGTTTTTTGTCTTATGTCCTAAAGTGAGCTGGAAAAACGGATGGACGGAGTGGATTTCTCATAAACATCACAGTGGGCCCCACCCAATTTCCTAGGAACTTCAGCCTAAAACCTATAAAATAATGTGCGTGGCCTATATGAGTTTTGGCATCAACTGACTTTTTTCAGTTGCCCATTAATCACAGTGGGGCGCATCTTACGAATGGATCCGATGGTACATCAAAACATGGTGGGCCCACGTACAATCTAGAATATTTTAATGGTGGGCATTCCCATATTTACTGTTCCATGTAGTGTGACACACCTGAGATTTCGATGAGGTTTTTCTTTCAGAAACAGGCATATTTTAAAAGGGCCCGCATTTTGGACGGGTTAGATGTAGTCCCTGCATCACGGTGTGCCCCACACACAAAGTTATAGAATAAGCTTATTCTACAACAGTTGCACGAGCTGTTTTGTGGCCCACCTAAACGGCACCCAGCCTGCTTAGAACAGGAGTGGCAATGGGCTGAGCTACCGGGCCCAGCCCGCTTGGAATTCCTGGTTTTACGGTCCACCATGGATTCTGAGATTTTGGCAGTGGAAACTTCATTAAACAATTTCATTTTCATCTCCTCCTGCTGCATCTCTCTTCCAGTGCACTTTTCCGTCCCATTACAAGGTGCCTTAGTCATATGGAGGCAATGGGTCGAGTCAGCCAGGGAATGAACGGGCCTGATCGACTTCTGATGCATGGTTGTAAAAATGGGACATGTTGGGCCCATGGGTTGTCTGGCTCCACTCAGCCTGGCCCATCTAGCTTAAGATCACATTTCAAGGGCATTTTTGTCAATATCTTGCATGATTGGACACAATAATGAACAGCCCATGTCTTCCATGAAAGACGGTGCTGGGATTGAGCTTGGGTTGAAGTTGTGCCTGGGTCGTGAATATTCACACGGTTGAGCAGAGACCGTTCGTTTCTACCCATCACAGATTGGTCTGGGCTCGGTCTAGCTCGGCCCATTAACTTCCTTCCTGATGCAGTTTTCAGTGAAGCTAAATGGGTAGTGTGTTGGGCTTGGGATCGAGCCCAATTTAAATAAATGAGCCAAGTTCTGGCTAAACCCTATAGAACCCAACCTGCCCATATGGCTTATCAATGGGCTGGGCCAGATAACCTGGACCGACCTGGCCCAAAACTGGAAATAAATTAACACACCGTGAGTACAGATATCCACTAATTTGGCTGGCTGAGCATGACTTTAGCCTCACTTTACATTCTTGAAGTTAGACATGAGTGTGGTCATGTCGGGTTGGTTGGGTTTGATTACAATTAAATGGGTCCAGCCAGGTCTGTCCCAACTTGGGCTTGATTAATTTTAAGTGGGTCAGGTCAGTCATATGGATTAGAGGCCTGGAAAGTCATCCGTCCCATTGGGGTTAGACATACAGGTTGTTTAATCTGGTTGGGCTGATTACAATTAAATGGGTCAGGCCCAACCATATCTGGCTTGGGCTCCATGAAATTTGAGTCAGATCAGGCCAGAGGCATCTGCGAGGCCTGGTAAGTCATGGGTCAGGTCAGGTCGGGCCTAAACTTGTAGCTGTTAGGTCCGTTGGGTCTTATAGTTTAGGCCTAACCAGTAAACAGGCCAGGCTCATATCAATGTCACTAGTTCGTTAGCAATGTGTGGTAAGCTTTTCAACGGCAGTCCAAGTTGTGACAACAAATCATCCATTCCGTCATTACCTTTATTAGCAAGTGATATTAAAGAAAACTGGGGTTTTTGCAAATAATTAGGTAAAAATTAGAGTATTTGTAAATACCCACTTAAAAATAATACTTTTGCAAAATAAGCACATCATTAATTTGTGATTATTGTAAATACAAACTATGGTATTTTGTTTTCATATTTTGATTTATTTTTTTTAAATCACACCTACCTTCAAACCTCTCTCTCTATGTCATTTGGAGGGGGGGAAAAACCAATTAAATTTATTTTATGTTATGTTCCATATGAAGGAGAATAAATAGGTTTGTGTGCTTTCCATAGAGTAGAATTTGTGGAATGTTCCATATACATGAATGTTGCCAACAAAAGTTATGAAAAAAATAGGAAATTGTTATTATTATTATTTATTTTATTTTTTTGCCTCAAAATTCATTAACTAGGAGAAAGTAGAGCCAATTCAGGCGGGACCCAACAACAAAAGGATACAGGGGCCACCTATCATATACCCACAAGCTATACGCATTCGGAAGAGCCCCCAAAGGAAGGAGGACCTCCTATCATGAGGAAAGGAAAAAACCGACAAAAAAACTGACAAAAAAAACTAAGAAATGCACATCGAAGATAAAACCAGTCCTGTCGAGAACCAACTCCCCATGAGAGAGAAAGGGGAGGGAAGAAACATCGTCGAAAATTCTAAAGAGCTGGTTGGAGCTAGCCCAACGGGCCAAGCTGCCAGCTACCGTGTTTGCCTCCCTCGGGCAATGCTTGATGGAGATGCAGGTTGAGGATCGGAAGGAGAGGAAATAACTTTTTCAGTAATAAACGCTCCAATGGCCAGCATCAGGGGTAGAAAGCAAATCGACCACTGCTCGCGAATCACTTTCCACTTCAACTGAGATGAGCCCTTTACCTGAACAAATCAAGAGCTCGTCGATGAAGGCCTTAACTTCTGCGAGAAAGCTGGTGCCCTGTCCATAAGCCTTGGAGAAGGCAAAAATAAACTCACCTCTGGCTCCACGACATACCCCTCCACCGCCAGAAGGGCCCGGGTTGCCCCTAGAAGATCCGTCTACGTTCAGTTTCACACTCCCCTGACTAGGCCTATACCACTTCACAACAGACAGAGAATGGGGACGGAGAGAGGTTATAGAGAGATGGAGATCCAAAAGGGCCTCTCTATTCGCCTGATTTTTACACGCCGGGAGGGGAAACGCATTTAAGAGGATAGATAGCCAAGCACGGACTTGGATGATAACAAGCTGGGTGTTAGAGCTGATCCCATCAAAGCGATGGGAGTTCCTGGACTTCCATATCTCTCAGAGAATGAGAGCAGGGAGCAACCCTCTAAGGACGCCCAGAGGAGAATGGGCGTTAGCCATGGCCCACCATTAAGAAGCTCTGCCCACAGTGGACTAGTTGGGGAGGAAGAAGACTGAGAGAATGGAGGAGAAATGACTCCATCTTCTCTTGTATAGCTTTCAACCACTCCTCATTATGCTTATCAGCTAGGGCCTCAGAATAATCTTCTAGCTCTCCCCCATCAATTAGCATAATGTACTCATGCGACGAGTACCTCTTGGACGGCTGTCTGTCCCTAGATGACCTCCTCATCTGTGGCTCAACAGGTGGATCAAGTGGGAGCTGCTCCCCCGGTCCATTTTCTGTAGGAACCCCTCGTCCTCTGCACCTCGTTGTACTCCCCCGTTCTCAAGCACCACGGAAGGAATAATCGGATCCATGTCCTCTAGCTCACCTAAACTAGGCTGATTCTTCTCTGGCTTACCAATGTCTTCAATACACTGATCTTTAAAGAAAACCACATCTCTACTCCTGACGAGCTTCTTCTCAGTTGGATCCCACAATCTGTAATCAAACTTTTCATCACCGTACCCTAAGAACACACACTGTCTGATCTTTATATCGAGCTTCGACCTCTCGTCCTTCGGTACGTGAACGGATGTCCTGCATCCAAACACTCTGAGATGACTATACGATGGATCTTGTCCAGTCCACACCTTCTCAGGTACTTCTCCATTCAATGGGGCTAATGGAGACCTGTTTATCAGATACACCGCCGTGTGTATTTCTTCTCCCCAGAACGTCTTGGGCAACTTCGCATGAGATAATATACATCTGATTCTCTCAATAATGGTGCGATTCATTCGCTCAGCTACACCATTGTGCTGAGGGGTCTTGAGAACCATCTGTTTATGCCGTATACCCAGGGACTTACAGTACTCGTGAAAGTCGCCAATGTATTCACCACCATTATCAGTGTGGATGCACTTCAATGATCTACCTGTCTCTCTCTCGACCATAGTATGAAATAATTTAAACACACCAAAGACCTCGTCTTTGGATTTCAAAACATAAGTCCAAACCCTCCTAAATGTATCATATATAAAAGTAACAAAATACAATGCTCCACCCAAGGTTTTTGTCCTCATAGGACCACACATATCAAAATAAATCAAATCTAATGCATACACTTTATTAACATGAGAAACAGTTTTAACAAATGAAACTCTATGTTGTTTTCCTGATAAACAATCAAGACATGTTTTGATAGGTATACCTGTCACGTCTGGAAGGAGCCGCTTCCTCGCTAGTAGTTGAAGCCATTTTTCACTCATGTGGCCTAGACGCCCGTGCCACATGTCAATAGCTGAATCTTTCGTTGCGTTCAACCCACCCTTGCATACACTGACACTTTTCTTGTAAAGGGTGCAACACTTCTTGTAACGCCTCGAAAAATCGGGGGTCATGCATACGCTCGACTCCCGAGTTTTCGAGTGTCACTTATCATCAATTTTATGGTTTTATGATTAATCAAGTTTAAACGCGCAACCTAAAATTACTTGGAGCATGAAATGCAACCATAACTAGTCTACTGAAGTGAAAGAGATATAAATATGTACAAGTCCAAAAAAATATAAAGGGATCGCCCAAGGCGTTGCCCAGCAAAAATAACAAAAAGAATCATAGATCCAAAGGAATGATGTGCTGAACCCACGACTCAACGATCTAGAATCCAGTCTCTTGAGTCGATGGAGAGCCGCTCATCAACTGAAAGTAGGAAAACTCGTCCTCGTCGCTCAAGCTCTCGCCACCAGGCTCGTCGAACTCAACACAACCTGCAGCTACTAAAGAGTCTGGGTGGTGTTTTAAAACACCGTCTCAAAGTGGGAGTGAGTGATCAACTCAGTGGGTGCTATTAATCTTAAGTTACAACAGACATCAATTATAATATAAATTTAATGAAACGCAGCCAATCATCAACACCTAGCAACTCTTATTAAAATGCATACATGCGGAATGATATGATGCATGCCCTCGGCACAACGCTCCCTCGAGCGACTCCATCTAACGATCGCGTATGTCAGCACTCCCTCATTACGACCTCGACTTCCGAGTCACCACCCTAACTAATGCGATGCAATGCGATCATGTTAGCCGAGTTTTTAATTAAGTCCATTCATCCAGTCGATTTGGGAATCTAATACACCCCACTGATCATTGCCCTAAGCCGGGTGTGAGGCCAGGGCCCCCCAACGCGTGAGGCCGAGACCCCGTTGTCCGTGATCCCGTCGGGTTCCTCATCCCCAACCTCTAGCACATGAGGACTGTCAATAGAGAGGGATCGCTCGCGGTCACTATGAGGTAGTGCGGTACCCTAGCGCAGGCCGACAGCTCGAACATAGTGTCCCATTCCACCGTGCTCGGCTCACGAGGCTGTGGACCAGTTACGGTTCAGTTATCAATGGACTTCAACGGTGACGGGGTGTCCTAGGTTCCATACATAAGCGTGCAATCATGGTTAACAATCAGGGTTGGTCAAACAGTGGACTAATCTGCAAGAACAGGGCGAGCGTGAGACGAATGACATCGGGCGCAAGAGACCCATGTAGTCGAACTACAGCCACTAGAATACGTCCGCTCGGATCTATAAGTTTAATCCCGAGGCGGTCCTACCAACGAAATCACCTTCGTTCTACTCATGGTTCTAACCAACCCAAGGGTCAATAAAGATTTCTAGCATGCCGACTACCAACACATCACAAGTATAAGCACCCACATGTTCTCAATAATCATCAACATATCATTCATATATTCATAGCAAGTAAAATTAAACATATTAAGATACAAATGCATGTGAGTGGGTGTTTGTGTGCATGAGTGAGGAAGTCGAATACTTCCTCCTCCTGAAGCAATCACATGTATGATAGGAAGCAACCACCTACACTATGAAACGTCGATACATGAGAAAATCAAGAAGACATTAGCATGGGATCATTCATATACCAATTCATATCGAAATCAAGTACAAATAGCATATGAGAGCCAATACACAACATTTCATAACATTTCAACAATTATACGATTCCTAGGGTTTCTCTAAGTTTCATTACAGACAAGCATCTAACAAACAAAATCATTAATCTCATAGCAAATTTGTGCTAGGCCACCTAAGAGTATTAGTCCGCACCTATGAGGTCGTTGGAGTCTCGAACCGACCTAGGAAAGATTGAATTTGGGGGCCGGACCGCCGAAATCCCTAGAGCATGCAATTGCATGTTAGACTCTTGTGTAAATTTCTTCTTAGATCATGAGATTTAAGAAGAAAGAGATGGAAGATCTTACCTAGGAGACCGATGGACGTTTTCTAGAGTTTTGATGATGGGTTTCCCTTGGAAGAGGATAGGGTGTTGATGGGGTTGATGCTCTTGAGCCCCACACGAATTTGGAGTCCACCTTGACCCTCTTCTTGCTCCTTTCCTCCCTCTTACTCTTCTCAATCGTTGGAGAATGGTAAGAGCTAAGAGGAAGAGATGGGTTGTTGGAGATGGAAGTAATGAAGAAGGGGCTTTGATTGTTAGAGGATGGTGGAGTAATGAGGAAAGGTTTGTTGTAGTAAACAGGGAAGTTTTGAGGGAGAGAGAGAGATAGATTGAGAAATGGGGAGTGTATGAGATAGCTAGGGTTCTATCTCTAGGTTTGGCCTCTTTGGCCCTAAGTTTCCTAAAATCCCTAAAATAGCCACCTAGGACCACTTGTTGTGTTAGGGGTAGTTCTATCACCCCCCTGCCACCAAATTTGGTGTGTGAATACCTCATGGCCCAATGAGGGGCCATATAAAATTTGAAAACAATCGGATGAACGGATATGGGATCTAAGTAAGCGATCCCGATCTTTAAATGGCCCTGTGGGGTCCATTCCAGTCGTTGGGGCAGTTCTGGTGGTCCCCTGGCCATGAAATTTATAAGGTAGGTGGTCTATGGTCAAATGAAGGATCATACAAATTTTGGGGTCGATCGGATATTTGGTTTGATCGTATGGGTCTGATTTGCGATCAACGGTTACCGTGTCATGATCGGGTTCCAGATTTTGTAGATGGGCGTAGAAAAATACATTAGACCTTCGCTGTAAATTTGGAAGAAATCCGACGGCTGCAAATCTTAGAGTCTCGATTTCATTTGCAAGTGCCAGATTCCAATTATGGCATTGGTGGGGTGCATTTGGTAAGTGTCAGATCCTAATTCTGGGTGTCCACTGGGTCTGCAATCCACGATGGACCACAAGCCCAGTGAGATATATGATTTCCTAAATTTTTAGATTTTTCTAACCCTCCTCAGTCGTTAGGTGGCCCACACGGGCTGTTGTTAAGTGTAAATAGGCCATCTGGCTTGGTGGCTCGCACTAGGCCCTATCATGACCTGTCCGATCTACACTAATGAGCTAATCCTAGGTTAATCAACTTGTGGTACCCTACCACGAGTGACTTAAACAAGTGGTCCTGCGACAAATCCTACGTGGACGCCCCAGGACACTGTGCTGGTTAGACGGGACATTACAAGGGTTGATTTGGTCTACTATTAAGATTCGGGCCTCATCTGACTCAGCTTTGGTTAGATCTTTAATTTAGTTATACTTGTCTTGATTAGTTAACGACGGGTAAGTTAGATTTGGGATTCGTTGACTTCCTAAGGTTGATTAATCGGACTTGTGCGGTTCTTAACTGGTATCACCCCTGTATAAACTAATATTGAGTGCTAATGGTCATTAAGTGATGTTAAGTTAATTAATATAAATAAATTAAGAATTTTTGAGAATTCGAAACAGTGAAAAATCCGGGATGTTATACTTCTTTCTTCTGGCTGCGATCAATGAACCCTTGATGAGCTTCCAGTGCCCACCAGCAAACCAGCTTTCATAGTCATCATCATCCAACCTTCCCGTCGACATCAAGTTGAGGCGAAGGTCTGAGATATGCCTTACATCCGTGAGAACTAATGTGCAGCCCACATCGGTCTTCACACAAATATCACCGACTCGTCCGATCTTCGATACGCCAGAATTTCTCATTTTCACGGTCCCATTGTCACCTGACTTGTAGCTTGTGAAGAAATCCCTACGTGAAATCACATGAAAAGAAGCTCCTGAGTCAATCACCCAGTCGATGTCCTGACTCGTAGCCGTGAGACATACATCGTGATCTGCTGAAAGAATAATAACAATGTCGCCATCTGAAGCGACCACAGTAGAATCAAATTCATCTTCCTTCTCCTTTCCTTTTCCTTTCTTGTCATTTTTAGCCTTACGACATTCATGCTTATAGTGTCCCTTTTTACCATAATTCCAGCATTTAACATCTTTTTTGTTACTTGACTTGCCTCTTGATTTATCTCGGGCCTTCCCGTCTTTCCTATTCTTTCCTCTCCCCCGTTCCTGTGTCACAAGTGCCTCTTGCTGAGTAGACCCCTGAGACTTCCTCCTTGTCTCTTCATTGAAGAGACAACTATTAACCTATTTCATGAATATCTTTCCATCTGGCGTGGAGTTACTTAGAGACACCACCAATGTCTCCCAACTGTCAAGCAACGAACTAAACAATAGTAAAGCCTGCAATTCATCATCCAGGACTATCTTCATAAAAGAGAGTTGGTTCACTATATTGCTGACCTCATTCATGTGCTCGGTCACAGAACCACCATCCTTGAACTTGAGATTCACAAGTCGCCTTATTAAAAAAATTTTATTACCAGCTGTCTTCCTCTCATACAGCCCTTGTAGTTTCAGTCATAGGCTAGCGGCTGAGGTTTCCGTAGACACATAGTGAAATACAGAATCATCCAGCCATTGTCTAATAAACCCCACCGCCTTCCGGTCCAACTTCTTCCAATCGTTATTAGTCATATCCTTAGATTTTGCTGATATGCCTAAAATTGGAGAATATAGATCATTGCAATAAAGCAAGTCCTCCATCTTAGCCTTCCATATGGTCCAGTTAGAACCATTGAGGCTGATCATCCTTGATGAGCCACCTTCCATAATTCCAAACCGATCTTACCCGTTCAATGAACTTAGCGCTCTGATACCACTTTGTTGGGGGCCTTGCACAAAACCTTAGGATCTAGCCTTCCGAACAAACCAGAATTATGGAATAACAATGCAATGAAACAAATTAAAGCAACAATCACACACCACACAAAAGATTTTTACGTGAAAAACTCTCAAAGAGGTAAAAATCACGGGACCTTGTCCAGATCAACAATCCACTATGAAGTAAAACGTTTACAACCTTCATCACTCACGTAGGAGTGGATGAACAATAAGAGAATAAAGAAAAATAGAGAGATCTCACCGATCACGAGGACGTATAAGCGTTGAGACGACGGCTCCCTTCCATAAGCTTTCTCTCTCTTATTTCTTTCTTTCTCACACCCTAAGCCATTTAAGAAACCCTCTTGTACTTTTCTTCACACAACATAATACCCTAGAAAATACTAGGAACCCCTTTTTATAGTTTTAGGAAACTCCTTTCCGCATCCCTGTTGCGAAAGGACTCAAATCCGTAAAATCGCGTAAAATTGCGAAACAAATCTGCGTAGCTTCGACTAATCGTAGCTCTCCTACGACTGGTCCTAGACCACCTACGACTGGTCGTAGCTCTCCTTCGACCAGTCGTAGGCCTCGGAGAAAAAACAATACAAATATAAAAAAACAACACAAACTCGCTGGACTTTAAGTCGTGCTACGGCTCGAACCTACGACCAGTCGAGCGCCTCCCACGACCGATCGAAGACCTACGACCGGTCGAGCAACGCGGTGAATTACTCCGATTTTTCACCCGTTGCTACATCTCTCCTTTGATCTGAGGAGGAAAATATTGTGGGATGTCAATATTGTGGGATGATGGGCCATGTTGCTAAGATATGTTGGTGGGTGCCAAAGAAATCCACTTAACAAGATGAGATTCCACAAGCACTTGCAGCACTCACTTTGAACACCACCATTGCTGACACCGAATGGATAATGGATACTGGGGCTTCCAACCATATGACAGGTAAGCCAGGTATGCTGACTAACCTTCGTAAATACTCTGGTGTTGACTTCGTACTAATTGGAGATGGATCTTCCATGCCAATTCTTGCAATTGGTGATTCTTGTATAAAACAAAAGGTGTCTGCCTTACCTCTCAATGATGTTCTATTGGTTCCTAACTTAACAAAAAATTTACTTTCAGTAAGCCAGTTAACTAAATAATTTTGTGTTAATTGTGAATTTTCTAATGTTGATTTTTGTGTTAAGGAACGGGAAACAAGCCAGGTAATGATGATCGGGAAACGCAAGGGTGATCTCTATGTCCTACCCACTTCACCAAAGTTGTATTTCTCCTATCGGTTCAAATCAGGCACTGCAAAAGTTTGGCATCAACGCCTAAGCCACCCATAGTCTTCAGCTTTACAAATGCTAAAAAATAAAGGACTTATTGATGTCGTAGAGACAAAAAAATTTCAACATCTTTGTGATAGTTGTCAACTAGGAAAACTTAGTCGTTTACCTTTTTCTTGTTTGGAACATTCAAGTATTGGTGTCTTTGAAAAAATTCATTGTGATTTGTGGGGACCTGTACCTGTTTTATCAATTGCAAAATTTAAATATTATGCATGTTTGGTTGATGATTTTTCTAAGTATACGTAGATTATTCCCTTGCGCAACAAATCTGATTTTTTTAATGCAAACTTAGCTTTTGAGAAATATGTTGTAAGATAGTTTAACAAGCAAATTAAAATTTTCCATTCAGACGAAGGTGGTGAGTTCATCAATTCAAAACTGTCGACTCATTTTCTTTCTACAGGCATTGTTCATCAGGTATCATCCCCATATACCCCTGAGCAAACTAGTGTAGTTGAGAGGCGCCATAGGACTATAAGAGAATTAGGAATGACTATGTTATTTCACTGTGGTGCACCCCTATTCTTATGGATAGAGGCCTTCACTATAGCTGTGTGTCTTATGAATCGCCTATCTTCATCTGCTCTCAACTTTGAAACACCATATTTTGCACTTCATGGGACACATCCAGATTATTCCTCACTCCAAGCATTTAGGTCTATGTGTTTTCCCTACACTTGGGATATACGAAAACACAAATTTGATCCAAAAATACTTCTGTGCATTTTTGTAGGCTACAGTGAAAAACATAAGGCTTATAAGTGTTATCATCCATCAAGTAAAAAGTTTTTCATCTCTCGTTATGTTGTCTTTGATGAGTTAATTTTTCCATATAAGCCTACCAACAAATCCTGCATAACAGAAAATCAGCCACAGGTAATTAGTATTTTTGATTCTTGGTTACCACGTACTAACATTTTTTCTTCTGCAAGTACAACTTTAGACTCTCCCTCACCCCCATGTGAAAGTCTCTTACTTTCAATTGACACTTGTTTTCCACTAAGTTTTTTCCAAATTTCTAAACCCACAGAGTCATCACGGCACTCCCCCTCTATCGAGTCTCAGACCAATGCAGAAATTAATGAATTTCATGAGTCTCTTCCCAACACTAGTTCACCCGAAACAATTCTATCACAAGATTGTCAAGAGTCTCACGGGTCTACCCAAGAAATAGCTTCAGACATTGTCAGTGAAACACCTGAGTCCTCCCATCATAGTCCTGGTCCTTTAGCACCATTGGTCCACTCCATGGTCACCCGGTCTAAACTAGGTGTGGTAAAACCAAATCCTAAATATGCCTTAACCACCATCACCTCATCTAATATACCTCGTGAGCCTCATAATATTAAGATTGCATTGGCACATCCTAGTTGGAAAGCAGCCATGGACGAGGAGCTGGCTGCATTACATCAGAATGAAACCTGGAAACTGGTTCCTCGAACACCAAGCATGCATGTCATTGGTTCAAAATGGGTGTTTAAATCAAAACTCAAACTAGATGGTTCTTTAGATCGAATCAAAGCACGTTTAGTTGCAAAAGGGTATCATCAAATTGATGGAGTAGACTACACAAACTTTTTCTCCAGTTATCAAACCAGGGACAATACGCATGATAATTACCATAGCTCTTGTTCAAAAGTGGTCCATTCGTCAACTGGATGTAAAAAATGCCTTCTTGCATGGTTTAATTTCTAAAGATCTATACATGCAACAACCACCAGGAATGAAAGACTCTCAACATCCGACACACGTTTACAAACTACAAAGAGCTCTCTATGGCCTAAAATAAGCACCACGAGCTTGGTTTGATCGTTTTAGTGCATTTCTTCTTAAATATGGTTTCTTTTGTAGTCTGGCTGACCCTTCATTGTTTGTTTTCCATTCGGACTATGGCTCATTGATTTTACTTCTTTATGTAGATGACATGCTGCTCATAGGATCAACTCCAACACTTGTTTCTAATTTTATTATGTTGCTAAGCAGTGAGTTCACAATAAAAGACTTAGGACCTATTCACCACTTTCTTGGGATGAAAATAACGTCAACAACAAGTGACCTTCATCTATCTCAGTCACATTATGCATTGACGATACTTGAACGCTCAAATATGGTTGACTGTAAGCCAATAAGTACACCTCTTGAAGCTAAAACAAAAATCTCTTCCAATGATACTCTCATGGAAGACCCAAGTTACTATCGAGGACTTGTTGGAGCTTTAAAGGACCTTACACTCACTCGTCCTGATCTTTCATTTAGTGTTAATTATGTTTCTCAATTCATACATACTCCCACAATGACACATTTAAAAATGATTTGACGTATTTTACGATATGTTAAAGGAACAATTGATATGAGATTAAATTTTTCTTCACACACTACACTTGATCTGTTTGCTTTCTCAGATGCAAATTGGGTAGGGTGCACTACAACGAGACGATCCACTACTAGCTATTGTAGATTCCTTGGAGGAAACCTTATCTCTTGGTGTGCAAAGAAACAACATACAATTTTCTGGTCAAGCACAGAAGTAGAATATCGCGCAATGGCTAACACCGCAGCTGAACTCACTTGTTTCTCAAAGATCTTCGCATTACGTTGTCATCTCCTCTCATACTTTATTGCGACAACCTTAGTGCACTTCATATGATAGTAAATCTGGTATTCCATGCCCGAAGCAAATATATCGAGTTGGATTATCATTTTGTACGAGAACGTGTTGCCCGTGGACTACTTGTCACATAACATATCTCCTCTGATAATCAAGTTGCCGACCTCTTCACCAAACCAATGCCAAAAACAACTCTTCAATCTTTTAGCAACAAACTTTGCCTCCAGCCTCGGCAAAGTTTGCGGGAGGGTATTGGCACAACCCAGTAGGATAATACGCTGGATGGCCTCAACGGTGGTGTTTGAAATGGGAAATCTCCTGATTTCTTGCAAGCATCAACATGTTTGAATTTGAAACCCCTGATTTCTTGCAATCAACGGATTTCTTGCGATCAACAGTTTGCAAAAATCCCCTAGTTTATGCATTCAACACCCAGACTTCATGCAATCAAATCCCCTGATTTCATGTAATTAAATCCCCTGAAAATTCCCATTGCTGATTTCTCTTTATTTGATTTACAACTGAGTTATTGTAGTTTTTCGTTTTAAATACTGCACTTGCATTGCCTATGTGTTCATGTTGCCATTGAATAAAATTTGAGTTTCATTTTCTCTCAATCGGCTTAGTTTTTCTTTATAAAGGACATGTTTAATAAGGGTAGTTCTGGCGGCCTGGTTAAAAAAACTTGCCTTTCAACCCGAGATTTTGGACAGGATCTTCTCAACGAGGGGCTGGAACAGGGCAACTTTGATTTTTCCTTTGGTGAACGGGACTCCCAGGTAAGAAAATGATGATGACAATAGTCCGGATCCTGCTCATGGCCATTTTGGAGGATGCCACGAAGCTGCTTTTGGTAAAGTTGATCTTCAGGCCCAGTGAATTTTTGGAGAAAAACTATCAGATTTCTGACAGAAGCGCCTCTACCGTTGATGAAGATGGTTGTATTATCCGCGAACAGAAGGTGGGAAATGATCTTGGCACCTCTTCTAGACTGGAAAGGCTGACATAAGTTGGAGGAAATCAGATTTTTAATGCCCCGGCTGAGCACTTTTATGACCAAAATGAAGAGACTAGGAGAGAGAGGGTCTCCCTGGCGGAGCCCTCTCTCCGATTTGAAGAAGCCCGTGGGCACGCCATTGAAAAGCATAGAGAACCATGGGCCAGACCAGCACTTCTCAACCAGCGAGATCCATAACTGGCTGAAGCCGAATCTCTAGAGACTTCCTTGAGGAAAGGCCATCTCACACGGTCATAGGCCTTTTCGCGGTCAATCTTAAAAATCATGTTATTACCCCTGATCTTCTTATTAATGTCACGAAGGAGCTCCTGAGCCAAAGCAATGCTATCCGCTATGGATCTCCCTTTAACAAAGGCCATTTGCTCCTCAGATATAAGCTTCGGCAGGATGGAGTTATGCCTAGTTGCGATTACCTTAGAAAAAATCTTGTATAAAAAATTATGTATAATGATAGGGCGAAAATTAGAAAAGGACTTAAGAGCCATACATTTGGAAATTAAATAAAGGAGAGTAGCAGAAAAGGCTCTAGGTAACGTACCACCCTGGAAGAGGTAATTGACAGCTCTGTGGAGGTCCGAAGCGACGATGTTTCAATATGATGCAAAGAAAGTACTGGAGAACCTGTCTGGGCCAGAGGCCCCATACGCTGGCAGCGCTGACACAGCCAACTTCACTTCTTCTATGGAGACCGGGGCAAGGAGAAATTCGTTGTCCGCTTAAGAGACCAGGGTTGAGATGATGTTGGTGGAATCATCTGAATGCGTCATAGTTTTTGCAGAGTAAAGGGTCTTGAAGAAGGCAACAATAACATCTCTCATTTGGGCCTGGTCAACGTTAATGGACCCATCCTGTAACACAATCTGCTTGATCTGTGCTCTTCTAACTCAGTCCGTAGTAGAGGCGTGGAAGAACTTGGAGTTCCTATCTCCCTCTAATAGCCATCTGTTTACAGATTTCTGCTTCTACAAAATCTCTTCTAGGAGCTCTAGACGAGCCAAATTGGATCTGTTCTTTTCAAGGTTCGATAGGATAAGAGGGGAAGGAGAAAGATAGCCGCCTGCTCCAGCATATCCACTTGCCCTGAAGAAAGTTTGATATGGGAGAAGATGTTTCCAAACGATTCCTTATTCCAACGTTTTAACACTTCTTTGGTGTTCCTCATCTTGATAAGAAGGTGGATCATAGGAGCGATGAAGATGTCCGATTTCCAAGCATCAGATACCACAATCTGGAAGTCATCGTGCTGGACCCATATTCTCTGAAAGCGGAACGACTTCGGGGAGGTTGAGGAGGCTGGAGGAGTAGAGAGAAGGAGAGGGGAGTGGTCCGAACATACCCAGGTCAGATGCTGCACACAGAAGGAGGGGAAGGTGTGGACCCAGCTTGGGGAGCACAGAACACGGTCAAGTCTAGCCCATTTTCTGTTAGTTCCAGAGCAGTTGTTACAACAGGTGAAGGCGCTTCCAGAAAAACTCGCATCAGTTAGATTTGCCTGGTTGATAGCCTTAATGAACTCAGAGGAGTTGGGACCGGCCAACGAGTTCCCACTGATCCTTTCTGAATGGGCAGTGACCGCGTTGAAGTCCCCACAAACAATCTAAGGGCCAAGGAGAGTGACCAAGTCAGCCCATAACTCCCTTCTTCACAGATAAGAGCATTTGGCGTAGACGCAGGTGACGAGCAAAGGGTGAGAAAGATTTGGTTCCCTGACCCTGAAAGGGAGGAATTGGTTGAACGAAGAAAGAGAATCAACCGAGAGAGAAGCATGGTGGAAAACCCATATCTTGTGCCCAGACGCAACACTGGATATGGAGCAGTGAAAGCCCAACTTGAGACTGGTGGACACATGCCTAGAGTCGGGAAGCATAGGCTCAATGAGGATAACGATGACTGGTTTGTGGGTGGAGATAAGTTGTTTCACGTGCCTAACCAGGGGCGAATTATCAATTCCCCTCACATTCTAAAAAAGAATACTATCCATCAGAAACAATACCCGAATTGATGGCCTTGATATTTTTGCTTCTCTTCTTATCTTGCCAGGATTTGAGATAGCTGTTCAGATACATTCCATCTGGTATTTCTGACTCATCCTCATCTGATTCCCTATTGCCATTTGGTTCTGGTTGATAAACCGACGTTTCTTGATCGTTTTGCAGGCTGCCTGCTACCGAATTTGAGTCAGATTGGTAATTGGTGATGTTGGGGTGGGCTTTTGGTTTGGGATGCCAAGGAAGAAGTGTGATAAGTCGATATGGAGCTGGCCAGAGTCCTGGATGGGAGTTCCTGCTTTGGAAGTGGGGAATATCAGGGGAGATTTCTCTCCTGATGATATGGGTATGGCTGGAGGGTCTCTGGGCGTGTCACCCTCGGACAGAGATAGGATGAGCTTCCGGGTAGGGTGGGATGAAATTGTTATTTGTTGTAACGGTAAATTAACAATATAATCATTTGCAAACCATTTAATTTTATGTTGGTATTTATAAATATCTTATTATTAATGCGGGAATATGCAAAACCGGAAGAAAAATACACCAACCAATGATCCTAACCGTTGGAATACTGGCAATTTTGTTACATGAAAAGGAGAGCCAATCCACCCAACTTCTAACTGGGCCGGGCCTAAAAAGTTGGTTTTGGGCTTCTCTGGGCGGGCCCAATATGGGCCTATTTGGGCCCCATGACTTCCTTACCTCACATGTTATGTTTGTTACATCATTTTCATTTTCTATCTCGTGTTGATGGTCTGATGGAACGTCGCTGGTCCCGGAATTCTCATTGCTGGCAAAGATTTCTTCTCTTTCCTTATTTCTCTATCACGACGTAGACCTTACCATGTTTTTAACCACAAAGCGTTACATTGTGGCAGCTCATCTTGCGTACATTTGCCTACGTGCCTGCACCCACATCACAACTGTCAATTTCGTGGGCCCCACTGCGAGTGGGACATGACTCCAAAAAGTACACTGATTAGACAAGCTTAACCATCTAATTTCGTCTGTTAGATATGGACGGTTCATCATTTTTCTTTTAAGCTGTTCGTTTGATTTCGACCAATCTTACTGCTGCCTTGTTTAGGGTATGATGTAGCAACAATGGGGCCCACAATTTTGACAGTCTAGATATGTAGACGGTAGATGAGATGCCATAACCATCCTGCTGGTTGAATTTCAATGGTAAATCATTCTCTTTTAATCGTGTATTGATCGTTGCCAACGGATAGGTGGTCCATTCAGGATCCACCTGCAATGTGGCCCTATATTCCACACCGGTGGGTGTGGCACGTGCAACGATCTTCGAGAGAGGAGATGGTTCAGGGGTTAGGATGGAGGAGCGATCGCAAAAGCAGAGTTCTTCGTTAAATGATAATTTGGTAGCATCTGACATCAACCGTTGGATCTGAATCCTTCGTCTATATGATTGAACTAACTGTGTTTATGTATACAAAATCTTATATTAAATTATTTCCGACCTTTGATTTTTTAAAAGTTACAAAGAGTGTTGAATTTTAAAGAAAAAGAGTCAAATGATCTACATATTCTAAATTTCTCTTCTTTTTTTTTTTTAAGAAAAAAAAATTTTAATTTTGTATATTCCTATCCTCCTTATACCCATCACGTAAATGATTTTGAATCATTAGAGGATGATCATAGATTCAAAGGCTAAAATCTAGACATATCCTACATCCAAGGTGATCCTCATATAAATATTTGAGGTCATTGAAAGATGGCCCAGGTGGAAATGCTAAAATTAGGTGTTTCCATCTGGGCTATCTTTCAATAATCCCAAATATTTATTAGTATCTGAAATTTGCTAAATGATAATTTGTACCATTAGACATCTTTGTTGGATTTAAGTCCTTCAAAGACCTGTGTGGATGCACTAAATAAGTTATTTTTAAACTTGTATTAAGTTATTAGGTAATTCTCTATTTAAGGCCCGTTGGGATGCTACCAAATAAATAACTTTTTAACTTAAAGTTAATAAGTTACTTTTCTTAAATAAGTTAGTTTGGTTACTAACCTTAAATAAGTTTTTTTAATAAAAAAATTACTTTTTTTTTTTTTTACTTTTTTACTTTCAAAAACACATTATTTCATTTGTTTTCAACGGTGACAACAACTTAGGAAATTACATAAAGGAATATGCTCTTTGTGATTATGAACTCCTTTTTAAGTTTAGAAAATCATTCAATGAATGGGTAGATGATCTAGTGGGCCCCACATGATGATGGCCCATATCAAAGTGAGTCCACATGATGGATGATCTACATTAAAAGTCTGCCCTTAATAATAATGAATGACTCCTCACATCCAAGGCTAGCCCCACATGATGGGTAACCCACCTTCACAGTAACATGATGGGCAACCCACATCTAAGGCCAGCTGCACGTGATAGGCAATTAATAATGGTGGGCCCCACATGATGATGATCCACATCAAGGTGGGCCGCACATGATGGATAGCCCACGTCAAAGGTCAGCCTAATGATGAGTGACCCATATCCAAGGCAGGTCCTGCATGATAAACGCCCCACATTGGGAGTGGGCCCACATGATTGGCAATCCACATCAAAGTGGGCTCTATGTGGTGGGCAGTAAATATTGAAGATGGCCCCTACATGATGGACGATAACATTGATGGGGGGCCGTGCATGATGGATGATTAAAATTAAAGGTGGGTCTCACCTAATGAATTATGTACATTAAAGGTTGACTCATAATGATGAATGGACCACCACCAAAGTGGGCCCTTCATGATGGATGCCCCGCATCAAAGGTGTGACCATGAATGATCCAAATTAAAGGTAAGCCCCATATGGTGGACAATGAATGTGATGGAACCATACAAACTCGAGGAATAAATACTTACGATGTTGGAAACCAAACGTACATTTTTTACTTTTTAGCTGAAAAATAGGTTGTTTACCAAATATGTTGAATGAGTAGAAATAAAGATAAGCTGCTTGTCGTATCGAGTAATATAAAGTAATATACAATCGAAATTGCCCCCTATAATACCAAAAGTGTATGTATAATGGACTTACTTGTTTGAAGAAATGCAAAATCTTACATTGAAGTACTCTAATCTCTTTATTTTTTAGAGTCAGACAGACAGTCAAAATCCAATGGAAAAGAGTCAAATGATCAAATGAATTAAATATTAAAATCCAATGGAAAAGAGTCAAATGATCAAAGGAATTAAATATCAAAATCCAAAGCATTTATTTTTTGTATACTCTATCCATGGTGATGCCCATCATATAAATGCTTTGGATCATTGGTAGATGACCAAAGATCCAATGAATTAAGATCCAAACACATCTAACATGTAAGCTGATGATGGCTCATTTGAATATGTTCGAGATTGAAAGGCTAAAATTTAGATGGGCTTACATCATCTTTTAAAAATGCTAGAGATAGACTTACGGGAGCAAATAAAATGCATACAAGGCTAATGATACCATGCTAAATGCTCTTCAAATTATCTAAATGCTCTTACTTTTAGTTAATATTTACTTATTTCTTTTAATTTGTAAAAAACTTTTAAATACATAATCCTCTAAAAAATCACCTTATATACAATACATGGGAGATGGATATAATTCATCTTACAGCCACTAAAGAAAGTGGTTACATGCACTTATTTTCCTTACAATGCGGACTTCCTAACTTGGGCCTTTCAGTTCAGGTTGCACCCTTTTAGCTCAGCTGAGCAGTCCATTTTGGTGGGACCCACCTTCCTAATAAAACTGTTGAGGAAGGACCCATTGTTTAGTTCCAGCCAATGTTGCATCATCACAGCCGCAGATTTGCAAACCTAGCCATTAATGTTCATGGGACCCAACGATTCAACACATCTTACATGCAAGCCTATCCAAGTGGGGCCAACCATTTAGCTCAACCCAAAAATTCCATCACAGTTCCTCAGTACCTTTGACTTTAAACTCCTCCAAATTAATGGCATTCAATCTCCCACACACATTCACCTTAAGTAGGGCCCACCTGTCACTTATCCAAAACTTTGATCCTGTGGGCCCAATCATGGTGAAAGATTAGCAATGTACTTGCACTGTTTCCCTAGAGGAATGATAGATCAAATTGAGGGGCGGCACCAGATTTTGGTATCCTTCTAATGCCACCCAAAATGGGTAGGGCTGTCAATGGGCTAGGCCTGAGATTGGATTAGACCTGGATTCCCAACTGTTCCGGCCAGGTTGACGGGCGGCCCTATTCAAAATTTTCATTTTGACTGGCCCATTGACAGCGCTAAAACTGAGTATGCTGCTCCCTTTTGATGGAGGAAAAACAAACAGGAGACATATTGACTACAATGTCCCTTTCACTTAGCCAACTTGTGGTGTCAGGGTTTCAGTTGTCCACATTTCCATGTGGTATGTTTCCCATCATATAGACCCATGTGTCCCAGAGCCACTATGGGACCCAGATGCATCAAGATGTGAATGGAGTCGTGATGACTGACCCCTCATCAGATATCGTTAAAATCCATGAGTCCCATAGTGATGTGTACGTGTGATCCACGCTCTCCACCTGTTTTACCATCTCATTTTGGAGCATGAGCCCAAAAATGAGGTAGATTGAAAGTTCAAGTGGACCACACCGCGGAAATAAAAGGGCTAATAACGTTCATCCATTCAAAATTGAAATCTTCCTAGAGCTCATAGGGTGTGTATCTAATCATTCAACCTATCATAAGATCACATGGACATGTATGAAGGGTCTACATAAATATCAACTTGATCCAAAACTTTCTTGGAACCATATCAATTTTCAACTTGGGTATTCAATTCTCACCATTTCCTATGGTGTGGTCCACTTGAGCTTAGGTCTACCTCATTTTTAGGCTCATGCCCTAAAGTAAGCCCGCTAAATGAATGTATAGCAAGGATAAGACACATACATCACAATGAGCACATTAACTTTTAGATGTGAAAATTATACAAATGTTTTACGTGAAGCCAGAAACTTTGCAAACAAGATCCCTTTTTTATTATTTTATTATTATTATTGTTTTTTTTACACACACATGCTAGCGGAATTTCCGGAATTTCACCACCTATGGGTACTCGAACCTTGACCGGTGTTGAAACTCTTGAGAGTCTACCACCCAAGTAAGAGTAAGGACCCTCCAAACAAGATCCTTGTTAAGGCGTGCATGTTTTAATGATCACTATTCATTTACTTTAAAATTACATTAGTAAATAAAAAATCAAACACACTATTAGTAAAGCTTGATTATGACATAAAACTAGACTTTTAAAATAATCTTATCTTGTGAAAATTTATTTATGCTATCAAGTAACCTATTATATAATTATTATCATTGAAATTAGGTATAATGACCATTGGATAATTTTTGCCCCGTTTGGAACCTTCTCAATCCTGGTGTCGGTGAAGTCACCCGTGATCTGTCCTGCATCAGAGACCATTAATTCCATGTTAGGAAGCAAGGTTAGTGGAGATGGGCTCCACACATCAGTTGATGTGTATCTGACCGATTGAAGTGCCTGTAAGATCTTTTTGAACCCGGTCTTCTATTTTTACTCTAATTAATGGAGAGTGTATAAGGCAAGCCCACGTGGAGGCCCCAACATAAGCCACCTTGGCATACAAGCACGAAATCCAAGGTGGCTCCTACCTTGGAGATGCACTCACCGAAAGTGAGGTAGTTCCTCTCGTATTGTGACCGACAGTTAATGAGACTAATAGAGAAGTGAACCTATTTATCAAATTGTGTCCCACTTAATGAGCGGAGGAGATTGAATTTTGGTGCAAGGAATCTGCATTGTAGGACTCACCTGATGGACGGCTTGGATCTCATGGACGTGGACCCCGTTGCCACATGTGGATGCATGTAAATAGTCCAGTCTTTCGTGGAGTCGCAACTTGCAAGCCTCTTGACTAGAACTGGAATTAGAATAGGATAATCTCGTTTATTAAGTGGGCCCCACTGATATCACATTCAGGCCGTGACATTTCACCTGTCTATCGTTTTCCTCATTGTTTTTTTATTTGTATGTTGTAGCGTTGCATGCTTATCATCCTTTATTTAATGTGTCCAGGAAATTGGTGTGATGTATCGTAGGATATCCACAATATCCTCAGGTCTAGAGTCCCTACAAGTAGGGCCACTGTTTGAGGATCAATACCGTTGATCCCATCGGACCCATTGTTCAGTATAACCGACATCAAAAAAATCTCGGCCATGTTGCAATCCAAACCCTTCTACGGCCCTTCAAATAGCTGGTCATGAAAAAAATATCAATGGTGTACATTCAATGGAAAATGGGCCACAGATAGATGCCCTGACTATTCTGAACTGGGAGATCTTAGGAGAATGCCCCGCCCATATTGAGGACCCAAAGGTCAACGGTCCGGATCACCAAAGCATAGGCTCAATGGGCACGAAATCCTGATGGATGAACTGTCACTGAGATTCATGTTGGTAGTAGGTAACATCTACAGCATCTTTGCAAGTTTAATAGTCATTTTGTTAGATCACAATCTCATGCTCGGGCCCACCAATGTGATGCTACGGTAATCCGTACAATTGATTGATTGAACCCCACTAGCTAAAAGTTTATAGTCTCCTATCATATTATCTGAGCAGTTCAGGACTTGTGCCGATGAATGTGGACCATCCATCTATTTTTATTTTTTTTCCTGGCATTACATTGGTGGGCCACTGATCAGATTGTTAGAATTGTCGAACTTGAATAAGATTGGACCATAAAAATAAAATTTTGGCTCCGCCAGTCGGCCGTTGATTGTTACCTGGACTGGGGTACCCTACAGACCCGACACTTTTTTTAACGGGTCTGCATCTCTTTTCTTGGATCTATTAGGCAATAGTCAGTTTCGCAGCTCACCTTTTTGGACCCATCAAGAATCAGGTCTAGGTGGGTTCGAGTTGGGCCCACCTTGGAAGCTGTTACAATCGAGTAGGATCCACATATATATGGATTATCCACACAGGTCTAATGAAAGCCGTTTACACACCGTGCATGGATTAGATTGGCATCTATTTGTGACTTGTGAGTTCTAATCACCGTCAACTGGGTGGGCCCCACCATGTCAATGTTCTTGGATGGCAAATAAACATTACAGTGGACCTTAAGAAGTTTTTAATGGTAGGCATTCAATCACCACTGTTTTGATGTAGAGTGGTCCACTTTAGATTTGGATCTGCTTCATTTTTGGGCTCATGCCATTAAATGATGATCCAAAATGGATGGACGGTGTGGATAAAACACATACATCAATCATTACAGAGGACGATACTGTATCAGTAGGCAATCCGCATCCATCCATCTGGAGAGAGATCATGAAGCAATGAAAATTTGGTTTTCTAAGTCCCTGTACACATCCTGCATGGATTAAACTGGCATCTATTTGTGAGGTCTGATCACCGTCAACTGGATGGCCCCTGTTTTGCTGTGGTGCGGTCCACCTATGATTCAACTGCCTCGTTTTTGGGCTCATAGTACCCTTAAACAATGACATAAAATGGATAGAATGCGTGGTTAAAACGCATACATCATTGTTGGGCCCACAGAGCATGTCCAGTAGCCTTGTAGCTATAATGTGACCCAGCTACGTGAGGCGGAGCACCTTCTTTCTCAAGGCGATAATTATTTTGAATTCATGAACTTTTATAAACTCCTAAAGAAGACTTCTTGAATCACGAGGAAAGAAATTGATGAATAAATAACAATGAGTTAATAGGGATAGAAATCAGGATCAAACTATGACTAAAACTTCTAAAATTTTAAAATTCGTGACTTATTATAAATAGTAAACTTATTATATATAAATGGTCGTGATATCTATTAGCGTGCAAGGTTTTTGGTCAAAAATAATGAGTATCCTATTTGGCTTGACTAAGCTGTTCTTCTTATGTTTCAAAGCTCAGATTAAAAGTTATAATCAAACTAAAACTTACTATTTAAAGTTCGATGGTCCGAATCACTTCTGTCATCAACTGAGCCTTTTCTAAACCATCTTAGCCACGTAGCTGACCGCGACTCTCTCTCTCCATCACAATGTTAGCACGCATTCCTCATCCATCTTAATGAAATTATGTTTCCTAATCAAGCCACACAGGTCCAATAAAATCCTTGTACACCATGCATGGATTAAATTGGCATCTATTTGTGACGTCTAATCTCCATTAATTAGGTGGGACCCACCATATTAATGCTCTCATTTGTCTTGAACCCTGCTTGCACTCATCTATCTTAAACCCTACTCAGAACCTAGATTTAGATCCAAATGAGACCGACAGATGGTCCGAGTATTCAAGAACGAGACCGTCGAAGAAACTGATCAGACCATGTATGGATACTACGGTACCTAGCCCATTGACAGCCCTAACCACTAGTAGGAATGGCAACGGCCATGGTTTGGGCCAAGCCAAGTTATCCAACTGGAACCTTAGGCCTAGCACAACAGGCCAAACCCCAAGCCTAGAAAATAGTTGGGACTGAGCCTATCCAAGCATGCCCTGAAAATTGATTAAATCCCAACTCTGACCGTGAATATTTATAATCCATTCATTGATTAGGTGGCACACATATACAAAGAAACAGACATTTAGGAAAATGAAAACAAACAGAGTCTGTATGCAAGATCGATATGCTGGAGCCCAGTATCTGAAGAATAAAACACATGTACCCATGGCGGTTGGGTTCCACCGGGCAGGGTAAAAGGACCTGAACCGAAATTGATCTGGCCGTACATGTAAGGGCCCAGCCCGACCCATGGTGCAAGTTAAAATATCCAGGCTGAGTTGGACGGGCCCAAAAGCCCATTGGGCCTCTCAGGGAACACTTCGGATCCTAATCATGATGAGATCATCTTGGTGGGCCAACCTAGGAGGTCTGAACACCCAGATCGATAGCTCAAGTGGTAGACTGAGTGAAAGATACCTCGTTTCAGCACCGAGGTCTTGACATGGATTCCCTAGTGGGGGTGGCTAACACTGAAGTGTGATCTGACCGTGGGTGTACTAAAAATTATTTATTATTAAAAAAAAGAAAAAAGAAAAAAAAACCTAGGAAGTCTGAAAAGAAATAAAATTCCTAGTAGAGCAGAAGGAGAGATTTAGCGGGAAAATATTAGAATGAGAAAAGATAAGAATAGAGGGTGTGAGAAAAAGACAGAAAAAAAAACGAGATGAGGCTCATCTATCACCATCGGTCTACTGAATAATAGCTGGCGACAAAACCACCATAGCTTCTCTCCACGCCCCCTATCTGCCATTCCACGCCATTCCCATGTGCTCTCCCTTTCTCTCCCGTGTATCACCACCCAATACGATGAAGTTTGTGCCATTTTTCTATTTTCACCCAAACAACCGTTAAAAGGAGGAAAGTAGGGTGGCCCACCCAATCTCAACACTAGTGTGTAGATGTACGGTGATAATCAGTACATTATCTTTCATAGAATCATCTTCAACGGTCCATGTTTGTCTACAAGGATTAGAAAAGCACGCACATGCGTGTGGATATAATTAAAAAACCATAATCAAGGGGCATATACTTTGAGCTATGTGATATGAAAGTACTCTTTCATCGTGCTTTGAACGTGAATGGTCATGATCTGCGTTCCATACACTCAACAGCGTAGATCACGTTCTTGGCTCACCTTCCATCTATGGCGTCCATGAAGGTGGGGCCCATCATGGATGGATTGGCCATGAAGGAAGATTGCACCAATTAGACTATCTTGTTGGTGGATGGGGTTTTGTTCATTAATGGTATCGATGGCTTGAAGTGCGTGTCCCACTAGATGAATGGTGTTGATTAATGTAGACATGGGTTCCTTGGATATCACGTGGACCATCAAATCTCCAAGCCCACTTTGGATAGGAACCTTAGCTTTGAAGGTTCTTGAGAAGAAGGAAACAGTGGAATTGCAGAAAAGCTGTTCTAAAGTCAAGAATGTGGATATAAATCATAAAAGCAAGATTCAAAGATTCTATCTCTGAAATTTCTAGGAAATTCTTTACATGGCTTTGAAATTCTTCATAGAATTTCCGTAGAAATCTGTTCTAGAGTCGTCGGAGAAGAAAACCAAAGAATTACAAACCAAAATATAAGCAGAATTTGAAGATTACTAACAAAAATTCAATTACTACAAATACTAGAATTTACAAAAAAAGAAAAACATTAATATGTGAAAAGGATTACATTCACGAATTCCAAATTCCTTTAAATATATTGCGTAATTTGTTCTCAGATAGTTTCTTGATGATTCTCTTCGCTTCTGTAACATCAGCTTCTGCGAGTTTTTCCAAATGCTTCAGATATCCAGAAGCTACAATTCTCCTACGTCCAGTGTTACTATTTGATAATGAAACTAACAGAGAGAGTAAGATTTTCTTAATACCTAGTTTCTCTTCTTCTGGATCGAGCAATTGAAGAACACGAACGATGTTGGTATCATCTTGTATGAATCTCCGCCGATTCTTTGGAATCAAAACCATGTTTGATAGCGCTTCTGCCGCCATTTCCCGAACCTCAAAGGACTTCGAATCTAGCAATTTCACAAGCTCCGGCATAAAACCAGCATCACCCATTGTTTTTTTAGTCTCTTCCGATGCCCCACAAAGTCGAAAAGCCACCTTAACAGCAGATTCTTGGATGGAAACATCTCCATTCCTTACAAAAAACAGAACCCAATTGAGGAATTCAGAACCCATCAAGATATTCAGGGAATTCATCGACGAGAAGCAGAGGCTATCAACTGCTCGCAGCGCAATCTCCCGTGTCTTTGAAGAGAAGGAAGATTTCGGGTCCAAAATGCGAACTAGCGATTGAATTCCACCTTCTCTTATAACCGCCCGTCGAATCGATTCATCCCCGCAAGCCATGCTTTGGATGGATTCAATTGCCCGAATCTTTGGAACCTCATCCTTCGATCTTGCGAGCTTCAAAAACACAGAAACTGCTCCTTCTTCGACGATGAATCTCTTAATCTCATCAACGCCAGCAAGATTTTTCAAAATGCCACAAGCCGACCCGATCAGCTCTCCATTGCTATTACCATCACAGCAGATGTTTAACAGAACAGTTACGCCGCCATGGGCTGAAACCAACCATGCATTGTCGGAATTCTCCGTCAGCTTCCATAAAGCTCTCGCCGATCTTTCCTTTCCCAAATCGCTTCCAAATTCCAAAACCCGAATCAACGGTGCAACCACGCCGGCCCCCACCAGAATACTTTTACATGAATCAAACCCCGCAATCACAGATATTGCCTCCACGGACTCTTCTTGAATTTCAGCCTCTGGGAATTCAAGAAAATTCACCAAAAGGCTGATAATTTCACCCACCTCAATTACAATCCTCACATACTTCTCCTCTTCGAGTAGAATCTCATTCAGAGCAATTAAGGCCTGAATTTTCATTTGGGTGTCTCCAATTTTCATTCGGGTGGAGAGATCTCTAACATAGAATTTCATGTCATCACGGCCTGCTCCGACGGAAGGCCTCGACACGACGATTGCATATGCTTGCGTTAGGATTCCAGTCGTGTAGATTCCAGTGATGTCTTTGATATGTTGATCGAATTTCGCAGCTACGACATCAAGGTCGCTCTGCATGAGGAGCTTCCCACTGTAGGAGAAATTGACGCAGCGGCGGGCCAGGTCATGGCATTCGGATGATGTCGATAGTATGGATTGAATTACAGCTTGGAACGGCGTATCTTCGCCGGAACTGCAGTTCTCGGCGGCGGTTAGGCCGGAATTCAGCTGCTCGAGCTTGTTTCGGATTGATTGCCATTTGGCGGTGAAGGTTTTAGTGGAATAAGAGAGTGAGATTAAGGAAGAGATGAGATGGATCAGTTGCCGGAGACCGGTTTCTCCAGCGGGTAATTCCAGCGGGCTTCGGTCTTCTTGTTCTGCTGTTTTCTCTTCTGTCATTGTACTTCTCATGGGTTTGTAGAGGGGAGAGGAGAGTGTAGGGAGAGAAGGGGAAGTGTCATTCTCCGGCGAGCTGGGTCAGATTCCGGTGGTAGGAATTGTGTAGGATAAGGGTCACGGATATGAAGAGTACTATCTCTCCCTGTCCGGAATGTATTCAAAAATGAATTGATTTCATTTTAACTGAATCTGAATTTAGTGTCATTTACAATAATGGTCTTTGGGTGGCTGAGTAACGGTCGTGGGTTAAAGGGATGGGGGGTAGGGGCATTATGGTCTTTTGAGAGATGAGGCCATTTTGGTCATTTAAAGATTAAGTCGTAGATAGGAGTCGCTGAACGCTGACGAATAACGCGGATTAGGTGTTGCCACACGACCCCCCAGTGGTGGTGCGGTGATGTACTGGGCGCTGTGGGGCCCACTCTGGTGTATGTTTCCTTATATCCACACTGTCCATCCGTTTTTCCAGATCATTTTGGTAAGTGGAACCAAAAATGAAGCAGATCCAAAACTTAAGTGGACCACACCCAGGAAACAGTGGTGATTGAACGCCCACCATTAGAAATTTCCTGGGGGCCATTAAAGTTTTGGATCAAGACAATATTGTAATTTTCCTTTATCCAGATCCGTGTGACCTTATCAACAGGTTGGATGGAAAATAAACATTACGGTGGGGCCCTAGGAAGATTTCAATGGTACGATTCATTATCTCAACGTTTTCGGTGGTGTGGTCCACTTGAAGTTTTTATCTGCTTCGATTTCGGATTTATTACCTAAAATTAACTTGAAAAACTGATGGACGGCGTGGATATAAAAAAATACGTCAAGGTGAGCCCGGCAGCTCCCAACATTTCACCACTACACCTAATCTACGTCCATTGACGGGTGGTAGCTGGTGGGTAGGAGCAAGGGTATTTGATAAGGGACATACAAGGATGTGGTTTTTCTTTATTTAATTCGAGGGCCGGTTTAGTAATCTGCAAGCCTATCAAAATTCTTAGTCTGCTTCCGATCACTGGACCCACTTGGCCATCACGATTGCTCATGTGATGTTGGTTCGGGTCCGGTTGAGGTTAGTCCGAGCCAGACCCATCTACTAAACGAGCCAATAAATGTGGCCCGAGCCCAAGATGCAATCTCATAATGATACGACCCAACTCAGACCACTTAAAATTCATCAAATCCAAGACCATCCCTACCTGACCCTTTTAACTCCAATCAAGTTCGGCTCAACGACCCGACCCAGCACTACCCGTTGGAATGGGACTCAAGGCATCCCCACCCAAACCCAATTAGTCTATGCATCGGTCCGGATTTATGTGTAGAGGTGCGCTCCAGGGATGCCTATACCATCATACCGTACTGTTGTGGGGCCCACGTGATGTATATATGACATCTAACCCGTCCATCAGATGTGCCCCCTTACATTGGGCCTTGAGCCAAAAAATTAGGCCGATCTAAAACTCATGTCATCCACACCACAGTCACCATTGATTTGCATGGGGCCCCCCATGTTATGCATATGGAATCAAGGCCATTCAGGTCCCTTCGTATGGTCTTGATGAAGGGTCGGGCCAAATTCGGGCGCTTTTGCAACACTGGACCATGTGAGGGTGCCTCGTGCATATTTGCATGTGTACTTATTTTCTATTATTTTACCACGGATTATGGATCCGGTCACCTGAATCATGGTAATCTATATGAACGAGTCCAATCGGAGAGGGGTCAACCCAAACGTAACGGGGCCCCGTTTCTTACCTGAGCACGAACAGCTACCCATTTGGCTTAGACCGAACCCGCTTTAGAAGCGGTTAGAGCCACCCATCAGACCCTCTTACATCCTCAACCTTTTTTTTTTTTTTTTTAACACAATCACACCCACTTTACTTTCTTTTTTTTTTTTCTTTTTTTTCCTTATTTCCGTCCCTAACATTGATTATATAGATCCAACCACTCATTTAGTGTACTTTGCACGGTTAATAAGTTTTTAAATTTTAATGATTTTTTTCTAGGCCACCGTAGAGCCCACTGGATTTTTGTGGTGCCTGCACGTTATGGGTTCAAACGAACGAACGGCACCGATCACCGACGGTGGGCCCCATGTCTGGTAGAACTAGAATCCAGGGCACTCCGTTTGTACGAGCTTTGCTAAACCCACGTGCGTATTCAAGACAGCTCATTTACACTTGCCTACATAACTGCGAAATCCAATCCATTCATCAAGTTGTCCTGCCCTTTTTGTCCCTTCATCAGCTGGGCCCAATATTTGAAACAGGTGGATAGGTCAGCAAAATTAAGCTAAGTTTTCACTGCTGTACATTTGTTTCCAAAATTGTGGTCCACATGACCAGTAGATCAATCTGATTCTTGAGATGGGTCATCAATACAGCGATTCCCTTCTGATGGATGGATTGGATCTCCGATATATAATGATACACGTGTGGTGTGTACATGAGCAGTATCGCACTCGGGCGTAGCAATACTCCTTTATGGACTTTAAATATCTTGAGGAATAGACAGAGATATTTTAGGTGGACTAGTTCCACACATGGCAATGAGCATATTTGCACGTGTATTGGATGTGGACCGGTAGCCAATTATTTTTAACCGTCCACTTATTTTACACGCTGACAGCAGGATCGATACACGGTAGGGCCACCAGATGAAGAGAACCGTTGGTTAGTCAAGATGAAGGAGCCTCGAAGGCTCTTTTGGGAATGGAAGGGAAAAGCTACTCATTCCACCCCCACACGTAGTTGAAAATAATTAAAAAGTACAATGGACGTCTGAGATTGGAAGATTGAGTAGCAATGGCGTCCGGTTGCTGAAGCGAAAAGAAAAGAGATTGAGGTGTTGAGTGGAAATTAGGAAAGCCCATCTAAGCTTTTAAAAAGCTACAAAAGTCTACCCTTTTTCCAAAGTAAGCCTTCTTTAGCTCTTTATACAGTGTCACGCACATACAGTGTGTTAGTTACACTTAGACATTGACCCATTTCTCCTTGCTTTTGCAACTCGGCCGAGTCAGTCACTAACAAAACTCACTTGTCAACGGGCCGAGGTCTATCTGCTGGCCCACAAGGTATAACTAGCTCAGAGCCCGGCCCGGGCCCGTGATGGCAATAAACAGGCGTGCCGGAGCTCTGCATGCGAAGTGTAAAGCTCAACTCGAGCATTGCAAGAGCTGGGTTGTCCACTATGCGTGCGCTACCGTGAATTATATGACAAAAACGCCCTTGAAGTCCTAACGGGCCAGGCCAGGCTGGGTAACGGGCTTTAAGACAAAGAACAAGCACAGCCCGGTTACTAAACGGGCTTAAACTTTTGGCGTGGGACCCACCTACGTGCTTAGTGTGGAAGCCCAGCATGAAGTGGGCCAGGAAAGAAAGCCCGATGGGCCAGCCGAGTTAAAAAGTTTAATATGAGTAATGACTCTCGAACATGCAGCCACCACTAATCAAGCAAACACATGAAGTCAATCTAGGCATGGTTGGATAAAGCTTGCATGAGCTATAGAGACCTAAGGCTAGCCCTAGAGAGAAAATGGATCAGGCCATACATGTCAAGCCAAGCTCGACCCAAGGGCCAAGTTAATGGGTCTAAGATAGGGTAAGCTGCAGCCCCCACCCATACTAAAAACAACACCATCCACAGTATTTAATAAATTTATTATAGTTTTAACTATTTTAAAAACACATAATTTAATTAATACTCAGTTGAGTCAAATGAAAATTGAACTGAGTCATTGAGTCGACCTGGCCTGACTAGATATCAAATTTACTTGACTTTGTTTATCTAAAGCTTGATTTTTGTGCACATATTATAAATTGAGAATTGGTGGACAGTTGACATACATGTATCCCAATTGGGAAATTAAAATACGTCTGGGATTGAAATTTTAAACATCTCATTTTGAAACGTATATTAGAAATTTATTTCGATTCTATGTAATGTCCATTTTTTTATTTTTCTTTTCTTTTTAATAAATAAGATGAAATCAGTCCATGACTAGAATGTTGCGTGAGCCAACGTGTGCTACCGTGCGAGCATGACGAGGCCACATGCGCCATGAAAGCAACCTCTTGGTTGCTAGCTAGCAAAATGAGGTGAAGATGGAGTAAAAAGTGTGTAAATTTAAGAAGAATACGCGAATAAGGTGAGGTTGGACCACTTGGGCAATGAGCGCACCCATGGATGAAAATTGAATAAATAAAAGGAGTTATTTTGTAATTTGATAGAGCATGGAAATCCGTATACATGCACGCCTGGGTCTGTGAACTGAAACATCCAAATATTGAACACGTTCTAGATGGTGTGTATACAAAAAATCAGATTTATTGGATGATATGTGAAATTTGCGTTGATGATTGTTTTTAATATCAACCATCCACTCATCTGTGCCCAATAAAATGGTGAAGATCATCATTAATGTGAGGAGTTTCGTCGATGCCTGATCTATGGCATGGATTGTGATAAACCCATGTTTTGTGTACATGCATGGGATGAGGATTGCCTATGACCCACCTAGCCTTAGCATGGATTGTGGTAAACTTACATTTTATGTTCTTTACATGCCCAATCCAAATTAACTCTAATCTCTCTAATCTCACCTATAACTCCTGACGTGGACCAGTGAAAATGAAATATATATCAATAATATAAGGTAGGCATGCAATGTCGTCAATGATAAAACCAAGGTGGCATTCAAGAAAGTCTTCAGCTTGACTTATAGGCCCACCATGTGAGGTGTTACATGCAGTTCCTGTCCATATGCATGTGCATCAATGCAACATGCTCTGCCAATGTATCAAGTAATTCCTCTTTTTTAAAAAAGAAGGAAAAAAGTCCAACATTTATCCTTAACATGGGGATGATATTGCCCCCGTGTGAAAAAAATGTATGCCTTATAAGTAGGGTTATCTGTAAGGAAATGGGCCATCTTTTCCACCTTTAAGAAGGGTAGGTTTAGGGACATACCACAAGAGCCAAAAGGATCCCCACATGTCATTACAAGCCAAAGAAAGCATGCATGGATACTTTTGTCATCCGGATATATTACAAAAGAAAAGAAAAGAAACACACTTCCAATCAAAAGGATTTATTTGATACTCTGGCATAGTATGATGGTTGATACACAGGCACTTAGAGACTACACATATGGAAGATATTAACTTATATTAAACAGATTAAATTGTAGAAACTAGTGTCACTAAGTCACAGTCCCAAAATCAGATTGGTGGAACAATCCTAACCTTTGATTTGTGACATTTGTTTGTTGAAACAGGAACATGGGACATTTCTTTAATCATTTGTCTAATAAATGTTCACCAGTCTTATACTGCAATAATGAAACACCTAAATTGGGACTCATAATTTGGACAGTTTAACTTATATTCCAAGTATGCTATATCTAAATTCATGTGTATCATCCATCACACTTTGCCAGAGTATCAAAGTTCTTCTCTTTAAGAAATTTATAAAGTTGTGCATGAAGAAGTGGCTGGCACGAGCTAATGTGCCAATGTACATGTATAACTCTACAGGATGACAAAAGAAAAGATTAAACAAATATAATACATGATTAGGACATTAATTGACTAAGATTATTCTCTTTGTAATCATTGTCTCTTTTTTAAAGAGAATGTCTCAAGTCCAAACGGTTGTACCACAAGTTACAGTCTACTCCAACGGATAACTTTCAACCTGTTAAGTGCATGTGACATCTAAACCTTCTAATAGGTTCACTCCAAAATGAGGTTTGCCTATAATTAAAAAACCCAGCTTTATCTACTCATCAAAGTAGGCCTCACGATAGAAAACAATGTCTAGCCATTGATAAATATAAAAATATATAAGTTGTGGCCCACTGGATATGTGGGTATAGCCGATTTTTGCACCAGATGATTCTCATTGTGAGGCTAACCTATAGGATGGGTTGGATTGGCATACATTTACTAGGTTGGAAATTATCCACCAGGTGGACCATACCTTGGGGTCCATTTGCTACCTTCTCTTTTTAAAAATAAGGTGATGGTGGTGACTACTGTAAATGCTGCTGAGGAAGTATAATAATAAAAGTATATCTAAAGTACCGTCCAAGGGAACTTAATTTTTAATTATTGGCTCTAGATTCCTTTGTTGGCACCATTTCAAAAATTGTGGTGACTCTTGGACCATACACATGTCATACTTACACGTCAATCCAAACCGTCTAAATTTCTAATCCAGCTATGAGTGGGGCATAACAGAAAAAATTGCAAATTGTATGGTGTTATATATATATATATATATATATATATATATATATATATATATATATATATATATATATGGAAATGGTTCTATGCATTCGAGCTCATGGGAACTTCTCATGAAGTCAAGCTGTGTGGGACCCACCGTGATGTTTGTTGACATCTACCCCATCAGTCAGATGTGTTGTTCCATGGTGAGCCACGGACTTAAAAATCAAGTCAATCCATGACTTGGTTGGGCCACACCACATACAAAAGTTGAGAGGGTTTATCCTCCCATTAAAACATTCATAATCATTTCTTGAGCCCAAAACGATGTGGTTCACAAATTCAGACCATCTGTTGCATGTGTCTCACATGGAAGAGGGATTGGACCAAGGTTCAGCTGCATCCAAAACTCAGATGCACCCCACCAAGTGATTTTATATATTTTAAGCATGTCTTCACATAGATTTGGATGGTATGGTGCACATGAGTTCCGTACATGGCTTATTTTTTTAGATATCCTATAAATTAAAGGGGACCCATCAAATGCATGGTGTTGATGTTCGACACATATTGTAGTGGGGCCCACACAGTTCTACCTCATGAGAAGTTCCCATGAGCTCGGCCGCATATATATATATATATATATATATATATATATATATATATATATATATATATATATATATATATATATATATATAATGGTGGCTTATACTAAGAGTACTCTTAACCTTAAAAAAAAAAAAAAAAGGCCGTAGGCCAAACATAGAAGGAATTCATGAAATGGGAATCTCAATAATACACACCGGTGCATGATGTACGTTTCATTTTTGCAATTCAGCTCAACCACCCTATCTATATCTATAATATATATGCAATTGGATGAGCTTGTGGATAGTTTTGCCCTTACAATTAATATAAATATTGAAACTTTGGTTATTGGAGGGTGAAGTAATTTCTTGGCAAGGTATAAAGCAAATTTCATCCACAATCAGCCATTAAACAACGTAGGTTTTACTCATTGCAAGTAATTTAATTACATGTGAGTAACTCAGTCTCTTCCTCTTTGTGTGTGGTTTGAAGCCCTGCAGAATAATTCATATAAAGCCTACCAGGCTAACTATATAAAATTTTCTCTATATTCGTAAGGGTGGCAATGGACCTTAGCTTGACATAGAGCCCTAAGAACTGGCCCTAGCCTAGGCCAAGGCTTAATGGGCTAAGAAGGCTCATCTTAAAATGTGCATTAAAGGGCTAAGCTGGGTTGATTGAGCTAGGACTAGGGTCACCTTATAAGTTAAAGGTAAGTTAAGTGTATAATTAATGAATGCGTGCTTATAAACCATTACTCTTTTAGAGAATGATAGTTTTTACAAAACCCTAATGTTAAATATGATCAAGCATTTTTATTATTATTATTATTATTTGAGTTAGTTTGTTCGTGCACACCCCATTATTAGTACACACTCCACTGTTAGCCACCCCCCTTAGAAAATCGATACCAAGACCTTAGTGTTGAAATGAGGGTATCTTCACTCAATCTACCACTTGAGCTATGTATTAGGGTTAGGAGTGTACACAAACCGAGCTAGCTCGGTTAGCTTGCTCGACTTGACTTGAAAAAGCTCGATTCGACTCGGTTCGAAGTTGAGTTCGAGTTGAGTTTTTGAGATCGAAAATGAGTTCGAGCCAAGTTCGAGCAGGCAGGCCCCAGCTCGACTCGACTCGGATTGAACCAGTTCGGTAACTCGGTTACTTTGCCATTGATGTTGTTCACCAAGTGTTTGATAAAATGACTCAATGAAGTGTAGTTGATTGCAAGGAAGGCATGTATATGAAATAAATATCATTTTTTTCTTAGTTTTTCTTAGTTTTTATGTTGCTTAGAAAGTGTTTGATAAAATACCTATAAAACCATTGCTTCTATTTCACATAAAGAGGGATTTTGAAGGTGCAATCCAAGTGTTTGTGGAAATGTCTCAATGGTGAACTTAGCTCAATCTTGGCTCAAACTCTGCCCAAGCTGCTGATTGAACCAAGCCAAGCTAGCCAGTCAGACTCGATTACCGAGCCGAGCCGAGTTCGAGCTGAGGTCAACTAGTGGCCGAGCCGAGTCGAGCCGAGGCCAGCTCGACTCAGTTCGACTCAATGTACACTCCTAATTAAGGTGTATATGATCAAGCATTTGCCCTGCCTGAGCCCAAGTGCTCTAAGGGTAGGTCACTTTAGTTAAATTGGACAGCCTAGTCCATCGCCACCCCTATCATGTATATCCACTGTATTGCTTCAAGTTAGGACACGACTTGAAGACAAGGTAGATATAAAATTCAGTTAGGCACCCATCAAAAAATGTGGGGATAGGCTGTCCACCATTAAAAGCACTCGGCATTCCCAATCCGAATAGTGCACAGCCACACACTTTCTTTCTGTCTCTCTCTGTTTTTTTTTTTTTTTTTTTGTCCCTACTCTCCCTCCATATGTCTTGTATGGGCCATAACTCCACAGGTATTAATAACCGTATAACTCAATGTGTTTGTTAAAAATAACGAGAAAAGAGGCTCAAGCACAAGCAGTTGGTGTCCAACCCACCAGAAAGGTTAACCCCACCATAATTTATTATTATTATTTTTTAATGATGATAAATTCAAATGAACCACTCTTCAGGAGGGCCACACGGAATACATTGGATCTAATTTTGAGACATGAAAACTTGACCAAGTCAAGTTGATGCAGGTCAACTCAAAAATTCGGACAGGCTCCTAGAAAAGTTGTGAGGTACGTTTGCTAACCGGAGGTCTCACATCTTATCTTTCATATCAAGCCAAGGGAATAAGTAAAGGATACGATAGACGAGAAACTCCAGAGCTACTATCTTACCAGGGGGTATGAGGTGTGCTTATTCTAAAATCACTGACTTTTTAATGCAGAGAATATAAATAATGTTTGGGTCTCACTCATAGCTCAGTGGTAGACTCACATGAGTTTGGGCATCCATTGTAGTGCCGATCGTGTGTACCGTAGGTGTAAGAGTGTACGTGTGTGTGTGTGTATATATATATATATATATATATATATATATAGAGAGAGAGAGAGAGAGAGAGAGAGATGCTCACCCGCTCACCTTTTTAGATGAGCACGTATGTGCACCTTTGCACACGCATCATGGATATAAAATTTGGACAATCCATGTGATGCGGCACCTCATGAAACCACAGAGACCCAACTTTCATACTTATTCAAAATGAGTTGATGGTGAAAAAGAAATAATTTTCTCCAAAAATAATGTGTTAGCACTTATCTACTAGTTGGATGGTAATCTAGTGGTCCAATTAGCTTATACTAAGAGGACCATGTTAGAAAACTAAGTACCTTGTAGATCTTTTATTAGCCATCCATTTTATCAAACAACCCAACAACCTTTCTGACCAGGGTCTCATAATCAATCATCTTACAGTAACATTTTAAGACTCGGTGACTCTTCTGAGTTGACTCAGACTCAGCTGGACCCATTCCAGTTCAACACCACAAGTTATAAACGAAAATAGGTGAGTGACACGACATGACTCGGGAAAAATCGAGTTGGACCGAGTCGTTGAGTATTAAAACCATGGTCTTGGAACACTCAGCTCCAATTAAGTACTGATCCTGTCTGTTAATAACAATGATATAAGTAGCGTTTTTAAGACAGCTGTATCTACCCAATTGCAACATTTTCCTGATTATCTACAAGAAGAAGACATATAGCTTAGATTTAAGGTAGGCCCATGATCATGATCTCATGAATCTGTTGTCTGGCAGCGTCTGATCATGTTACCTTAATTAATCTCTAATCATTTTAATAATAATGTCGTTTTGTAGCCTATGAAAGACCCTTTGCGTGTGTTTTTATTTAGTTAATAGAAAATATGTGGAGTGAAATTATCATGTGGACTGATTGTAAGGAAACCTTCCCATGCGACTAGTTGATTTTAGATATGTTGGCGTCCGCATCACCTATCCAACCGTCCATCGAGTTCATTCCAATCTTTTTTCGCTACTATGCAAAAATCAGAACGATCGGATGGTCCAAAACCTCATTGACAGGAGGTATATTCTACGTGCTATCTTGTCCATTGATTTTTCCATTCAATGTCTGTAGTTTGGATGATCCGATCTGTACAACTATTTAAAGGCAGCTTAGGAGGAGTGGACTGAGACTAATGGACGGTCTAGATAAGTGGTGCAGATGCTGACGAGTCCAAATGCATCTAGGTGCATGAGAAGGTTTCCATACACTGAGCCCATTTGATCACCTCCCATACATGGATTTGTTCTGTACTGTAATTTCTAATTTGATTAGCAAGGCCTTGTGTTATTTTAGACGAATGATGTGGTGCAACATTCTCTGTGGGCCACCAGTCACCGATGATCACTGACCGCTGATTGATTGGAAAATGTCCGCTGTGGATTCACTTGGCCCCAAAGTTCGGATGATCGGATGATGATAGCCGTCGGATTTAGGGCTTACGAAAAGAGTAAAAATAAATAAAAAATGGCTACCGTCCATTTTGCATCTCCTTGATCAGATGCCTTTGGTCATCTAATCGGGTTGATTTAGGACCATGTGCAATCTAAATAGGACTCCCTTTCAATGGCCTACTGTGATCATAGGTGGGCCCACGAGGGTCCCATGGAGTAATTTGCACGGTGGTAAGGTTAGCAGGTGTACCGATCATTGCTCCTTATATCAGGAGAAAAACTTTTATACTCTGGCGGAGTGAGATAGATGGTACGCAACGCAGGCACTAAGAAATCATTTAGATACTGCAAAGGAGGCATATGAGCAAATCAAATTAGACTGTTCTAATTATTTGTCACGGTTTAACTGCACTGTGAACAAAAAAAATATGATTATTTGATTATCTGAATATAGGATTGATGGATATTAATTCAACGGTTAAAATTGAAAAATATCCAATAGTGGTATTTCAATAAACAAGTGTCCAGAAATCAGAGGTTAGGAATGGTTCAACGAATCTGATTTTGGGACTGTGACATAACCACAGTCAGTTCCATAATTTACTCATTTTAATGCAAATGAATGTATGCGTATGTGTACAATATCTGAGCGCCACCGTATCAAGTGTCATGAGCTGCCAGAGTATCAAATAAAGGGTAAAAAAGAAAAATCAAACGAGAAGTTAGGTGAATAAAAAGATATGATACGATGAAATAAAATGATAGAGTTGCTTATGAAATCTTTGAGTGGGGAAGAAGAAAATTCTAAGTAGGAAGGATTGGTACACCTACAAATACCTTAGCTTTCACGATAGTGGGTATAATCACAACATTTCATGCACATCTACTCCAATAGAAAACAAGTGGGGCCCATGGTTTAGTAATCCAAACCGTTGGTGTGATGTGATCCTTGACGGATGGATGACGCTTGAAAAAAAAATTGTAGATTGAAAATCTAGGCACTATTCCCGGGCCTTTTCTCTGCTCGATGCTGACCGTCCGTCGTTGCATTTCTCTGCTTTGCTGTTTAGTTCCATGGTCACCAGATAGGTGGGCCCCACTTGCAGAAACTGGAGACACAAGTCTGCTGATGGGTATTCTCAGGTCGATGGTCATACATAATTCTTAAAGGAATGAAAGCTTGCATGAGCGAACACCATGGATTCTGCTGATTATCAATGTTAGATTAGATAATCATTTCGGACTAGGGCTAGTAATGGGCCTTATTTGGGCCTGCAGATAGGCCCATACATAAAAATAGGGCCCTGGCCGAAGCCTAGCATTCGTCATAGCACAGCAGCCCAAGGCCGAGCCCAGAAATTTGTTGGGTTGACTGACCCTGAAATTGATAAAAATCCCTTTTCCCTCTTGAATGTTCGTCATCCATCGATTGATGTAGTGGGCCATAGATGCTAACAGAAATAGACATTTGGGGGATCAAAACCAACCGTCGATGGTCAAGATACATATGTTGTCTAACTGAACTTAGGGTTGGAATGGCAATTTGTAAGAGATAACACACAAAACATATGAAGTCAGATTGGGCTGGACTGAGTCTAGAAAGAAAGACTTGAGCCCAAGCCCAGCCCACCTGAAGCTTTATAGGTCTAAGCCCAGTCCAAAATCTGGGTTGGGCTTACGAGGCAGGGCAGGATGCCTGACCGTTTGCCACCCCTATTTGGGATGGCTTGCGTTTGGGCATGCGTGCCTTTTGCACATGATCATGAGTAATGGGGCTACATACACCCATGATCTGAAGGTGGAAATTAACCAGTCTGGTATGGCTCAGGAAAGGCCCGGACCATATGTACAATTAATACCCAAGGCATGGACCATATCGACAATTAATACCCAAGGCCCAAAGATGGCCCACGCCCAGACCGAAAATTAATAAATTCCCTATTTTAAACTTAAATGTTCCTAATCTATCCGTTCATCAAATGTACCAATGGTCTAGATTCAAAATGAATGAATTGCCTAACCCAGGATCGAATTGAATATTTCTAGGACATAAACGAAGTAGATGTAAAGTTAATTTGGGCAGGGTCAGCTTAAAATCACTTGAGCCCAAGCTTACCCAGACAATTGATCGGTCCATCCATGTAAGGCCCAGGCCTGGCCCAAAGTGGGATTGAGAGCAGATTCGGTGGGGCCTGCCCTCATACAAGATAGTGCGGCCATTACCATGGGGCTCACCCTGATATATTTATTCTATACATCCGCTGCCCATCAGTTTTTTTCCATATCATTTTAGAGCATGGACCAAAAATGAAAATTTAAAATTTAAAAAAAAATTCCAAATCTCAGGTGGACCATACCTTAGAAAACAGTAGTGCCCACCTCAGATTTGGATCTGCTTTAGTTTTAGTTTCATGCCCTAAAATGGTCCTAAAAAAACTAATGGACGACATAGATATAGAATATATACATCAAAGTGGGCCCCACGGTCAAGGCCTCACTCTCTTTGGTGAGGACTTGGCTGCACCTAATCCGCTCCCAGTCGGATAAAGCTTGCTGGGTCGGGTAGGTTACCTGGCCCATTGGCACTCTTAGAGAGATGGGGACTTAGCTGGTGCAATAATAATAATAATAATAATAATCCAATTAATGAGGTGGAACACTAATTAATGCATGCCATGTGACATTTCAAAAGCATTTTTAAGTAAAAAAAATCCAGAAGATCTTCGAAAGACCATAATTCGACATGACGTGACGTTGATCTCCCGACATTGTTTTAAGATTATCATGTGTGAACTTAAGGTAATATACAAGTATTTCTTGTAACCCTGACGTGGATCAATAATCCGTCATTAAAATAAGAGTGCCTTAGTGAAAATTAAAAATTCACACAATTCTTTAACATTGGACTGTAAATTTGGGTTGGGCTGCATGGCTAAATTATAGGGTGAGCATTAGGTGTTACTCGGGTACAGCTTAGTGCATGTTACCATTACCATGGGGCACACATTGATGATTTGTTATATATCCACGCTGTCTATCTATTTCTCCAGTCCATTTTAGCATGCAGTTTCAAAAATTATGCAGATCCATATCTTAGGTGGACCACACCACAAGAGCTAGTGGTGATGGAGTGCCTCACCATTAAAAATTCTAAAAGTCTCATCCTAAGGTTTCTGAATGTTTATTTGAAATCCCACCTATTGATAATGTCAAGAAAACTTGGATGAAGAGAAAATACAAAGACCAACTTGATTCGAAACTTTTGTGTCTCGTAGCTAAATTTTAATGGTCATTCATCGTAATCTTTAGTGGTATGGTTCACCTAAGATTTGTATTTGGATTTTTTAAGGTTTGGAATCTCTGCTGTGCTGCTACCGTGCTGGCGTGCTATCGTGCTGCTGTGGGCATGCTAGGCTACTGCTGTGCTGTTGTGGCGCCCCGACGATGCCCTATCCGCTTAGCACGGCGTCCCTAGCTGCCGCTTAATTCGCCCGGACGAAGCCCTACCCACCGTGGCACTAGGTCTGCCCGCTTAGCACAGCGCCCTGGGCTGCCGCCTAATTCGCCCCGACGAAGCCTTGCCCACTTCAGTGCTGTCATGCTGCTGTGGGCATGTGTGAGTGAGGGTAAATCCCAACCAGCTCTTATTCGAGTAAGTTATAAACTTATAATCCACTCTGTTCGAGTGCCCATGTGGCGTGGGCATGTGTGAGTGAGTGTGGTGGTGTGGTTGAACCCGATGCCTTGGTGCAAAAAATCTACCTAATAATATACGACGGTGGGCCGCAGCGCAGGGTAGACTGTGAAAGGGGACGATCAACCTTTATTTGCACAAGGGCCGACCTGAATTGCAAACCGCCGGCTTTAAGGCCTGACTCTTCATCTAAGCCAGATGAAAGGTCCGAAAGGCCTAGATTGCATGTAAACAATATGGTTGGTCCTTCCCTCAAATAAAGGGTGGCCTTTCCTTCCCAAATCGAACTCCTTGGTGTGGCCCACCTGGTTCACAGATCAGCCTGACTTTCAAAATCTAGCGTAACACGTACCAACGCATCTCATGGACAGGTTAGATTTAATTCATGCATCACATGATCCTCACCGTCTATGGTGTGGCCCACCTTATTCATGATAGAGTAAAGCCGTAGGAAGTGGAATATGGTAGATTCGTTTCTCGCTTCTCTCCATAGACACGTGGTAGGGTGGTGTATTGACCGGGTCCACCCATATACAGATGGATGATATTGAGAGAAAAAAATTCTATCCATCAATTTAGAAGTTGGTCCCACTGCACTTTGACCATTACCTACTTTTGTTTTCCACCATCACTTGAATGGACACATATCAGATGTACGAAGACAAGCCCAGATCGACCATTGAACCTTCTCCAAACCTCACCCACACATGTCACGGTCTTCCAACGTCCACTTTGTTCCTGAACTTAAGTTGACATTCACCTAACAAGGTGTTCATCCATCTGGTAGAGTCCGTGAAGGTGCCCTACCAATTGAACGGTCTAGATTTCATATTCATTCACCCTCTGCGATAAATCATCGCACCAAGTGTATGTGTATGATGCTCTACACATGTTCCCGCTGATCAGGACCATTCACCCGTTTGTTCCGTCCGTTGGATAGACGACATGAATATCGCAATCATAGTTTTGCCCCACCTGCAGAGCTTTCTACGGCCTGTTAATCGTAACAGAACACTGGGCATTTCGTTGGGTGGTTGAGATCATCCGGTCGGTGGGATTTGCAGCTGTTGTACCAATTCCAGTGAGTTTCATTTGCACTGGAAGAACTCGTTACATACAAGCAATGGTACCACAACTTAGATGCAACGTACTATATTTCCCAACAAAATACCACGTGTATAGGACATCAGTGCCACAAAATGGGAAGGCCTCACCATGAGGATAACCTTCATAAAAAATTTCAGCCGATCAGTTGGGTGAGTAGGCCACGCCAGTATTTCCTTTCATACCGCCTGTTGTCCATTGATTACAACCGTATGGCCCAACTGATTCCAGGCAAGTCCTGGCTTTTGTCGCAGGCAATCTTCATGGTAGTCCAGGACATAGCTAGAGAGGCACGATCCTGTCAGGGGCTCCATGGGGTCCACCGTGATGTGTGTGTTTTATCCGCTCCATCCATCCATTTTGAAAAATCTTTTTAGGTGAGGAGCCCAAAAATGAGGCATATGGAATGTTCAAGTGGACCATATCACAGTAAACGGTGGGAATTCAATGGACCATATCACACTAAACGGTGGGGATTCAACGCTGAAAACTTTTTAGAGAATACAGAAGTTTTGGATAATCTTATATTTATTTTTTCCTTTTCATCCAGATATATGTGTAACCTCGTGAACAGATTAGATGGCAAACAAATAAACATCACGGTGGGCCCTAGGAAGGCTGCAACCGCAGGACTCATTGTCATCACTGCTTCGTGTGGTGTGGAACACTCGAGTCTTTTAACTGCCTCCTATTTAGGCTTTGTTTTTTTTTTTTTTTTTGTTAGCTTGTTAGTACACCCACTGTTAGATCACACTTCACTGCCTCCTTTTTAGGCTTATGCCCGAGAATGATCTGTCCAAATGGATGAACGGCTTGGATAAAACTCGTATATCACGGCGGGCCCCACGGCGCCCCTGTCAGGACGGTCCGTCTCTAGGTAGGTCCTGGGAGGTGTTATACCCAATACGCGTCCGTAGTGCATACCGTTTCAACCGTAGGCCACCGCAAGTGGCATGCTGGCGGGTCAAGAGACTCAAGACGGTTATGTAGGGGCGCGGACTAGATACTGACATGGTCAGTAGCCAAATTACTAGTGTAGTGACGTCACTAAGCTCTGTGAACCCCACCATGATGCATGTGTTGTATCTATACCGTCCAACCATTTGTAGAGATAATTTTATGGCATGAGAAAAAGAATGAGATAGATCTAAAGTTCAAGTGGACCCACCACGGAAAACCGTGGGATCAGTCACACTCACCGTTGAAACACTTATAGGGCCCATCATGATGTAATTTTTAGATCCAACCCATTCATAAGTTAGCATAGAGACAGATGAAGTGAAAACAAAAATATAAGCTTGATCGAAAACTTGTGGCCCCTAAGAAGTTTTGAACGGAGGACGTCACTGTCTCAACTGTTTTCTATGGTGGGGTCCACTTGAATTTTAGATCTATCTCATTATTTTTATCATCCCATAAAACGATCTCTCCAAATGGATGGACGGTATGGATACAACACATGCATCATGGTGGGGTCCACAGAGCTTGATGACGTCACTTCAGTACTCAGTATCTAATCCGCGCCCGGTTATGTACCGGTTGTGGTACTGTTGACTCTTAACGTTCATGTCTATGTTTTCATGTGGTGTGGACCACCTGAGATTTATATACCTCTAATTTTTTAGATCAAGACCTAAAATGATCTTTAAAAATGGATGAAACACATACATCATGATAAGGCCCTCAGAGCACCGACCACCAGCCACGGGGCTAGTGGCAGGGGAGTAGCCATTCCGTTCTCATCCACATGGCCGTCAGAATGGATGCGGTTTGCCGGGAGACCAAGCTCTGTGGACTCACCGTCATGTTTATGTTTTATCCACACCGTCCATCCATTTTGCCAGCTCATTTCAGGCCATTTCAGGCCAGGCACATAAAAATAGAGCAGATCCGAATGTCAATTAGACCGCACCACTGGAAACAGTGGGGATGATGATGCTCACCGTTGACAACTGCTTAGGGCCCACCATGATGTTTACTTGCCATCCAACCAGCTCATAAGGTCAGATAGACCTGGATGATGGGAAAACATAAATATCAGCTAGATCCAAGACTGTGGTGTGGTCCACTTAAAGTTTTTTATCAGCCTCCTTATGGGTTTTTTCCTGTGGTCTGGCTACTTGAGCTTTGGATCTGCCTCATTTTGGGTTCATGCCCTAAAATGAGCTGGCAAAACGGTAAAACCCATACATCCAGGTGGGCCTCGCATAGAATGGTCTCTAGGGCCGAGTTTCCGGGCAAACTGCGTCCGGTCAGGATTGTCAAAGTACACGAGTACCAGTTGTCTGATGAAGTGGTCGCGGTTGGAAAAACAATCAGGTGAAAGGGCCTGGGTGGGTCCCGCCCAACCTCTTTATAGCCTTCAATAAAGCAACAGCAACCTTTCATAGAACCGTTGACAGCTCTACTTAACAATATCATCACGCATCGTCCCTTGAACCTTCTCCAAACCTCTCCCCTTTTATTGAAAAATACAACAAACCAACCACCATCAGAGACTTTCCGTGGTCAGATTGACAAGTGGGAATCTGTGGTCAGGATGCAACGTGACGGCCACGACAAAACAATCATTGGGATAAAGATACAACGGATAGGAAATAGAGGACGCTCCTCATCCACCCATAACATCCACCGTCACACAAGTGACCACACCCAGAGGAAGGGACCACAGGCATTCCGACGCATGCATCCACCTCGACCACCGAACCCAACCACCGCACCCACGTCGTGTGCCCCCACAGACATGGTTCCGTCCTTGATCGACCTGGCATATTCCCTCAGCATCAGTTGATGGCCACAAACGGCTAGTCGACATACACGTGGCGTCACCATCAGCACCCACTCCTTTATTCTCCAGTCAATATAATCACCACCACCCCTCGAAGTCTCCCACCCAAATCAACTACATTCCCTTCTCAATTTCGGCCCCCTCGAAACGCTCCCTCTCCCGCCTCGAAATCTCACCATGCTGGAAGGCAAGGCAGTCATCGGCGAGACCGACATGCTGCAGACCATGCAGCAGCACGCCCTCCATGTCGCCACCAAGGCCCTCGATGCCTTTGATATTACCGACTCCACCAACATTGCCTGCTACATCAAGAAGGTACGTCAACATGCATGTTGTGGCCCATGTACAATGCAGTGTATTGGTAGCCAGAAAAATCACACTTTTGAGTCTTCTTTTTCTTGCAGGAATTTGATCAGGCATATGGGCCGGGGTGGCAATGCATTGTGGGGACAGATTTTGGATCCTTCGTAACACACTGCTGCGGGTGCTTCATCTACTTACTGCATTGGCAGCTTGGCGATCATGCTCTTTAAGGGCGTGGCTCTGGGTCCCGAGGCCAATATGGGTCCATTCCACGCTATGGAGGCAGTCGAGGCCTGAATTTTGTTCTTCCCGGTTTGCTGCTTTGTAAAGGAGAGAAACTCTGATAAAGGGTAAATGTTTCATGTTTCGCAGACCCCATTTTCCTTTTCTTGTTTTCTTTTCTTCCATCGTCCACTTTCAGGGTATATATGGAATTCCCACACTTTAGCCTTCAGCTGCGAAACCCGCCTAACTGAATAAAATTTTAAATTTTAAATTTAAAAAAAAAAACCCATAAAAAATGCAGAGTTAGAGATTTGTAAGAGGCATGGTGCTCACAATCACATATCCCATGCTGCTGCTCAATACTTGCATGCATGCTTTGTATAGAAAAGGTAACATGGATAACCAGCGGCAGAGTTCTGAAACTCAGTGGCTCAACTAAAAAATTGGACCAAGTCAACCCAACTCAAGAAGATTTCAAGCTGGTGGCTCAACTAAAAACCTGTCCGAGTCAACTCAACACGACAAGATTTCAAGCTGAGTACCTTGGAAACTCGCTGAGTGTGATTTGATTGGGACTCCACAAGATTTTGAGCTGACTCTCTTGAAAACTTGATGACAAACGAGCTTCAGTCATTCAGTCAGGACTCGACAAGACTGGTTGACTCAATGTGACTGGAACTGACTCAACCTAGTTGGCGTGTGGAAAAACCAGTTACCAGCTGCGCTGTGTTAGGCCTCGATGATTTTTCTTCTTCTTTTTTTAAATTTTTTTTTGATAAAAAAAGATGACTTGAATTAAAGAGCGAAATAAAACAAAGGAGAACGGAATCTGATGATGCAGAAACCATTATTCCTCAAGGAAAAGAAAATCTACATTGATCCCATCCATATGGGAAACCCATTCAGCAATCATGCACTTAACCAGGGAAGACAGAAAGTGGGGAGGCTTTGATTTGTTCTGAAAACACCTATTGTTCCTCTCAATCCAAATAGCCCACCACGTAGTCATTATAGCCATTCGCCAGACCAGGGTATTTTGTTTTCTTACTCCTACGCCATGCCATGCCTAAGGAGCGTGTCCACGTCTTTAGGAAAGCACCAATAGACCTAATTATTAATATTTTCTTTTCTTAAAAAAAAATAATAATAAGTCTGACAAGTTTAATATTTTCCAGTTCAAAAAATAAATTATACCTAATTATTAATAAATCAAGTGGAGTTGAGTAAAGACTCGCTTGAGTCTTTGAGTAAACTGACCCAGACAGGAGACGAGTGGCGCTTTTGGTTTTTTGAACTATGTTGAGCATAACTCACTATTATGATGATATTGCCAGACCAAAGTACCCTTCCCTAAAGGGGTTCATGCGATTACGAACAGGAACTCATAAAGGGTTATAGGGGTACTTTTGTCATCCAATATCATTTAAGAAAACGACCAAGATAGCCTCATGAAAAGAACAGAATTGCTACTTCCTCCGAAGCTTTGAATACCCAGAACACCTTCGGGAAGAAGCGAAAGATTGAAGAATATTCAAAGGGTACTATCCGGATTGACTACCAACACCATTTTCAGTCCATTAAAGAACGCTGCAGGCAGCATCTACGGTGATGCACCTGCAACTTGTGCGTGGCAACATAGCACACGTGTGAGATGCAAGCCACTAATTATGTGGGGCCCCAGCATGTGGATGCCCTGGCTTGAAAATGAGGCAGGTCCCCTCATTTGAGAGGACATAAGCATAAAAATAAATGAGCACATGAACAATTTGGCACCAGTCCATGTTTGACAAGCATGTGATTGCAGCTACGACACGCAGGTTGGTCATCTTTCTTTATTCTTCTGCGCATCTACATGGTGGGCCCTGCCAGATGAGCAGCTTGGATTCCTCATGAAAGTGGGCAGTTAAAAACAAATGCCCAACATCCCACATTCAACAAGCACATGTGGCCGGACCCACCTGGTGAGCAGCTTGCTACACACGCATGGTGAGCATGCACTTCAGCAAGGGCTGTCCATATCCCTCCATTAGTGAGCACAAAATCACAAAATTACAATCAGGTTGAGATAGAATTACCGAGCTTTCCAATTTTCAGAGGGTGAGGACAAAAGGCGGGGCATCCCTCCTTGGCCCAGCAACTGACCGGTATACATAAACCTTCTCAGCCTGTGTATCATCGTTTTCATCTTCCTTGATCACCTCCACATTCAGCCTTGGCATCTCCCTTGCCAAAAGCCTACACCCATTCATTGTCACGTGGCAGGCCGACATCCACAGCGATCTCATCGACTCATACCTCTCCAGCCCTGAGAGCAGTGCTGCATTCCCAAATGGGCAGTCCCTTATCTCCAGCTTCCGCAACTTCGGGCAGCCCTCAAGCACGTACTGCATGCCCCGGTCACTGCTTCCCGCGAAGGCGACTGAGAGTGTCTCAAGGTTCTTAGCATATTTACCGATGTACTCAAACGTGCGGTCCGTCAAGAGGCCTGAGATGGCAAGCCGCTGGAGTTTGGCACATGCCTTCACGACCGCACCAAAGGCCTCATCCATGGGCTCATTGGTATGGTAGTCAGGCTCGCATGGGTTCATGATACAGAGGCGGAAGTGGGTGAAGTCAGGGCAGTTGCGGACCACCATCTCCACGGCTGCATTCGTCATCTGGCGGCAGAAGTAGAGGACATAGTGGAGGTTTCGGCAGCCGCGAGAGACGGCAACAAAACCAGATTCTGTCACCCCGCCGCCACCTCCGATCGCATCCTGATCATAAGGGTCTGCTGGGAAGACACGGAGCTCTTCGAGCAAGGGGCAGCTGGATCCCACAGCCTCCAAGCCTTTATCCTCTACAGTGTCCAGAACCTGCGGAAGAAAAAGAAAACAACTTGAGATTTTGGTTTTTTAATATTTTCTGAGGCATTTTTCCCAGCGAGGGTAGAAGGTGAAAATGCAGCACTCCACATCCATTGGCGTCTGTTTTGCTTGTCTAAGTGCAGCACTCAGAAAAGTAACAGGAAGGCAGACACGCAAGACACCTAGGCCATAGATCAGCCGATCTATACCGCAAACATACTCAGGCCCAGAAAATAGCCCAGTTTGCTCATCAGATAGGCCAACACATACAATGAGAACATGGTGGACAGAATAACAAATTGACAACCCAAATTCAATATAAAAAATGAGCCCCATCTGACAAGCAGATCAACCTGATTTATGGGCCAAAGCATTAATACCCAATGGGAACCTGAACCCAATGATGACCTGAATCTGGCACATGTGCCACGTTGGCATGTGGTGCTCAAGTAGCCTTTGCATTTCTCACAGAACACTGGTATGATTACAGGTGGGTTTTTGTCCTTACTAGCCTATGTATCATGCAGAAGGATTTTACAGCAGCGAGGATTGAAGATGAGGATGCAAGATTTTATTTTTTATTTTTTATTTTTCTATCAAGTTTGTCTTTTGTGGATGTAAGTGCAGCACTTAGAAGAGCACCAGAAACACGGTCAGATTCCAGGTCGGTTTGTCCTCACATCATAGTCTTATGCAAGTGGAAGGAGGGTCAAAAAATGCAGGACTTTTCACCCATCAACCTTTAGTTTTTTTAGTGCAGCACTTTGAATAGCAACAAAGAGAATGGGTAGATTACAGGTGGGTTTTTGTCTGTACTAGTCAACATTAGCTAGCTTGACTTCTTTTTCCCCTACTTTCAGATAACTTTGGCATTATAATAACAAAAGATGAGTGCAGATTGATGTATATTTTATCAAAGGTTGTGGAGAGCTGATGAGGAGGGAATTTGGAGTAGTTGAGGCTGAGGCAGCAATCAATCAGCATGCAAGACATCGGACATTAAGCTAATCAATTATGTAAGCAACACATCTGCTGCTTTGCATGTGTAATCTATGAGAAAGGGGTTCTTATAGGGTCCAGATGCATAAGAGAACAATAGTGTCCAGAGGAGCTGGTTGTTATGTGTGGGGTCCATGGTTCGATCACCCAAACTGTTTGATCTGATGGGTGACTTTACAAAAATATCCCAGAATGGAAGATCCTAACCCTTAGACTGGAGGCCTACAAAAGGATAGTCGGACAATTTAAAGAAAAAAGAAAAAAAGAGCAACAATCCAGACAAAACCAGTGATTGGACAAACAATCTTCTAATCTGGAAAATTTTGCGGACCATCCTCTGAGTCCACCGTGGGCCCACCCAATAAACAGTCTTGATCATCAAAAGATTGACCAGATGCATCAGGAACACATAATTCCTTGATTGAGAAAGTATATGAATAAATCACTGTTTTCTTTTTTTCATATAAGCTACAGTTGGTGCAGATAGATTATATGAAATTGGTCTGAAAAGAGTTGAGGACAGCAATGTTGTTTAACAGTAGCCAACAGTTCTATGCAATAAGCTATTTAGTGGGTCACCAGTACCAACCATACCTTTTTATAAAGAAAACATAGTTTTCACCTTTTTGTTAGTCTTAAGGCTCTACCGCAGTGTTCGTAATAGAAATATATCTTCAGAAAGACCGAGCTGAGATAAAAAGTTCTCAAAAAGGAATCCTAAAAAGGCAGCGACATACGTGTTGCTCTCACCCACACGAAGAGGGCAGAAGGTCAAAAGGTTTCGTGTCTCATGTTAGTTTCAATCCATTTGGTATGGAAAGGAACATTGCAATCACTCATTGCATGATGTTTGAATAGGAAGATGTGGAATATGTATAAATGCATCTGGTCTTGGATTCCTCTGAAATTTCGGTAATCATTATCCGTTTATTTTATTTCTTTTTATTTTTCCTAAATTAAGAACCTCAAAGTTCATTGTAGATTTTATTAGTAAATGGTAGTCAGCAATTACCGATTGCATCTCGGCAACAGCAACAGAAGAATCAAAATAAATAACCAGAGCAGAAGTAGCAACAGCAGCCAAATTATAGAAATAGAAAAATGGATCTCCTGTGGTGGGGTAAAAAAAAAAGAAGCAAAGTAGACAGAACTGAGAGGCTTCTTACCCAGAGACATCGAAGATGTGGGCAGCTTGACAAAAGCTTAGCCAGTTGAGCACTTTGCAGAGCAGCATAGCTCAGATTCAAGAAAGTCAGATTTGTGCAGGCTGGATATAATGCCTGTAGATATAGGGCACTGACTTCCCATAAACCCGAAAGTGTGTGTAGGTTTTTGCAGTGGCTAAACGCACTTTCAAGTTCTGCATTCTGCCGAGGTGTAAGCTCTTGTGAAAATGAGCCTGTTCCTAGCTCTGTCAGCTGAGGAGCTCTCACAAGCAGCCTCTGTAACAGTTCAAGGGTAACATTCTTATTAACTTTCAGGACCTTCAGTGACTTGCACCTGGTAACGAGCCGCTCTAGAGCATCAAAACTCACTTCACTGCTCAAATTAGCAAAATTCAGTGTTTCCAAAGATGTGAAGCTTTCAGGGAAGCAACTTAGCCAGCTGCCCCCAAGATCATCAATCCCATTCTCCTGTATGTCCAGCTCAGTCAAATTCCTGTAACCCAAATCAAATTTCAGGATCTTCGACAAACAGCGTAAGTAGCAAAAGATTAAATAAAGGGACCTAGAAATTCTCAAGTATTCAGGTGATAACTGAAGCAGAATAGTTTGAATCTGGAGGAAAAACTCTGATTACCCAAACCTGGAAGGAGGTGGGGCGGACGACGACAAGCAACAGATTTTCCAACCATAATTCAAACAAGTATTTTCAATCCAGATACTGAACAAGAGCTGCAAAAGATTTTATTTCTCTATCTTTCCTTCTTCTTCCTTTTTTTTTTCTTTATTTCTAATTTTTATTTTTGAAAGATGCACAAGGTTCAAAATCCTTAATCCCTGCATTCTACTCAAAGAATGGAACCACTGAGTTGGTTTATCTTGTCAGATATAACTGTATACAGGAATCTGCAAATTGCAAAAATATTACCACCAGAAGAGTCAACTTCTCAAGCCATCCTTCTGCATAAAATTCATTACATTCTACACATGGGACTGCTGGACTGCAGTTCTTGGATTCTGTAGCTAGGTTTTGCCACTGCATCCAGCCAAAAATCTCAACTGGTTTCCACTCAACTGATTCATTGTAAATATGCCAAGTGCCATCTTTACAGAGTTTATGTTTCACTAAATCATGGCTCCTCCTTTTGGATCTCCCTTTCTTTGATTCTTCGCTTTTAGATGCAAAAAAAGAAAGTGGGCATGGCAAGAGTGCTGACCTTTCATAGAAGCAGAAGAGAAGGGATCTAAAACGATTCTAGAGGAAAGATGAGACAGAAATATGGAATAAATGTCACTATCTGGCACATCGCAGATCGAACATCTTCCCTCAGCATTCCCAACTGATCAACTTGTACACTCCAGCTGTGGAGCATCTTTGTGACTGGGCCTCAAGGAGTATCCAAACATGCTTAGAAGCTTATACCATGTTGAGCAATAAAGAGCTATTCATTCGCTCACTACTAATTAACACCACACCATGAATTTAAATGGCCCAACTAACAACACTGTGACTTAAGATCATAAATTTTCCCAAAAACGATCTACCTTTCTATCTCACCTTTTTCAATTTTTTCATTTCTAAGAAGTACTTGACCAAAGTAAAGAATAGCTACAGGAAAGGACACAGAACACCCACAAAGGAAATGAAATCAGACGACTATTTGACATCAGTCAACGCTCTAAACATTAACCGGATTGGTAATAGCAAAATTACTGAGCCCATTCCGTGATAAATCAGACGATCCAAGGAGGTTCCTCCTTATGTAGAGGGACTTCACCGTTCACGCCTTGACCTCTGAAAATGGCGGATATTTGTGCAAAGTCAGGATAACAAAGACATGTCCACCCATACATACACATCAGGACTTTTTAAGGTCACATCTGTGAGAAAAGAAAACCGCAAGTATGAAATACCCTCAAAACATCTGTTTTCTACCAAAAACCACTATGCCAAACATCTTCCCGATCCAAAACCAACCTCTTTGCCACACAATCAGTTGAAATCAATTTTGCATGATTGAAATATATATATATATATATATATATATATATATATATATATATATATATATATATATATATATATATTCAGAAGACAACAAGAAAGCTCTGAAATCATGCAAAAACCTCACGATAAGATCTGCTTTTCACTGTTCAGATCAACAGAACAAGCAGCCTTTGATGCTCAAAGATGGCATAGAAGTGCGTTTGTGCTTTTGTGCTTTTGTGTGTGTGTGTGTGTGTGTGTGTGAGAGAGAGAGAGAGAGAGCAATAAAAGAAGAAGATCATCTCCACTCAACTCATTTTCCTATATCATAACCAAACCATTTACATCAGAGCAGATTGAAATCGATTCATTTTATTAGCAAAGATAATGACAGGAGCTCCAAAACTCAAACATAAATACAGAAGAACAGGAAAGGAAATCACCTGCAATGGGTTGCAATGGCTGCAAGCCCATCAGTGCTGAAACCATCACAGCTCACGAGGGAGAGCGCACGGAAGTTCCCAAACGACCGTGCCAGGTACTCCAAGCTGTCATCACTAACCGCCATCCTCTTCAACCGGAGCTCCTCCAGAAACGGGTAGGCCGAGGCAAACACAACAAGCCAGGAATGGATATCGGCACCCCAATTAGGAGGGACCAGATTGAAGTCGGAGAAACGGGGCTTTCCTTTCAGGGTAACGCTCCGTATGTTGGGGAATCGGCCGACAAGGATCTCCGGGGAGACTGAGTAGCAGTTCCCAATGAAGACATGGGTCCGGCTCCAGCGCTCTGCGTTATACCAGTCCTTGCAGACTAACGAGACAGAGCTCCTATCCTTGTGCGATTTCACGAAAACAAGAACCCGTTCTAAAACCTCATCTGGAAAGGAAGAAATGCGATTCTCAACGCAGCTGTCCGCTTCCACCGACTGCATTTTCCTCTTAGATGCCGCCATTGCAGAAAGAAGGGAAGAAAAAAAAAAAAATCTCTGAGCTTGTATTTGAAGGAAGATCTCTGCTTTTGAAGAAGTCAAGTGAAGAAAATCAAATGATGTTGGAAGAATTTGTAGAGATCCGCCATGAAAATGCAGTGTCCTACAAATTTAGAAACTAGCAAGAAAAAAAAAATCCGATTTTTGCCGAACAACACTACTAGTAACTGGAAATTTGCAATGAGCCCATTCTCACCATACAAAAGAAAACACTCTCTCCAAAAACACCAGAAAACAAAAGGGAAAAAAAAAAAAAAAAAGGATTTTTGTAAAAAGGCCCCTACAACTGAAAACCCTACAACTGAAAAAAAAAAAAATCCTTTTTTTACCAAACAGAAGAACACAATCTCTTCGAAAAAGTACAAAACAGATCTATCCGCTACTAAAACTGCAATTTCCTTTAAAATCAGAAAACTCGCAGGACAAAAACAGACTTTTTTCAATTAAAAAAAAAAACCTAAAAGTATTTCAAAATTCGCCAAAAACCCCGTTGTTCAGATAACAGCACGGATCAGATCCATCGGCTAAGACAACTAGCGTTTCCATCAAAATCCGAAAATGGCAGAAAAAGTCGAAACATTCAGATACAAAAAACCATATGAGTAACAGCCAATTTCCATAAATAAAAAAAACCCCTTTTCGCCACTTAGACCAAGAAGCTTCTCCCAAACCCTAAGAAAGAGGAGACCGATCGATCCGGCATGGAAAAGAATTCCGGAGATAGAAATCTGGCGTGGAAAGGAGAGATGGAGCTACTGAGGAGAAACGAAAAAGAGCAAGATCTCAAAACCCTATAAAAGAGGAGGTAGATCTCACCATGGACGTCGCTCTCTCTCGCCTCTGAAAAGGAAAAGATGGATTGAAAATTAGGGTTTTTCTTCTAAGAGGTTTGATCTTGCTCAAGATCTACTGCCATTAACGAATCCCTCACTCACTCTCTCTCTCTCTCTAAAGAGGGAAGAACGCATGTGATTTCGCGTTTATAAGAAGAGAGGGAATGAAAGGGAAAGAGAGGATGGAACAAACGTAAGCTACTCGCACGTCCTTACTCTCACCCATGACTCTGAACACGAGTAAACAGAGCACGCGTGTGAATATTGCAGCTCCAGTATTCCCGAGGTGGGTGGGACCCCTGACTGTGGGGCCCACCGTTCTGTATGTGACTACATCCATACCGTCTATCGGTATTGAAAGCTCATTTTAGGTCATGATACAAAGAAAAAAAAAAAAGCAAATCCAAACCTACGATGGACCATAGTATTAGAAACGGTGGTAACTGACCATTGAAAACTTCTCGTGGCCTACAAAAGCTTTGAATTAAGATGATATTTGTGTGGTCTCTTCATATAAGCCTTTGTAACCTTATCAACAGGTTGGATGGCAAATAGGTTCCTTACTTTTATCCAAGTGGTAAACTCGGAAGAATTTCAACACAGGATCCTGGGTTCAAGCACCCCATGCATTCACTGTCAAATAAATATCAGGGTGGAAACAGGGAGCTTTTAATAATGAGTTCAATCGCTACAAAGCATAGTTTCTTGTTATATTGTGCACCAAAGATTTCAATCAGTTTTATTAGTTTTATTTTTGCAATCATGATTTAAAATGAGCTATCAAAATGTGAACCTAAGTGCTTGTTTGATTTTCCAAGTAAGTGGTAAATACATTATAAATGTTTAATGATTATTTTCTTATGTATTTACTGCACTCTTTTCCGTATTTTATCTTACGGCTAACTTTTCGTACGTGAAAATTGAAAAGGCTGCAAAATAATTATAGGTCCCACCATGATGCGTATCGCTTATCCATACCGTTCATCCATTATGCCAATTGAATTTATGATATGAGCCAAAAAAATGAAGCATATTCAAAGCTCTAGTGAACTACACCACAGAAAAAAGTGAATCAAATATTTACCATTAAAAACTTCTACGGGCCACTATTTCTTTAAATGTAGGCAACTTAAGTGTTGGATGTATATAATTTTTTTGGCTTATGTCTTAAAATATTATGGTAAAATGGATAGACGGAACAAATATGGCATATATCTTACTGTGAGGTATAAAAATTTAACTAGCACATTTAAACTGATTATCAAGGTAGAATTTTTTAAAATTTTCAAAACGGGTGAAAGTGTCATAATTACTCATATACTGAGTATTCGCATTTGCATTGAAAAATCAAACTATCCCTAAGGTTCATTCATCATCATGAGCCCCACAATAAAGGTCCCGTGAAAAACCAAAGCCGCACTCTAGGACAATATAGGACAGACGATATCACTGTGATTATATGATTTACATGAGCTACAACTCCGGGGGAGATTTACTGGTGGAAATTGATTAGAAGGCAGACTCTTGCTAGAGATAGCCTCACCTCAAAGCATGTATAAAAGATATTCCATCCAATACTTGGATACCGTAGACTTAGCCATAAGAGCAATCTACCATCCATTGATATCCCAACACATGGAGCCTGTGCCATGTATTTTTCCACAAATCATGCATTTCATCTCGGATTAGCCATGAGCTTATGATGTCCATTCAAACCCTCATGCACTCTATTTTTTATTTGGCCATGAATGCAAACATAGTTGAATCCATGACTTTGGTGTTAGGAATTTTATACAGATTGATATAATTCTGTATAATGTGAAAATCGAAAATCAAAAATGTTATAAAAATTTGAACAGGCTGAAGCACGTCTGAAACATTGTCCTTAAAGCGTTATTTGCCCCTATTCAGATAAGTTGAGTATGCTGATAGGTTACAGGCAAATAGCTTTTAGGATACGACGAGCCTGATGTGGGTCTGCGTTCAGCAAACACAAAGGCCCACTAATGGAACTCTATTACACAGTCTGTCAGAAATACAATGAATGAAAAAATTCCAGAAGAAAGAAAAGAAGAAGAAAATTATTTTAGACCTCTGCACTGGTCAAGTCTTTAGCTACTGGTTCTATTGAACCGTTCTAAACCACACCGTTGGTCTGTTCTTCTTGCAAAGGGTTTAACCGTTGCTATCTTGCTGGAATTACTGGAGTATAGAGAGAGGAGTAGTGGGCTATCTCAAATTCATACGGTAGTGCTGGAATGGGTTGTGAGATGGTTTGGAAACCTATCCAGGCCCTCCTTTTATAGGCTATGGTGGCTGCGGGTTATGGTCCAGGAAAATAAATCCCATGACCGTTTTTTGGCTGTTGAGAAAACTAGCCGTTTTATGGCCATTTTCTGACTGTTGTGCATGGGCCATTAAGCTGTTGCATGCTTACTGTTGTGAGACAGCAGGTAGCCATTTTATAGCTGTTGGGGCTAGTCATGCAGCAGTTTCAGCTGGACCCTATACTTATTGTACAGCTATTACAGATTTTCTACAACAGCTCTTTTCCAGCCCTCTATATATTCTGAGGGACTCTCATTCAGTCCTTTAGATTTTCGTTTAGCCAACCATCTACCTTAGCCACTAGTCGCACCGCGACTCGCACACGTCTCGCTCCGGTTCGCGAAGGGATCGACCCTCTACGACACGTGCAAAGTGCAAAGTGTGCCACTAGCGCCTCTACAACCACACTGCCTCACATGCCCACACCCTCGCACCGAGCCCGTGCTCAAGACCGAGACCGAGACCGTGACCGTGACCGATCCGAAACTGAGCCCGTGCCCGAGCCCGAGCGCTAGCGCGGGCGCGGTGTTCCAGTGCTTCTCACTGGAACACACAAGTCCCATAGTCCACGGACTAGGTAAGCAAATATTATAGTACTCCACCATTATCATTTAAACCATATTTCCTTCTTCTCTTTTTTCAATGTGGGACTATTCCCAAAAAACCACAAAAGGTGTTTTCCAAACACTTTTATATATTTTTGTTATTTAAAATATTTTTTATAAAATTAATATTTTTTACAACAATCCCCCACTTAATTTTTATAAAATATATTTTTTTTTCGGTTAAACATTTCTGCCAGAATAATCAGCTTATATGCATAAAGAAAGATATCTTTCGATTTTAATCTTCCCTTAGTGTAAGTATCTCAAAACTCTATCGAAATGACTGGTAGCCGCAACTTTGAACCAGTTATTTCTAGATAACAGAGTCGGAGAAACCAAACACATATTCGCTATGTAAGACCCGTATCCTAAACTGTACTGTTCCGTCAACTTTCACCATCCTTCCCGTCGAATTCCAACAACCTGCGACCGATAATCGACGTTGCGCACGACCATAAGTTGTATCCTGTACATTTGAATCGGCTTAATCTAAGACTTGTATCATTGCGACCGCACCGTCGCCGCGGTTCTAACGCCGTAACTCATGTACCGATCCGATACCCAGTGGAAGAGATGTGGGCCCACGTTCAGTTCGAGAAAAAACGCCGCGCGCTGGCAATCCCAAGAGAATCTCTACAATATATCCCATCAATCCCATCAATCACCTCTCATATCAAGTACACACACCCATGCTTTCTTTCTCCACAAGTTAAGCAAGCCCAAAAGTCAACCAAGCTCTCACCTCATCCATCACTCACATCACATATCACTCACCTCACCCTTTCACCCATCACCCATCCCTCTTTCCTTACAACTCTCTCTCTCTCTTTCTCATTTTCTCATCTCAAAATCTCAAGCATGAGAGCATCACACGTCCAACCTCCTCTAAGTGAGAAAATGTGATTTTTGGTGGCTCACTTTTCACTCCAAAACTCATCATCCTAGCCATCCATTTCTCATCTCCATCATCAAAGTGAAGCTCTAGGAGAATAGCATCTCATCGGACCGAGAAGATCAAGTGGTGGGTGCTTCTATAGGGTAGTTTACTTATTTTTACGATAGGCTAAGTGAGGCCCACCGATCAATGGTGTGGATCTCACTTGGGACCCTAAGATGTGGCCGATGGCCCATCTTAATCATCAATATCATTCCATGATGGGGCCATTCTCCATGGACCCCATCATGATGTTTACTTTCTTACATTAAAGAGGTCATATAAACCGTTCATTTTGGATGGAGAGGGATCCCCACCGTTGATCTTTTATTTGGATGGCCCATGTGCAACGGGACCCATTGATGTAAGATTGCATGGTTGAAACGGAGGGCCCATAGTATCGGGGTCCCTCCTTCACACATGTATCCCACTTCTCTCTCTCTCTCTCTCTCCCTCTCATTTTTATTTATTTTTCTTGAATGTTGATGAGGCCATATGGCCCACTTGAATGAGCCCCACATGAAATATATATTTTATCCAAGCCCTCCATGATTGGGGCCCATCTTAGATGCACCATCCATCTTGTAGTGGCCCACCTAAACAAAAAAAGGGGGGGAGGGGGGGGGCGGGGGGGAAACGTCTAGCGTCTGGACGCTGGATGTGGAAAGGAAACACAAATATTAACTTGATTTTTTTCAAGCATAGGAGAATGCCCATCCATATAGGCCCCACCTTGATGCATTGAGCCAATCCATGCCGTCTACTCCGTTCCTCAGATCATTTTAGGCGTTGAAACAAAATATGACGCCAATCCGATAATCAAGCAGGCCATATTATAGAAAACTATGATTTTTACCATTGAAATTAGTTAGGACACACTTTAATCTTATTTATTCGCCAAAATATACTGGATAGTGGACTCTTTTGGACGGTCTCGAGCCATGGAGTCCAATGGCTGGGCTGGATCTTTCTAATGTGGGCCCCACCTCAGAAAAACCTTAGAAAAATGTTCTTTTTCAAAAAGAAAAAAATAAAAAAATATATACATATGCACCTGCTGCGCTGACAGCAGCAGGCGCTGGCTGTTGCGTGTGGACGGTAGAGGCAGGGACGTTGGGTCCCTGTCATGGGCCCCACTATGTTATATGTTGATCATCAAAATCGTGCATTTGTTGGGTCCCCCTAGGGCAGCGGTCCAGCCCAAAAATCAGCTATTTACGTAACTCAAGTGGCCCACACGACCGGAAACAGTGAGATTGAATGTCTACTCTTGAAACCCTTTTTCTTAGGGTCCACAGGAGTTTTGGATCAAGCTGAAATTTGTTTTTCCCCCCTCACCCATGTCTATGTGACCCTATCAACAGTTTGGATGTAAAATAAACGTTATGGTGGACCCCACATGGGACCCACCTATGTTGAAGTGGAGTGGTTGGCGTACCGCACACCAGCAATGGCTGGTGTAATTGACGTTAGCAAGTTCCATGGGACGGTGGGTCCCTTTGATGAATGTTCCTCATCTACCGTCCACTTAAACGTGTGGAGCCCACGTGTAAGTGTTTTATCTCAGCCGTCCATCATCTGGACGGTGGGACACCACCTTTAAGTATCTATTCTATCACACGCTGTTCAACCATTTTGAGATGGCAGGTGGGAGCCACTTGATGTATATGTTACATCCATACCACTCATTCGATTTTCAGGACGGTGGGCCCCATTATTGATTGACGTCAACAAGTTCTGTGAGGGCCCACCTCGTAGTATGTGTTGTACCCACTACCCTGATGTATGTATTCACGCCATCCATCTATATGTGGGACCAGACATGATGTAAGTGTTTCATCCACGCCGCCCCGTTCATGTGTTGGACGTACACCCTATACATGTGGTCCACCTTGATGTATGATTTAATCCAACTGTCCAACCATTTCAATAGATAGTTTTAAGGCTTGAGACTAGAAAAAAAATAAGACAGACCTGTTTATCAAGTGGACCACACTGCACAGTGGTGTTGAACGTCTACCATTGAAACCCTTTTCGGTCCAGAAGTCTTGGATACATATAATATTTATTTAATTATTGGGTCTACGTGGCCTTATCACCAGAAGGATGGAAAATAAACTTGATGGTGGGGCCTACTTGGACCCACCTATGATGGGATTAGGCTGGCGGGTGTACCGCACACTAGCCTATAGTTGCTGTTGAAGCAGTAAGTTTCGTGGGGCCCACCTTGGTGACATGTGCGCCCCACGTGTGTGGATCCTACCATGATGCACGTGTTGTATCCACATTTCCCAACCATTTTGAGAGATTATTTTATGGCATGAGAGAAGAATGAGTCAGATCCGTAGTTCATGAGACCCACCTTGATGCATGTGTTGCATCCTAACCGTCCAACCATTGGCAAGCTTGTCTTACAGGCTTGAGATTAAAAATAAGACAGCTCTATAGTTCAAGTGGACCCCACCTTGGTATATGTATGAGGCCCATCTTGTTTCATTTGTGGCCATCCAATGAGGCCCACTTAGTATATATATGAGGCCTATATGATTAGGCCCATCTTGATGTAGTTATGACCATCCATTAAGGCCCATCTGGATGTATTGGTGGCCCGTTGTTGAGGCCAACCTTGACATATATGAGGCCTATCTTGATGTATTGGTGGCCCGTTGTTGAGGCCCACCTTGACATATATGAGGCCCATGTGATTAGGCCCACCTTAATGTACTTTGTGACCCGTCTATGAGGTCCACATTGATGTCTTTTATGGCCATCTATGAGGCCCACCTTGATGTGTATGAGGCTCATTATTGAGGCCCACCGTGATATGTATGAGGCCCGCTGTTGAGGCCCACCTTGACATACGTGAGGACCATATGATGAGGCCCATTTAATGTATTTGAGGCCCATGGGTCGAGGCCCAATAGGATGTACCTAAGGCCCATTGAATGTGATTCCACCATAGTGTATGTGTTGACCTTTATGACAAGCCGTGCCTTGGGAGCAATGATGGTTTGACGTCTACATTGTAAGAATAATGTTGGTTAAATGTCTGCATTATAACTCTCCCTAGAACCCATTAATAGGCCCATACTTGTTGAGTGTAGGACGTATAGGCCCATCTTCGTTGTGAGAGTAGTTTATCACCTTATAACATGCTTAGTGTAACTCCATGATTCATGCCCATACGCATCATATGTATGCCTGATATGAGAAATATTTGATCATAGCATATGCCATCGGGCAGACCATTTATAAGACTCCTTATAAGACGGAGTGCCCCACATTTCGCGCAATATGCGCAGGATTGTTGCATGACTGGTTAGTGTGACTCATGCATCTCGCATATATGTGACTTGATCATTGTACGCCCTAGCGACATCAGGGTCGTGGCCTCCACAGGCACATCGTGGATGGTCAGATGGGACACCGAAAATGCTTGGTTCTAGCACTATGGGCACGTAGGATGTCCTTGAATGGAAATCCCAGAACCTCCTTGGTACCAGGAGATGCTCTAACGTCTAGACCGAGTGGAATATGAGCGTCGGTGCCTATACCATGAGGCCGTGTCTCCCACTGTGTCGTGGTCGGTTGGAAGGGGGTGTGGCCTTATCCGCCTGAGTGAGGGGCTTATAAGCTAGGCTGAGTATGACCAGCTCATAAATGGGTCCGCTATCGACGTGTCGGATTGGTATTGGTAGACAGTTGGCTAGGCGGATAGTGAGGTCTCTTACGCTCGCTGGGCTGTGCAAATAGGGAGGAGGTAGTCGGAGTGAAGTGTAATAGACCCCGGTGATCTCCCAGAGAGGAACCGTACTGATATGTGGACTTGATATGAGGACTGACATGATATTATGACACCCCGTCATTATTGTACATGTGATCTGACGCTGATGTGGGCGGGTGTGATGTGGGCGGGGCTGAGGCTTGGGCGAGCTACCACACTGGGCGAGCTACCAGTGGTTGATAGGCTACTGTGCTAACAGGCTACTGAGTAGGAGTTGCATACTCATTCATGCATCCATTCACTATCTACTCGGGCTGACGTTGCGTAACTACTTATTATGTGTACCTTTACAATGGCCAGGATTTCGGTTGGGGCGCGTGACTAACCTAAGATCAGGAGTTTACCACATTGTGTTTGACTATCCAAATTTAGGTATGAGACTGGTTTGGATAGAATTTCCTTATGATAGACCTCATAGCCTGTGATACTACGTACTATCATTCCGACTTTACTCCGGCTTGGTCATTTCATTCGCATCGCATATTGCATTTCATCCACGGCATATGACATTTTGGATTACTACGTTTCTGCACTTATATGGCTTAGAAGGACTTGACAGGATCAGCATATTGCATCGCATCTGCAGTATGTAATATTTTGCTCATTATGATTTGCATTGCATACTCTGATATTATGTGACTCATGGACTTACCAGTATATTTCTGTTTACTCTGATATCGTATGATTCATGACCTTGTTATTTTTTCTACTTATCTCAATGATGTATGATTTATGGACTCTATTGTATACTCGGCACTTACCTTACACACACTTCCACCACCCTCTAAGCTTTTGTAAGCTTATGCACGATAAATGCATGCAGGTGGCGTTAGGTTGCAGCAGCGTTGAGCTTGGAGCGTGCAGTGGTTTTCAGGAGTTCTGATTTGGATATATGCATTTTTCTTTCAGCATTGTATTCAAGTGATTATATTAGTGGATATATGATGATGATGTTGCCTTTATGATTTGAGTAAACTTGTGGTTATGCTTATTACAGGACAAAATGTACGTTAGAAAATCCTCCTTGTAGAATTCCAAAATCGAAATCTGACGTATGTTGCGCTGGGAGCCGAGAATGGGATACTACGGAGGCTGTTGGCACCGGATTCGGCAATCGGGATTCCTGTGAATATGATTTTCGGGTTTGAGACGTGACACGCTATGTGTTATTAGAGTTCCCACAATCTTGCTCAGCACAATTAATGGCCGTGCGCTTATCCTAATTCGTGAACGATCCCGAGAGAAAACTCTTAACTCTCATGAGAGACGGCACTATCTATACGTTTATATAGGTGAAATCCTTCCAGTGTCTCCATTACTATAAGACACTTGTCCTAAAGACTGAATTTCATTAAGAGTTCTAAGACTCAACCTTCTTTCGTAACTCTCAACACTTATCTATTATGGATGAGGTTATATAATTTAGTACTGAAAACTTTTCACATATCAATGACTTGTTCTTATCCATTAAAACCAAGATTAGAGATTTTCTAACTTTAGGTTGGGTTACCATCACTGGTGGAACTTTGGTTGAAGAGTTTTAACCCCATCCCTCTAGATGTAGCCTTTACTACCTCTCTCGGTAGAGGTTTAGTGAAAGGATCTGACAGATTATTGCTTGATTTCATATAGGAAATAACAATGATTCCATCTTGAATCAATTGTTTTACATAATCATGTCGAAGACTGATATGTCTAGATTTACCATTATAAGTGCCGCTATAGGCTCTAGCTAATGTGGCTTCACTATCACAATGTAGTGACACAGCCGATATAGTCTTTACATAAAAAGGAATTTCTAATAAAAGATCCCTTAGTCACTCAGCCTCTTTTCCTGTTGCAAACAGGGCTATGAATTCAGACTTCATAGTCGAGTGCGTTATGCAAGTCTATTTCTTAGATCTCCAAGATACAGTTGCACCTCCTAGGGTGAATACTCACCCTGTAGTAGACTTGCTGTCCCCTACACTCGATATCCAGCTCGCATCGGTATATCCTTCTAATACGGTAGGAAACTCTAAATAAAATAGTCTTAAGTCTTTGGTTGCTTTTAAGTAACTAAGGACTTTACTGATTGTAATCCAGTGTTTATTACTGAGGTTACTAGTAAACCTACTAAGTTTACTCACAGCATATGCGATATCAAATCTAGTGCATTGCATGGTATACATAAGACTTCCTATAGCACTCGCATATTCTAATTGTGCAACTGTTCTTCCAGTATTTTCTTTTAGTTTGATACTTGGATCAAATGGCGTTTTTGCTTCCTTTATATTTAGATGGTTAAACTTGTTTAGTATCTTCTCAATATAATGAGATTGACACAAAGCATAACCCCCACAATATTTTTTAACTTTGATACCTAAGATGGTATCAACTTGTCCAAGATCCTTCATTTTAAATATGAAAGAAAGAAACTTCTTTGTTTCAGTCACACCTTCTGTTTTATTACTTATTATTAATATGTCATCAATATACAGACAGATAATAACGATATAATTACCATCTACTTTAGAATATATGCATTTTTCAGATACAATATGTATGAAACAATGAGATAATATTTTGGAATCAAATTTCTCATGTCACTGTTTTGATGGTTGTTTTAATCCATACAATGATTTGACTAATCTACATACTTTGTTTTCATTTTCTACTAGAACGAAACCTTCAGTTTGTTCCATGTATACCTCCTCATCGAGGTCACCATTCAGGAATGCGGTCTTTACATCCATTTAGTGGATGTGAAGATGATGTATGGAAGCTAGCGCAAATAATATCCTAATGGATGTTATCCTAACTACAGGTGAGTATGTGTCAAAGTAGTCCATCCCTTCTTTTTGTCTAAAACCCTTAGCTACTAGTCGAGCTTTAAAGGTTTGCATAGTCCCATCAGTGTGATATTTCTTCCTAAATACTCATTTACAACCTATGGGTCTAGAACCTGGAGGTAAGTTTACTAGTTCCTATATTTGATTTGATAGTATGGATTCCATTTCATCATTTATAGCTTCTTTCCAAAAAGCTGAGTCTCTAGAGGATACAGATTCCTTATATGTTTTAGGATCATCTTCTATAGTCATTACTATAGGCATTTGTCTTATAACATTTTCTCTATCTGCTTTTACCAGATGGAAAATGATGCATTGTGAGTATATGTAGTCATCTTCAAGACTCTTCTCTATTCTTATTCTTTGACTCTTATAAGGTTAAATAGGAGCTTCCACTATATGTGGAGCTGTGCTATCTGGTTCTCTATTAGGAGTTTGGATTTCATTATCCTTTGACTCCAAGGATAGTGAGTTCTCAAAGAATTCAACGTCTCTTGATTCTATAATTGTATTAGACTCCATGTCTAGAAGTCTATAAGCTTTACTATTTTGTACATACCGTACAAAGGAACACTTAATAGCTCTTGGTCCTAACTTAGTTCTTTTTGGATCAGGAGTTCTGCAATATGCAAGACACCCCCACACTTTAAGATATCCTATGTTAGGTTTTATACCTCTCCATGTTTCATATGGAGATATTTTATATTTTTTAGACGAAATTCTGTTTATTATATAGTATACTGCAAGCAGTGCCTCACCTCACAGATTTAGTGGCAACTTTGCTCTTATTAGCATTGAGTTGACCATTTCTACTAATGTTCTATTCTTCCTTTCAGATATTCCGTTTTGTTGAGGTGTGTATGGAGTTGTACATTGATGTATCAGTCCATATTCTTCACAGAAGTTATCGAATTCATTCGAGAAGTATTCTCCTCCTCTATCACTACGGAGAATTTTTATCTTCTTACTTAGTTGATTCTCTACTTCTGCTTTATATATCTTAAATATGTTCAATGCTTCATCTTTGCTCTTTAATAGATAAACATACACATATCTAGAGCAATCATGTATAAAGGTTATGAAGTACCGTTTATCTCCACAAGTAAGAATGCCGTTTAACTCACAGATATCACTGTGCACAAGATCCAAAATTTGAAACGATCTTTCAACACTTGAAAAAGGCTTTTTCTTCATTTTGAATCGTATGCACACTTCATATTTATCAGTTTCATTATCTGTGTATGAGATTAAACCATTTTTAACCATGAACTTCAAGGTACTATACCCTATATGGGCTAGTCTATCATGTCACAGTTCAACAGATTCAACCATATACGTAAAAGTACTACTTTCATTCAGAAAAAATTTAACCATCCCGTTACAAGTATATCCCTTTCCAACAAAATTTTCATTCTTGGACAGAATCAGTTTTCCTGACTCGTACACCACCTTTATACCTGGTTTTCCCAGAAGGTCCCCAAAAATTAAGTTTCGCCTCATGTTTGGGACGTGCAGGTAATTAGTGAGAATCACTTTCTTCCCAGAAGTGAATATCAGTTCAACAGTTCTTTTGCCGACGACCTTCGATCGGACTTCATTACCCATTTGGATTTCTTGACCATCGGTCAATTCCTCATAGGTTTTGAAGGTTGATTTGTTGTAGCACACATGTACTGTAGCGGCAGTATCATACCACTAGCTTGAAACTTTGCCTTGGATGGTATTCACCTCAGTGATCATAGCCACGATATCGCCCTCTTCTACTGTATTTGCCTATTTTTTAGATTTGCGATATTGGCATACTCGAGCATAGTGCCCGATTTTTCCACAGACATGGCATGGGCTTTTGAACTTGCCGTTCTTCTTTTGGACGGTTTTCTTGAATTTTTCTTTATTGGGTTTAAGGGAATCGTCCTTATCGGGATTCTTGTTATTGACGTTTTCTACTGCATGTACCTTGGACGAGGCATTCCCGTTATCATTTTTTTTGTCACGGTTACGGGATTCCTCCTCAATCCTTAGGTGTTTCTGGATTTGTTCCAACATGTAGTCCTCAGTTTTATGCAGCAACTTCTTTCTATAGTCTTTCCACATCGGTGGTAATTTAGCGATTATAGCCCCGACTTGGAATGATTCAGGAAGATCGATTTTTATCGCTTTGATTTTGTTTACTATTAGCTGCAGTTCTTTGATTTGGGGTAGCAACGGTTTATTATTTACCATGCTAAAGTCAAAATACGTGGCGATGAGAAATTTGTTGTTCCCTTCTTCTTCAGCCTTGTACTTGAACTCCAGTGCGGCCCATATCTCCTTTGCTGATGATGTCTGTTGATACAGATCGTACAGGCGGTCGGAGAGTGCGTTCAGAATGTCTCCACGACACAAGAGTTCGTCTTCGGCTCTTTTAGTACGAGCAGCCACCTGCTCAGGTGTGTCTTTGTCGGTTGCTTCAGGCAGCGCTTGAAGATTTGGATCTAGTATGTAGTAGATCTTCAGCGCCGTCAGGAGAAATTTCAGTTTGTCTTACCATCTTGTAAAATTGGTTCCATCGAACTGATCAAGACGTATCAAGTCCTGATTCATCAACTTAATAGATGAAACGCTATCGGCTTCCATCTTAGGAAATAACGTTTTAAGATTGTTAGAAATTTTATACAGATTAATATAATTCTGTATAATGTGGAAATCGAAAATTGCAAATGCTATAAAAATTTAGACAGGCTGAAGCACGTCTGAAATGCTGTTTTTAAAGTGTTATTTGCCCCTACTCAGGTAAGTTGAGTATGCTGATAGGTTACAGGCAAATAACTTCTAGGATACGATGAGCCTGATGTGGGTCTGCGTTTAGCAAACACGAAGGCCCAATAATGGAACTTTATTACACAGTCTGGTAGAAATACAATGAATGAAAAAATCCTAGAAGAAAGAAAAGAAAAAGAAAATTATTTTAGATCACTGCACTGGTCAAGTCTTCAGCTACTGGTTTTATTGAACCGTTTTAGACCACACCGTTGGTTTGTTCTTCTTGCAAAGAGTTTAACCGTTGCTATCTTGCTGGAATTACTGGAGTATAGAGCGAAGAGTAGTGGGCTATCTCAAATTCGTATGGTAGTGCTGGAATAGGTTGTGAGATGGTTTGGAAACCCATCCAGGCCCTCCTTTTATAGGCTATGGTGGCTGCGGGTTATGGTCCAGGGAAATAAATTCCATGACCGTTTTCTAGCTGTTGAGAAAACTAGCCGTTTTATGACCATTTTCTGACTGTTGTGCATGGGCCATTAAGCTGCTACATGCTGACTGTTGTGAGACAGCAGCTAGCCATTTTATAGCTGTTGGGGCTAGCCATGCAGCAGTTTCAGCTAGACCCTACACTTATTGCACAACTGTTACAGATTTTCTACAATAGCTCTTTTTCAGCCCTCTATATATTCTGAGGGACTCTCATTCAGTCCTTTAGATTTTCGTCCAGCCAACCATCTACCTTAGCCACTAGTCGCACCGCGACTCGCACACGTCTCGCTCCGGTTCGCGAAGGGAGCGACCCTCTGCGACACGATGCGCACGTGCGAAGTGCGAGACCGAGACCGAGACCGAGCCCGTGCCCGAGTGTTCCAGTGCGAAAGTCCCATAGTCCACGGACTAGGTAAGCAAATATTATAGTACTCCACCATTATCATTTAAATTATATTTCCTTCTTCTCTTTTTTCAATGTGAGACTATTCCCAAAAAACCACAAAAGGTGTTTACTAAACACTTTTATATATTATATTATATATATTTTTATTATTTAAAATATTTTTTATAAAATCAATATTTTTTACAACATTTGGTGGGCACAAAAGAGACGCCCCTATTAAGTGTTTCCAATGGAGATGTTAAAGCCAGAGCACAACTTAGCTTCGAACTTAGAACTAGCGGGCATAAGAGAGGCCCCTCTTAAGTGTTTCCAATGTTGATGCTAAAACCAGAGCACAACTTAGTGTCGAACTTAGAACTAGCAATGTGGGTTAAACCCTAATCGTGAGGCCCAACTCAATGTGTGCAATGTATACTTGCACCCATTTGTTTGGCTCCATAATCGAAAAATTCATGTGAATACAAATTTTAGGTGGACCACGTAATAAGAAACTGCGATTATTAACCATTTAAAATATTTTGTAGGCCACAAAAGTTTGGAATGCGGTTGATATTTGTTTTTTTTTACTTTCATACCAGTCCTATCAATAGGTTGGATGATCAGTAAACACTACTGACAAACTTAGGAAGTTAATAATAATGGACCTTTAATGACCACCTTTTCTTATAACAGGCTTCATTAGATATTTTTGCTTGTTATGTTTATAGGCCATGTCCTCAAATAAGTTGGCAAAATAGATGGATCATGGCAGCCAAGAGGCATCGTTAGAGACCATGGTCATATATTGATTGGAGTGTGATGTAGAGCAGGTCACGGATAATTTCATGGCCAAGATGGACCAGAAAAGGCTCAATCGGAAACAAAAATGACCTGGATTGTTAGACTTAAAACGAACAAATCTCGCAAACTAAAATGAGTTATCAAATGTAAAATATATGATTTTGGGGAAAAATAAGCTACTTTAGCCACTCAACTGACTTCTCCGGATTGTTCAAGCCGAATTTATAAAATATCATCAGGTTGGCGGTCATTGCCATGTTTAAATTTCATTTTTACTATAAATGGTAAGTTTTAGTTTGATTATAACTCTTCATCCGTTTACTTTTAAGAGATGTGCTCAATATAAAAAGTACTTAGAATAATTAGAAGAACAACATGGTGAAGCCCAATTGGACACTTAGCATTTTTGGCAAAAAACCTTGTGCACCAGTCAACATTATGGCTGTCAATAAATTGTAAGTTTACTATTTATAGTAAATTATGGATTCTAGGAATTTTAATTTGCAGCTTGATTATGATTTTTGTTTTCATTGCTTAGTATCCCTATTTAAGGGTTGTGAACTCATTTATTCCATTTACCAATTAATTTTAAATTTCATATATTCTTTTCTGAATTAGGAAAGTATATGTGAGGAGTTTAGATAAGTTGCATCAATTCGGAACAATCATCCCCTTGACCATGACAGTGCTCGACCTCATGTCTTTTCCTGCATCGAAGTAGATATCATCTGCACATCAAGGTATCAAGGCATGGCCCACGTAAGTCATTTGAGCTGTATTTATGACCAAAACACTTTTTTAAAATCTCGGGGATGATCCTAACATTCGAATTCGAGTAATAAAAGTTTATACTCTATGGCCAAGGCCTGAACGAAGGTGTGATGTTTTTGGGTCCGTAAATTAGGTTGTTTGGATCGTTGATGAGCGGTTCAGATCTCAGGTACACGTGGCTTTGTCATGCGTGTGACCGAGTAAGGACCGCGAGTACAATTTGTATAATTCGGTATATATCTATCCAGATTACCACGACACAGCTGGGGGGTAAAAGCTGGAAGCGTCCACCGAGATATGGTCCGGTTACCGTTTTTCTATTAAGGGGAGTCTATCCACTATGGACACGTGGCATTGACGGTAATCTATACCGTCTAGATCTTATGCCTCATGGAGGTGGGGGCATCGACCAAAAATCACACAGACCATCATAATCTCTTAATTTACTATCTCAGGGAATCCTGACCATATGAATTTGACCGTCCATTTGACACACAAATTTTGACGGTTCAGATCGTCTATTCAGTGTAATTTGAAGGAAGTCCTTTCCATTTAAAAAAAAAAATCAAATTGGACGGTTTCAATTAACCTAATCATTAAGTAAACAGTGGCCAACTCACACCGTTATAGTTGCTCGCCTTTAAAGGGGTTTGGTGACTTTTGTCTGAGTGTGGTAGTTTGATAAAGGGAAGTTATCTGATACGCTGGCTGCGTACGACACTTGATACACAACATTTAGAAATGGTACATGTGACAAATATTAACACAATCTAAACCGTCTAAATTGTGGAAATCAGTGTCTCTTAGTGACGGAATAGAAATAAGATCAGTTGAAAAATCTCAACTTTTGATGAGTTGTTTTGAAGTAAGACCATTGGTTGTTATTATTTTAACTGTCCAATGGATGTCAAGAAATAGAATAGCATGATAACCAAATATAAGAGAAATTTTCTTTTAGGAAACATGTAAACTTCTTGAGATAATTTGGACGGTTTATTTTGAATTAATTGTATTACACATCTGCGATTTCTCGGTAATTTCTAACTGACTGCGTATCGCCTATCAGACCGAGTATCAAAGTACCTCTCATTGATAAAAACGGTCTGAACGCGGGCGTAAAAATCAACTGCGAAGTGGATAGAAACGAGTGGGAAGTAATAATACGTCGGTAGAAAAAGAAAGAGCGTGGACTGAAAATGCTCCTCGACCGAGGAAATATGACTTGTCCAGGGATTGTGAGTGTCTACAAGGTGGCTCATGGTCCAATCATCTGCACCGTTCATCTGATTTTCCACACAATGTATTAGCCATGCTTTAAAATCTACACACTGGAATCAACTAACGAGCCGCAACTAATGATACGTTTAGCAAACGTTGACATTCAAGTCTTCATATGAAAAAGAAAGGCCAGGGATTAGACGTTTATGACCTACGAGAGAGAGTGATTTTTGGACATAGTCAAACCACGGTGGGCCCCATCTCGTGTCATCATACTTGATAACTAACCACTAAATCCACATGAAGAAATGGATGGTCAGGATTCTATTGGGTTAAATCCGGGATGTGGACCGTTTTCTTCACTACCGTCACCTTGAAGACCTCTTATCCAAAAATTAGGATTGCATGATGACACCTTTCCCGACCTATCCATCCTGGCCCAAAATTCCAACGCTCAGGATTGATTTACATTCAGCCATGACGCGCCCAAGTACCAAAACCATCACGATACTCGAGCCAAGAACGCAATAGTTCCTTAAAGCTGCACTCGAATGACGGGTACACAATCCAATGTGCGTTTAATGCCGTTTCGTAAATAGTATCAACCATACGATAGGTTGATTGCTCAACTTACACAACGGATCCAGACCGTCCAATCACTGAACCTTCGTGGATTAACCATACGCCAAACTCATGCTATGTTCGTAGTTGCCTGATCGATGACTTTCAAAGAGTCAGTAAAAGCAATCTAGTAGTCGGGCCATTCACAGGGTAGATCGAAACCGTTTAAATATCCATTCAAGAAGTAAAAAGTTCCAGCAAGAATCACATCCATTCGATTTTATGTCAACGGCTTACATTCAAGCCCAAGTTTCGAATACTGGGGGCCACTTAACAGGAAACTAGAGCCGTCCATGCCCTATCCGTGATGGCCCTACCTAGTTAAGTGGGCCCTACAGTAATCAGTATCACCCAGCTGGAGATTTTAATTTCAGTATTCAGTGGGGTACCTAGCTTTTTAAGACGGTGGAAATGTCTCCGTGTGGTGTAGATATATCGTTAAGTGATGGGGACGGGACAGATCCTTTGTTCAATAATTTTTAACTCCGTCATGACGCGGATGCACGTACAAACCCTTCCCATCTCATCATTTCCATTTTGCAGCTTTCGATGCCCCAATTTCCTACCCTGCCCTTCGTACGATTTGAAATAACGTTTCTGCCATTCGATACTGGGAAGGTGATTTTATTTGATACTCTGGCAGCATATGATACCTAATACGCAGGCAAACGGAAATTCTGCACGTAGCATTATTAACTCAAAAAATCGATAAAAGTGTGTGAACTGCTACATTTAATTTAATTTCCGAAAAATACATTGAACGAACAATCCTAACGTCTGATACATTGGCAATTGCCATGTAAAAAAATATACCATCGGATATTTTACATTTTTAACCGTCCAAAAAATATCCTCCGATCCGACGGTCAGAATAATGAAATAAACCTAATGTTTGGTTCGTGACACATCTAAGCTGGGAACTGTAGTTATCACTGTTTAATTTAAACTTATCGTGTACCACGTATGCAATTTCCAAGTCGTTTATCAGAGATTGCATATGACCCGGCAGTCTCACGTGGGAAAAACTTGTATACTCTGAAAGACCGCAGCAGATGATACGCAGGCACTTAGGAATTATTTATAAATTAAATATCGGATTACAAGTAAATCAAATCAAACTGTCCAATTATTATCCAAGTTTAGATGTCTCATGATACAGAAACTAAGATCATTTTATCATCTTACTATCGGACTTTTATTGGAAGGTTAAAATGAAATATATCCAACGGTCCAATTTCAACATGCATGTGTCCACGAATAGGAGACTTGAATTGTTAAAACTAAATAATTTTCGGAAGATGACTTATTTACAGTCGTTTCCACAAGTTAGTCAGTTTAGTTTTCGTTATTTTATCACACGTGTATGATTTCTGAGTGACTGCGTATCAAGCGTCAGCTGCCAGAGCATTAAATAACTCAATCGGATATTCCCGCTTGCTAGATTTTTTTTTTTCTTTGAATGGCCGAAAGGCAAGTGGATGACGGACTAGTGAAGTGATTTGTACTGCATCACCTGAGCCGTGTGGATCAATCTAAGATCCGCTTCAGAAGGTAGGGCCATCATAGATTAGCTCATGGATTGTTCTATTTATCTGCAAAACATGATCTTGACCATTAGAAAAATGGACTGGAATGTAGACAGTTGAAAGTTCCTTGATTCCCTAAAATGGACAGGTTAGGATGAAAGCTAGCAATTCATACTTCTCCAGTTGATTAAACATGGTGGGTCCTACTTCTTGATCGGCTTCGATCATCTATCATAGTGGTCCAACTATCTGGGATTTCATTTCCAGCGGGCTGCAAGGCGGGCTTTATTCTGAAAAAACAAAAAAAAAAAATAAAAATAAAGAAGAAGAAGAAAATCGTTAAGGAGAAAAGCATTGATACACCGTCGGAGTGTGATGGATGATACGCATGGCACCAAATTGCGCGCTTGGCATGCAAGTAATTCAAAGCAAATCGTTCCAATTATGGGTCCCGCTTTAGATGTATCTTGAACGAAGAATTAAGATTATTTGACCATTTGACTATAGGATTGGTGGACACTGATTGGACGGTTAGATAAGATATCCAACGATCCTATTTCAATAAACGATTGACCACGAAACATAGGCCTGCCAGACTGATCTTGGGGCTGTTCATTAGAAACAACGGTTCGGCAGTTTAATTAATTATTTATTTTTTGGTAAATATTTAGTGCCCGTGTATCAGGTTTCATTAACTGTAAGAGCATCAAATTAATCCACGAAAATATCGGACGGTGGGTGGTGATTGGTGAAGAGGACGCGGTTTCGGTGGATCCGAATCCATTAACGTCGGTGGATCCCTAACTGTGGGGCCTATTTTGATTTATTTTTATTATATCCACTCCGTCTATTGGTTTTCTATCTCATTTTATGGCATGATCCCAAAAATTCTGTAGATCTAAATCTCAGGTGGTCCACACTGCAGGAAACAAGGGCGATTGAACGCCCACCATTATTAAAAATAAAAAACTTTAGGCCCACCGCAATGTTTATTTGCCATAAAACCCATTGAAAAGTTCACAAAGATGCCGACGAAAGGACCACACAAATATCAGCTCCATGCAAAACTTTTGTAGCTCATAAGATGTATTTTATAATTAATCACCATTGCTTCCTGTGGTGTGGTCCACCTGAGATTTGGATCTGCTGTATAATTGTATTGTTGCGATCACGTCCTAAGATAATTTGGTGAAACGAATGTACAGAGTGGATATAGATAAAATATATCAGGGTGGGCCCTACAGTCAGTGACCCATCAAGGCGGCGTCCCTCACCGCCCAGATTTGATTGGTGAGTGAGAGATGGGCTCTGACTTTGTTAATGTTTTTTTTTAGCGGAATAAGTACTCGCCCCATCTCTGATAGCATACGCTCCACCAATCAAGTCGCCACGTCACCTTACCACCGGGATGAATGCTGAGCTCCTCATCAGCCAATTCCCGGTCCCAAAAAAATCATCCCTTCTTGACTTTTGACCGGGAGACTTGGAAATGATTGTAATACGAATTTCTCTTTTTGGTTTTTTCTACCGAGGAATGATTCATACACCTCTGGTTTTAGACCGGTTTTGCTGGTGACCCCAACATCAGCCAACCAGCTAATGTCAAAGCTCCGTGGGCCCTACCATGATGTGTTTTATCCACGCTCTCTATTTATTTTTCAGTTTACTTGAAAGCATGAACCAAGAAAATGAGGCAGATCTAAATCTCTAGTGGACCACACTAAAGGAAATAATGGGGATTAAGTGTTTACTATTGCAAACTTCTAGGGGCTCACAGGAGTTTTAGATCAAGCTGATATTTTTGTTTCCCTTCATTCATCTTTGTGTAACCTTATCAACAGGTGGGACAGCAAATAAACATTTCAATTGACCTTAGTTTTTAATAGTAGACATTATTCTCCTCTTTGTTTCTCGTGGAGTGATCCACTTGACCCGTGGATCTCCCACATATTTCGTCTCATGCCCTAAAATGACCTCTGGATCTCTCACATTTTATGTTTTATGTTTCAAAATGATATGAAAAAAATGAACAAATAATATGAATAAAACACATGCATCATTGTGAGGTCTACGTAACTTTGACACCAACTAGCTAGTGGCCGGTATCCGAGTCATCAGCCAAACTTACCTGGCCATTCTATCATTGGCACCAATTTTTTCTAAATTTAGAATTAGAGTAGTATGAAAGATGAATGAATAGAGGTAGCTCACAAGCCACTAGGATAGAATTTTCATGAGAACCACCCGGTACATTACCTTCTCATGTTTACCTTTGGTCTCATGAATCATGACCATCCACATCTCAAGTACTATGCCAACCCTCGGAAAATATTTGAGATGGGACGGGCATGATTAGTTTGCGTAGGGCCCATTGTAGTCATCGTATTTATCTAATTCATCCATATGATGTGCCTTGTAAGGATGAAAGAATCACGCACCGGATGAAAGCATTGAGAAACTCAAGTGCGTCATATGATGTGAATTTAAAGGTTTTTACATAGAACTTACGAGGTGGCCCACTTGAGTGTTGAATCACCCTGGTCGTTTGGATTATGGCCATAAAAAAGGGTGATGCACCAGATGGACGGGGTGGATTTCATGAAGTCATTGTTTCCCTCTTGCTTGGGAAAGGTACCCTAGCTGGTGGATGGATACAACTTGCCTATTGACGCCGCCAATAGCGAGGTGGCTACTAGAGGTGCACATAATACGGTTCGGTCCGGTTCTGGAGTGAAATCGGAATAAAACTATTTCCAAGGGTTATAGGAAAATCAAAACAGAACCATTTCCACCCCAGAACTGAATCGAAATCCGACCGTAGAAAACTAGTTCAGTTTTAGTTCAGTTCTATAATTATAGGCTTTTTATAATCCAATCCAATTACATGGCTTATTTTTATAATCCAACCCAATTGCATGGTTTTTTTTTATTATTATTATAATCTAATCCAATTGCATGATTCCTAAAGATAGAGAGAGGCCATGAAAGAGGAGGAGAATTGTAACATCCTGAATTTTTACTATTTTGAATTTTTAAAAATTCTTAAAATTTTATTATATGCAATTAACTTATATTATCACTAAATGACCATTAGCACTCAATATTAGTTTATACAGGGGTGGTACCAGTAAAGAACCACACCAGTCCGATTAATCAATTGTATGAAGCTAACGAATCCGTCAATCACTTGAACATTAGGTGTAGCCCCATGATTTACTCACATAAGACCTAAATCTAACCGACCCATCGCTAACTAATCAAGACAATCGTGATTAAATTAAAGATCTAACTGAGGCCGAGTCAGATAAAGCTCGGATCTTGACTATTAGACAAAATCAACCCCGTACTCTTTTAGCTCAAAACCGACGGTTTAAAGTAATCATGACCAAATCTTCACTTTTACTAGTTATAAATAGGTCATCGTATAAACATAGTTAATTCAAACCCTAATAATCTCCTACGAGAAATCTCAATACCTAATTCATTTTAGAAATGCTCTGAATTGCCAAACAAGCTCTACATCGCTCGTTGGCGGGCCACTAGTTTTAAAACGGTAGAGAAAGGTCCGTCTTAATAGGCTCGACGTTCATCGTGAGAGTCGGACCTGGGTACTGTCCATAACCGCTCAACTTAAGCGAAAGGATGAGGGCATGAGAAGTGCGAATACCGTAAAGGAAGAAGCTGAAACTTAAGTGAATTGGGTTGTCCACTCTCATACAAAGTTGAGGATTTTGGACCATCGGTTTACAACCAAACATCACACGTGGAGTAAGAATATTTCTCTACTCATATCCATATAGTCGCGACCCTGATCGACCATCACTGACCGTTAAATAGACTTAATCATGTCCGTTGATTAACACATCCAAATGGCGGGCCGATCATATCCATACGTAGATCATCATTAGGGCTAACTATCCTATGGTGTATATCGACTCGTACACCCCATACTGGGCCCTAGAGGCTAGAAAAACCCTCCCATAGGGATAGAATAGTAACAACCCAACACTTGGGGCCATTTGCAACAAATTTGGCATTATAAAATGGGCTTCTTTTGGGCACCCCTCTCCCTATACGATTTTGCCTTATAAAAGGAAAGAGAGAAGAGAGAAAAGGAAAAAAGAAGAAAGGAAGAAGAGAGGAAGGGAGAGTGGAGAAGAAGGAAGGTATGTCATAGCTCTAGTAGGGCCCAAAGGAGACCGATTCTTGCAACTCCTCACCTCTTCCTCAACTAATCCTTCACCCACAACGGGAAGAGCCCCTCTCCACCGATTGAGTAGGTAAAACCTTCATTTCTTATAAATCCCTTATGTTAAGGGTGAATTTGCATAAAATTCTAACATGCAAATGTGTGCTTTAGGGATTCCGGCCGGTCGACCCCAAAATCCATGCTCTTAGGTCATTTTCCAAGTCTCCAACAATCCATAGGTATAGACTATTATTCTTAGGTGGCCTAGCACCAATTTTAGTATGAATTTAATAATTTTGAATGCTTGGATGGTGTGTTTGAAGGATCTAGAGAGAAACCTAGGAAACACCTTACCTTTGATTCTTTAAATTTAACATGGAGTAGTTGTGAAATGTTTTAGTTGCTCTCATGTTTGGGTAGGAATTTAATGTTGTATGCTTATGTCTTCTGATTCGTGTGTGATGTTCCTTATAGCATGTTTGTTGCCTCTTGTATGATTGGATAAGAATTTAATGGTTGCATGCCCATGACTTGTTGATCCATATATGATGTATCGTATAACATGTATGACTCATTAGCAATTGTGCTTGTGTTCCTACGATGTATGAAATGCTTATCTTTCTTATCACCCACATAATACACTTGTACCTTTAGTTCTCTTCATGATTTGCTTTGCTTGGTAGAGAAATTGAGATTCTATGTCGGAAGTTATGGACGCATGTTTTCACTTATGTTAGATGATAACCATGTTTTGTAGCATGTTATGAATTACCATCAACCTTAGGGTTGGTCAGGAAAATGAGGAAAGTGAAGGTGGTCCCGCTGGTAGGACTATCCTGAGGCTAAACCCGTGGATTTGGGCGAGCGCGTGTGGGCGATGGTAGTTAGACTACATGGGTCGCTTGTACCCAATGTCGTCTGTCACGTGTTTGCCTGACTCGTGTGGTCTAGTCTATTTACTGATTAACCTTATTTGTTAACCCCGTTTGCTCATATATGTATGAAACTTGGAACACCTTACAATCATTGTAGCCCATTAATAACTAAATTGAAACTGATCCATCACCTTGTGAGCTGGGCATGGTGGAATGGGACAAAGTGTCCAAGCTGTTGGCCTACACTAGGGTGACGCGCCTCCCTGTAATGACCGCGAGCGATCATTTTTTCTCGATACTCCCCATGTGCTTGAAGTCGAGGATGGGAAACTCGATAGGATCAAGAATCGCGGGGTCTCGGCCTCACACATTGAGGGGCCTTGGTCTAGCAACCAATTCAGGGTATTGATACGTGGGGTGTATCAGATTTTCCAACCTTCTGGATGAATGAACTGAAGTAAAACTCGGTTAACATTTTATCGCATCGCACTAGCTAGGTTGGCGACTCGGCAGTCGAAGTCGCAATGAGGGAGTGTTGTTCATATGCGATCGTTAGACGGAGTCGCTCGAGGGAGTGTTGTGGCGAGGGCATGCATCATATCATCTATCATGCATATGCATTAATAATATTAGTCAAATGTCTATGATGATTGATTTTCATTAAGTTCATAATATAATTGATGTCTGTTATAACTTAAGACTAATAGCACTCACTGATTTGATCACTCACTCACACTCTAGGACGGTGTTTTAAAACACCAACCAGACTTTTCCATAGTTACAGGTGACAATAAGTAGGAGGAGGCTGACGACACGAGCCTTGATGAGATGGGTGAGTTGTCCTACTTTCAGCTGATGGGCGGCTCTCCATCGGCTTGATAGGCAGGATTTGGATCGCTGAGCAATGGGCTCAACTCTATTCTTTTTGAACATATCATTCTTTTTGTGGTTTTTGTTGGGTAACGCCTTGTGCGACCCATTTATATTTTTGGACCTGTATGTATATTAGATCTCTTTCATTTCAGTAGATGTAACATCCTGGATTTTCGCTGTTTTTGGATTTTCAAAAATTCTTAAATTTTTTTATTAATTAACTTATAATAACACTTAATGATCATTAGCACTTAATGTCAGTTTATACAGGGGTGGTACCAGTAAAGAACCGCACAAATCCGATCAATCAACTATAGAAAGCCAACGAATCCGCCTGATCGCTTGAACATCAGGTGTAGCCCCATAATTTACTCGCATAGGACCCAAATCTAACTGACTCGTCATTAACTAATTAAGACAAGTATAACTAAATTAAAGATCTAACCAAAGCCGAGTCAGATGAGGCCCGGATCTTAACTAATAAACCAAATCAACTCTTGTAATGTCCCATCCAACCAGCACAGTGTCCTATGGTGTTCATGTAGGATTTACCGCAGGACCGTTTGTTTAAACCACTCGTGGCGGGGTACCAAAAGTTGATTAACCTAAGATTAGCTCATTAGAGTAGACTAGACAGGTCATGATAGGGCCTAGTGCGAGCCGCCAAGCCAGATGACTGTTTACATTTAGCATCAGCCCGTACGGGCCATACCGCGACGCAGGAAGGTCAAAAAATTACAAAACTTTAAGAAACACTAGATCTCATTGGGCTTGTAGTCCATCGCGGACCACAGACTCATTGGACACCCAAAAACTAATTATCTAAGCCGTTCCTACAGCACTGGTCAACTCACACAAGGCCATATTGAAAATCTGGGGCTTGTCAAGGGAATAGGGATTCCGGGCGTATTAGCCATCGGATTCCTTTCAAATTTTCGGTGAAGGCCTAATGTGGTGTCCCTCACCTGTCCACAGAATCTGGAACCCGATCATGGCACGGTAACCTTTGATCGTAAATCGGACCTGTACGATCAAAACAAATATCCGATCGTCCTCAAATTTTGCATGGCCCTTTATCGGGCCATGGTCCACCTATCCTATAAGTTTCATTGCCAGGGTACCACCAAAATCTCTCCAATCAATGAAATAGACCCCACAGGGCCACTTAAGGATCGGGAACATATGGTTAAACCCATATCCGATGGTTCCCAAATCTTGTATGGCCCTTCATCGAGCCATGAAGCATTTATCTTGTGGTGTATATCCATTTGTACACCCCATAGTGAGCCCTATACCATAGAAAGACCCTCCCATAGGTCTTGTATGATAAAACTTAGCCCTTAGGGCCATTTACAATAATTTTGACATTATAAAAGGTCTTCTCTTGGGCACCCCTCTCCCCATACGATTTTTGCCCTAAGAAAGAAAGAAAGAAAAAGAGAGAAAGAGATAAAGAGAAAGCGAGGAAGAAATAGTGAGAGAGAGAGTGAAGAAGAGATCTAAGGTGGACACTAGATCGTGGTGGGGCCGAGGAGATCAAGCATTACAACTCCCTACTCCTTTCTCCAAAGAAAATCCTACACCACCACCACAATAATCATTCCATGAATCATCTAGGTAAGATCCTTCACCCTTTTTCTTGAAACCCATGTATTGAGAATGATTTGGCTTGGATTTATCACATGCAAGAGCTTGCTTTAGGGATTCCGGCCGGCCAACCCCAAAAATCCTCATTTTTAGGTCATCTATCAAGCCTCCAATGATCCCAAGGTGCGAACTATTGCTCTTAGATGGCCTAGCACCAATTATAGTAGGAGTTTAATGATTTTGATTGTTGAGTTGTTGTATTGAGGAAATTAGAGAAAACTAGGAATAGTGTGTTGTTGGAATTGCATGGTTTTGCATGATTAATTTATATTTGATGTTGATTTTGTCTCTCACACGATTTAGCATAGGAATGACTACATGCTTATGTTTGTTTGATTGGTTTGCCCATATGTGTTGTTTCATAGTGCTTAAGAATCTTGACTCTTGTGAGTTTGATTTCTTGAGGTGTTGGAAGTACTCAACTTCCTCACTAACCCACACATTCACACGCATCATGTTTATAATAATGAAATATGCTTGGTAAGAATATTTGTATCGTAAGTTGCGATGTATGTGAATATGACGTTTTGTACTTGTTGATAATCTTGACGGTTAACATGCTATGAATCAACATTGAATCCTCGGGTTGGTCGAGATTATGAAGAGAGGCGATAGTCCCGTCGGTAGGATTATGCTAAGGCTAGACCCGTGGATTTGGGAGGGTGTATTTGAGTGACTGTAGTTCGACTACATGGGTCCTCTGTGCCCGATGTTACTCATCTTACGCTTGCCTGACTCGTGCGGTCTAGCCTATTGTCTGACCAACCTTGTTTGTTAACCATAGTTGCTCATATATGTATGGAACCTGAACCATCTTACAACCATTGTAACCCATCAACAATCCACTTGTAAATTGGTCTATAGCCTCGTGAGCCGGGCATGATGGAATGAGACACTATGTCTAAGCTGTCGGCCTACGCTGGGGTGCCGCGCCTCCCCGTAGTGACCGCGAGAGATCCCTTTCTCTTGGCACTCCTCATGTGCTTGAAGTCGGGGATGAGGAACCCGACGGGATCACGGTCCGTGAGGTCTCGGCCTCACATATCGGGGAGTCTTGGCCTTGCAACCCGTTTAGGGTATTGATATGTGGGGTGTATCAGTTTTCCAAACTTGCTGGATGAATGGACTTAATTAATAACTCGGCTAACACGATCGCATTGTATCGCATTAGTTAAGGTGGCGACTCGAAAGTCGAGGTCGTAATGAGGGAGTGTTGACATACGTGATCGTTAGATGGAGTCGCTCGAGAGAGTGTTGTGGCGAGGGCATGCATCATATCATTCCGCATTCATGCATTTAAATAAGAGTTAATAGGAATTGATGATTGTTTGTATTTCATTAAATTCATATTATATTTGATGCATGTTAAAACTTAAGACTAATAGCACCCACTGAGTTGATCACTTACCCCCACTCTAGGACGGTGTTTTAAAACACCGCCCAAACTCTTCAGTAGCTGCAGGTTATGCTGAGTTCGACGAGCCGTGCGGCACGAGCTTAAGCGAGGAGGACGAGTTCTCCTACTTCCAGTTGATGAGCGGCTCTCCATCAGCTTAGGAGACTGGATTCTGGAGCTTTAAGTCGTGGGCTCAGCACACAATTCCTTTGGATATATGATTTTTTTTGTTATTTTTGTTGGGCAACGTCTTGGGCGATCCCTTTATATTCTTTTGAACTTGTACATATTTATATCTCTTTCACTTCAGTAGACTAGTTGTGCTTGCATTTCATGCTCCAAGTAATTCCAGGTTGCGCGTTTAAACTTGATTAATCATAAAACCATAAAATTGATGATAAGTAACACTCAAAAACTCAAGAGTCAAGCGTATGCACGACCCCCAATTTTTTGGGGCGTTATAGTAGACTTGTATGGTTGTACTTCATGTTCTAGAAAATTTCAGACCGCGCATTTAAACTTGATTAAATGCAAACAAATAAAAATCGGATATAAGTGATGTCCTGGAACTCGGGAGTTAAGTGTATGCACAACCCCAAATTTCAGGGCGTTACAAGAATAAAGAAAGATTAGGTTTTTTTTTCTTAAAAAATGTTTTAAGAACATTAAAATTAAAATATTTATTAACTAAGGCGTTCAATTCCAAGTTTGGATTCAAGGTTCGATTATATAGTTTGATTCGATTCTATAGAACCCTAAACCGAGAACCAAATCGAAACTAACTGATTTTTTAATTTTCAAAACTCGTGCTCTTCAGACCAAGCCATGCGGTCTAGTCAGTTCTAGTCAGATTTACCAGTTGCACTAGTTCTATATGCACCCCTAATGGCTTCCGAACAATGTTATGTTTGAAAATATGTTGGAAATACTGAAAAAAAAAAAAATTATTTCTTGTTTCACCCAGCTGAATCACATAAAAATTGTGTTTTCCTTAAAGCATGATTTGTCCACTTATCAATTGTTGATGGGTTATGGGTGAATTGCTTCCAGGATAAGATAAACCTATTTATATCCCACGTGCAGTTTTTACTAGGGTTCCGCTTAGGAACAATTCAACATAACTAATCTTCTGTGAGACTTAAATAGTGGACATATTTAGAGTATTATTTAATGGAGATGTTTTCTGAAGGATCTGCTAAATGATGAGAGATTTGTTAGAGTTGATTGAGATTTGGATCGGAATGGTCCAGATTATATAGGCAACAAGGAGTAAACCGTTGATAGGTGGATATGAATGGTTCAAAATGATTGAAAAATATTTCCGACCATTAATCATTAAATTGAGTCGTTTCTGGTCATTGGATCAAAAGATTTCACCGTTGAATTATCATAGCATGTCCTTTTCCAGACAATTATAACTTTTAAGATTACTAACCGTTCTAAAAAAAGATTGATCACACCAACTAACGCCACACTGCCTATGCTTGAGCATGCACAATTCAAGGATCTCAATCTCCAAAACTCGAAGTAAAAATATTGTACACACCTTGATATATAAATCACAAGTTTTCTTTTTTCTTTTTCCATATAGGACAAAAGTACAAACTGTACTTTTTATTTGTAATTTTTTCAAAATCATTTTGTCAGCAAAATGAAAATTCTAGAAAATTTTAAATATTTTTTTATTTTCAAAAAACCAATTTTCAACATAATCTTGTTAACCTATTGCTTATCATCCACTTTTTCAGATAATTTTAGTGTGGGAGTACAAAAATGAGAAAGATCTAAACCTGAAGTATGCCATACTACAACAAATGATAATGTTGAACGCCCACCATTAAAAACTTTTTGTGGCCCATTGTAATATTTGTTTTCGATCTAGCTTGTTGATCGTTGATAAGTTCTTGCAGGCTTAGATGAAGGGAAAATACATCAATTTTATTCAAAATTTTTGTGGCCATGACAAAGTTATAATGTGGGTATTCAATCACCATTGTTTCCTATCATGTAACAACCAGAGATTTAGCTTTGCCTTATTTTTTGTCTCATGTTCTAAGATAACATGTGAAATGGATGGATAGTGTCAATAAGATGGTAAAAAACCGCGGAAGTGACTATAGGGCTGTCAATTTGCCGGTCCTGAAGGAGGAGTCGGCCCCTGGATTTTGAACTGTTTTGGGTTGGTCTGCTCTATGTAAAATTCTGATATTTCAAGCTCAACTCGAACCATTGACACACCCCAGAGTAAGAATAATATTGAAACACGAGAGATGCTTGCATTCAGCCGTTTTGACTATGAGTTACCGTCCACTGGAAATGCACATCGATAATTGAAAAGAAGGAAGAGAGGGAGAGAGAGCTGGCAGCGTGCTATACGCTGAGAGGGGAGAAGCGGTACAAGCTACTCACATAAATTTTTAAAAATGATGAAAGTGATCTGAGTAGGTAAGATTGGGACCGGATTAGCTACCGACTGTTCAGTAGCTATCTCGCTATTGAAGTGATGTCACCAAGTTTTGTGAGGCCACCATAATGTATGTATTATATCCACATTGTCCATCCAATTGGAGGGATCATTTTAGGGAATGAACCAAATGATGAGACAGATTCAAAGCTCAAGTAGACTCCACTACAGAAAACAGTGGGGATTGTATGCCCACGGCTAAAAACTTCCTGACACCATAGAAGTTTTCATTTTTATGTTTTCTATTAATCTATATATGTGTGAACTTATGAAAAAGTTGGATCTCAAATTAAAAATTGTGGTGAGCCATAGGAAGGTTTCATCGGTGGGCATCACTATACCCATCGTTTTCTGTAATAAAGTACGATTGAGCTTTGGATTTGCATCATTTTTAGACTCATGCCATAGAATGTTATCACCAAATGGATGGATGGTGTAAATACAACACATCATGGTGTGGCCCACAAACTTGGTGATGTCACTTCAATAGCGAGATAGCTACTCAAGTGTCGGTAGCGAATGGCATCTCTAAGATTGGTGTCATTCATTAGACTAAATGACTAAATCTAAAAAGATGGTTGATTAGTATTTAATTTTAATTACATAAAAACCCATTTGGTGTCCAAAATCTCGCTAAAAGTCAAAGGTAAGCGACAATAAATTTAAATGTGAGCGTGGGAATGCATATCTTTAAAAATATAAACAAATATAAATTGGTAGGAAGTGAGAGTGAGAGTTTGGCGCAAGGATTGAAAGTGGGAATGCCACCTAATTAGAAGGATTTACAAAGTTTAAACATCAAAAGTTTGTTCAAGCATCCTATTCGGCCAATGGTTTAGTCTCTAGGGCCATGAGCTTGTATTATAATAAAATAAAAAGAATGAATGGTTTAAAGATATTTATTAACGATTTACAAACGCTTAGTTTACATATATTCATTCAATTCGGGATTTTATTTTAATGATCTAATGAGTCTCTAAAGAATGAATGGTTTAAAGATATTTATTAACGATTTACAAATGTTTAGTTTACATATATTCATTCAATTCGGGATTTTGTTTTAAGGATCTAATGAGTCTCTTCCTTTTTGCATATTGCATCACCACACCCTTTAGTAGCATCCACTAATTCGGAACTTAATTTGAAAGTCATATTTTGACCTGGACATTTTCGAGATGCCCCTAATAACCAATGAATGACAAGTGTTTTTCCTTATATAGATCTTATTTCAATGGAAGCTTGATGAGCCGATGTAGCTACACGATATCACCGATATGGAGAAAACAAAAAGGAAAAGAAAAAAATAATCATAAATCAAACTATCTCAAGCTCATGATAATTTAATTTATTCTCTTATAGGTGTGGCCTATATTTATAGGGCTAGGGTCAATGTTAGGGCCTTTTCAGTTCAATTTGGACAAAGTCTCAACCATTGAGATCGGACTGAAACCAACCTCACTACCTATTAAATGTAATAAAAAAGTTGTAAGTAGACAAAACATATATGAATGGACGTGTGTGACATACCATTATAAAATTGAAATTAGGTTGGACAACAGGCAACATAGAAAAAAGGCTATAAACTCTGATTTACACGTGTGACTTAGCAGAGTTGATGACTTGAACTTGATCCAACCTATCCACCCCTCACTCAACGAACGAGTTGGTCAGAGTCACTGAGCCTTTTAACCATGCAATGCGTGAGTATGACCTGGAACGCTTTCTTAGACTATCAAATGGCTGTCTTAAACCAGAGCGGATTGCCTGTGTGGGGTCCACAGAGATGTTTGTGACAAATCCACTCCGTCCATTTCTTGCAGCTGATCATGATGTTTATATGCCATCTAAACCGGTCATAGAATTATTACCTATCATCTAAACTGTAGAAGCAAATATCATCCTGATACAAAATTTCTGTCACCACCAGACCTTCAATCCCCACTGTTTCGTGTAGTAACGTGAGTTTTGGACCCGCCTAATTTTTAGAATCCTGTTCTAATGTGGTCTTTAAAAACAGATGGACGGAGTAGATTTATCATTGACATCTCTGTTTACCCCCCACACAGCCTCTCCCGTCTTAAACTCACTTAGAAAAGAACCAAAAAATAATAAAAATAAAATAAAATAAAATAAATAAATAAAATAAAATTTCCCATTTCCTTTCTTTCGTTTTCTTGCATTTCTCTCTCAACCATTTTTTGAAATAGCAAAAAAAAGAAAAGAAAAAAAAAAAAAAACGCACGAAGATATGATATCAGTGGAAGATTAGATTTTTTGAAACGAACGAAGAGCAGCCCTCGCAAAATCACGAGAAAAGGGTCGAAATAAGAAAAACACCTGTACCTCGCGCTTGGTACCTACCAGGGTCACTTTCACTATCTTGGGATAAACGATTTATTGTGAAAGAAATCCACGCCGTCCATCAAGTGCACCACCTCTCTCTAGTATTGGATCCAAACAATTATGACCGTTGAATATTCAGGTGAGACACGGTAAAAATTATATACTAAAAACTCCAAATTCACTTGGTATGCATGCCTCACCTGAGCTGTAGAATACTGTTATTTTTGGATAATTATTTTATCCTTCTGAGGAACATAAGCCTCATCGATTGGGTGACATATAAACACATCCGTGGGTCCTACACAAAACAATTGTGACCGTTCAATTCTTACTTTTTACTGTGGTATGGCCTATATGAGTTTTAGATAATCATGATTTTTTTTTTCAATGGTTTAAAAAAGGCGTCAGACATGATGGACGGGGTGGATCTTTTGTCTTGTGAGTTACCACAGCGCGGCTCAACGAATGTCCTTCTCCTCTTCCCCTTTTAATTTTTATAGGGAAAAGAGAAATTTAGGACTATGGACCCCACCTTTTATCCAGCTGTTTTTATCGAGGAATACAAACTTTGTTTTGCAACCTGGACCTGCACGTACGGATTTTAAATTTTAGGACGAAAATACCCCTCCTTTCAAGGAAACGGATTGGGTACTCCGCCTGCCACCAGCCGTGGGCTCCACCTTGATGTGTGCTTTTCATCCATGCCGTCCATATATTTTTCCAGATCATTTTATGGTATGAGACCAAAAATGAGATATATCCAAATCTCAAGTGTACCACATTACAAGAAACAGTGTTGAATAAGCGTCAACCATTAGAAACCTTTAGGGGGCCCACTGTGATGTTTGTGAGAAATCCTCCCCGTCTAAGTTCATTCATAGGGTCAAAAGGATTTGGATGAAGAGGAAAAAAAATTCATAATGATCCAAAACTTTCGTAACCTGTAAAAGGGTTTCAATGGTAGACGTTCAATTCCTCACTGCCTTTTACAGTGTGGTCCACTTGATAGTTAGATCTATCTTATTTTTCATCTCAAGCCTTAATATGAGCTCGTAAAATATATGAACGATTTGGATATAACACATACATCATGATGAGACCCACAAAAGTAAAAAAAATATATTTCAGTTGAGCGGGGCAAACTGGAAGTTGAGTGGGGCAAACTGGAAATTGAGGGGGGCAAACTGAAAATTGATCGGGGTAAACTGAATTTTATTTTATTTTTGCTATGTTACTTCTGTGGGTCCCATCATGATGCATGTGTTATATCCAAACAGTCCATATATAAGTGGGGCAAACTGAAAATTAAGCGGGGCAAACTAGAAATTGAGCGGGGCAAGCTGAAAATTGAGCGGGGCAAACTAAAAATTGAGCGGGGCAAACTGAATTATTATTTTTTTTGCTATATTGCTTTTGTGGGTCCCATCATGATGTAAGTGTTATATCAAAACCGTCCATATATGAGCGGGGCAAACTGAAAATTGAGCAGGGCAAACTAGAAATTGAGCGGGGCAAACTGAAAATTGAGCGGGGCAAACTAGAAATTGAGCGGGGCAAATTGAAATTATTTTTTTTTGCTATGTTGCTTTTGTGGGTCCCATCATGATGTATGTGTTATATCCAAACCGTCCATATATGAGCGGGGCAAACTGAAAATTGAGCGGGGCAAACTAGAAATTGAGCGGGGCAAACTGAAAAAAAAATAATTTGCTATGTTGCTTTTGTGGGTCCCATCATGATGTATGTGTTATATCCAAATCGTCCATATATGAGGGGGGCAAACTGAAAATTGAGCCGGGCAAACTGAAAATTAAACGAGGCAAACTAGAAATTGAGCGGGGCAAACTGAAAATTGAGCGAGAAAAACTCGAAATTGAGCGGAAAAAATTTCATGCTTACCCCGCTCGTTTCTTAGTTTGCCCCGCTCATTTTTTGGTTTGCCCCGCTTAATTTTTAGTTTGCCCCGCTCAACTTCCAGTTTGCCTCGCTCATATATGGACGGTTTGGATATAACACATACATCATGATGGGACCCACAAAAGTAACGTAGCAAAAAAAAAAAATTCAATTTGCCCCGCTCAATTTTCAGTTTGCCCCGCTCAATTTCTAGTTTGCCCCGCTCAATTTTCAGTTTGCCCCGCTCATATATGTACGGTTTGCCCCGCTTTTATCCAGCTATTTTTATGAAAAAATACAAATTTACTTTTGCAACTTAAACCTCCACATGCGGAGACCCAATTCCAGGATGAAAATACCCCTCATTTTCATTGTTGTTCACTTTTCCTCTCCCTTTCCAGTTTAAGGATTAGGTTTAGGTTTGGATTTTTAAGTTTAGGTTTAGGTTAGGGAGTTGAGATTAGGATTAGGTGTATATTTCGCTTTAGAGGATTGAGTTTAGGTTATAGGTTTAGGGAAAGGTTAGGTTTAGGTTATAGGTTTTGGGATTTGGGAATAGTTTTAGGTTATAACTATAGGTTTAGGTTAGGTTATAGGTTAAGGTTTTGAGATTTGAGAATGGGTTCGGGTTAAGGTTATAGGTTTTGGTTTAGGTTTAGGTTATAGGTTTTGGTTTAGGTTATAGGTTATAGGTTTAGGATAAGGTTTATGTTTAGGTTTAGGTTATAGGTTTTGAAATTTTAGAATGGGTTCGGGTTTAGGTTATAGGTTTTGGTTTTGGTTTTGGTTTAGGTTATAGATTTTTGGATTTGAGAATGAGTTATGGTTTAGGTTTAGGAAATCGGGTTCAGGTTCGGGATTGGTTTTAAGTTTGGGTTTTTAAGTTTAGGTTTAGGTTTAGGTTAGGGAGTTGAGATTAGGATTAAGTGTAGGTTTCGCTTTAGGGAATTGAGTTTAGGTTATAGGTTTTGGGAAAGGTTAGTTTTAGGTTATAGGTTTTGGAATTTGGGAATAGTTTTAGGTTATAAGTATAGGTTTAGATTAAGTTATAGGTTAAGGTTTAAGGATAGGTTATAGGTTTTGAAATTTGAGAATGAGTTCAGGTTCAGGTTATAGGTTTAGGTTTAGGTTTTGGTTTAAGTTATAGGTTATAGGTTTTGGGATTTGAGAATGGGTTCAGGTTTAGGTTATAGGTTTTAGTATTTGTTTAGGTTATAAGTTTTGGGATTTGATAATGGGTTCGGGTTTAGGTTATAGGTTTTGGTTTTGGTTTAGGTTATAGGTTATAGGTGTAGGATAAGGTTTAAGTTTAGGTTTAGGTTATAGGTTTTGGGATTTGAGAATGGGTTCGGGTTTAGGTCATAAGTTTTGGTTTTAGTTTAGGTTATAGGTTTTGGTTTTAGTTTAGGTTATAGGTTTTGGGATTTGGAAATGATCTTTACAAATGGATGAACGGAATGGATGAAATACATACATCATGGTGGGGCCCACAGAGCATTGACCACTAGCCACGAGGCTGGTGTCAGGGGGAGTAGCCAATCCGTTTCCTATACTACATACATTCAATGTGGGCCCAACTGATGCGTGATTTCTTCCCTGAACTGACCATTTTCGGAAGAAGATAAAATGCTAATAAAGGGGGTCCACAAAATGAGTTTTTTTCATCTTTCTCGTGGAACCGGAGGGTGGAAAGGGAAGTGAAAGCAACGTGAAAGCAGCAGTGAAAAGGGAGATGAAAAAAAAATAGTGAAAAGGGAGAGAAAAAGTGGACAACAGTGAAAAGAAGGGGTATTTTTGTCTTAAAATTGGGTCTCCGCACGTGGAGGTCTAAGTTGCAAAAAAAAAAAAAATTAGTTTGCCCCGCTCAATTTCATGCTTGCCCCGCTCAATTTCCAGTTTGCCCCGCTCGATTTCATGCTTACCCCGCTCAATTTCATGTTTGCCCCGCTCGATTTCATGTTTGCCCCACTCAATATCCAATTTGCCCCGCTCAATTTCATGCTTGCCCCGCTCAATTTTTAGTTTGCACCGCTCAACTTCATGCTTGACCTTCTCAATTTCTAGTTTTCCTCGCTCAATTTCATGCTTGCCCTGCTCAATTTCCAGTTTGCCCCGTTCAATTCTTGTGAAAATCCTTTCAAAGAAAAAAGATTCCTAAATAAAACACTTGAGGAAAAAACTATTAGGCATTTTTTAGCTAAGACGTACGAGGAAACTTAATATTTTACTAATATAGTGAGGAACTCATGTACTTGTTAATGAAATAACATGTTCATGTCCACCAATTAAATGACATGAAAAAATCAAATGCCAAAATCAATGATATTAAGAAAGACTTGTGCATATTTAGAATTTCTAATGGCATTCTCTAAAGACTTGTGCATGAAGCCTTCATCCCTTGAGACTTTTCAATTCTTCTTTCATTAACACTTACAAGTGAGCTTTCAAATGCAATGTGCTTATGGGAACGAACATTTCGAGCAATGTCTTTATTAGAACGAACATTTCGAGCATCATTCAAAGCATTCCTTAGAAGATCCATAAATATTCTTTTGGGACACCTCCATAGTTTAGTAGTGAAATAAAAGTCATATTTAGGTACATTTTTGTGACACCCCGGTCACTGCTTCATGTGGGCGAGCACATGTGGGCGGGCCCCAAGGAAGGCTGACAGGCTACTGTGTGGCTGGCAGGCTACTGTGCTGGGTGAGCTACTGTTGCAGTTGACTGTAGCGTAACTTGTCCCACATCGGAAGAGTTGTCTAGAGTTGTGGTGGTTATATGTGGAGTTTCTCCCTTAACAGACATGACGCGTTTTAAAGCCGTGAGCCCACGGGCAAAGCGGACAATATCATGTGCTGTGGGGGTGGGCCTTACAAATGGTATCAGAGCCGAGGACGGCTCTGCCCTCGGTGGGAGATAATGTGACACCCCGCTCACTGCTTCATGTGGGCGGGCACATGTGGGCGAGCGCACATGTGGGCGGGCCCCAAGGAAGGCTGATAGGCTACTATGTGGCTGGCAGGCTACTGTGCTGGGTGAGCTATTGTTGCAGTTGACTGTAGCGTAACTTGTCCCACATCGGAAGAGTTGTCTAGAGTTGTGGTGGTTATATGTGGGGTTTCTCCCTTAATAGACATGACACGTTTTAAAGCCGTGAGCCCACGGGCAAAGCGGACAATATCATGTGCTGTGGGGGTGGGCCTTACAGTTTTTCATGCTCAAGGATCTATTGGATGATACAATCAGTGGTATTTTTGGTCATGTTTATGAGTTGTGTTAGCTTATCTTTGAACCGGTGATTCTTAACCAGTCTCTTGGCCTCATTTCAAAGCTATATGTTCTATTTTCTTTATATTGCTTAATATATTGTTTATTGTGCAAGTCCTATTCATCATTTGTTCAGGTTTGATAACAAACAACACAAAAATCCATGCTTCTTGCATCTGTCTAGGGATTTGAGAGAGAATGAGTTAGTCGGGACAATTCCAGGTTAGTCCAGGGATTTGAGTGAGAATGAGTTAGTCGGGACAAAAATCCATGTTTCTTGCATCTGTCCAGGTTACATTCTCTATGGTGTCCTAATGCTTTGTTTCTTTTCTTTTTTTCTTTTTTTTTATTTGTTTTGTTTTACTTTATTTATTTAGTTATTTTTGTATCAGGTGTGAAGAAGAAAGTTGATAAAGTAATAGATATTTGCTTCACTTATACTTTATATACACAGGTCCTGTTTTAGATACCAACAACCATTTGAGAGTATATCTATGCTGCACAAAATATAGTATATCTTCTTCTTCTTACCCTTTACTACTCAATAATCTCTAATAAACACCATTTACCATGTTACTGTCCATATAACCCAGGAAAAAAAAAATCCCAATAGCTTCCGAACTTGAGCATGAACTTCCCAATTCTAAATATAGTTCCCTTACTAAAAGTCCTTTAAACCTTTCAACTGCAAACTCAAGACTTTTGATGTTCTCTCCACAATCGTGCATCCACTCCCAACCCCTATCTCTACACGTTTTTGAGTGAAAACTTCATAATGCTTCCATTCCTAACAGAATCTTCACAACCTCTTTTCCAGCAGAGTCACACTTCTCTCTAGTTCACTTCCCTTGACACCCCACTCTTTTTTGTCTGCAAAGATCTTCCCACCGATCCTATAGGTTCCTCTAAATTCATTTCAAATTTGATTAATGTTGCCCTGTGATCATGAATAAAAGTGGCTATGCTTGTCAATGTTGAAATATTGAGACTGAGAGTAACATACTCTTAAATCCTAATGTAAATTGAAAAAGATCATGTTCTTATGGGAAAGTCCAATATATGTCATGGAGCATGCTGGCTAATGAAATTCAGCAAAGCAAACATGATATGTCATGGAGTATATTTAATGCTTTGTTTCTCTCTTTCTTTTTTCTTTTTTCTTTTTTTTATTTTGATTTATTTATTTAATTATTTTTGCATCAGGTGTGAAGAATAAAGTTGATAAAGTAATAGTACTTGTGGAGAAAAGAAAGGAAAAAATGACTGTAGACCTATGGCTACGAATTATAACCGTAGTGATAAATTGTCGATATATCCATAAGTTGTTGATATATCGACATTATCTGGGAAATGCAGCAAAGCTTGCTGGACGATTGTCACCCAGATTCGATATTATCGACATGTTGTCGATATATTGATGACTTACGTAGATTATATCAATGATATGTCGATAATATCCATAACTTACATCGATATAATCTATGATATGTCGATATAATCGACTTTACATATATACTTATTTTATACGTAGATATCCTCGACATGTTGTCAATGTATCCATCGTCTTCGTCGATATTATCTATAACTTGTCGATATATCGATAAAATATGAAATTTTTGGTGTTGCTTGCTGGACACTAACAGTCATAATGTCGATATATCGACAACTTATGGATATATCGACATATCGATATATCGACATGTTGTAGATATATCTATGACTTACGTAGATTATATCGACGTTTTGCATTTTTTGTAGCTTTATTTTTTGTTGTGTTTTTTTTTTTTTTAATTTTCTGTTTGGGTTAGCTTGTTGTACACACCTAAGTCAGTACACACCGTCCATGTTAGCCATCCCCACTGGGGATCATTACGAAGATGAATAAATTTCATCCATGTTGGGAGTAATTGAAATTTTATTAGGGTGAGAAGTTAGGGTTATATGTTCTTGAATTTGCTGTGTGAATAATAATATAATATCTTGTGCTGGTGAATAACCTAAAAAGTGTTTTTTGGACAAAACCTCAAGAGTTGTGGTAGAATCATCCCATTCATGGCCATGATTCACAATGACACAATACAATTGAATTGAAAAATTATCAAGATTGTCTTTTCTTTAGATGCGGTTGAGGGGATTCTAGACAACCCAATCTGCATTACTGAAGTGCATATATATATCTTTGGTGTATGATATCAGTCAGCTGAGACTACTGATTCCTAAAATCTCTTTTGTACCCAACACCATGAAATCAGATATTTTGAGCTATGAAATCAGTGTTGTATTTTTTAAAACATCTTAACCATAAGGTAATGCTTTTTCATTGCTTAAAATGAGCGGGGCAAGCATGAAATTGAGCGGGGCAAACATGAAATTGAGTGGAGCATGATCGGTTGGAACTTCAGGAGAGAAGACCTCTTCAAAAATCCTTTACTGCTATCAACTTCATGATAATACATAGCCTTTGTTAAATATTGTTTGGCTGCAAGGGAAGTGCTTCTCAGGCACTCCATTGAATCTGCAGTAGGCCTGAGTCAAGACCGCACTTTTCCACCGTTCACAAATCCATGTCGACACCTAAGCAGAATATAAAAAAGGTAAAGAACAAATCCTAATAAAGATAAGTTTTTCTGAATTGTATTATATATGAATGGATGACATGATGTGCTAAAAAATACCTTTTTGGTAAAGTTTGGCCAGTAACTCCTGGACTCCAGGGTCTTCAAAAATAACATTAATAGTTAGGTGTACAGCTTCCCATCACCAAGAAACCAACAAAAGATACAACAATGGTGCATACAATGTTTGCCCCGCTCAATTTCTAGTTTGCCCCGCTCAATTTCATGTTTGCCCCGCTCAATTTCTAGTTTGCCCCGCTCAATTTCTAGTTTGCCCCGCTCAATTTCATGTTTGCCCCGCTCAATTTCTAGTTTGCCCGTCTCAATTTCATATTTGTCACGCTGAATTTATAGTTTGCCCCGCTTAATTTCATATTTTTCCCACTCAATTTCATGTTTGCCCCGCTGAATTTATAGTTTTCCCCCCTCAATTTTCAGTTTGCTCCGCTTAATTTCATGTTTGCCCCGCTCAATTTCTAGTTTGCCCCGCTCAAGTTCTATTTTCCAAATCTCAAAACCTATAACCTAAACCTAACCTAAACCTAAACCTAAACCTATAACCTATAACCTTAACCAAAACCTAAACCAAAACCAAAATTAAAACCTAAAACCTAAACCTGAACCCATTCCCAAATCTCAAAACCTATAACCAAAACCAAAACCTATGACCTAAACCCGAACCCATTCTCAAATCCCAAAACCTATAACCTACACCTAAACCTAAACCTTATCCTAAACCTATAACCTATAACCTAAACCAAAACCAAAACCAAAACCTATAACCTAAACTCGAACCCATTATCAAATCCAAAAACCTATAACCTAAACCTAAACCTATAACCTTAACCAAAACCTATAACCTAAATCCAAACTCATTCTCAAATCCCAAAACCTATAACCTAAACCTAAACTTAAACCTTATCCTAAACCTATAACCTATAACCTAAACCAAAACCAAAACCTATAACCTAAACCCGAACCCATTATCAAATCCCAAAACCTATAACCTAAACCTAACCTTAACCTAAACCTAAACCTATAACCTATAACCTTAACCAAAACCTATAACTTAAACCATAACCAAAACCTATAACATAAACCCGAACCCATTCTTAGATCCCAAAACCTATAACCTATAACTTAAACCAAAACCTATAACCTAAACCCGAAGCCATCATCAAATCCCAAAAAAAAAATCAGTTTGTCCCGCTCAATTTCTAGTTTGCCCCGCTCAATTTTCAGTTTGCCCCGCTCAATTTCTAGTTTGCCCGGCTCATATATGGACGGTTTGAATATAACACATACATCATGATGGGACCCACAAAACCAACATAACAAAAAAATAAATTCAATTTGCCCCACTTAATTTCTAGTTTGCCCCACTCAATTTTCAGTTTGCCCCGCTCAATTTTCAGTTTGTCTCGCTTAATTTTCAGTTTGCCTCGCTCATATATGGACGGTTTGGATATAACACATACATCATGATGGGACCCACAAAAGCAACATAGCAAAAAAATAAATTTCAGTTTGCCCTGCTCAATTTTCAGTTTGCCCCGCTTAATTTTCAGTTTGTCCCGCTCAATTTCTAGTTTGCCTCGCTTAATTTTCAGTTTGCCCCGCTCAATTTTCAGTTTGCCCCGCTCATATATGGACGGTTTGGATATAACATATACATCATGATGGGACCCATAAAAACAACATAGCAAAAAAATAAATTTTAGTTTGTCCCACTCAATTTTCAGTTTGCCCCGCTCAATTTCTAGTTTGCCCCGCTTAATTTTTAGTTTGCCCCGCTCATATATGGACGGTTTGGATATAACACATACATCATGATGGGACCCACAAAAGCAACATAGCAAAAAAAATAAATAAATTCAGTTTGCCCGCTCAATTTCTAGTTTGCCCCACTCAATTTTCAGTTTGCCCCGCTCAATTTTCAGTTTGCCCCGCTCAATTTCCAGTTTGCCCTGCTCATATATGGACGGTTTGGATATAACACATACATCATGATGGGACTCACAAAAGCAACATAGCAAAAAAATAAATTTCAGTTTGCCCCGCTCAATTTCTAGTTTGCCCCGCTCAATTTCCAGTTTGCCCCGCTCAAATTTTATTTTTTTTGCTTTTGTGGGTCCCATCATGATGTATGTGTTATATCCAAACCGTCCATATATTTTATGAGTTCATATTAAGGCTTGAGACGAAAAACAAGATAGATCTAACTATCAAGTGGACCACACTATAAAAGGCAGTGGGGAATTGAACATCTACCATTGAAACCCTTTTAGGGCTAAATGTATTCTCAAATCCCTAAACCTAAACCTTAACTTATTCTCAATTCCCTAAACCTTAACCTATAATCTAACTTAAACCAAAACTTATATCGTACACTTGTAACCTAAAACTTAAATGTATTCTCAAATCTCTAAACCTAAACCTTAACTCATTCTCAATTTCTTAAACCTTAACGTATAATCTAACTTAAACCAAAACCTATATCGTACACTTGTAACCTAAAATCTAAATGTATTCTCAAATCCCTAAATATAAAACTTAACGTATTCTCAATTACCTAAACCTTAACCTATAACCTAACTTAAACCTAAACCTATAACCTACACTTATAACCTAAAACTTATACTTATAACCTAAAACTTAAATGTATTCTCAAATCCATAAACCTAAACCTACACCTAATCCTAATAACAATTCCTTAACCTAAACCTAAACTTAAAAACCCAAACCTAAACCCGGTCCCGAACTTGATTTCCTAAACCTAAACCTTAACCTATTCTCAGTTCCTTAAACCTTAACATATAACTGACACTTATAACCTAAAGCTAAACCTAAAACCTATATGTGTTCTCAAATCCCTAAACCTAAACCTACACCTAATCCTAATATCGACTCTTTAACCTAAACCTAAACTTGAAAACCCAAACCTAAACCTGATCCCGAACCCGATTTCTTAAACTTAAGCCTTAATATATTCTCAGTTCCCTAAACCTTAACATATAACTGACACTTATAACCTAAACCTAAACCTAAAACCTAAACCTAAAACCTAAATATATTCTCAAATCCCTAAACCTAAATCCCAAAAAAAAAAAACACAATTTTTTTTTTGCAAAAGATGCAAATGTCGATATTATCGACATAAGTTGTAGATATTATCTACATATCATCGATATATCGACATAAGTTGTAGATATTATCTACATATCATCGATATATCGACGTTAGTCATAGATAACAATTTTTGATACACTTTAGGTACAGATTATAACCGTAGTTATAATTGTGTCGATATATCGACAATATGTCGATATTATCGAAAAAGTTCACAATTGTCTAGCGAGTTTACCTTAAAAATCTGAAATTTACGATACACTTTAGCTACGGATTGTAACCATAGATAAAACCGTAGCGGACAGATAACGCCGTGACCATCTTTGTTTTTTTTTATTATTATGTTGCTTTTGTGAGTTCCATCATGATGTCTGTGTTATATCCAAACCGTCCATCTATTTGGAGAGCTCATATTAAGGCTTGAGACGAAAAATAAGATAGATCTAACTATCAAATGGACCACACTGTAAAATGCAGGAATTGAATGTCTACCATTGAAACCCTTTTAAGGGTTACGAAAGTTTTGGATCATTATGAAAACTTTTTTTCCCTCTTCATCTAGGCCTTTGTAACCTCATGAATAGATTGGATGGAAAATAAATGTAATGGTGGACCCTAAAAAAATTTTAACGGTGGAAATTAGTTTTCCTGCTGCTCTGTGGTGTGTTCCAGTTGATCTTTGGATATGATTTGTTTTTTTTTTTTTGGATAATGCTCCAAAATGATCTCAAAATATGGATGAACGTTGTGGATATAATAAATACATAGATGTGGGGCCATGTAACTTTGACCTCTTTTGAGCCGTTCGTACAACTCTCGGCTGGAGGAGCGTCAGCGCTCGTCTACGAAAGGAGGGGTATATTCGTCCTCAAATTTTCTGTCCGTACGAGCAGGTGGAGGTTACAAAACAAAGTTTGTATTCCTCCGTTAAAATAGTTGGCTAAAAGGTGGGGTCCACAGTCCTAAATTTCCCCAGAGATAAAGTATGATACAAATACTCTTGCAGAGTAATATGGATGATACACAGGCACTTGGAAATTTCTTAGGAGTTGCTTACGTGGCATATAATTAGTCAAAATAAACTGTCCAAATTATATTAACAGTGAAGATGTATCATGAACAAAAAAATTAAGCTTATTTTCTTATCTTACCACTGGATTGTTGAGAAATTATTGGACGGTTGAAATGAAAAAATAAAAATAAAATCCAACGGTACTATTTACACAAACAAATGCCCACGAATCAGTGGTCAGTATTGTCCAACCAATCTATCTCGGTATTTAGACTCGGTGACAGTGGTTTTCATAATCTAGTCGGTTTTATTTTATCAGGTTTGGGCAAAATGTATAGCTTGTGAGTGCCCGCGTATCAAGCATCATACCCATCCCGAGTATCATATAACTCCACTCTTTATTAACGACACTCCGATTCCCTGGAAATTTTTGTAGTAAAAGAGTACGTTTCTTTTTTTGCCTGTTCTGCCTCCATCATAGATTTGACCCAAGAGAATTTCTGAAGTCTCGTTTCATCCAAATTTGATAATCTGGTACAATGTGGTGGATGATACACAGTCCCTTAAAAATTACTTAAGAAATTGCATATGAGTTGTACTTATTCTAATTAAACAGCCTTATTTAGGTATCCAACTTTTAGATTGGTACACATTTATTGAATGGAAAGTGTTCTTATATCAAGGAAGAAGTGTCCACCGATGAAAGGTTAGGATTGTTTTTAAAAAAAAAAATACTTATGGCTAAACGAATGCCAGATTTAGATTTTATTTGCTTTAATTTGAATTATTTTGCAACGTTTGTGATTTTCAAGTTCTTACGCATCAAGAGTCATTTGAGAGCAAGGAATCAAATTAGAGAGAAACCTTGATGCTCTTGCCGACCATGATTGATGATATGCAGGCATTTAAAAATTACACGTGTTACATAAGTAGTTAGATTAAACCATCCAAATTATGGTACCCAAAATAAATGTGCTGTGAACTAAAATTAAGATTATTTGATTATTTTACCATTGAATTGGTGGACATCTATTGAATGGTTACAAACAAAAAATATCCAACCGTTTCATTCCAAATATCCAACACCCGATCTGGTACATGTATTTGAATTAATATACACCACGATTTCTTAAGCCTTAGTGGAATTTCACCACCTATGGTAACTCAGAACCCTTTATCCGGTGCTGAAGCTCTTGAGTGTCAACTACCACCTAGCCATACACTACATACTTGATTTCCAATAAGCTGATTTTAATTTAAATGTAATTTGAATTCGAATGCATTTCCAATACTAGCTTTCTGATGATTCATAGGGTAAAAATCAAAGAGATTGGACTATAGTAGCTATTCGATCGTGGCATGAAGCAAAGTTGTAAAACTTGATTTTTGATATTTCGAATCAGAAGAGTTCTAATCATGTTGCCCATCCGTGGGTTGGCCCACCAGATCAACAGTACAGACCACGAGCAATGTCAGTCCGCTTGATAAGTCTACGACTAGGACTAGGAGGGAACCACACGGAAGTCTCATGCAACTGACGTGCAGATGACTAGATTCGCATTCCTCGAAAGACATCCATGCACCGTCATGGTTCAATGCATGCAAAAAGGCACAACACGTGTCAGGCACGTGCCTCATTTCAAAACAGTTCAAGTTGTGGCCCCCCCTGTGGATGGCTCATAGCTTAACACTCGTACATAGGGGATTATCACAGCTGGCTGCTTGGTGGGCATCTGACGGTTAAGATGAGAAGTTCCAACGGGTCGAATTGTGTAGATGATGCTCCATTAACCACAAGTCAAAAACTCTATCAATCAATCAATCGGATTTAACTCTATGTGGGGTCTACTTTTCGACGGTTAGTACTTGTAGTCACACACATCGGTTCCGTCAGAGCAGTGGCTGCGTGCATGAGTATGGAGATCCGTACTCTGCAAGCTTATCGAATAACTCTTTTATCGATGAAGAAATTCAGGACTTCAGATTATCTAACCGGTGATATATGATAGAGGAGTCATTCCATCGGAAGCGGATTGGCTGGTGTACCGTACACCACTGGCTGTGTGTTGGCGTCACCAAGTTCTGTGGGTCCCATAATAAGGTACGTTTTATATCAAACCGTCCGTACAATTTGAGAACTCGTCTTGAGACTTGAGCTGAAAAATAAGACCGATCCAGAGATCAAGTGGACCACACTGCAAAAACCAACGAGAGATTGAACGTTACATTTGAAACGTTTTTGGGTCACAGAAGTTTTGAATTAATATGGTATTTGTTTTTGCTCTTCATCATGTTCTTTGTGATCTTACGAGCAGATTGGCTGGAAAATAAATGTTATGTTGGGTTATGTGAATGTTTTAATGGTGAAAATCATTGTCCTTTACTGTTATATGTGGTGTGGTCTAACTGAGAGTTAGATATATCTAATTTTTTTTCTAATGACTAAAATGATCTTGTCAAATGGATGAACGGTGTGGATATAATAAATACATCATGGTGGGGCCTATTTAGGATAGGAAAGTCATTTGATGTACCCAAACCAGCCAGGTCGGTGGTGTATGGTACACCAGCCAATCTGCTTCCCTGTCCATACGTATGTATGCAGCATACGATGTACCTTCATCAAGACAGTTCAGATCACTGGCTCCTACGTGGATGCTGCATTTTTCAGATGGACTATCATAGCCGTCTGATTGGTAGGCATCATCTGGACCATTACAAAAATTAAGGGCCCTAACTCAACGTATGGATGTTCTTGGATTGGAGCTTTAAGATCGTGCAGTCAAGCTGATCTGTGCTCGTACGGAGAGCGCGAATTTCCTACGCAGCAGTTGTTGCAGGTAACTCGTGCAACAAAAATCTCTAGGGGCCCACCGTAATGTGCTTGTAACATCCACACCGTCCATTATTTGAGCCAGCTTATGTTAGGACTTTAACCCGAATATCAGGCTGGTCCAAATCCCAAATGGGACATATAACAAGGAACGGTGGGGATCGGGATGTACACCGTTGAGACCTTCCTGGGCCACACAGTGCAGCTTATCTGCTAATCCAACCCGTTCATTAGGTGAGTCCCACTAGGCTGATGATAAATTTTTAAAAAAAATAAAAAAAAATTCAAGTCATGATGTGGCCCACTTGAGTTTTGGTTCAGCCTTTGGTCCCAACATAAGCTCGCGCAAATGATGGAGGGAGTGGATGTCACACACACCAAGGTGGGCCCCACAGAGATATTTGTCTCAATGGCTCCATGCAACGATGTTGCAGGAAATTCGCGTACCTTCTGAAGAGGGCTCCGGATTTGGACCGCTTGATTCGAACTAACATGGGCCATGTTCCAGTTATGTACGGATGTCGCTCTCTGCCAGAAGGGTCTACTTTTCTCTCTCTTGGCATGTCCCTGGTTAGGTCACTTTCCAAAAAGAGACCGGTAGCATCTGCAAACACCCGAGTTTTGTTGAGGCAACCATGTTGTGTACGTTGATCCACTCCGTCCATCAGGTATGGACCTTATTTTTAACCTTATATGCAAAATAATTTGCCTTACAAAAATCGAGATACGCTACACCAATCGAAAAAATGTGAAGTCACTCTTAAAACGTCTTAAGTTCACGCCGCGTGGCCCATTTGAGTTTTGGATCAGGCGGCTGAGATTTTATCTTCACTTCATCCAGTGATTCACGTCCGATGAATGAGTATGATAAAAGATACACGCCATGGTGACCCCACACACAAACCAACGGTTGGAATCCAATGCCCATTGCCTTCCTAGTGCCATTTTAAAATCAAATAAGGCTGAAAGATGCCAACGTAGAGTCAATGCGGACCATTAACCATTTTTCGTTTTTAACCGTCAATTTGGAGCCTGATGATTGGACGGTATGGATATCTAATCAGTGTGAGGTCAGACTATCCAATCAGTGACGGTTTTATTGGGAAAACGTTGTAATACAGCAAGCGGCATCTCAGTTGGGTGCGACAACTCATCCACCGTCTACACCACATACAGTGAGCCAATCTGGACCGTCCAGGCTGAAAATCAAGTTGGTTGGATGATCCTGCCCATATTACTGACCATTAAAGAAACGGACAGCCATTCATTTTTGATCGGGAAAGTAGATGGTTAAGATCATATAACTAATGTGATTTCCAGTCTACGCGCGAGATTTTGATGGTCCAGATTGGCTTGCTTGTATGCGACATGCAGTGCGGATTTGTTGCGTCATGGTAGATCACCATATCCAGTGCAGTACTTGTGGGAGGCTGATTTGCAAATCGGGTCCGTCCATAGGCAGGTACCTGGCATGGATGGCTTATATTTCAAAAATCACAAGTACCGGACAATCCTATCCATCTGATCTGAGCCCGTTAAATTAACGGTGGAAAACAGAACAAGTTAACGTCAATTAGCAAAGTGATTATCTCTCTGTTTTCTTTTAATACAAGCCCTACATCCTGTTGCCCGTACATGGGTGGACCCGATGGATACATAACCCTGCCACGTGTCTTGCCAAATGTAAGATACCACTCGCCACCTTTGTTTTATGATGCCCCATTCAAACTGGGCCACATCAGATGCTGGATCGGTTTTCACTGCAGTGTGGCCCACTGGGAAGAATCGTCCGTCTCCAGTTTCAGATAAAATGACCAAAGTGCCCTGGAATATTTTTGAGTGGCGTTATTTGATACTCTAACAGAGCGTGATACTCATACGCGCGCACACAGAAACTGAACATCTGGGTGTATGCACCACCTGCAATTAAAACAGGAGAAATTTACAACTGTACGACCCATTTAAGGCCTATTTACATTTCCATACCCACTTCGTTTTCCCTTTCAAGAAGACGCCCCATGCGTACGGACGCCTTACCAAAGGTCGAAATTGCCTCTGCTTTTTCCTTCAAGTTGATCGGCCGCTGCTCCAAGACGAGTGCTGACACTCCTCGAACTCCGAGTTGTACGAACGGCTTAAAAGATATCAAAGTTACATGGGCCCCACAGTTTCGTATTTATTATATCCACAACGTTCATCCATATTTCGAGATCATTTTGGACCGTTATCAAAAAAAAAAAAATCACATCCAAAGATCAACTAGACCACATCACAAAGCAGTAGAAAATTGATTTTCACCGTTGAAACTTTTGCAGGGCCACCGTAACATTTATTTTCCATCCAATCTATTCATAAGGATGAAGAGGAAAAACAAATTTCGCAATGATCCAAAACTTCCATGACCCCTAAAAGGGTTTCAACGGTAGACGTTCAATCCTCCACTGCCTTTTACAGTGTGGTCCACTTGATGGCTAAATCTGTCTTATTTTTCTTCTCAAGACTTATAACAAGTTCACCAAATATATAAACGGTTTAAATATAACACATACCTCATAAAAGGACCCACAAAGGCGGAAGGGATTACAACAAGGAAAAAAAAAAAAAAAAAAAAAAGCTGAAATCTATGGCTACCCGTATCTATAACTGCAGCCCATATATTTTCATTATGTTGTTTGTTATGTCTTCGATTAATCGAAAAAGGTACATAGCTGTCCAGTCACTTTGTATAAAAAATTATTTAATTTTCGATATATCGAAGTGTACGCGATATTATCGAAGATATAGCTACGGATTATAACCGTAGCCATAACTGCAATTCATAAAAATCTGTGCAATTTTTTAATTTTTAATATTTTTATTTTTATTTTTTACATGGAGAACTTTATTTTACCTATAATTTTCTCTAATATATATTTATATAAATATGTATATATAAGCATATAAAAAAAAAAAATTCTCTCTTTTTATTCATTTAACAAGAATATCTTCTAAACCAAAATTATTTACTTGATGTACCCTATATGATTTTGGGGTAGGAGAAGCTACTTTAGCCAACTAACCTAGTTATTTTCAAAGATTTCATCAAGTCGATGGTCAAAAATTCATTTCATATTCACTTTGCGGTCATTTTCAAACAGTTCGCGGTCAATTTCGTTCATTCCATTTACTTCATGGTCATTTTTATGTATATCACGGTCATTCCCGCCTATCCTGTGTTGATTCACGGTCCTTTTGGCGCATTTCACGGTCAATTTCCTTCACTTCACGGTCATGTTCATGCATTTCACAGTCAATTCCCTCACTTCACGGTCATTTCCATGCATTTCACGGTCAATTCCCTCACTTCATGCTCATTTCCATGCATTTCACGGTCAATTCCCTCACTTCACGGTCATTTCCATGCATTTCACGGTCAATTTCCTTCACTTCACGGTCATTTTTATGCATTTCACGGTCAATTCCCATCACTTCACGGTCATTTTCATGCATTTCACGGTCAATTCCCTCACTTCACAGTCATTTCCAAGCATTTCACGGTCAATTCCCTCACTTCACGGTCATTTTCATGCATTTCACGGTCAATTTCCTTCACTTCACGGTCATTTCCATGCATTTTACGGTCAATTTCCTTCACTTCACGCTCATTTCCATGCATTTCACGGTCAATTCCCTTCACTTCACGATCATTTCCATGCATTTCACGGTCAATTCCCTCACTTCACGGTCATTTACATGCATTTCACGATCAATTCCCTTCACTTCACGGTCATTTTCATGCATTTCACGGTCAATTTCCTCACTTTACGGTCATTTTCATGTATTTCATGGTCAGTTCCCACGATTTTGCCTCACTTCACGGTCATTTTCATGCATTTCACAGTCAATTCCCTTCACTTCACGATCATTTTCATGCATTTCACGGTCAATTCCCTTCACTTCACGATCATTTTCATGCATTTCACGGTCAATTCTCACAATTCCGTCTCACTTCGCGGTCATTTCTATGCATTTCATGGTCAATTTCCTTCACTTCACGGTCATTTCTATGCATTTCACGGTCATTTCCATGAAGTGAGGGAATTGACTGTGAAATGCATGGAAATGACCGTGAAGTGAAGGGAATTGACCGTGAAATGCATGAAAATAATCGTGAAGTGAGGGAATTGACCGTGAAATGCATGGAAATGACTGTGAAGTGAGGGAATTGACCGTGAAATGCATGGAAATGACCGTGAAGTGAGGGAATTGACCGTGAAATGCATGGAAATGATCGTGAAGTGAAGGGAATTGACTGTGAAATGCATGGAAATGACCGTGTGAAGTGAAGGGAATTGACCGTGAAATGCATGGAAATGATTGTGAAGTGAAAGGAATTGACCGTGAAATGCGCCGAAAGGACCGTGAATCAACACAAAATAGGCGGGAATGACTGTGATATGCATGAAAATGACCATAAAGTAAATGAAATGAACGAAATTGACCACGAACTGATTGAAATTGACTGCAAAGTGAATATGAAATGGATTTTCGACCATCGACTTGATGGAATCTTTGAAAATAACTAGGTTAATTGGCTAAAGTAGCTTCTTGTACCCCAAAATCATATAGGGTACATAAAGTAACTAATTTTGGTTTAGAATATATTATTGTTAAATGAATAAAGAAATAAATAAATAAAAAGAGAGAATTTTTTTTTATATGCTTATATATACATATTTATATAAATATGTATTAGAGAAAATTATACGTAAAATAAAGTTCTCCATGTAAAAAATAAAAATAAAAATATTAAAAATTTAAAAATTATACAGACTTTTATAGACTATAGTTATGGCTACGACTATAATCCGTAGCTATATCTTCGATAATATTGAGTACACTTCTATGTATCGAAAATTAAAGAATTTTTTATGCAAAATCACTGTACAGCTCTGGACCTTTTTCGATTAATCAAAAGACTTTCGATTAATCGAAAACATAACAAACGACATAATGAAAATACATGGGGTGTAGTTAAGGCTATGGATTATATCCGTAGCAATAGATTCTAGCTTTTTTTTTTTTTTCTTGTTGTAATTCCTACTGCCTTTGTGGGTCCTTTTATGAGGTATGTGTTATATCCAAACTGTCTATATATTTGGTGAACTCGTTATAAGTCTCGAGAAGAAAAATAAGACAGATTTAGCCATCAAGTGGACCACACTGTAAAAGAAAGTGGAGGATTGAACGTCTACCGTTGAAACCCTTTCAGGGGTCACGGAAGTTTTGGATAATTACGAAATTTGTTTTTCCTCCTCATCCAGGTCTTTGTGACCTACAAAAGTTTCAACCGTGAAAATCAATTTTCTGTTGCTCTTTGTGGTGTGGTCCAGTTGATCTTTGGATATGATTTTTTTTTGGATAATGGTCCAAAATGATCTCGAAATATGGATGAACGTTGTGGATATAATAAATACGTAACTGTGGGGGCCATGTAACTTTGATATCTTTTGAGCCGTTCGTACAACTCGGCGTTCGAGGAGTGTCAGCGCTCGTCTTCGAGCAGCGGCCGATCCGCTTGAAGGAAAAAGCAGGGGCAATTTCGACATTTGTCCAGGCGTCGTACGCATGGGGCGTATTTTTGAAAGGGAAAACGAAGTGGGCCTGGAAATGTAAATGGGCCTTAAATGGGTCGTAAAGTCGTAAATTTCTCTTAAAACAGCCTAAATAAGTTGGATCTTCTCTTGTAGGGTGCAGCCTGACCTTAGGTTGATGAATTTGGACCGTTGACCATTTACTGTTTTAACCGTCTATTAGAAGTCCAGCAATCAGATGGTTAGGATCAAACTTCCGCTGCTATTCTTGGGCTACGATCAATCAAAAGTGGGACCACCATTTAGGTGGTTTAGTTTGAGTATGATCATGTAGCTTGTGCTTATTTCAGGGTGCATGCTGATGGAGCATCACACTCCCCCAGAGTATGAAGCCTCTCTCTGGTTTTGAGGAGTGTGGATTAGGTGAGGTAGGGGTAACAGCTAAGTGGGCGAGGCCCACCTAGATGTATTGGTTGTATATCCACGCCGTCCATCCGTTTTTCCAGCTCATTTTGGGCATGGTTCATTTGAAGATACAATTCTCATGTGGACCACACCATAGAAAAACTGTGGTGATTGAAAGCTTACCATTAAAAACTTCCTAGTTTCCACTGTAACTTTTATTTTCCATCCAACCTGTTAAAAAGGTCAGAAATCCCTGGATGAAGGGAAAACACAAAAATCAGCATGATTCAAAACTCTGTGGCCCCAAAGAGTTTTTAATGGTGGGAATCAATCCGTACTATGTGGTCTATCTAAGGTTTGGATCTACCTCGTTTTTGGCATCATTCCTTAAAATGAGCTGGAAGTACGGATGGACGGCATGGACATACAATGAGTACATCTTTGTGGGCCCCACGGTCAGAGCTTCACCCACTGAGCTGTTAGTCCTGCCTCACTCAATCCCCATCCTGTTTTGAGAGGGTAAAACGACTGGACATTACTGTTTCTACCACCACTTAGATGGATGCAGATTCCTGCTCTCCCTCACGTGCCAAAGTGTGTCAGCTTACATCTACGGCTATGCATCCATTGGGCCCAGTGTATAAAAAGCCGGAATTATAGAAAATCAACGGCCCAAATTCAACATAAAGGGTGGTTCGCCTGATGGTTAGATGGGCTTGATTGCCTCATAGCCTTCGATTATTGTGGCCTCTACAACCATCGTTTGGAGACCAAACCCTCCATTTTTAACGGTTCACTGTGGATGGATCATGCTCAAAAATCTTATTGTATTGGACTTGGTTGTCTCTAGGTGGGTCATTATCTCTTTTCAACGGCTTGATTGCGTTCAATGGTCTCCACCAGCTTCTTTGCGTGCGATGCATTGGAAGATTTGGATTGGCCGCTTGATGCCTCCGTACGAGATGGATGGCCGACTCCTGGACGCAAATCACCCGCACGTTCTCAATTAGGAAACGTAATGGAATACTGTACAACCCCCATTGTATGCAGCATCGAGCTCCGTGGGCCCACTGCCTTATGTGTATTAGATCCACTCCGTACATCAGGTGCGTCCTTTGATTTTACACTATCTGGCCCAAATTAAAAGTGATTGCAACTATGGTGGGCCACAGCACAGGGTATAATGCAGAGGAGACGCCAACTGTAGGTTGTGTGCATAGGGATTAGTGGTGTGTACTTTTCATCCAATCCGTCCATCTCGTAAGTCTCACTTAGATGAACTGATAATAAAAAGATCAACCAGACGAAAAGTCAGGCGGGACCCACTGAGTGAACATAAGAGGCTTTATGCTTGATTTTAAGTTGTTCCCGGTTTGCATAATGATCGACCTCCTTATCTAGCTGGGTCTTTTGATGTACGGTAAAATTGAGACGGTCCACCTGATGGACGGAGTAGATTTCCGACGAAGAACATGGTGGGCCCCACAGAAAATAGTGTGCATCATCCGCTCCGTACTATATGGCAGACGATTCCAGTTCTGGCAAAGCTGCCCCTGTTTCTGATTGAGAAAAACTTTCATACTCCGGTAGCGTGTAATGGTTGATACTCAGGCACTGACAACTGTTACGAATATCGCTCGAATAACTCGAAATAAACTGTGCAAATTCTGATCAATGGATCATAAACCGAAATTTACACTATCAAATTACTTAACTAGTCAACTGATGGACGTATATTTGCATGGCCGAGATGAAAAGTAAGCTAGCCAACGGTCCAAATTCAGCAAACCACCGCCTACTCATTGCTAGTTTTGCTTACGTTAACCCTGATTTATATGCCATCCAATCCATTCATCTGATGTTTCTCACCAGGAGAATGAAAGATGACTGAAAAATCACAGTAATCCAATATTCATCTGGGCAATGCCATGTGAATTTAAAGGTTTTAGCTATAATTCTTTTGTAGTGGTCCATTTGAGTGTTTAATCAGTCTTATTTTTGCAATAGAAACAAAAAAAGATGTGTTTCACTTGATGGACGGCGTGGATTTCATGCACGTGAAGTCATTTCCTCATATTAGAAAAGTTAACCTCGGGAGGTTCGAAGCCCGATGTACCCAGGCGTTCCCTATCATACAACACCGCGGTTCTGAAATCTAGAGAAAATATAGTGACAGTTTCTACCCTCCAACTTGCTCATAATTACTAAAAATCCACACTCCATTGCGTCATCAGCTGAAAAATGATGGCATTTGGAAAAGGCCACATGCAAGGAGCCCATGTGATTTGTTCAGCTTTTGTCTGACCTTATTGTTATAATCAAGGCAATTTCGTAATATTTTTCGCAAAGGGGTACTGATGTAGTGATGTTAGACTAGTTTCTGGAACCGGAATCCTCAGTGCGCTCAACACCTTAGCTAAGTGCGGCCCACCTTGATACGTGTGAAATCCATACCGTACATTAGTTTTTAAGCCGTATGTTCCATGCTAATTAAAATAATAAGCTTGATCTGAAACTTAGGGGGGTCACATCACTAGAAAAATATAAAATCACGGCTGAAACCTCTTAATTCACTCGTTGTTGCCCACCTGTTTTTTGCGTTGAATTTATTTTCTGGGATCTTTGTTCATCCAGCTAGACTTCACATGATTAACGGGTTAGATGGCCAAAAAAAAACACAGTGACCTTGGGAAACCTTTTATGGTTGGCATCTCCACCGTTCTTTCTGGTGTGGCCCACATGAGTTTTGGGATCATGTGGTAACTTGTAGAGGTGCAACTGAAAGACGGAGCGGATTTCACACACGTCACTCGCAGGCCAAGCGTTCCATGTTCTTACTTTCCTCGGGCTGTGGATTCGGGTCCCTACTTTCCTCCCCCACCCGGAGGTCCTTGGTTCGACCTTCCGTAGCAATCCTTTCTTTTGATAAAGCGGAGCTGGGTTCAACCTCTTGTAAGCGGCTCCTGCTTTCAATAAAGCTGGGCCCATTTCTCGCACGTTTTTTTTAGTTTTTTTTTACACACGTGCACACACCCCACGCACTCACGCTGGTGGAATTTCACCACCTATGGGTACTCGAACCCGAATTTCACCACCTAGGGGTACTCAAACCTTTGACCCGGAGTTGAAACTCCTCCGAGTCTATCACCCGGCTCCTGCTTTCAACAAAGCTAGGCCAATTTCTCGCACTTGCTCACACGGGAAAGTATGTGAGGTCTAGCATCGTATTCTTCGAGGGAATGATTGTTCCGAATCCACGACCTTCTCTAGACTCTCACGGAGATTCCTCCAATCTATGAGGGGAAGAACAAGAGAATAGAAGAATAAATTGTCTAAAATTTAAAATTGATTGGTGAATTTATTAATTTGTATGTGTCTTTCACTTTATTAATAAGGAAAAAAACTGAAATATGTAATTATTAAAAATAATAAATTTCTAACTCTAATAAAAATTATAATACTACATAAACTTTTTTAAAGCCTAATCTCTAAAAATAAAAATTCTAAATAAACTTTAGCTAGAAGAGTACCAACATAATTACAAGTTATTTATAAAAAGTAAGAAAATTTAAGACTCTAAAAATAGAAAAAAATTAAAAAAATTTAAAATGATTAAAACTAGTAAATTTTTTAAAAAATTTGTTCTTAAGCTGAAAGCACGTATTTTTTTACGAAACGGACAGATGCAAACCATGTACGCATCGAATGGCTTGTTTTCAGTAAAAACTGATAGGCCGTACGCCACATAAAGATACTCGTATCAAAAGTTACGATCAATTTACAGTCCACCTTCTTTTGGCCCAACCATGCTAGGAAAGTATATGTGACATGTTCTACATCACTTGCTCAATCTACCGTCCTTTTGTTGAGTGCCCTACCCGATTCACTGAGTTGTTGGCATACAAAGTGGGGCAGAGCTCTCGTTATCCTTACCATTGACTCTGGTGGGGCCCCTCTCATTGCTCTAGCCATAAGCTATGACAACTCCAGCTTGCTCCCACAAGGGCCCACCTTGAGAGTGGGCCATTTGGTTCACTGCTACTACCAAAAACTCTCATGGCGGTACCCACTCTTTTTGGGTGCGGATTAGGTGTTACCCGATAATATAGATAGTAGGTGTTTTTCTGATTGTCGGGTCTACCTTGTTGCATATGTTGTATATCCATGCCGCCCAAAAATGAAGCAGATCCAAATCTCAAGTGGATCGCATAGAAGGGATTGAGTGCCCTCTATTACAAACTTGTGGGTTGCAAAAGTTTTGGATCAAAGTTGATTTTTGTGTTTTTCGCTTGTTTAGGTTCACGTGATGTTATCAATGGTTGAGATGGCAAATAAACATTTACATTGGCCTGGGAAGTTTTTAATGAAGGGCTTCCAATGGGAGCGAATTAGGTGAGACCTCGAATCCACTGAGGTGGGTGAGACACTGGCTATGGGGCTCACGTTGATGTATGTGTCTTAAATCCACATCGTCCAATTATTTTGAAAGCTCACTTTAGAGCATGATCCCAAAAATGAAGCAGACTCAAATCTTAAGTGGACCACACCATAAAAATAGTTGTGACTGAATCCCCACCATTAAAAACTTCATGGATTCTATTGAATGTTTATTTGTCATCCAACTTGTTGATAAGGTCACATACACCTAAATGAAGAGACTACACAAATATCAGCTTGATCCAAAGCTTTTGTGGCTCACATGAAGTTTTTAATGGTCAATTACCACCGTTTTCAAGAATATGGTCCATTTAGGATTTGGAACTGCCTCATTTATTGAATCATGCCCTGAAATGGGTTTTCAATACATCATAGTGGGCCCCACAGGTAGGAGTCCTACCCACCTTGGTGGATTCGAGATCTCACCTAATAGGCTTGTAACGCCCCGAATTTTCAGGGGCCGAGTAGGAACTCGACTCTCGAATTCCCAGATGCCACGTGAGCTATAATGGGCTTCAGACTTTAATTACATTTGGATGATTTCATAAGCAATGGAGAGTTTAACAAGCCATGAAGCATAAATAAGTTATAAAGCATAATCAAGTGCCACTAAATGTAAAAATATCCAAACCACAAATCTAAAAATATCCAAACAGGGAACTGGTCTCACCTATACATGTCCATAAAGTGACTATGGCCCAAGCCCAATCCCTGCAGTCACCAAGCTCAGTCTAGAAAGATCTTTTAGAAGCCTAGTAGTGCTCTCGCTCCTCCTCGTCGTCCATGCCTGCATCCTCCAACCCGTCTAACTCCATCAACCTTGCATTTATAATGTATTCTAATTGGTATTTTAGAACACCATCCCAGGTGGGAGTGAGTAGCTAACTCGTTGATTCCATTAATTCTAAGTTATACATGTTATCAACCCAATCAGGGCAAGTATGATAAAACAAGAAATCAAACATTTTCTAAATACTCTTGTTAAATATGTATATGAAGATATGACATGATGCATGCCCTTTCCAAACAACATTCTCTCACATGTGACTCCGACCACCTGGTTTGCAAATGACAACACTCCCTCAAACGTGTGACTTCAACGCCTGTTCCACCACATTCTAACTAATGTAATACAATGCATGATCATGTTAGCCGAGTAATTATTAAGTTCAATTTATCCATTATATTGGCGAAGCTAGGATACCGATGTTATATCACGAGTCTTTATCTGGATCACGTGACTCATTACCGCAGTAACGACTCCTTATCAGTGTCCCTTGATCCAACTTTAGATATCACTCGTTGATCTCATAAATTAATAATTTCAAAATGTACGGTATAATACATAACTGTATGAGGCTCAACCCGGTATGGATCGTCACCCCATACCGGGTATGATCACTCAATTCTGAGATGTGGGCTTATCACATAAAATCGAAATGCATAGGAAAATAGTTCGTCACCCAATTATATTCACACCCTAAGTTATTCAAATGGTACTTTAGCACGCAACTATTAGCCGAGTAATTTGACGGGGATTGTTCAAATAATAGTCTATTACCTCCATCAATGCTCACTGGTCACTATGGGGAGGCTCGTCACCCGAGCATAGGTCAATAGCTCAGACACGGTGACTCATACCACCATGCCCGACTCATGAGTCTTAGTTATTCACTGGTTATTACGAAGAGGCTCATTACCCCAGCGTAGGCCGACAGCTCGGAGACGGTGTCCCATACCACCATGCTCGGCTCATGAGTTTTAGTGGGATCGTATCGCACTAACGGCTATGAATGAACTCATCCATTGAGAACGGGGTATCTTAGATTCGATTTGGTTATGTCATACGTTATGAACATACATGATCAGACGACTAATGGACTAATTTGATTGACCTGGGAGAACCCTGGCCAACCAACATTAGGTGCAAGCATCCCATGTAGTCCAACTACTACCAGTCGTTCGTATTTGACCCGAGTCGATTAAATAAGCCTAGGGTGGTCGCTCCAACTTGGGCCACCCCTTTAGTTCAAATGGTTAACCAACTGACCCAACATCATAACAATCATAAGTATCGTTATGGACTAAGTATTATATTACGTAATTATAGTATATGTTCTACTACACAACCACTTAGGCATTTTATTGAACATGTGGGCATCAATAGAAATAATACATCTACTTAGGTATTTTATCAAACATATGAGCATCAACAAAGCAACATATTCAATTGAACATTCAATCAAGCATATGATCATCCATAAAAATAACACATTCAATCACCTATACATTCTATCAAATATGTGAGCATCCGTATCCAACTAATAACATATATTATAAACAAACCGAAATGTTGATATATTAACATGTATAAATTCATTTATAAGCATCTAATCATTAATCGAAACCCTCAAGGGTCGATAAATAATAAACTAGATATAATGGTCCGCATCTTAAAAATGAATATCCGATTTTGAGCTCTTAGGGTTAAGGATTTGAAAAAAATCATAATTCCTATATAAACACTAAGACTATATGAGATTCATGCAATTCATTTTAGAAAGAACTTAGGTTAGGAAGTAGGTTTGTTTCTTACCTCCAAATCACAAATGGGGTGGATTCGACGGAGGAGAATGATCAATGCTAGAGCTTTGATTGGAGGAGACCGATGACGGGAAGCACTAAAGTTTCTCCACTCCTACTCTCACTCTTCTTCTCTTATTCTTTCTCCTTCTCTTTCTCTTTCTCTCCCTTGAAGGATGTAAATTCGTATGGATAGATGGAGTGCCCAAATGAGGCCTTTATATAATGGCAAATTTGGTCTAAATGACCACAATAGTTGGGTTTTTACTATACTAGCCCTATGAGAGGATTTTTCTAACATCTAGGGCCCATTATGAGGTGTATATGTAAATATACACCATAGGATAGTTAGCCCTAATGATGATTTACGTATGAATATAATTGGCCCGCCATTTGGATGTGTCAATCAATGGATATGATTAGAAGTCTATTTAACGGTTACTGATGGTCGATCGGGGCCTCGACAATGTGGATATGAGCAGGAAAATATCATTAATCAGTACTCTAATTTTGGTTGTGGATTGACGGTTCGAAAGCCACAACTTCACGAAAGAGCAGAATTTTTATTTCACTTAAGTTTCAAATTTAAGCCTAAGGGATTTGCGCGTTAGAAGCACTTCACTTTTGGTCCAAGTTGAGCAGTTCTAGGCACTTTCTTGGTTCGCCACCCGTGATGAATGTCAAGCCCAGTGAGACAGACATTATTCTATAATTTTGAAACTAGTGGCCCACCAACGAGCGGTCTAAAACTTGTTCGGAAAATCGGAGCATTTAAATAATGAATTTGGTATCAAGATTTCTTTTTCACAATTATTAGGGTTTGGATTAGCTAAGTTCATAGCGTGACTTATTCACAACCAGTGAATATGAAGATTTGATTATTATCACTCTAAACCATTAGTTCTTAGGCTAAAAGGATATTAACTCAGTTTAGTTTGTTAATTAAGATACGACCCTTAGTTGTGACAACTTTTGGCATGTCTTTATTAGTTATGGTCATCTCAATTAATCAGTGATAGGTCGGATAGAATTGGACCCTACATGAACAAATTCCGAGGCTAAGCTTGATGTTTAAGTGAACGGGCGAATTCGTTGGTCTTCTACGGTCGATCAATCCTATTTGTACGGTTCTTTATCGGTACCAGCCGCATATAAGCTCATCTCGAATGTCGAGGGTCAGTAAGTGATGACGTTGCTAGTTATAAAAAAAATTTAAGCATTTTTAGAAATTTTAAAATAGCGAAAATTTGGAGTGTTATAGATCCAATGACTAATTTTCCCTGTCGAGCGGTTTACTAGATATTCGAATTAGCTTCACTTTTTAGATCTTGCCTTGAAATAAATTGAAAAACCTTATGGATGGCATGGATGTTGTTTGGACAAAATCTCGTAGTCCTAGATGAATTGAGTAGATGTAGCTATGTGGCACGTATGATATCTTCATTGTATGTGCTAAATATATAGAAGACAACTCACTGGCGAGCAAATCCTCGAAAGAACGTGCATTGGATATACGAGTTTGTAAGCATTAGGGTTGCGTACGCAGAAGGATATCAAAGAGATAAAAATGTTTTCTATAAATAATCAAACACGATCAAGTGAAGGTAATTGCTATTTTACATGGCAATATATGAGATCACCATGTACGCAATGGTTAATTCAGTCCTCGGGGACATTTAGCTTAGCCTTTTCCACCGCTCAGCAACCTTGGAATCGTTAATCTCTAGGATTAGCTTAGTCTGTCATTGACTTAAGCAAAACCAACTTAGTGATAGCTAGTGCTGAAAGTTGGGCAGGTTCAACCCGACTGACCTGTGACCAACTCGACATTGGGTTGGGCTCGGACAAGATATTTCAGGTCTGATCTTAAGCTTGGGTTATACAAACACCAACCCGATAAAACTTGGGTTGGGCTCGAGTTGAGGTCTTGGGTTGCCTGACCCAACCTGAACCCGATCAATATATAAGTTACTTATAAATTATAATTGAGTGTGGATCCTTTGTATTGAAGGCACACCAGTGATGTCGAGTCTCATTTGTCCACGTCATTTCCAAGGACTCAAGCTAACAAGATATGCCAAATTTCTCTCTCCCAAATAGACTTCGTGCTATGCTATATTACTTTTAAAGAAGTAGTTGTCTTATATTTTAGCTTGTTTTTTAAAAGAAAAAATGAAGTTCTTTATAATGAATAATCACATATATAATTAATAAAATTATAGATACGAAAAATAAGTCGTATATTGAAATATAATAAACTAATGTAACAACGAAAATATTACCATGTATATACCCAACCAACCTGATCAACCCGATCGAGCCCGCTTGGGTTGGGCTTGGGTTGAGAATTCTCAACCCGAGATTGGGTTGGGTTGGATTTGGGTTGAGGTATATGAACCTTGGGTTGGGTTAGGGTTGAGCACCAACCCGACCCAACCCGCCCGACTCTCAGCCTTAATGATAGCCATTAGGTGTAATTCCCTAGTAGTTGTAATTTCCTTCCATGCACGCATGCGTGCTGAACTTGAAGGAAGAGTTTAGCCTTAGGAATCGTTCACTTACGCTAATATGCTAGGATGACAGTAATTTCGGCATTACTCAGTCCTCGCTCATCAACACGCTGCTCAATAAAACACTACATTGCTCTCAGCTAGATTGGTGATCCTGCTTTAATGGAAAGTTCCATCTTTTTTGCATCAACTTTTGACTTATTTCCATTAATCGTACAATTGCTACATTTTCAAAAGTCCTTAATTCTTAAGGCAAAAAGAACTTGTTTGAGGGATATCTTCAATCTCCATAAATCGCTTGATATCGCATTCCATAGTTGCCAGAATAGATGACTAATTGCGCATTCAACCAAGCATTGCTCTAACTTGACACTAGGGTCAGTGATTTCAGTTTGAATTGGACTCAATTGGTTCCAACACACCCACATGTCTCACATGTGTACCCTGTGACCGAATTATAGATTCACATATGTGCAACACATACATTAAGGTGGGCCCCATGGTATAGGAAACACACCTAGATTGTTACCAAGAAACACCTACTTTGGTCTCTTTTGGGCATTTTAGAAAATGATACCTCATCTTTATAAAATTTATATTTCAAAACTGTTTTTAAAATTATTCTCTTAAGGTCAGGGCCTATTTATTTCACGAATTGCCAGGGTAATGTAAATGAAAATCATCACCCCTGTAATTTTTCCATAGTCCCATGTACATATATTTAAGAGACATAATCTCATCTACATGTATTTAAGAGGCAAGTAAATTTTTTTATAATCATTGTAATTTTTTATGTGAAAATATTAAATTCAAATAGTAAACTGAGTATATTTTAATAATGATTTGTCATTAAAGTGATATAATACACGGTCCATTCCAAGACCTATGTGGGCCGCACTATATGAATTCGTGTAAATCATACTTAAAAATTTCAAATTTACCGGTGGCTCACGTGAGTCTTGGAATGTCCTAATTTTTGAGTGATCTAGTCATCCTAGCATGGCACATCAGATGACTGGATTGGATGGCATTTATACACCACACCGGACCCCACATGCAATTTAGACGGTTTTAATTGGAATTTCCTGTCTCAATTGTTCCCCATGGTGCAACCCACTGAGCTTTTGTATTTCTCCTGAATTTGGGTTTCCTGTCCAAACAAAGGGTGGTCCACCTGATTAAAGTGTTGAATCTCAACCACATGAAATTCTCCATCCACGTCAGGAAGCCCCACATGTCTGCTCATGATCAAGCAAGCTTTTTCAATAAAAACAAAGTTGGCATAACCCACGTCAAAGGACAAATTTCCATGACCTCGTCCCACCTGCTGCAGCCGGGACCTCCTTCCGTCCACTTTATTTATTAGTTTTGATGGCCCCATTTTTTGGACATATCTCTAAAATTAAGGTAAATACAAAACTTACGTAGGCTATATCAATGAAAATAATGAGAATTGATCACCCACCATTTAACCCTTTATATGGGTCACGCGCCAAGCGAGTCAACTTTCCATCCAACACCGTGTTATTCTTTGATAGAAAGCCAGGCTGATTTAACACTTAGCACCCAATTCGGATATGAATAAGTTACTCTTTGAAAACATAAAAGCAAAAATATACTTAAAGCAGTAGATAAGTAACTTATTTTCGATAAGTTTAGATTATTATTAGTTATAAGTATCATTTATACTTAAGAATACTTGATCATTTCAAATATCTTTTTTAGCTTTTAAACTTCTCATAGGTTGTTGAAGAGAGGTATAGGAAATACGGAAAAGAGAAAAAGATGATAAGTATGTTATTTACCAAACATATTTATCTTCTTAATAATTAAAAATTAAAATAAGTTACTTGTGACATAAGTAACTTTTCTTAAGCAATCGTATTGTCCAAACGAGCCCCTAAGTGAGCCACCCCATAGAGAATAGAATAAAATTATGCATAAAATTGCCGAGGGCTCATTTCGATACCATCACGTAAGTTACTTTTTCCCAACCACACATAAATATCAAAATTAAAAAAAATTAGAGAAAAAAAAATATAAACCATGGTACATAAATACATGCGTGGATCCTTTTCCGTGTATAAAAAAATTTAACTATGTTCAAAGACAAAAAATTAAAATAAAAATATTGGAGAAACAATTCGCAATACAATAACATCTCTCTTTTTCATATTCCTATATGAACTATGATTTATGTAAATTATTATGAAATTACAAAATTACTCAACGGGCCGTCCACAACAATGCTGGCTGAATGCTGGCTGAATGATTGGTACATTTAGGATGACCAGACTACATAGAGTATAATAATACATTTACTGCTTCAAACGATCTGAAAATTTTCTATGCCTTTGTTTTTTTTGGCATCTCTTTTTGCTGACTATGATCCTTGCATGACATACCATGCATCTGGTCACATGTTAGATTTGGATCGTCTATTAAGTGGGCCTAGGACTGTCTTATACCAAAATCACTGTGATTAATAGCTTAGATATGGACATCTAAGGGTATGAATGATCATCATCCACCTTCAGTCAGCAAAAAGCCTTCTGATCAGATGGAATGGATGCCAATGTCGACCTCTGGTTTGGACCATGGCCCACAGTGGTGGACGCTTGTGATTCAGGGATCCAAGAATCCGGGTTTAAAGAAAGGGAAAACCGGACGCGGATTTCCTGCGAAAGCCTTTCGCATGAAGTTCCTGCCTCGGAACGCAGGTGGGGCCCACCGTAATTTTTGTAATAAATCCTCACCGTCCATACGTTTTTTGAGTTCATTTTAGGACATAAGACCAAAAATGAACCGTGTACAATTTTCAAATGGGTCAAAAACGTGATAATTGAATTTCCATAGTTGAAATATTCATGGGGCCATAGAAGTTTCGAATCATGCTAATATTTATTTGTTTAGTTTATCCGAGTAGGAGTGACGTTATTAACGGTATGGACGGCATGTAAACATCACTGTCAAACCCAGGGAAGTTTCAACGGTAGTAATTTCCCTAACTACCTTTTCCTTTAGTACGGCCCTCTTGAGTCTTGGATCGTGTTCGATTTTGGTCGAACTTCGTAATATTAGCTCACAAAACGGATGGACGGAGTGGATTCCTGCAAAACATCACAGCAGGCCCCACCTAAGTTCACAGCGCAGGATCTTCCTGCGAAAGGCTTTCGCAGGAAATCCGCGTCCGGGAAAACCTCTCATTCCATACACTCAGATACACCACACGCGCCAACGTGGCACATGTGTCAGGACTCTGGAGTCTGACTAGACCGCCCACTCGGTGAGCAGAGAACGCACGTTGAGACCATTGGCTATTATTTCCGTAAACCTCTCTCTAGTGGCCCACTTGATGATCATTACCTTGTGGTTGGTGATTCAGGGGATTTTTTTAATTTTTATTTTAATACTCTGGCAGTGCATGATGCCTGATACGCAGGCACTCGGTAGGTGCACTCATAGCATATATTATTTTGAATTAAACTGACTAATTTGGGGAAGCTACTGTTTTTAGCTTCATGTCCAAAAATTAGATTAGCTGAACAATCCTAGCCTTTTATTTGTGGACACTTGTTTGTTTTGAAAAACATGTCCATAGGTGGTGAAAGCCCGCTACGGCCTGAGTGTGTAAAATAAAATAAAATAATAATAATAATAATAAAAAAGATGGTTGGATATTCGCATTTTTAACCGTTCATTAAATGTCCACCAATCTGATAGTCTATAATGAAATAAGCCTAATTTTGGTTCGTGACACATCTAATCTACGATCCATAATTTATACAGTTTAATTTCAATTGCTTTGGTGACACATATGCAATTTCTAAGTGCATGCATATCATCCATCTCAATCTGCCAGAGTATAAATGTTTTGTATTTAATTTTCATAGTCAGGCCGGCGCGTAAGTCGCCGGCATATGACAACAATCCGTTCATGTGAGGAAACACGTGATCCTCCTGTTCAACCGTTCATCGACTTTACCGGCGACACGAAAAGCTCATGGAATAAAAGGCTAAAGATATCTAGTTCGTTTTGCCTCCGTCGCATCTCAAATTACAGCATGTGTCTCCTGTACACTGAGGCTCACATGATGAGATGATCCGACGATTTGAACCGTTCATTTTATCTTTACAAGCATAGATAATCTATTAACTTACACGTAACTTTAATTGATAATCACAACATTTGATTTTAACCATTGAAAATTTTCTTTTAGTTGTATTAAATTAATCTACAGAAAATGATAATGTATATCATCAGTTCAGCGTAATTTTCTTACTGTAGGATTAAATTGTACACTGCATAACATGTACAGTTCGGATTACTGGATCACTCAGAATGTGTGGGTCCCAGGTTGGGACGATACAAGCAGGATTCTTAGTCGCGACGGAGGTAAGCGAAACAAAAGAATTAATACTCGGCGCACCTAATTCACGCGAACTAAGTTAAAAAGAGAGAGAGGATATTTCCATCCGTAAATTTGGGGAACGGATTGGCTAGTCCCCCTGACACCAGCCCCGTGGCTAGTGGTCGGTGCTCTGTGGGCCTCATCATGATGTATGTGTTTCATCCATTCCGTTCATCCATTTTTACAGGTCATTTCAGGTTTTATGCAAAAAATGATAGGGATATAAATCTTAAGTGGGCCACACCACAGGACAAAAATAATGGATGGATATTCACAATTAAAATCCTCCTAAGGCCCACTGTATTGTTTATTTGACATCCAATCTGTTTATTTGGTCATAAAGACCCAGATGAAGTGAAAAAATAAATATCAGCTTGATACAAAACTTTTATTGCCCCCAAAACGTTTTTAATGGTCAAAATTCATTCAACATTGTTTCCTTTAATGTGATCCACTTGAGATAGAGATATACTTCATTTTTTTTTATCAAACTATAAAATGATATATATAAAAAAATGGACGGCATGGATGAAACACATACATCATGGTGGGTCCCACAGAGCACCGACCACCAGCCAATGCGTGGTGTCAGGGGGCGTAGCCAATCCGTTCGATATTCCGGAACACAAATGGAGTACGCTGTCAGCCAGTTTCTTTCGTTTTATATATTCAGTGGCTCTCTTTTCACGTACGTGGCTAACGTGTAGGAAATCCTCACCTATCATCAGGTGGGCTCCAATGTGGATGGTCCATGCCCCAAAAAACATAGGAATCCGACAATTGGACTATTCCATTGAACGGCTTTCGCGAAGAACGCGGATTAGCTGCAACCCCGGATCCAGCAAGGTGGGTTCACCTAACTGTGGGGTCCACCTTCTTGCATGCTTTGTATTATCCACGCCGTCCATCCGTTTTTACAGCTTATTTTATCTTATGGTAGGAAAAATGAAGCAGGTACAAATCTTTGATGGACCACACATTAGGCATTGAAATCCTACCATTAAAGGCTTCTTGGGGGCACAAAAATTTTGGATCAAGATACTACTCGTAATTTCCTTTCATCCAGTTCTTCGTGACCTTATCAACAAGTTAGATAGGGAAAAAACATTACGGCAGACCCTAGAAAGTTTTTAACGGTGGGTATTCAATCACCAAATTTTCCTTTGAGCTTGTTTGAATTCACGTATTAGGGTGTGTTATATCGTATCAGGGTCCTGTTTAAGTATACTTTGAATGGTTTTCGAAATACTTCCAAATTAACTTGCCATTAATCAATGTTAGATATGAGGTGTTGTCCACGCAAGCATGCAATTTCGCATATAGATCAATGTGTGAAGGGAAATGAATTTCTGTAGTCAAACTCCATAGTTGGATATCCACCTTCCGAAACCTCAGGCGTAAATCAGGACTGTCTGGATGGTCCACACATCTTCCACGGCTCATGAGTATTATCTGTACTTCTCTGCCAGAGTAGAATGGTCGATCGCATAATATAAGAAAAATAAGCTCGTAAGAAGCTGGCAGTCAATATCCCACGCGCTGTTCTGCTGGCGGCACGTGTACGAAGCTGATTTTGTTTATATTATCGGCCGCATGATGTGTAGGGCCACCGATCTACGCTGCAAACGTTGACTAAACTGGCCGTAAGTTATGCTCGAAAATTTGGTTATATATATATATACACACACACACGGGCTCGATGTTCGAAACGCATCATGAGCCCACACAGCTCGACCTCATGGGATGGACTCGTGAGGTCGAGTGCATAGTACCTTTTCCATATATATATATATAAAAGACAGAATGATCATATCGAATCCCACCGTGAAATTTTTGGGCCGCACCGTTTTGATCGCACTGCAGCATCGTACTTGTACGTTGATCAGGTGGGCCAAACGTCAAAACCAATCAATGGGCAACAATTTGACACAGTGTACGTGTGCCCCACCTGATGATTTGATTGGCCTGGCTTTCGTTTTTCATGATGATTACTGTCTTCTGTATCCGTCGTATGTCCTGCACTTTGGGCTCATTGGAGGGGAAACGGTGAAGCTTTGGATGCTATATGTGGTTGCACAAGACCAGTAATGTGTGCAATGCTTTATAGTTACTGGTCTTCTAGTCTTGTGCAACCATAGCATAACTATAAAGCCTTGTAGGTTAGGTTGTAATGAGATATGTGTCATTGGATGTGATGTGTGTATTGTAAGATTCTTATTAGGTGAGCTACACATGGTTGTTGGTTTAGATCTGACCATTGAATTATTTAAATTGAATGATTTAGTGAGCTACATTATAGTTGTAATCATTGAAAATAAGTTTAGGGTGAGATGTTTGAATCGTAGTCCGTGTACATAGTTATTAAGTCGAATATGTAAACATATAGTATAAAAATTCTATAAAAGAGAAGTGTGATGAGTAAGCTTTTGTAAGACCCGTATCTTAGTCCATACCGTTTCGTAGACTCTCGCGGTCTTCTCAGTCGAATTTCGGCAACCTTCGACCCTTAACCGATATTTGCGTGCGACCCTGATTCGTATGCCTTCAACCCGTATCGACTCAACCCAAGACCTTTACCATAGCGACCGCGTCGTCGCTGCGGTTCCGATGCCGCGACTCGCGCGCCGAGACGATACCCTGGTCAGGAGATGTAGGCCAACGTTCAGTGCGAGAAAAACGCAACGCATTACGAAACCCAAGAGAATCTCTATGACTTGTCACATCAATCCCATTAATCAATCAAATCCCATCACATCTCATGTCAAGTACACATCACCTCTCACCCTTCCTCAAACAACCCTCAAAGTCAAAAAGTTCTTACACCACCCATGCCTTTCTTACACAAATGGCCACAAAAGTCAAAAAGTGTCTTACACACTCATCACCACCACATCTATCACTCCATCACCCATCACTCTCTCTCTCTCCCTTTACAACTCTCTCTCTCTTTCTCATTTTCAAACACATTCCCAAGCAAGAGAAGTATCTCACGTCCAAGCCTCTCCCTTTCTTTCAAATCTCCAAGTGTGGCCCACCTTTCCTACCCCTTCATCTCCCATCTCAACCATCCAAACTTTATCTCATCCATTGAAATCAAAGCTAAGGAGCTAAGGAACCCATAAGAGCAAAAAGATCGAACAGTGGGTGCTTAATAAGAGTAGTTTTTCATATTTTTAAAATGGGCCAAGTAAAGCCAACCGATCAATGGTTTGGATCTCACTTGGGACCCTAAGATGTGGTCGATGGCCCGCTTTGATCATCATGATCATTCCATGATGGGGCCATTCTCCATGGCCCCTATCATGATGTTTATTTCGTTGCTTTAGATAGGTCATCTAGACCGTCCATATTGGTGGGGAAAGGATCTCCATCGTTGAGTTTCGATTTTGATAGGCCCACATGCTTTAGGGCCCACTTGATGTATGATTTATTGCAAGGGAGGGCCCATAATATCGGAGTCCCTCCATCACGCGTGTCCCACTCTATTTCTCTCTCTCTCCCTTCCTTTTTCATTTTCTTTTCATGTGATGATGATATGGTTGTGTGGCCCACTTGAATGAACCCCACCATGAGGCATGTATTCTATCCAAATCATCTACAAGTGGGGCCCACTTTGTGTGTGTTGTATCCACACCATCCTCTATGAGGTGGCCCACCTAGACCAGGCCCACCTCTAATACATTAGTTATGTACAATGTCCAGCGTCCAGGGACACTGGACGTTGTTTGGAAAACACAAATGTCAATTTGTTTCCAAGCTCATGGGTGGCCCACTCATGTAGGCCCCACCCTAATGTATGTTGTTAATCCAAGTCGCCCATTCCCTTCCACGACTTGTTTTAAGCGTTGGGCCGAAAAATGAAGCTAATCCGTTCAGTGGGCGGGCCATACCTTTCAAAACAGTAGTTTTCACCATTTAAAGTTATTTTAATTTTGCTAACGGGTCGAAACCTATTCAATATTGGACTCTTTGGGCTTGTCTTGAGCTAGGGGAGCCAATAGACGGGGTGAATTTACCTGATGTGGGCCGCATACGTGAAAAACCACAAAAAAATTCCTTTTTTTTTTAAAAAAAAAACAAACATTAGAGGCAGCGCCTGCTGCCACTGACGCAGCAGCAGGGCTGTAGCGTTTGACGGGCGGGCAGACAGCCACCCACGGCTCTAGCCGTGGGCCCCAACATGGTGTATATTTTGCATCCACACTGTTCATGAGTTGGGCCACTCCTAGCAGTGGGGCCCCTCCAAATTTCGGCTCCATCCACTGATCAGGTAGCCCACACTGCAGGAAACAGTGGGAATGAACCTTTACCATTGAAACTCCTTTTTTTGGCCACAGAAGTTTTGGATCAAGATGGAATTTGTGTTTTCCCTTTCATTCTGGTCCGCGTGACCTCATGAACAGTTTGGATGAGAAATAAACATTACAGTGGGCCCCACCCCTAGGTCCACGTGACCTTATAAATAGGTTGAATGGTAACCCCCCCCCCCCCCCCCCCCCCCCCCCCCCCCCCTGGTTGGGTGGCAAATAAATATTTTAGTGGGCCCCCTGGCCATGTGTCCCTACCAACACGTTGGATGACAAATAAATATTACAGTGGACCTCTAGGTCCGTGTGGCCCATTTGATATATCCCAAGGCCCATGGGATTAGGCCCATTTGGTGTATTATAAGGCCCATGGGATTGGACCATTTGATATATCCCAAGGCCCATGGGATTAGGCCCATTTGGTGTATTATAAAGCCCATGGGATTGGACCATTTGATATATCCCAAGGCCCATGGGATTAGGCCCATTTAGTATATTATAAGGCCCATGGGATCAGACCCATTTGATGTATTCTAAGGTCCATGGGATTAGGCCATTTGATGTTTTAGGGGCCCATGGGTTAAGGCCCATTGAGATGTACTAGGGCCTATGGGTTGAGGCCCATTTGATGTACATATAGGGCCCAATTGGTGTGGCCCATTTGTTACATATAAGACCCATAAGATTAGGTCCATTTGATGCAATCTAAGGCCCACGGGTTATGACCCATTGCAATGCACATAAGGCCCATTGGTGCGGGCCATTTATGTGGCCCATTTGATGAATAAAAAGCTCATTTGATATGGCCCATGTGATGTATTTAAGGCCCAATGGGATGTACCTAAGGTCCATTGCAATGGGTGACCCCAACAAGGATTATGTAACGATGTTTACGACGATCGTGCCTTGGGAGCAACGTTGGTTTGACGTCCACATTGCGAGTCTAATGTTGGTTAGATGTCCACATTACGACTCTCCTTAGGGCCCATTGTTAGGCCCGTACTTGTTGTGTATAAGCCGTTTAGGCCCATCTGCATTGTAAGGATAGATCATTACTTTATCACAGGTTTAGTATAGTTTCATGACTCACGATCATACGCATCATATGTATGCTTGATATGAGAAGTGACTGATCATAGCATATGCCTTCGGGAAGATTGTTTTGGGGCTCCTGATTAGGCAGGTGTTGCCCTACATGAGCGCACGATACGAGCAGGATTTGTTGCATGATTGGATAGTGTGATTCATGCATTTCGCATTGTGTGATATGCTTACTGTATACCCTAGCGACATCGGAGTCGTAGCCTCCACAGACATATCGTGGTTGGCAGGATTGGATACCGAAAATTTTATTTTACATGGGGTGCTATAGACATCCCTGGGTGAAAGTCTCTAAACCCTTATGGTACCAAGAGGTTGCTCAAACGTCTAAACCAAGTGGGTACAGGAGTGTCGAGTGCCGATTACCTAACGATCGCACTTTTCACTTTGTCGTGGTCGGTTGGAAGGGGGTGCGGCTTTACCCGCCCAAGAGTAGGGGGTAAAGCTAGGCTGAGTTTGACCAGCTCGAGGAATGGGTCCGCTATCGACGAGCCGAGCCCGATATTGGTAGGCGGATAGCGAGGTCTCTTCCACTTACCTTATTGTGCGCGATGGGGAGACGATCTAGTTTAGAGTATACTAGACCTCGATGATATCCTAGATTTAAGTTGTATTGATATGTGGACTTAGATGAGGATTGTATGCTTAACTTGCATCTTTCATCGCATAGCCTTGGTATGACCGACATCATTCATGCTTTGCATCGCATAGCCTTGGTACGGCTAATGGTATTCATGGATCCATCAGTATATTCCGCATTACTCTAATATTGCATGATCATATTATTACCTTGTGCACACACTTTCACCACCCTCTAAGCTTTCTCTAAGCTTAAGTACAACCGTTGCGTGCAGGTGACGTTAGATCGCAGCAGCGCTGAGGCTTGAGCACGTGACAAATTGTTTTGGAGCTTTTGGTCTATCATCATTGTATTTCCCTTTATGCTTATTGTACTTGTAAAGTTTTTTATCATAGTAAAAATGTAATGGAGTTTTTGATTGTTGTTTGTGGGTTTTGCCTTTGGTTATGCTTATCACGAATCAAACTGATGTTGAAAATCCTCCTCGTAGTATCCCAGGATCGGAACCTGGTGAATGGGAGCTGAGAGCCGAGAATGGGGTTTTACGGAGGTTGTCGACGTCAGATTCGGCGATTAGAAATTTTATGAGCTCAGTTTTCGAGTTTGGAGCGTGACGACTTTTCTAACCAATTTTCCTATACTGATACACTCCTAAATAAAAGAATAGTAACATTGAGAGATTCTTAAAGAGATATGGAAGATCAAGATTTCTGTCAACGACACCAATCGGGTATACTTTAAGATTATCGTATTCCATTATTAATGCATAAACAATTCATCAATTCCACGGTACAATACTAACATGGATGACATCTTATCTCATCCATAGTGTCCCATTACTTATTTTGTTGTTCTCTTCCCAAATCCAGGCCCATAACCAAAATTCAAAGTGGACACACCATGCAAAATCACATGTTATCACCTACTTGAGTTTTGAGAATGGCCTGGCTTCTAGGGTCTATCATCTTGTGAATGAATTTGATTGGACAGAGGTTTCCTGAGAAAGCCTTCCGTGGGATGTTCCTATGGTGGAATGTTAGGTGGGCTCTATCCTAATATTCGTGAGAAATACATACTTTCCACATGCTTTGAGCGCTCATTTTAAGTCATGCAAGTGAAAATGAGTTGGGAGGAAACCATGGGGACTTAGTGACCACCATTAAAACATTCGTATGGCCACAGTGTTTCATATCAGTCCAAATTTATAGTGTTTTCACTTCATCCCAGCTTAAATGACCTTAGAAAGGGTTTGGATGAGATATAAATAGGGATGTACATGAACCGAGCTAGCTTGTTTAGCTTGCGCGACTTGACTCAAAAAAGCTCGATTCGGCTCAGTTCAAAGCTGAGTTCGAGCCGAGTCGAGCTGATTTTTTGAGCTCGAAAATGAGTTCGAGCCAAGTTCAAGCAGGCCCCAGCTCGACTCGACTCGGATTGAATCCAGCTCGAATTCAGCTCGAATCAAACTTGGATTGAATAAGTTTGGTGACTCGGTTACTTTGCCATTGATATTGCTCACCAACTACTTGATAAAATGACTCAACGAAATATGGCTGGTGGCAAGGAAGGTTTGATAGTGGCAAGGAAGGTATGTACATCAAAGGAAATTGGTATCTGCACCCACTTTGATTGATAGTGGCACCCATGCTTTCTACTTTGTACTATCACATTACCCAAAAGCATAAAGAAGTGGTCATTAGTAAGTGTGTGTGTGCAAATGGAAATTCCGAAGAGGAGAGACGATCACATACACTGGTTGGTTGTACATGCAACCATATCATTCTGCCAGTGAGTGACATCTATCGAATATCCATTATGTGGAAGAGGTAAACCATAGCATAAAAACCATTATCTTTGATTGTAAAATAGGAAAATTTTGAAGTTGCAATTAAGGTGTTTATGAAAATGTCTTGACGGTGAATTCAGCTCGATCTTGGATTGAACTTGGCCTGAGTTGGCTCGTGCCGGTTAAATTGAGCTGAGCTTAAGCACGAGTACCGAGCCAAGAGGAGTTTGAGCTGATGTCAGCCCGTGATCAAGCCAAGCCGAGTTGAACCCAGCTCAACTCGATATACACCTCCAGACATAAATGTCAGGGTAGATTCCAGGAAAATTTCCACGGTAAGAAACGCTTTACCCGATTTTCCCTCTGGCATGGCTGCCTTTAGTTTTGGATCCACCTGATTTTTTCTCTTTATACTAAAATCATCTTGACAAATGGAGTGTGAATTTCCCAAAAACATCACGGTGGGCCCCACCTATCATCACAGAGCAGGAACTTCCAGCCGAAGGCCTTGATTGGCATATGCTAAACAGGGTAGGGCCCGCGCACAATCGGTAAGGTCTTTGGTAGTAGATGTCCCCGTCAAAACTATTCCCTGCAGTGTGGCCCACCTGAGATTAGGTCAACCAGATTTCTGGATGCCAAGGAGGACATCTCCACTTTCATACACGTGGGGCCCAGTGAAAACCGGACCTGGTTGACTTTTGGTCCACGGTCCTTCAAATAGACGGTTGGTATAACGTGCACGCATGCTACGGTGGCACGTGCATGGAGAATAGGATTCCGACAGCTATTCTTGCCAGTAAACAATGCATGGAATATAACAAACCGTTCTCCCTAATTTAACCCAGGTTTCAACCAATCATTCCATCAGAACCGTCCAACTTGTCCACCCCACTGTGGGTGGGCCACCGTGCCAAAATCACTCATCGATGATGATAAGGTTGGTTACATTTTTTAAAATCCTTCACTACATGTACTAGTTTCAAAAATTGTTAAACTGTCCACTACATGTAACAGCTTCCTAAATTAATATTCATGCAATTCCTAAACCTTCACTGCATGCAATTTATGTTAGTTGCATACAGTTATTAAAACTATTCTATAATTGTAATTCAAAATTCTATACAAGTTGTAGCCAGGGATTCCAGGCTGTAACTGTGCATGGACGGTCTGATTTGAATCTCCACTTTCACCATTATATATAGTATGCTATTAATCAAACAATCACAACCATCAAACAGCAGCCTGTTTGGCCTTTCCGCCTTTTCCATTGATTCACAGGCCACCGATCGAACAATCTAAACCACCAAACAGGCACAATTTTTCGCAGTACTGTCCCCAGCCACGGTGCAGGTGATCAAAACGATGGGCTCTAAAAAAAATTTAAAAATTCAAAAACAATAAAAACTAATTTGAGACACTGAGAAATGATCCTGTGTTGTGAGAGCACTAGAAGTTTAAGAGTACTGTTAGCTGCGTTGGGCACTTGAACTGTTTGGCTAATCTATCCGGACCGTCCCTTAAGTTCTACTTACATTTCATTGGCTAAAACGTGAAAATCACATCCATAAGATAAATAGATTTGCCTAACAAAAATTGACTCTTTTAGAACCATAAGAAATCCTCGTGGACCGCAGCGAATAGATGGCTCAAATTGTTCGAACTGAATTTCACTAGGTGGGGTTCACTGTAAAATAAGTCAGACCGAAAATTCTGCCTCTTCTATACATTTTTCTTGACCATTTTGAAACATGAGACTAAAAATAAGTCAGACCCAAAATTCAAGTGAACCACATGAGAAGAAAAGGTAAAGATTGGACGACTACTATTGAAAAATTCATATAACTACAAAAGTTACATATCATGTTAACAGTTTATTTATTTAGGTTCACTTAGGGAAAATAATCTTATAAAGAGTTTGGATGGCACATTAATATTAAGGTGGACTGTAGAGAGGTTTTAACTCATAGATATTTCTTTCCCTACTTTTCCCTTCAGTGTATCTATTTAGAGTTTCATATTCCATCTCATGTCCTAGACGGAGCCGGAAAAATATATGAGCGGAGGGGATTTATCAGAACTTTCCGTCAAAGGCTTTAGCAGAAAATCTGCATCTAGAATTGTTGGTAGAGCCGAACAAACGATCCTAACAATCAACTCATTGGCTACCGATCAGATGGCTAGAATCATGCAATCCCTATGATTTTTGCATGTCAACCCATAAAATGTGTGCTAGAACTAATCAACAGCCCAGATCAGTTGATAGGAGAGGATCATATCTCTTAATTAAGTATACTATTGTTATTTACAAAAGATCTATAGGAAAAATAAAAATAAAAATAATAAAAAAAACACAATGGTGTGAAATTCTAAAAAATTCTAAAATCGAGATTTCTCTTATAAAATCCATGCATCTCCTCGTGGGCACCCACATTTTTTATTGCTCAGATTTTTCTTTTCGCTCATTGATATGTTGGGGTTTTATAAATAATTTTATTATTTAAATAATAAAAAAAGTCTCAGGGGTAGCATGGTCATTTGCTGGCATTGCACCGTATTTCAGGTTGCCATGAACTCAACTGTGTGTGTGTGTGTATATATATATATATATATATATATATATTATATTTTAGCTTTTCTAACCATACCTTTCCAATGTCTCCACCACGTTAATTATTTCTGAGAAAAGCTTTGATTCTCTGGCAGAGCATCATCCATGATACGCAGGCGAATACTGTAACACAAATTACTTAGAAATTGCATACATGGAATACGGCTAATTCAAATGAAACCGTCCAAATTATGGTACGGATTAGATGTATCATGAATGGAAATTTACTTTTTTTGGTTAACTAGCTATTAGATTGATGAACGGTTGAAAATGAATTTTGATATCAAATTATCCTAAATCAGCAAACAAGTGTCTTCGAATCAGAGATTAGGATTCTTCAACCACTATGGCTTTTTGGACGGTACCGAATTTTCTACAATTAAGACGGTTTAATTTGACTTAATATTCGCGCATTATACCTTGTCTAAGGGCGTGCGTATGAAGTGTCATCGGCAGCCAGAGAATCAAATAGAGAAAATGACCACTGTAGACAAAACCGTTTACCCAGAGGTTTTTATCGCGGAATACAAACTTAAGTTACCAACTTAGACTAGCACGTGCGGACAGCGACTTTGAAGACGAAACTACCCCTCCTTTTCACTGCGAAGACGAGAGCTGACGCTCCTCCAACTGAGAGTTGTACGAACGGCTTAGGAGAGATCAAAGTTACAAGGCCCCACAGCTATGTATTTATCATATCCACAACGTTCATCCATATTTCAAAATCATTTTGGAGCATTATCTAAAAAAAAATAAAATCATATCCATAAATCAATGGACCACACCACAAAGAGCAGGGGGAAATTGATTTTCACCGTTAAAAATTTTTGTAAGGCCTATCATAACATTTATTTTCCATCCAATCTATTCATAAGGTCACAAAGGCCTGGATGAAGAGGAGAAACAAATTCCATGATGATCCAAAACTTCTGCAATCCCTAAAAGGGTTTCAATGGTAGACATTCAATTCCCCATTACCTTTTACTGTGTGGTCCCCTTGATGGCTAGATCTGTCTTATTTTTCATCTCAAGCCTTAATACGAGTTCACCGAATAGATGGACGGTTTGGATATAACATATACCTCATAATGGGACCCACAAAAATCAGTGGAAATTACAACTCGGAAAGGGGGAAAAAAAAAATGAAAAAGGAAACAACAAGTTGGGGTCGACCGGGTCAACCCGGTCGACTGGCCTATGGCTACGGATTATAACCGTAGCCATAACTACAATACTATGCACTTTTTTTTATTTTTTATTTTTTATTTTTTATTTTTATTTTTATTTTTTATATGGAGAACTTTATTTTACCTACATTTTTCTTTAATACATGTTTATATAAATATAAATTGAGCGGGGCAAACTGAATTTATTTATTTATTTGCTATGTTGCTTTAGTGCGAGGGAAGCTAGAAATCTATTGAGGCAATATATAAATTGAGCGAGGCAACCTAGAAATTGAGCGAGGCAACCTAGAAATTGAGATAGGAATCCTAAAATTTGAGCAAGGGAAGCTAGAAATTGAGCGAGGCAACCTAGGATTTGAGCAAGATAACCTAGGATTTGAGCGAGGAAAGCTAGAAATTGAGCGAGGGAACCTAGAAATTGAGCGAGGCAACCTAGAAATTGAGATAGGAATCCTAAAATTTGAGCAAGGGAAGCTAGAAATTGAGTGAGGCAACCTAGGATTTAAGCAAGATAACCTAGGATTTGAGCGAGGAAAGCTAGAAATTGAGCGAGGGAACCTAGAAATTGAGCGAGGCAACCTAGGAATTGAGTGAGGCAATGTAGAAATTCAGCAAGGTAACCTAGGGATTGAGCGAGGGAAGCTAGAAATTGAGCGAGACAACCTAGCATTTGAGTAACGCAACCTAAGATTTGAGCGAGGAAAGCTAGAAATTGAGCGAGGGAACCTAAAAATTGAGTGAGGTAACCTAGGAATTGAGCGAGGCAATGTAGGAATTGAGTGAGGAATCTTAGGATTTTAGCGAGGGAAGCTAGAAATTGAGCGAGGGAACCTAGGATTTGAGCGATGCGACCTAGAAATTGAGCGAGACAACGTAGGGATTGAGCGAAAGAAGCTAGGAATTGAGCGAGGTAACGTAAAAGTTCAGCAAGGAATTATAGTTATTGAGCAAGGGAACTAAGAAATTCAGTAAGGCAACCTACGATTTGAGCGAGGCGAGGGAAGCTACAAATTGTGCGAGAGAACCTAGAAATTGATCGAGACAACCTACGAATTGAGCGAAGAAGCTAGAAATTGAGCGAGGCAACCTAGGATTTGAGCGAGGGAACATCGAAATTGAAATGAGGCAACTTAGGAATTGAGCGAGGGAAGCTAGAAATTGAGTGAGGAAAGCTAGAAATTGAGCGAGGCAAGCGAGGCGACGTAGAAATTGAAGCGAGGATTGAGCAAGGGAACGTAAAAATTGAGCGAGGGAACCTAGGAGTTGAGCAAGGCAACGAAAAAATTCAACGAGGCAACCGAGAAATTGAGAAAGGGAAATATCAATTTGAGCGAGGCAAGCTTGAAATTGGGTGAGGCTAACATGAATTGGAATGAACTTTAAATGTAATTGACCTAGCCTAACAATTTGCTTTGTTGAATTTGACCGATCAGTTAATGAAATTGATCGAGATTTACATGAAATTCTCTTCAGTGAATTTGATCGAGCAATTAATAAAATTGACCGAGCGGTTCATAAAATTTTCAGTACGCACTTATAGTGCTGAGTTAACTAAGTTGGGTACACCGAGATCCATAGCTCAATTGGCAGACTGAGTAGAGATACCTCATATCAACACTTGAGGTCCTGGTATCGATTCTTAGCGGGGGTAGCTAACATGGAGTGTGTGTATTGACATGGGTGTGTACTAACAAGCTAACCTAAAAAACCTTTTAAAAAAAATTAATAGTAAAATATTAAAAAAATTAAAAAATTAAAAATATTGAGTTGGGCCCACCTTGAATATATGTGGACTATCCATGACGTTCATCCATTTTTCCATCTAAAGCAAGGGTTTCAGTCCAAAATAGTTGCATATTGAAATATTAAGTGGATCACATCACAGGAAACAATGTTTCCACCGTGGAAACCTTTTTATGCCCCTACAATGATGTTTTACTTGTAATCCATCATGTCCATAAGATGATTTTCGCATGGATGAACTAAAAACCAAGATGGGAGCTTCATTCGGCATTTCAATGGCCCACAAAAAATTTACGCCATTTAGGTAAATGTATATCATACCTGTCATGCGTACTGCCTTCCGTGGAGGGAACATTTTCAGGAAAAACGAGATAATGTTGATGAATAGAGAGGGTGGGATTAGGGGTGTACATCGAGTCAAACCGAGTCGAGTTGGCCTCAGCTCGACTCGGCTCGAACAGTGGCTAACCTCAGCTTGAACTCGGCTCATCTCGGTCCTCGGGCCTGATTGGCCAGCTCAGCTCAGTTTAATTAGCAGCTCAGGCTGAGTTTGAGCTAAGATTGAACCGAGTTTGCTATTGAGGCATTTCCACAAACACCTTAATTGCAACTTCAAAATCCCACTGTTTTACCTACAAAGGCAATGATTTTATAGGTATTTTTTCAAATAACTTCTAAATAATAATAATAATAAAGAAATAAAAAAGTATTTGTTCCATGTACATACCTTCCTTTCCACCTTGCCACTAGCCAAACCTTCATTGCCACCCGCCACATGTCGTTCAGTCATTTTATCAAACAGTTAGTGCGCAACGTTAATGACAAAGTAACCAAGTCACCGAACTAGTTCGATCCAAGTTTGATTCAAGCTAGATTTGATCCGAGTCGAGTTGAGCTGGCCTGCTCGAACTCATTTTTGAGCTCAAAAAATCAATTCAACCTTGCTTGAACTCAACACCGAACTGAATCGAGCTTTTCTCAGATTGAGTAGAGCGAGCTAACCGAGCTAGCTCGATTCGTGTACACCCCTAGGTGGGATCCAGCTAGAGCGTGGTGCGATCCGAGCAACAGATGTAGTGGTGGAGTTTTCGTCCTTTTTTTAAAAAAAAAATGGAGCGCGAGGAGGGAGGGAGAGGAAAAGCAGCAGCAGTAAAAAGGAGGGGTAGTTTCGTCCTCAAAGTCGCTGTCCGCACGTGCTAGTCTAAGTTGGTAACTTAAGTTTGCATTCCGCGATAAAAACCGCTGGGTAAAAGGTTTTGTCTACAGTGGTCATTTTCTCAATCAAATAACTTCCCACGTGAACTTTGCTAAGACCATACGCACGTACAAGTCAGCTAATGTACACGCAGCCACGTATATGCTAGTGTGGCGAACATGTGAAATATCCAAGCCATCCATCATGTTGACCACATTGGGTGTATGATACTGCTGAAAAATAAAGGTGGTACACGTAGAACGCTTGCCATGATATTCGAAATAATTGGAAGGGCTGGAAAACTCCAGCAGATATTTTGTAACCGAATTTTTTTCAGTCAATCCAAATTAGTGGCCCGATCATATTCTTGCGATTGTAAATATACATAGTGTTACTTTTACGATGGATGGCTTGGATATTGCACCTGTCTTCCACGCTGGCATATTTAGTGGCGTGTGCGTTAGCTGACTTGTACACGCGTGTGAGCTTACCAAAGCTCCTGGATGCAATCACATGATGTGGACCATTGACTACAATTTATAATAACCGTCCATTTCCTTATACATGTGCGGCCCACCTGGTTTGTGGATCGGTGAAGGAATATTCACCGCGGAAAACATGGTTTAAGCGTCCCCGATCTCAAATAAATGTTCCAGGTTGTCATGGTAAAGGAATTTAACTCTCGGATGCTCGACCTTGGGCAGTATACTCGGATTTTTAATTTTGGTATATTGCATCCCACATCAGATGGACTGCAGAATAGGTTGGATGCCATTTATATGTGATGGTGGGCCACACATGCATGCAAAACAAACACCTCTAGCAATGCAAAACAAACACCTCTAACAAGGGTAATTTTGTCATTTAGTACACCTAGGGCTAGAGGGGTGGTACCTGCAATAAGTCCAAAGACAGGAAGTTGTTTACAATTTCCATCAAATAGAGGCAGGTGTTTACAATTACCCCATCAGGATGTCTTGTCTTCCGTTGTACAAGGGGGGTCACGGTCCAGGGATCCAGACCGTTGATCAGTTGGGGCCCGAAGGACCATGGCAATGAAATCTCTCATTTGAGAAGATCCTAGCTACCAATTTTGGATTTTTTGGTCGAATGTTCACGGTTACTGAATCTCTGTTCTTAACCGTGCATTTTCAGCCCAGGAACGGATATATCTTAGGCCTGTACTTTAGAATAGAATTTAAGGGCATTGTTCATCCCCAGTAGAGCCCAACAGATCAACGGTCTAGATCATTGAAGCATGACCACCACGCCTATTGACAAGAACCGCGTATGTTGTGCATACCACTGGCTGAGGATCATATGATTCCTCTTTTAATAGCATGAGAGTCCTGTAGTTCTCACTCTTTATTGCCACGGGTGGCAACGGTCGGGCCTTGATGTGATCTGGGCCCACCTAGAGTTGCTTGGGCGAGCTCTATCTGGCCCACTTAAATTTATGATTGTGCTGGCTCGGGTCCCATCTAATTTCCTACCCGATTTATGGCTTCTTATTGGCTGCCTAAAAGGGGGGCCTACGTGGAGCAAGGATGGCCCTATTGGCTTTAAGGTGGGCCTTTTACACTTTCCATTCGATCAATGGCCATCTTATCCCGACCATTCGTGGTGGGGATTTGGGTAGTCTTACCATGATCAAGTAATCTATACCTTTAAAGGTTGTCTTTAAAATATTGAAAGTATTATGAATGATGTTAATTTTTTAAAATCCATTTTCAACCATTTAAATCAAAGGTTAATCAGGATTAGTGTGTCCAAAATATGAGAGGGTGTCTCTCTGGGTATTGATGATCTGACCCTTAAGTAATGGATCGGAGTCTATAAAAGGAGATAGCAGCCCCGTTGCATGTATGATAGATTTCAAGAAACATCCTAAAATATCGCGAACGTCTCACATGTAATCTAATTGAGAACAGCGTTAGGTTGCACGGAAGTAAATTCGACTTAAAACTAATAATATATATATAATCAAATGAAATTAAAATATTCAGGAACACACAAGTTTTACGTGGAAAAATTTTTACAAAAAAAAAAGATATAGATCAATAAATAATTTACTATAAAAATAATATTATAAGATATAAATAAACTTATTAATTCAAACAACTTTTAAAAACTACTTGAAAATCTTAACAATGCTCTTAAACCTTTGGAACAATTTTAACGAACCTTAACATTATCTTAATATTGATTATATCTTATATATATACTATTATAATTGAAATAAGAAACAAATCATATACTTACGTAGTTTTGCACACCTTTGATGGGACCTTGAATGTCATTGACACATATTGAGGATTAACGGATGGCATCGCAGAACCTTTGATACCATTAAGTAACAATCTCCAAATTTGATAGCAATCTCCAAAGCCGTCTAGCAATCAATTATATTTTTTTATCGTTACAATAAACAGTTACTAAATGAAATTGAGTAGTCATTTGATGGCATCAAGAGACTCCGTTACAAATAAATTTAAGACATTAGGCAACAAATCGTTCATACATTTATTTGAACCATTCATTTCTATCATGCACGAGCGGCTCACCTAACGACGGGCTGGCTCAATACATGAGATGGGGCACATATGCACTGTGTTTTGTCTGTCAATGGTCCATATCTCGCACACGTTTGTACACTCGCGCCTACGTGGATTACCTGCTGGTTGTACCGAAATTCGGGTCCGAAATTGTAATTCATATGTGGAAAGGCCCCATCGAAAATATCATTCTCGTGCGCTGTCTATCACGTGGTATTATACCATGCTTGCAAGGAGAATATGTAGTTTCCTCGATTTCTAGTCTGTCCAAGTGGAGCCGATGGTTCAGTGATCCGAACCACTGATACGGTAGGCCCATTATCAACCCCCAAAATTTCCCAGATTGAATGCTGATCATCGCTGCTTTTCCTTTCCTAGCCATCTATATGCTGGCCACTGGTTGGAGGTTCAGGATTTCATATCCTTAAGATTTAAGGAACATGGGCCATGTATTGTCGGGCCCATCATATAACGGTTTAGATCACCGAGACACGTGGCCCACTTGTACAAACTCAAAACCCTTATCATTGCTTGTGACCAAAATGGCAGATAGAACCTAACCTACACAAGCTTATGGCCTTTAATTAACTAACCGACCAACCACAGCGAAATTGCACCACAACGTGTGGTACTGCAACATTTTTCCAGCCAACGTGCCACTTATTTAGATAATCAGTACGGAATGAACGATAGGCCCCTCCATGAAGATTATCATTGTCTAAAATCAGGCTGACCCACTTATTAGGTGGGCCATACCTTTATATAATTTACCCCATCGTTATTACGTGGGCGATACCTTTATATAGACTTGCCTGAATTTTGCGACAGGCTCTCTTCATGTTGGATTGCACCGTTTTGACGGTACTGATGCCCACAAGATCGACACGTTGGCGTGGAAATATAGTAAAGTACCACAAGTTGTGGTACTTGGCAGTAGGCGATCAGTTCTCTTAACTCAAACTCAAACTCGGTGGTTTTACTACCACTTAAAGCTTCCACGTCATAAAGTATATGATATCTAATTGAAATATCTTACTTGATTATTAATAAATGAAAGTGGACCGTTAAACTGCGAGCTGAAGCTTCCACGTCATTTAATATTATTATATTGCAATAGTACTTTTAATAAATGCACTAGTGGGCATGGCCTGTATTTTTCATGTGGCCTGCCCGGTTATGTGGGGCCCACCTGTGGGGCATGGCTTTTAACTCGTCCAAGAGGGGCATTTACAAAAGACACATGGTCTTGTGACCTGTGACTGCCTTTTTGGTTCGAGAAAAAGTGGGAAATTGGGTGGGGCCCACCGGAGAGATTGATGGTGAGGTGACGTGTTGTGGTCGGATTGGGTGGGCCATCATGGGCACGTCAGCGTAGGCCATTTTTCTACTGTTGGACGACACGTGTTAGAAATTTGGATAAGAGGATGAGCGTGTAATAGTGAAGGAGGAGACAAGGCCAGTGGTGCTGGATAGGGATTGGAGTTTGGTTTGCATGTGTCGCGACATACGATCGCCACCGTGTGTCGCTCTTGGGTCCCAACATGTTGAGATGGTCCGACGACCATGACCGATCGTATTCTCGACGGTGAAATGAATGGGCTTTGGTGCGAAAATGACCAATGTGGTCACGTGCGCATGTGACGGCTTGATGTTTGGGATCTGGGATGAATTTGAGGTGGCTCAGATGATGGACGGAACAGATGCCATGGGCAGATACGGTGGGCCCCACAGAGGGTTACAGTATAACTCGCCCGAGAGGGACTGAATGACATGGGGGCGAGTGTACATGAAGAGATGTCCATGAGATCGAAGTCAACGGTTGTGGATGAGCGTGAGAGAAAGACATGCATGCATTTGCATGTGACAGTAATCTCATGTACACGCATGCGAGGAAACATGTAGATGCGTGCGAGATAGAGATGCATGTGGTCACGTGCGTATGTGTCGCGTACGAGGCTGCGCGCTTTCTCGCACCAGATTTGCCATGGCTGGTCGCGAGAGTAGCCAAGTGCATCCTAATCTCCGAGTGCTGTTCGTGCATGAGATCCTGGCCGCTCATTTTGTCAGTTACATTTTGATGTTCCATTACCAAAAGATCAGGTCGGTCTGGCTACCGGTTGCCCACGCATGTGAAAAAATAAGCAGGTTTTAAACTGATTGGCAGCCGTCTATATTCAACTTACACATGCTCATCTGATGAAGTGACCGGCTAGATGGGCTCATCTAATGAACTGTTGGAAATATGATTTTGGATACACTGAAAATAAAATAAATTAATTCGAAAATCACTAAGCTGAATTACGTATCAAATACACTGTCCTTAAAGCGTGATTCGCCTCATTATCTACTGTTGATGGGTTATAGGTGAATTGCTTCCAGGATAAGACAAGCCGTCTGGATCCAGCGTGCAGCAATCACTATAGGTTCACTGTGGAATAATTTTAACGTAGAGGATTTCTTCTGACAGACACTGATGGTGGAGATGTTCTAAGTATTTTATGATGGAGCTATGGATCGTATCTGATGATGGGAGAGATGGTTGTGTTGAGATGATGAAATTGAACTGGAATGGTTCAGTTTATATAGGCATCCTGTAGTGGACCGTTTCCATACGCTATCAATAGTACAGAACGTTTGAAAAATGTTTCTGGCCGTTGTCCATTAATCTCAGGGTTTTCTGGTCGTAGGATCAAAAGATCTGACCGTTGGATCATCATGGCCCATCCATTTTCGGACCGTTTGACTTTCAAGGCATAAAGCCGTTTTCAGAAAATGCTGAACGTTTCGGATTTAAGATCCGACCATTCTCAATCACCTATAAAATTCATGTTCATTTCAGATCCGCACCGCCCTAAAGCAATAACCAGACCCATCGCACCGTCTCGCGCCGGTTCGCGTAAGGTCGGGAAGGAGCGATCAATCTGCGACATGATGCACACATGCGAAGTGTGCCATCTAGCGCCACTATAGCCACACTGCCTCACTGCCCACGCCCATGCCCATGCCCGAGCCCGAGCGCACGCGCGTGCGTGCGTGTGTTCCAGTGCGTAACCCGAGTTTCATCTTCTCCAAAACTCCAAGTAAGAATACCCTTCTCAACATCTTATATAAACCATAAAACTATCTTTTGCATTTTCGATGTGGGACAAAACACACACATCGCACTTTTTAATTCAAAAAATTCAAAAAGTATTTTGGCGGGAAAATCTCTAAATTTTGAAAATTTTGAATTTTCATTTTTCTCATTTTTTTTCAAAACCACTGATTTTAACAATCTCCCACTAGTTTTTTAAAACAATGAAAAACTCTGCCAAAATAATAATAGTTATTATGCATAAAGAAAGATATCGAACGATGTGAATATTTCCTTAGTGTAAGTATTTTAAAGTTATTTCGAAATTTCTAGTTGCCGCAACATTGAACCAGTTATTCCTTATGATATAACCGAAAATACCACACACAGAGTAGCTCCTGCGTTAGGTGTTCCTTCATAATCTCGCTTAGCACTTTTAATGACCATGTGCTTATCCTGTTTTATGAACGATCCCGAGATAATTCTAGCTTTCATAAGAAGCGGCACCATTTCTACGTTCACATAGGTGAAATTCTTCCAGTATTTCCGTTTAAAACACTTGTTCTGTTTGATTGAATTTCATTAAGAGTTTAATACTCATCCCTCCTTTATAACGGTCAGCACTATCATCCTAGATGAGGTTATTAATTTATTTAGTGCTAAAACTTTTCACATATCAGTGAATTGTTGTTACCCATTAAACTCAATATTTAAAATTTTTTCTAATTTTGGGTTGGATTTCTTTCACTATGAAACTTTGAGTAAAGAGTTTCAACCCCATCCCTCTAGATGTTTTCCTTACTACCTCTCTCGTCAGAGGTTTAGTAAAAGGATCAGCCAAGTTATTACTCGACTTTACATATGAGATCGTAATGATTCCATCTTAAATTAATTGCCTTACATAGTCATGTCTCAAACTTATGTGTCTGGACTTTCCATTATAGGTACCGCTATAGGCTCTCGTTAGAGTGACTTCACTATCACAATGAAGTGAAACAACCGGTATAGGCTTCGCATAGAATGAGATTTCTAATAGAAAATCCCTTAACCACTTTGCCTTTTTGCCTGTAGCAGCTAGAGCTATGAACTCAGATTCCATAGTTGAGTGCGTTATGCAAGTTTATTTCTTGGATTCCTAAGATACAGCTGCACCTCTTAGGGTGAATATCCACCCTGTAATGGACTTGTTGTCCCCTGCACTCGATATTCAACTTGCATTGGTATATCCTTCCAACACTGTTGAAAATTCTGAATAAAATAGTCATAGTTCTTTGGTTTCTTTAAGATAACTTAGAACTCTACTTATTGCTTTCTAATGTTCAACACTTGGATTACTCGTAAACCTGTTTAGTTTACTCATAGCGTATACTATATCCGGTCTTGTGCATTGCATTGCATATATAAAACTGCCTATAGCACTAGCATACTCTAGTTGTGCAACTGCTCTTCCACTATTTTCTTTTAACTTGATACTTGGATCAAACAGGGTTTTTTTCTCTTTAATTTTCAAGTGATTAAACTTGTTTATTACTTTCTCAATTTAATGAGACTGTCATAATGCAAAACTCCCACTATGTTTTTTAACTTTGATACCTAATATGGTATTTACTTGTCCAAGATCCTTCATTTTAAAAACTGAAGAGAGAAACTTTTTACTTTTAGTTACACCTTCCATTTTTTTATTGATTATTAACATATCATCTACATACAAGCATATGATTACAATATAATCATTACATACTTTTGAATAGATGCATTTATCAGTAATATTATGTTCAAAATCATAAGACAAAACTTTAGAATCAAATTTATCATGCCAATGTTTTGGTGCTTGTTTTAATCTATACAAAGACTTAACAAGTCTACACTCTTTTCTTTCATTTCCTGGTAGAACAAACCCTTCTGTTTGTTCCATGTAGACCTCCTCATCGAGATCACCATTTAGGAATGTTGTCTTCACGTCTATTTGATGGATATGAAGATGATGTATGGATGTCAGAGCGAATAAGATCCTAATCGATGTTATTTGAGCTACTGGTGAATAATTGTCAAAATAATCAATTCCTTCCTTCTGTCGGAAACCCTTAGCAACTAATCTTTTCTTAAAGGTTTGAATTGTACCATCTGTGTGATATTTTTTCTTAAATACCCACTTACATCCTATTGGTTTAGAACCTGAAGGTAGATATACTAATTCATCCATTTCATCATTAATGGCTTCTTTCCAGAAAGCAGAGTCTCTTGAAGACATAGCTTCACTAAAGGTTTTAGGTTTATCTTCTATAGTAAAAACCATAAGTATTTTCCTAATCACCTTCTCTCTATCATCTTCAATCAGATGAAAGGAGAGTAGATGAGAGTCTATTTGATAAGGATCAAAACTCTTTTCTATTCTTGTTCTTTGACTCTTACGAGGTTCACTTAGTGTATTCTCTTCTATATGAGTTTCTTTTATAGTTTCATTAGGAGATTGAATCTCAGCATTCCTTTTCTACGTGAATACAGAATTCTCAAAGAACTCTATATCTCTAGACTCTATGATTACATTGGAGTCTAAGTTTAGAAGTCTATAGGCCTTACTATGTTATGCATATCCTACAAGGACACACTTTATAGCTCTTAGTCCTAATTTAGTTCTTTTAGTATCTGGTGTTCTGCAGTATGCAAGACACCCCTACACTTTAAGATACCCTATGTTTGGTTTTCTTTCTTTCCATATTTCGTATGGAGAGGTCTTGATTTTCTTAGATGGAATTCGATTTAAAACATGATATGTATCTAACAGTGCTTTCCCCCATAGGTTTAATGGCAACTGTGCTTGTATTAGCATTGAGTTGACCATTTCTACTAATGTCATATTTTTTCTCTCTACTACACCATTTTTTTATGGTGTATAAGGTGTTGTACACTGATGTATTATGCCGTTTCTTCACAATAGTTAGAAAAGTCATTAGAGAAACATTCTCTTCATCGGTCACTACGAAGGATTTTAATATTTTTATCTAACTGATTTTCTACTTCAGATTTATAGATCTTGAATGCATTAAATGTTTCATTTTTTTATTTTAACAGATATATATATATATACATATCTTTAACAATCATCTATAAATGTTATAAAGTACCTTTTACCTCCACGGGTAAGAACGTCATTTAGCTCACATATGTCAGTATGCACTAGGTCTAATATTTGAGATGATCTCTCAACACTAGGGAATGGTTTCTTAATTATTTTAGACTGTATGCATACTTCACATGTATCTTTGTCACTATCATTGTATGATATTAGGCCGTTCTTAGCCATTAGTTTTATGGTACTGTAGCCAATATGGGTTAGTCTACCATGCCATAGCGTTATAGACTCAATCAAGTAAGCAGAAGAATTCTTTTCATTCAAAGATAATTTGATCATCTTATTACAAGCATATCCTTTACCCACAAAGTTCTCATTCTTAGATAAGATCAGCTTGCCTGATTCAAATACAAACCTAATCCCAGGCTTGCTTAAGAGATCCCTTGAGACAAGATTTCTCCTTATGTCTGGGACATGCAGTACGTTGGTCAGTATTACCTTCTTTCCAAAGGTAAAGAGTTAATCCACGGTTCCTTTGCCTACAACTTTCGATCATCCTTCATTTTCCATTTGAACCTCTTGACCATTGGTCTCGTCTTCATAGTTTTTGAAGGCAGATCGATCATTACTTGTAACGCCCTAAAATTCGGGGGTCGAGCACAACTCAGCTCCCGAGTTCCAAAACATCACTTATGTAACATATTTGATGCAGATTGTATGTTGTCTGTATAAATGCATAAAACATGAAATATATCAAACCAGACAAGCAGACATAATTCTGGGATATTGAGAAAATGCAAGCGGAAGACTTAAATACATATATAATTCAAAACAAATCTCCAAATGATGCGTGCTCTGCCCAGGGCAATATACATACATCTGTGTCTCAAAATACATACATGAATTGTTCAAAATGATCCAATACATATTCCAAAGTTAATCCCCGCTGGTCAGGACAAGGTTCACATGAACCCGCCTGAGAACTGCATATATGAGAACGCCTCCTCATCCTCGTCGAAGTCTGGCTCTGCCCGCAAGTATCGCCATCTCCTGCAGCTAAGTCAGAGTTTGGTTGGTGTTTAAACACCGTCCCAAAACGTGAGAGTGAGTGATCAACTCAGTGGTACTATATAGAAAAATTTAACATGTTATCAATGCAGTCAAGCAGTAATGATAAGGCAGTACAATCACATAGGTCTTATATCTCTTGTTAATGCAAGGATGACATGAAGAATGATGCATGCCCTCACCACAATCCCCTCTACAACATCATTTAACGATCGCGGCATGACTTACTTTCTTAGTGCTCTATCACCAACACCGTTAGCACATGCAATGCGGTGTTATGAATATGATTATCAAGTTCTTATTAGTCATTTTCATACAGTAGGCTTGGGAAGCTAAGACACCTCCCTTGTATCATTTTCCAACATTGATCCTTTCTAGGGTCGTCAGTCCTAGGAATCTCATATGATATTATGGTTCTATGTCGTTGCAAGGGCTGCCAGGGCTTTTGCACGCAATCGTTACACCACTCCCCCATAACCTTATCAATACATGCCTATTTATATCCTTAAGACTGCATCAGGACTCGTCGCCCCTATGCGGTGTCAGGATAAACTCAAGGTCACTACAGAGGGCTCGTCACCAATCAGTGTAGGCCGACAGCAAGAATATAGTGTCCTATACCACCATAATCTGCTCAGAGTAGGGTGCTCACTGGTCACTATGGGGAGGTTTGTGGCCCCAGCGTAGGCCGACAACTCGACCACGGTGTCCCATACCACCATGCTCAGCTCATGAGTCTTAGGGGATCTTGGTACCATGGTTAACGGGAGTTTCACTGGTAAGCTCAGTGCCTTAAATTCAAACAGTAGCGACCAAACATGGTGAACAAGCATCGGTCAATCGGGTTAGTTGATAAGCTCAACTAGGCCAAGCGCACGTTGAGTTGAACAAGAGGGAATGTATAAGCACTCCGTGTGGCCTAACCACTGTCGAACTTCCCAAGCAAGACTCAGATTCGCTAAACTCACTCCATGTGGCTAAGACAACCTCAACCATTATTTATGGAATGGTTTCCGATTACCTATACTGTAGTACAACCCCATTCACATACAAGCTAATAACTAGCATATGATTCATATCGTGCATTCATTTGAACAATTATGAAATATAACTTAAATGTAAACAGTACATGCAGAAAATCATACACACATGTAACAGGATTCAACTATGTACACAATCCATGGAGGAAATCATACACTCATTTAGCATGGATAACCTAAGTTACATGATTCATGGAGGGAATCATACACACAAATACTATGGTTGAAATCCATATATCAACCACCTTAGCATGCACATAATACTAACTACCATTTCATTTAGACATTTAAACAAACACTTAGCTTACACTATTCAACATACATCGCGTATGTCGACACCGTTGTATATTAGGGCAAGTCCTTTCACCAAGGAGTTGTCGCGTACATATTAGGCATATCACAACGATGATTTATCATGGCAAGCAAATCAGCAAATTCCATACGCATACGTGTATTCTAACATATACATGAAATACGATATTTATAATACAAAGTATACATATGCGGAAGACAAAACGGATAATATATTTGGCATGTGTAACGGCAAGCACAATATGAATAAATCATTATCTAACATTGAAAGGGTTGAAAACCATAACCTAAGCGTATATAGTCCGCACCTTAAACCAGAAAAGACGTATTTGATATGATTCAGACGGTGTGTCTTCGTCAACGGCGGATACGCTACCTATGGCATGAAACAGGTTAGCTAGAACTCTACTTCAGCTAGTCTATGTTTCAAAGCAGGTTAGGGTTAGCTTAACTTACCCAAAAACAGAATCAGAATCGCTGGAAGAACGATTCAGAAACGCCGGTTCAATGTATAGATGCACTAGGAAGAATCATACGGAGTTTCACCTGATTCTCCCACACTTTCTCTCTCTTTTCTCTCTCTTAAAACTCTAGGGTTTGGAAAATTCGTATGGGTTAGATAGCTAAGGGTTTAAGGCCCTTTTATATGCCCAAAAATAACGAAAACAGCCTTTAAGTCAAGGTATACTTAGGTTATAACTAAATCGGGATCTTTCTGATCCAACGGAGCATTTTTGGAGGTCCTCTGATCAAATGCGGTCGGACTTAAGCTCACTAGCATCGAATCTTTAGTAAGTTAAGTTTTCAGTCCGATCGGATATCCAGATTGTTCGTGACGGACCATTTTCAATTCAACGGTCACCGAACCTAAATCAGGGCTACAAGCTTTATGACATGAAAGGGCCAACTTTTCTGATCCGAGGGTGAAAATTGGTCGAATTCCAACAGTCAGAACACTTAAAAATAACGCGCAAGTGAACCGTGCCAGATTACTTAAAAGTGTATTTAATTTTCTAAATATTTTTTTTTCTCACTCTCTTCACTCCGGACTCAGTAAAATGGTGTCAGGACATCAGTTGGGCTTGATTTTCTAGGAGATTGTCAAGTCTAACTAAGCGGTCATAATGGTCTATAATTATAGATATTGGACTTTCGATGCGCGGTATATAATCAATACAAAGTTACCAAACATTCCCTAGAACAACTGGGTTTAGAGTTGGATCCTAGATTTCAGGGTATTATAGCGTCAATGATTCCACAAGTTTTAAGTCTTGCAGAACGTATTTAAAGTGAATAGTACTAATTTCACAGCCAGTCTAACGTAGCGCTAGCTAACTTATGGTTAATTTCTAAGAGAATTAATCCTAAGTGATTTCTGATCGAGGTAGTACTCGGGTCTTCGTAAGGAATTTTTCGAGTCGTTACAGCATACATGGACTGTGATACCAATATCATACCACCAACCATAAATTTTCTCTTGAATTACGTTCACTTCTTTGACCATGGCTACGATTTCATCGTCTACTGCATTAGCCTCTTTCTTATACTTTTTTCGGTCCCTATAGACTAGAGTGAAATGCCCGGTCTTGCCGCAGACATAGCAAGCTCCCTTAGATTTGTCATTTTTCTTCTTTTGAGTTTTCTTGAATTTCCCTTGATCTTTGTTAGGTTTAAGGGAATTAGCTTTCTCATTATTTTGGGATGGTCGTTCTACTGCGTTTACCTTTGATGAAGACGTACCATTAGCGTCATCCTTTTTGTCTCAGTTACGAGATTCTTCATTAATACGAAGATGCTTTTGTATTTGTTCTAGAGTGAACTCTTTAGATATTTGCAGTAGTTTCTTTCTTTAATCTTTCCAGCTCGGAGGCAATTTTACGATTATAGTTTCGACTTGAAAGGATTCTTGAAGATCAATTTTTATGGCTTTTATTTTATTTACAATAAGCTGTAGTTCTTGGATTTGGACAAGCAGCGGTAGATTGTCTACCATCGTGAAGTCAAAATACCTGGTAATTAGGAATTTCTGTGTATCTTCTTCTTAAGCCTTGTATTTGTATTCCAGCGCACTCCAAATTTCTTTTGCTGATGTGGTCCCCGTGTACAAATCGTACAACCGATTAGAGAGGGCATTGAGGATGTGGCCACGACACAACAGTTCATCTTCTTGTCGCTTGATCCTAGCAGCGATCTGTTTTGGTGTGTCAGTGTCTTTTGCTTTAGGCAGAGGCTAGAGAGTCGGGTCTATGATGTAGAAGATCTTCAGAGCGGTCAGCAGGAATTTCAGCTTGTCGTACCATTTAGTGAAATTTGAACCATCGAATCAGTCCAATCGGATCAGATCCTGGTTCATCAATTTGATTGATGCAATACTTTCGGTGTCCATCGAATCACGCTTTAAGATTGTTGAAAATATGATTTTGGATACACTGAAAATAAAATAAATTAATTCAAAATTCATTAGGCTGAATCACGTATCAAATACGCTGTCCTTAAAGTGTGATTCACCCCCTTATCTACTGCTGATGGGTTACAGGCGAATTGCTTCTAGAATAAGACAAGCCTTCTAGATTCAGCGTGCAACAATCACGATAGGTCCACTGTGAAATAATTTTAACGCAGAGGATTTCTTCTGGCAGACACTGACGATGAAGATGTTCTAAGTATTTTATGATGGACCTATGAATCGTACCTGATGATGGGAGAGATGATTGTGTTGAGATGATGAACTCGGACTGGAATGGTCCATTTTATATAGGCATCCTTTAGTGGACCGTTGCCAGACGCTATCAATGGTTCAGAATGTTTGAAAATGTTTCTAGTTGTTGTCTATTAATCTCAGGCGTTTTTGGTCATCGGATCAAAAGATCTGACTGTTGGATGACCGTTTGGCTTTCAAGGCATAAAGCCATTTTCAGAAACTGCTGAACATTTCAGATTTAAGATCCGATCATTCTCAGTCACCTATAAAACCTAGGCTCATTTCAGATCCACACCGCCCTAAGGCACTGACCAGACCCATCGCACTGCGATCGCACCGTCTGGCTCCTGTTCGCGTAAGGTCGGGAAGGAGCGGCCACTCTGCGATACGATGCGCACTTGCGAAATGCGCCACTACAGCCACACTGCCTCACTGCCCACGCCCACGCCCGTGCCTGTGCCCGAGCCTGAGCCTGAGCCTGAGCGCGCGCACGTGCATGCGTGTGTTCCAGTGCGTAACCCGAGTTTCATCTCCTCCAAAAAGCTCCAAGTAAGAATACTCTTTTCAACATCTCATATAAACCACAAAATTATCTTTTGCAATTCTGATGTGGGACAAAACACACACATCGCACTTTTTAATTCAAAAAATTCAAAAAGTATTTTGGCGGGAAAATTCCGAAATTTTGAAAATTTTGAATTTTCATTTTTCTCATTTTTTTTCAAAACCACTGATTTTAACAATCCCCCACTGATTTTTTAAAACAATGAAAAACTCTACCAGAATAATAACAGTTATTATGCATAAAGAAAGATATCTTGCGATTTGAATCTTTCCTTAGTGTAAGTATTTTAAAGTTATTTCAAAATTTCTAGTTGCCGCAACATTGAACCAGTTATTCCTTTATGATATAACCGAAAATATCACACACATAATAGCTCCTGCGTTAAGTGTTCCTTCATAATTTTGCTTAGCACTTTTAATGGCTATGTGCTTATCCTGTTTCATAAACGATTCCGAGATAACTCTAGCTCTCATGAGAAGCGCCACTACAACCACACTGAATCACTGCCCATGCCTCGCCCGTGCCCGTACCCGTGCCCGTGCCCGTGCCCATGCCCGAGCCCGAGCGCGCGCCCGTGCGTGCGTGTGTTCCACTGGAACACGCAACCCGAGTTTCATCTCCTTTAAAAAGCTCCAAGTAAGAATATCCTTCTCAACATCTCATGTAAACCACAAAGCTATCTTTTGTATTTCCGATATGGGATAAAACACACATACCGTACTTTTTAATTAAAAAAATTCAAAAAGTATTTTTGCGAAAAAATCTCAAAATTTTGAAAAATTAGAATTTTTATTTTTCTCATTTTTTTTCAAAACCACTGATTTTAACATGAACTACCTTAGATTTCTCAAACATGTGCCAGAAGGCGCATGTTATGCCAGAAGGCGCATGTTATCACAGTTGCTTGGCTCCAAGCATGTGTATAATGTCAGGTGTACAAGAACCTTTTATAACTCCAAGCGGGCAATCGCATGCCACAGAGGGGTATTCAATCACATGTATTTGTTAGCAATGTACAAGTTAGCCGTTTGTGAATGGAAGGATTTATCCTTTTAAAAAGTTTACTTTATCTTTAGAATGAAATGACTTGTTCTCATCACAATATCAAGATTATCTAATAAGTATAATATATGAATAAAAAGAATTTAATGCATTGATGAAATGTGAACAAACTTACAAATGATAATTTCTTTGTCATCCAGCGTCTCCAATATAAATGGTGAGGTTCTAAAACTGGTTTCCCTACTAATAATTAAGGAATAGATGAAGGGAATTAAGCTTTAAAAAAAATAAAGGAAAAAAAACTTTTCAATCCAACGCTTGCCATATATGGAAGGAAATTATACTACTCAATTTATGATCAGTTCAATGTGCCATTGTAGATAGGTTGTGCTAACCTAATCTAAGATAAAAGATAAATGATAAAATTGATTAGCAGCATTGTGGTGTAAATTTGATTTAGTTTATGTTGGGTCCTTACTCTTGCTCGGGTGGTAGACTCTCTGGAGTTTCAACTCCCGGTCAAGGGTTTGAGTACCCATGGGTGGTGAAATTCCACTAGTGTGAGTGAGTGTGTGGGGTATGTGTGCGTGTGTCAAAAAAAAAGGAGAGATTTTTATGTCCATTTATCCAATTTGTTGATGGAGAGATAACCGTTGGTACCCATAAACAATTGTAGCATATTAAATAATTCCGCCAGCGTGAGTGTGTGTGCTGGTACCCATAAACAATCATAGCATATTAAATAATTCCACCAGTGTGAGTGTGTGGGGTGTGTGTAGAGGTGGGCATGTTGGACCTGATCCGACCCGACTCGGTACCGTTCCGAACAGAACCGACGGAATAGATCGGCCTGATCGAGTCTGTCCATCTAGATCCGATCATTTTTCGGATCAGGTTCAGATAGTAGTGTATCCGGACAGAACCGATCCGAAAATCCGAACCGAAAGGGTTCGAACCGACCCGACTCAACCCAACTCGGGGATGTAAACATCTCTTTATTTTACAAAATATCTTTGTATCTTTGGCTTTTCGTTTAGCGCCAAAAAAACCCGCCCAACATACACTTGGATCTGTCTCTCTCTTTATATCTCTCTCCCTTTCTGTTGAAGATGAAGGTGAGTAGAACTGTAGAAGACTAGTTAGATATGCGGTAAATCAAATACCTCTCTTTCAGCCGTTAGATTTTAGAGATTTCTCTGTTGAAGAAATATCCCCTTAGATACGACGGATAGCTGTGGACGGAAGAGAGAAAGAGGAAGAGGCTGATAACAGACGTTGATCAAAGAAGGTCAGCATACAGCTGTTGACGGGCGTCATCTTGACAGCCCGACCTAAACAGAAGCAGATTTCTGTGGCTCTAATCACGAGGCATGTGTTATATCCAAACCGTCCATCCATTTGGCAATATCATATTAAGGGTTGGGACAAAAATAAAACAGATCTAACCATTAAGTGGACCACACTACGGAAAGCAACGGGGTATTGAACGTCTACCATTGAAACCCTTTTTGGGTTCACAGAAGTTTTGGATCAACATGAAATTTGTTTTTCCACTTCATTCAGGTCTTTGTGACCTTAAGAACAAATTGGATCGAAAAGAAACATTATGGTGGCCCTACAAATTGTTTAAAGGTGAAAATCATCATCTCCGCTGCAATTTATGGTGTGGTCCAGATGATCTTTGGATTTGATTCATTTTTTTGGATAATGCTCTAAAATGATCTCTGAAAATAGATGAATGGTGTAGATATAGTAAATAGGTAATTGTGGGGCCATGTAATGTAGATCTCCTTAGAACTGTTCGTACAACTCGGAGCTCGAGGAGCGTCAGTGCTCGTCTTCGCGCGACACGTGCCTAAGCTAGCTGGTGCTAGTTGTACTTAGAGGAGATGGATCGGCTACTCCCCCCTGGCTGATGGTCAGTGTTCTGTGGGCCCCACCATGATGTACGTGTTTCATCCATTCCGTTCATCCATTTTTATAGATCATTTTAGGGCTTGACAAAAAAATATATAGGGATATAAATCTTTGGTGGGCCACACCACAGCAAAACAATAATGAATGGATATTCACCATTAAAATCCTCCGAAGGCCCACTTTATTGTTTATTTGAAATCCAATCGATTGATTTGGTCATAAAGATCCAAATGAAGGGAAACAATAAATACAAGCTTGATCCAAAACTTTTATTGCCCCCAAAACGTTTTTAATGCTCAAAATTCATTCAACAGTGTTTCCTGTAATGTGGTCCACTTAAGATTGAGATATACTTCATTTTTTCTTTCATATCATAAAATGATATATAAAAATAGATGAACGGCATGGATGACACACATACATCATAGCGGGCCCCACAGAACACCGGAGTTACCGTTTACAAAGCTTCTTCAAGAAGCTATCTCTTCTGCTGTATAAAGCTTCTTCGAGAAACTGTCTATGTTGTAAAGCTGCTTTAATAAGCTAACCATCCATTTTTTTTGAACCTTACTCAATCCATACCGTCCATTAGTTTTTATGTGGGGCCCATTTTGAACTTTTTTTGGTTTATCCACACCGTCCATCAGTTTTTATCCGAACCTTACTCAATCCGATCCGACTCGATTTTTCTGACCGAGTCGGAGTCAGATCGATTTAGGCCATTACAAGTTCGGTTTTGTTTGAGTTAAATGACCCAGATCCGATCCCAAATCGGATCAAGTTCGGGTCGGGACCAACAAATCTCGAACCTGGTCAAGTTGGACCAAATCCGATCTGACTCGGTCTGATGCCCAGCTCTAGGTGTGTGTGCTGGTACCCATAAACAATCTTAGCATATTAAATAATTCCACCAGTGTGAGTGTGAGTGGGTGTGTGTGTGTGTGTGAAATAAAAAAAGGATAGATTTTCATAGCGATTTATCCAATTTGTTGATGGAGAGATAACTGTCGGTACCCATAAACAATCATAACATATTAAATACATAGTAGTCGTTTGTCATGTGTTGATCATCACCCTACACACTCACACCATAGTGAGATTTCACCACCTATGAATGCTCGAACCCTTGACTGGGTGTTGAAGTTCTTAAGAGTCTACCACTGGAGCAAGAGCCTTAAGTTATATTGATAATCATTATTGTAAAAGTAACTCATTAGCTAAAAGCTACTTATTTACTTCTTTTAATAAATTATTTTTTTAAAGGTTTTTAACTTACAACCACTTTTCCACGTTTTTTTCTCCTCACCATCCGTGTCTAAGGAGGCTCTCTCATGGTAGAGGAGGCCCCACCTGGTAGACTACGTACATTAGAGGTGGATCTCACATGGTTGACCGTGCACATAAAAGGTGAGCTCCACACGATGGATGACCTCATATTAATGTGAGCCCAGGATGCATGGCCTATGGTCTACATCAAAGGTTGGCCCATAATGATAAATGATCAACATCCAAAGCAGGTTGATACGATGGACGGCCCAATTTGAAGGCGGGGTCTACACAATCGGCGATCCTCCTCAAAGGTGAGCTCCATATGGTGGGCAGTGGACATTGAAGATGGGCTTACATATGGATGGTCTACATCAAAGGTTGAGCCCTAACGATGAATAACCCTACATCCAATGCGAGCCCTACATGATGGGCAACCCACATTGAAGGTGGGGCACACATGATGGATAGTCCACATCAAAGTTGGGCTTCACATGGTGGGCAATTAATAATGGTGGGCCTCACATGATGGATGATCCACATCAAAAGTTAGCACTTATGATGAGTGTCCCATATCTAAGGTGGGCTCCACATGATGAATGACCTACATTTGATGTGGGGCCCACATGATGGATGGTCCATATCAAAGGTGGGCTCCACATGATGGGTGATGGATATTGAAGGTGGGCCCATACAATAATATTGATGGTGGGCCCCATATGATGGATGACCAACATCCAAGATGGGCCCTACATAATGAACGATTCATATAAAAGGTTGGTCCCTATTACTAAATGGCCCGCATCCAAGGTGGGCCCCAAATGATGGATGACTTGCATCAAAGTTGGGGCCCACACAATAGACAGTGCACATAAAAGGTTGGCTCCAAATGATGGATGGTGGATATGAGGGGAACCATACAGACTTGAGGAATAATTACTAATTACTATTAATGATGTAGGAAGTCAAATTTGATTATATATTTTTTGGTTTAAAAGTATCTACTTAATAGGTAGAAACCATAGTAAACTACTTATGACATATAACTTACTATCGAAATACCCCCTAAAATTGATTTACACAACAGACATCTGAGAAAAATTCAATTTGAATGCATTCTAAATTTCTAAATATAGGCATCCATGCAAGCGTGAGTCTGTGATGGTGTGTGTGCCCGTGTTAAAAAAAAAAAAAAAACAAAAGGCATCCATACAAGCATCCAAAACACAACGAGAATTGTAATTCACATTGATTCCTTTTACCATGAGATTTTGATTCAAGTGTATTCCAACTTGTGTAGGTCCTATCATCATATGTTAACAACATCCACACCGTTTATCATGCGAGGATGCTCCAATATAATCGTGCGGTGTTGCCCCCCTGTGTTTTGAAATGGCCTGATTATTGAGTGTCCATTCATCCTGGCAGGGCGCATCTCATGAAGGTTTTGGATGGCATATACAAAACACTGTTGGCCCACCCACAGTATGAATGGTTTTAACATCTTAGGACTCCATCCCAACCGTTCTTATGGTGTGACCCACCAAGGCATCACACCGCCTATGGGATCAACTAGAGAGGTTACACCTGATGGACGGAATGGATGTGAGCCCTACGTCAAGGTGGCCCGCCATACTCAACATTGTAGAAAAAACTCATTCCAAAACAGTTGTAGAGGGATGAGATCCAAGACGTCCAAGATATGGATGTTGAAGAGAAGCCTTCAATCTTCAAGTTTTCATATTGCTCGACCGGTCGTGGGGGAGCCACGACCGGTCGTGGGAGGTGCTCGACCGGTTGTAGGTTCGAGCCCTGGCACGATTTGAAGTCCAGCGAGTTGTGCTGTTTTTTTTTCCCAGTTTAGGACCAGTCCTGAAATTTTCAGGACCAGTTTTAGGGGTCTATGACCGGTCGTAGGAGGGCTAGGACTGATCGTAAGATAACTAGGACCGGTCGTAGGTTACGCAGTTTGTTTCGCGATTTTGCGCGAAACTGCGGATTTGAGTCTTTTCGCAACTGGGATGCGGAAGAGAAGTTGCCTAAACTATAAATAGGTGTTCCTAGGACTTTTTTAGGTAATGACAAAAGCTTTCTAAAGGGGTTCTAGGGTTTCTAAAGGGTGTAGCAAGGGTGAGATTCGAGGTTGTTCGAATCGGGTAAGTCCTCTCTCTTTGTAATTGATGCTTTCATAGTGGAGATCTGTCGCTTTGTGCCATGGTTTTTTTTTCGCAAGGGTTTTCCACGTTAAATCTGGGTGTTCTCTGTGTTCTCTTGTGTGCTTGGTGCCATTGGATTGCTATCATAGATCTAGATCCGTGTGATTCCACAGGTCCAAAAATCCCCAACAACTGGTATCAGAGCTAAAGTTGGGGCACAGATCTGAAACTGAAGGATTAGTAATAATGGCGAGTGCTAGGTATGAGTTTGAGAAGTATTCAGGAAAAAATAATTTTGAGTTATGGAAGGTTAAGATGATTAGCCTATTAACCAAGCAAGGCGAGGATGGTACTCTTGAGGAGCGGAAGTCTACTATGACTGATGATAAATGGAATACTCTTGATAAGAAGGCTTTATCATCAATCCGTTTATGTCTCACGGATGAAGTTCTATACAATGTCATGAAGGAGAAAACTGCGACTAAGCTATGGACGAAGTTAGAGGATGTCTATGCGAAAAAATTCTCAAAAAATCGCCTACACTTAAAGCGACAGTGGTATAACTTCAAGATGTAGAGGGCGGAGATCTGGAGGCTCACATCAACAATTTTAATAAATTGGTTTGCAAATTGCTGGATATGGAGGAAGTGATGAAAGATGAAGAACAATCATGTATGTTGTTGAATTCTCTCCCGGCGTCCTATGAGGCATTTAAGGACACTATGTGCAGCATGAATAAAATTCTGAGTGTCGATACTGTTATCTCAGCCCTTCAAGGGAAGGTTATGAGACAACAGAACAGCGACATGGGGACGTCTTCTGATGCACTATTTACAGTGGGTAGGAATTCTGGACAAGGTACAGGTTCTTCTGATTTTAAATCAAAATCCAAGGACAAGGGCAAAGGAAAGGTAAAGTGCTGGAATTGTGAGAAAGAAGGACATGTGAAAAGGGATTGTGAAAATCCTAAATCGAAGAGGGAAGATTCCGAGGCTTCATGCAGGGAGGCCAATGTTGCCACGTCAGATGGATCGAGTGGATGTGATGGTGATATTTTATCCGTGTTTTCGCTCAGACGGTCATACGATGATTGTAAGGATGAGTGGATGCTAGACACAGGGGCATCTTTTCACATGACTCCTCATTGGTGTTGGTTCACCAGATATAGGGAGTGCGATGGTGGACAGGTTTTTGTGGGCAATGATATTGCCTGTAATGTTGTGGCTATTGGTTTTGTGCGCATCAGGATGTTTGATGGGGTGGAGCGTACCTTGACAGATGTGAGGCATGTTCCTGATTTGAAGTAGAATCTGATTTCTCTTGGTGTGCTTGAGGAAAAAGGATGAAAGTACACAGGTATTGATGGTGCTCTCAAAGTATCTAAGGGGGCACGGGTAATCATGAAAGCGCAACGACTCGATAACTTGTACAAGTTGATCGAGAGCACTTCAAAAGGTGGAGCTACGGTGGATGTAGCGGATTCCACCTCTGCACGTCTGTGGCATGTTGGACATGACCACATGAGCGGGCAGGGCAGAAAGGCTGAGACGCGCGGACAGGGATACAGAGAAGGTGGAGCAGCCACCTGTATGAAGAATCACATGGCATGATCGCAAGACATCGGCGAGGTACATGGACGACTCCAATATTGCAGGATATTCATCTTCTATTCAGATGGATCTACGTGAGCATGTTGCTGAAAAGTGAAAGGTGACTGTGGGTGATGTGATGGATTTGTTGTACCAAACCGACAACTGGGAGCGGGTGAAGCTTTGGATGCAGGTGGATCTTCAGGAGGTTATAACATAGATATAGAGCGAAGTTGGTGGAGATAAGTTATGCTCAGGGAGAAGGGATCGACTTCTCAGAGATATTCGCGCCGACGGTATAGCAGGTGTCTATTAGATCAGTGATTGGCGCTGGTTGGCCAATGTGATCTTGAGCTGCAAGGAAGGATGTGGAGTCTGCACTTCTGTAAGGGAAAGTGAAGAGCAGATCTACATGAAGCAACCAGAGTGGTTCAAAGTGAAAGGGGCTGAGAAAAGACTTTGTAGGAGGTCGTTGTTCGGCCTGTCGCCTAGGCAGTGGTTTAATTCCTTCATGGTGAGTCAGGTATTGCATGTTGATGACATGTGGATCGCCAATTGTGACATGTCTGAAATCAATGTATTGAAGACTCGGGACATCCAGGATGAAGGAATGGCGGGTCTGCAAAGATGGTTCTCGGCGTTGAGACTGAATGAGGAGTAGGCTTTAGTAATCACAGGAGGAATACCTTGTGTGTAGGTATTGATCCAGGATGTGATGGGCCATGTAAAGCTGGAGAGCGTTCCCTACGTTTCTCTCATCAAGTTTTCCTCTTGATTTGTCCCAAAACAGATGAGGAAAAGCAGGATATCTCATGAACCTTATTCGAATGCGCTGGGCAGTGTATGCCATGGTTTGGTTTAGACCGGTTATTTCACAGGCTATCAGTGTTGTGAGCAAGTACCCCGGTAAGCAATATTGGGTAGCGGTGAGATGGTAAGAAGACTACATTTTTTCTTTTGAGAACACAGGAGCAAGGATGGTTGGGCACGTGGATTCTGATCCAACCGACATGCTCTCCTAGATCGTTCCTGTAAAGAAGTTTAAGTTCTGTGTAACTTCTCTGGGCTTGGCGATGGCGGAAAAGAAAGACGGAGTGTGCACAAGGAGCTATGATGAGATGCAGAAATAAGAGAAGAGGTCACGTAGTTTCACGGTTGAAGAATGAAGACTTAGTGGAGATTGTTGAGGAGAAGCCTTCGATCTTCAAGTTTTCATGTTACTCGACCGGTCGTGGGGGAGCCACGACCGGTCGTGGGAGGTGCTCGACCGGTCTTAGGTTCGAGCCCTGACATGACTCGAAGTCTAGCGAGTTGTGCTGTTTTTTTTTCCCAGCCTAGGACCAGTCTTGGAATTTTCAGGACCAGTCTTAGGAGTCTAAGACCGGTCGTAGGAGGGCTAGGACCGGTCGTAGGTTACGCAGTTTGTTCCGCGATTTTGCGTGAAACTGCAGATTTGAGTCCTTTCGCAAGTGGGATGTGGAAAGGAAGTTGCCTAAACTATAAATAGGTGTTCCTAGGGCTTTTTTAAGTAATGACAAAAGTTTTCTAAAGGGGTTCTAGGGTTTCTAAAGGGTGTAACAAGGGTGAGATTCGAGGTTGTTTGAATCGGGTAAGTCCTCTCTCTTTGTAATTGATGCTTTTATAGTGGAGATCTGTCGCTTTGTGTCATGGTTTTTTTTTTTCGCAAGGGTTTTCCACGTTAAATCTGGATGTTTTCTGTGTTCTCTTGTGTGCTTGGTGCCATTGGATTGCTATCCTAGATCTATATCCGTGTGATTCCACAGGTCCAAAAATCCCCAACAGTGGGACCCACCGTTTAGATGCCAAAGGCCGGTCCATAAATCATGTGGGTCGTGATGTTAGAGATAGATGTCATGAAAGAGTAAAGCTTGACTAAGATATTTTTGTTTTCATCCGTAGCCCACCTGATGAACGGACGTCCCTAATTCTGGTGGCAAGAACTAGAGTCCCTACAGAGCTGAAAACACCTTTATTCTACTAAAAAGGGCCTCATCTTTCTTCAAGAGACGTTTGCATTTGAACCGTCTTTGAATGGACCGGGTACCTACCTATGGTGTGGCCCACCTCTCCTTTGTCTCCCAACACTTGAAACTTCCCCCATGTTCTACCGAACCCCTCCTTTTACCATGTCCCATCATCGATTCCTTTTGCCCACATGGCGACTGAGGTTCAATCGTCTGTGCCCACCCAGTGGAGCCCACCTGCTGGGATGCTCAGATGATTTCAACGGTCCATATTCTTTTTACTACTGTAAATAAGCTATTGTCTCATAGTCACATGTTTTAATTCTAGATTTGGATGTGAGCCGTTGAAAACTTCTTTTTCATTGTTGGGAATTGATCTACAGATAGTGATGGTAACGATCATCCGTTCAACGCATGTTTCTTACTGTGGCACATATATCACGGAGTCTACAACATGGACGGTTCAGATCATTGGGATACTCAACAGTGGGCCACCAGTTTGTCTTGCTTCTGAGTCGCGACGGACGCAAAACGAACTCGTCCATCATTATCGCAATCACCTCATATGAAAACGAGAGTTTGATTGGTCAGCTTTAATCGGGTCTTAATCCGATAGTGAAGTACGTTTTGCTGTTCCTCCCAATTGCCTACTTGTGGAGGCATGTATCAGTGATCCATACCGTTGATTTCATGGGCCATTGGGTTCTATACCATTAATCTCTGGCTTCTTTTTACCATTTAAACGTGATCATTGCATCGTATATTTTTCCTCATTGTCTCTTTGTAGGCCACCAATGAAAGGTTAGGATCTTCCGATCACATGTGTTCTTCTAGCGTCCGCCAGTAGCAACAGCACGATCGGAAGATCAACGGACTGGATGGACGCGACTTGCCTGTGGCCCCCGGCCACATGAAGTTCCTGTGGTAGGAAGCTATGTGGGCCCCACGGAGATGCCCATGACAAATCCACTCCGTTCATCAGTTTCGAAAGACCACAATGGGAATAAAAATACAAAAATCGCCACACTACACGAAACAGCAGGAGTTTAATACTTACAATTGGAAACTTTGTGGTGAGAAAGAAGCTTTGTAACAGATGATATTTATACCTACAGTTTATCTGAGTGGCAATGACCCTATGAACGGTTTGGATGGCATAAAAACTTCATGATCGGCTCCAGGAAGGTATCAATGGTGGATGCTTCCTTCCAATTGTTCCGTGTAGGCCATGAGTTTTCGATCTGCCTGGATTTTGGGTGCCTGTCGTATTATGATCATGCGAAACTGATAGACGGAGTGGACTTCTGACCTTCATCAATGCGGGACCCACAGTTTCAGACCACAGGAACTTTCTGTGGCCCGGAGGCCACTCAAGTCGCGTCCGGATCAGATCACATGAACATTGCCCCCATATGAAAAGTGTACCGAATTGGTGAGTCAGCAAACAGGAGACGTGGAAGGGCTTAGGACCGTATAAATCTCCCGGCAAACAAAATTTCTTTTTGAAAAAAAATAAAAAAAAATAAAAATCATTGTGCCTGTAGAAAAACTGGTTTGTCTTTGAAGTGGGTCCCGCTGCGACATTGACGGTGTACGTTCATCACAATCTATTCAATTGTCGTGAATTCTCATTGGGCCGGCCCGACCCGTCACAACCCAACTCTGATGATTGATCCATTAGGCTGGGTTGGGTTTGTAGGCAGATTTGGGTTTGGTAGATTTTAACTTTAGTCTCACCCAATTGTCTAAACGGGTCATATTTTCTAGCCCGATCCCGACTGGCTACCCATTTAGCTTGGCGGATACTGGCTTTATATCCAGGTTGGTTCGGGTCAACCCGCCGGCCAACCCAACCCATTGCCATCCATGCATTTGGTGGTGGCGCACATAGGCCAATCAGAACCATCGAGAGCATGTCCCCGTTGTGGATCGAACACAACTAAAGAATCACACCACTAAGACAATTCAGTTAAATTTCAACGTTCGATTTCATGGCCATCAATCTAATGCCTGAGATACTCAAATCAGTGTGAATTTGGGGCCCGACGAATTGGTCTGGGTTTGATCCCAGTGACTCTGATCCAAGCCCGGTCTGAATTTATGATTCAAGCCCAAGGCTGGCATAGACCTAACGGCCGGAGCTCGAAAAATTGGATAAAGAAAAAAATAAAAAATAAAAAATCTCTATTAATGTTTTCAGTTCTTCTATTTGATCAAGTGGGCCATACATGTATTTTATTCTCTTTCTATTTGTTCTTGAGAAATTTAATTGAAAAGGTCACATGCTATATTAAGAGAAAGATATAATATGTTAAAGATCTTTATGAATGTTTAAAATGTTTTTTATAAAATCATTGCTGGCAAGATATAAAAAGAAGAATAATTGAAAGGACTTTAAAAGTAAATTAAATGGCCGAGAGTCATCAAAGAGGCGGACCGAGTAGTTTAGTGGAATGCTATCGAGTCAATAAGGAAATAAGAAAGAATAGAGTGGTTGTTAGAACAAATAATAAGTTTTCAAGAAAGTTTTCATAAGATTATGTTGTGATGAAATGATTATAGTAACCTTCATAATATAGAAAACATTTAAATGATGAGTTTAAAACTAAAAATTACAAATGAATACAATAGTAAAAAATAGTCTCATACCAACCATGTTAAATTAAATTTATTTTTCAATTTACATTCCATAACATGGTCTCTTTCTTTTTTCAATTATTTACATTCTTTAATGTAAATCATATAAAAAGTAGAGGTGTGACTCATTTTCAAAAGATCAATCTCACCTTCTAACTCTCGCCTGATCATCTTAAACAACGTTGTGCAAATGGTTAAATATGCAACCAATATTATTAAAAATCGGTCATATGCCAGCATATCTACATATCTACATATCTCGGTACTTGGGATCGTAAGCGGTTCAATTTAAATTGAGTTGTACATTCAATTCTAACACACTTCGTACTAACCCATAATCAAGTTTGAAATAGCAGCATAAGAAATGAACATTTTAGAATATTGAAATCAACAGAGTATTAAATATGGATGGATTACATAACTTACGATTCGAATGGCATATTAGCACGATATGACACATCAATGTAAAGTCAGACTAAAAGTATTTGGGCCCAAGCCCGACCCAAAAATTAACCAGGCCATGCGTTCACCCTGCCCACTGCCCACGGGCTGAGCTAGTTGGTCCAAGGCCAGTCCAAACCCGGGCAACCACCTGGTTCATTTGCCACAATTAGTGTTGCACTTAGACCACGGTCTTTCATTTGTCTATATCTATATTCCTTGTGCAATTTTCAGTTGGATTAGGACCATCGGAGTTAATCAATTTTCAAGTCGAGCCAGGCCATGGCCCGTTGAGTTTTTAAGACTTAGGCTTGGTTCTGCTGTGCACAACCCTACCTGGGCCGGAGTGACTTTAAACTCTCCACGGTAGCCCATCTGATGAGTGGACCACCCTGCATTTTTCTGATGATGATGAACTTTAAGGCAGGTCCAACGTTTTGGACGGCTCAGAAATAGCTACACACTTGACCGTAACCTCCTTTTCCTATCAATACAAAATTAATGAAAAATAAAAGATTGAATAAGCTACAACGCACATTATTCATGTGTACAAACGTCCACAAACAAGGAAAAACCTATATATCATTTCTTCAGAAGCTAAAATCATCTTGATTAGGCTTAGGTGAGGTTAATAGGGCTGTGTATAGCCGGAGCCGGTCCTCCCCGAGCGACGAACACCGCGACAGTGGCCGCCGGGGCCGAATGAACGACAGCGAGGTGAGTGTGAGCCGGTGTTTGTACCGCTTCCATGCTAGTTGGATCGCCACGGCGGCCCACGTCCTCCACCCAGGTGAGTAGTATCGGGCACTCCTCTTCACTTTCTCATTGATGAATGTGTAACGAAAATGCTGCGTCACGTACTTAAGGTCGCCGGCGTCCAGCCCAAACACTTCGGTGGTTTCAATTGTTAGCAGTGTTGAGGACGACGGCGGGAGTCTTTCGACAAATGGACGCCTGAGGCACCATGACAAGAGCTCATCGCCGCTGAAGTTGCCAGGCCCAAGCATGCAGTAGCTCTTTACGCCATCCCGGAGTACTTGGCTACTCTGAAGGTGGCCCCTTACCACAAACAACATTCTTTGAACTGGGTCACCCTCTTTGGTTATCTGCATGAAATGGTTCAACAGGTATGGTTAGTTAATGGACCAAATTGGGGAGAGCCCAGACCCGAGCTTGAGTCGTAGCTTTTTATTGTTAGGCCCGTTCCAAAAACTAGGGCTGATAACAGACCTGGCTTGGGCTGACCCTCGTCTGGCCAAGCCCACCTGAACCAGTCACAGACCAAAATGAATAGGGCGAAGACCAGCCCATGGTTATTATGATCAACAGCCTTAGGCTGAGTTGGGTCACCCACTTCTCTGGATTTGGGCTCAATCATGCATGATAGATAAAATGGGTTGGGGGCCAGGCATATGGGTTCTTATCACAACCCCATCTGGGCCCACTTCGTCAGTGGTCTACTTGATCTCAAGAATTTCAAATCCATCCCAAGTCTGGCTGGAAGTGGTGCACACGGTTCGGTTTGATCTGGTTCTAGGGTGAAACTGGAACTGAACTGTTCCCAATGGTTCCAGGAAAACTAGAACTGAAATTGGACCATTCGCACCCAAGAACTGAATTGGAACTGGACCATAAAAAACCGGTTCGGTTCCAGTTCAGTTCTACCATTTTGGGCTTTTTATAATCCATCCTCATTGCATGGTTTGTTTTTATAATCCAGCCTAATTGCTTAGTTTTTTTTTTTTTTTTTTTTAAATTATAATCCAGCCTCATTACATGGTTTGTTTTCATAATCCAACCTAATTGCATAGTTTTTTTTTTTATAAACCAGCCCAAGCTTCTTTACTGAAAAATTTCACAAAGAGTAATCTTGTCATGGTTTGTTTTTATGACCCTTTCGTGTTCCTGAAACGATTTTGCTGCAATGTCTATTCGTGTTGTGATCCATTTGATGAATGGCATAGTTTTTTATGTTTTAAAAAATAAATATTTATTGACTAGGGTCCGATTCCAGGTTTGGTTATACTGTCTGGTTCATGGTTCGGTATGCTTTTACAAAACCTCAAACTGAGAACTGAATCGAACTAATTGGTTCTTTGATTTTCGAAATTGGAACTGAACCAGTGCACTTTGAAACTGGACCAAACCACGTGCGGTTTAGTCGGTTCCAGTCTGGTTTACAGGTTCTATCAATTACGTGTGCACCCCTAAGAGCTGAAGCCCTACAGGCCAGCCTGGCTCATTGAAAACCCTACCTAAAACACATACTAAAAAGCCCAATGGGCCTCGTCAGTGACTCGATGGAGTGACTCACCATTTCACCCTTGGGGAAGATGAGCGACTTGACACGGTCGCATATGTTCTCCAGCACCAGCTCATCCATGTGTTGAAACAATGGTACCTGAAAATACATTTAAAACCATAACAGACTCCTTTTTAGTACAATATTCGATGGTGCCGTGCAGTGATCAATGGCCTACTTACACAGTGTTAGGTTAGCCTCGCCCAGTCAACAAGAAATGCACGATGGCCCACCTACAAGTTTTTAGCCATATGCATTCCATGATCTATACAACATTACGTGGACCAGCGAACACGAACGCATCTTAACAGCACATTGGTCCATCCATGGCAGGGCCCACTCTATGTACGGTATTGATTACTCATCGCTCAAGAGGTGGAAATTTAAAAAGAAAAAAAGAACAAAAAGAATATTGAATTACCTGTCGTACGAGGTCTAAACAAAGGTGATACTTGATGTCCCTACGGAGGCCCTCAGGGAGGTTTTGGACCATCTCACACTCATCCACCCCTCGCATTGCGGCCCACCGCTGGCGTTCATATTGCCGGACCCGCTGCCTGAAGCCCTGTGGCAAATGCCGACGCTTCATCCACCACTCCACATTCCTCATCTTCAGCTGCATCCCTTGTTTCTTAGACGTGGTTGCATGGAGGAAGACCTGTAATCCATCACACTATACAATCTCAATATCTTCTTGGCCATCTACGACCTGGCAAAAGGCGGGCCGGCCTGTCCTTTTCCAGCCCAGGCCCATAACGATCCACGTTAACATGGACCTAGGCTTAACTTCAGACCCAACAAATAATTGGGCGGGACGTGGCTGAAAAGGCCCATTTATGAAAATGGAAAGAGTGGGCCTGAGTTTTGAGCCCATTAAAAATTCAGGCCATTGAATGTTTTCAGAAACCAGACCCGAGACCAATCTATTGCTTCCCGGAAATTAATTGGGCCAGGGCTCCCAAGTCCAGCCCATTGGGCCAAACTTAAAGGAGGAATTCGGTTCCAAGACAAGGTCGGGCTCACTGGGCCAGGTGGGCCACCCATACTCCCTCTAAGCAGGGAATGGTAAGCCAATGCACTTGAGACTAGGAATAGACGCATCAACTAATTGTATGGTGGTGATTGGTCAAGCACCCAGATGGGACCCACCCAAAGGTATCAGATGCCCCTTGCATTGGTTCTTGATTAATCACGAAGGAAGTAGAGATTTTCAAATGCTTGCCTTGATATTTCCAATCAACATGGTCACCAAAAGGAGGCCGCTCGTTAGAACGATGATATTGAAGAGCACTTCCAGCCATTCAGTTGTGCTCTCAAGGTTCCCAAATGTGCTGTCCATACCATATAAAAAAAAAATCAGATTAATGCATGTTATATGATCTAAGCCGTTGGATTTGTGGGGCACCAACTCAACTTATGCGCACCAAAAAATCAGACTATCCAAATTTCCCATTGCTTCCGTGAGGAAATTCAAATAGGATCGCAACATGATTCCTGTCCACAGTTCATGTGGTGATGGTTCATCTGGGCCTTCCTTTTAATGGGCCAGTCCATCCAATTAAATGGACCAGGTCAGGTTGGGCTTTGCCTGATGAGTTTTATGAGGGTCGGGTACGGCCGGCCGGCCCCACGGTTCATGGTTTAAGTTTGGGCTGGATTTCTTGGACCATTTAGTAAATGGCTCAGACCCAACACATTGACAACCCTAACTCCTAGGATTTCCGAACATTTGATACAAGGATTAAAAAAGCTTTACCTGAGGGTCATCAGACCCCAGAAGATTGGAAATAGTATCTTCTCCATGCGGCTAGTGTTAGTAACAAGGGGAACCGTCCATTTAAAGGCCCCATAATTGAAATAATCACTGCTGCTTATACACACAGATCTTGCATGGCTGTTGTGTCCCCATGCTAATCTCACACCATCTTTCACCATGGCCGTCCCATAGTAAATGGGCTCTTCACACCCTAATGTTGTAGCCACACATCCGTTAACTTGACGACATTGCACAGTTAGGCACTTTGTAGCCCTTTGTATTCCTAACAAGTACCAACATGCACCTGCTGCCTACATACATACAATTTAAGTGAGATAGATACTCCTATGGGAACGAGCGGGCCCATATGCAACTGAATCCTGTTCATTTATTATTTGAGCCTGAATCCGTCGCTCCAGAATGAGGTACGCTCTCTCGAAAACAGGAAGAGAGTGCTGCTCGAAGAACAACAAGGGCTGACCGGTGAAACTAGAAGAAATGAAAAAGTAGTGAGTCTCGATCACAGTGAGAGCTCAAATGGGATCTATCAACATCCAAGGCCACCATCACAACTAGCCCATTCATCTATGAAGGTGGGCCCAATGGTCGACCCTAAGTGCTTGTGTGGCACATGCAAACCTGGCCCAAAAATCATGCTGGTCCATCCATACGGCAGTCCATATGTTAACATTGAACTGAGACCATTGGTGGATGTTTCCACTGGCCAGAATGATTTTTGGGCCAGTATATCAACATGGCGTGGCCCACTTGATGCATAGCTCAGATGTCCCACACATGTACCCATGTTTGCATGTGAAGAGATAAAATGAAGTAGCTTTATAACACTAATTAGATCATATTTTAATAGTCCTAAATGAATTGATGGAAGGACGGATAATCGTGTTCGGATACTCACATGAGACGCAACGAAGTAGGCAATCATGTTGAGGGCAATGCCCCACCAGATGGTGCCGAAGATGTAGCCGGAGATGTTTTGCATGCGGCGCAGAAGACAGACGGAGTGGTAGATCTTGGGGAGGTATTGGAAGAGGAACATGATCAAGAAAACTGTCATAACCGTTGTCGTCGATCCTTTGGCTATCAATGCCGGCGCTACCACCCACAGAACAACCTGCATTTCAATGGAAAGCACATCTATTGGGCAATCCTAGCTTTCTACTTAATGGATTTCGCAACATAAATTTGTAGATCACAGGATGAACGGCTAGGACTGCATATAGAGGTACTTTCACTATGGGCCATCCATGGTAGGACCCACCAGATGGGCTTGTGGGAATGTACCTTCCTAGTTGGAGAATGATCATATACGCTCAAACGTACATGAGTTCCATACATTTGAGCTTCTTCAAGGCCCACCATTATATTTGTGTGGCCTGATGCTTGGATTGTCCCTTCATCCCAGTGGAGCATGTCCAATGATTGGATTGGATTCTACGTAAGATTTATCAAAAGGCAGTAGAATAGAATACCAATGAGAAAAACTTTTGATCGGTCCCCTAGCAGAGTGTGAAGATGATGCACATGCACTTCTAAATCACTCTATCTCATACAAGTGAGTCAAATTAATCTTTCCAAATTGTGGGCCATAGAGTAGATGCATCTGACAGAAAAATTATGGTAGTTTGATTGTCAGGTTATTAGATTGGTGGACATTTAATGGATGGTTAAAATTGGAGAATATCCAATGGTCGTATTTCAACAAATAGGTGTTTTGTGATCAGTTGTGGATTGCTCAGCCAATTTGATGTTGGGACTTTAAATTTAGCAAAACCCAGTTCTGCAATGAAGGTGGATTGCCTACACCAGCCTGGCGCAAGAATTAGGTGTGAAACCACATAAAGAACAGGTGGTTTTAATATCATTTCCATTCCCAAAATTTTTTTTTTTTTAAATTCCTATCTTTCATGAAAAAGGGGCAAGGTATAAGTAGGATTGATAAGGTTATTAGCTATTACAGCAGCAATAATGCATGTCGATTGAGGGGAAGAGGCACTAGGAAATCTGTTGTAAGAGAGGAGTTATTCAGTACTTTGAGATGTTGGGGGCCTTGCACAAAATCTTAGGATCTAGCCTCCCGAACAAATCAGAATTATGGGATAATAATAGCAATGAAATAAATCAGAGCAACAATCACACACCACACAAGAGATTTTTACGTGGAAAACCCTCAAAGAGGTAAAAATCACGGGACCTTGTCCAGATTAACAATCCACTATAAAGTAGAACGTTACAACCTTTGTCACTCACGTAGGAGCGGATAAACAATAAGAGAATAAAAGAAACAGAGAGATCTCACCGATCACGAGGACGTAGAAGTGCTGAGACGACGACTCCCTTCCATAAGCTTCCTCTCTCTCTTTTCTCTCTCTCTCTCACCCTTGATAATCCTCTTGTGTTTTTCTTATACCTTAGAAAAATCCTAGAGATCCTTTTTATAGTTTTAGGAAACTCCTTTCCGCATTTCAGTTGCGAAAGGACTCAAATTCGCAGTTTCGCGTAAAATCGTGGAACAAATTGCGTAACTTACGACTAGTCGTAGCTCTCCCACGACTGGTCATAGACCACCCTCGACTAGTTGTAGCTCTTTCACGACTAGTCCTATACCCCGAAAAAAAACAGTACAACTCGTTGGACTTCAAGTCGTGCCAGGGCTCGAACCCACGATCAGTCGAGCGCCTCCCACGACCAGTCGTGGCTGTCCCACAACCGGTCGAGCAACGCGGTGAATTAATCCAATTTTTCACCCGTTGCTCCATTTCTCTTCTGATCTGAGGAGGAAAATCCCATCATGAGAGAGTGACACTTGATACTCAACCACTCCTGAATTATACAATGGCATACATGTATTGAATTAAACCATTCATGTCCTACGTCCTAGGACCCACTTCATCATTCAAAATTCAGATTGATTGAACTATTTATTCCTTGATTTAGGGAGCATTTATTGTTTAATTAGGGTTGTTGCATCTTGCATCTTGACTGTGTATGATTAGCTTATCTTAATTATAGCTTATGTGTATGATTTATTTAGTGCTTGCAGATCAGCTATGATACTCTGGTAGAAAGCAGATCTCTTTGTTGAGTCTCTTTCACCATAGGGCTTCTACTTGTAAATTATTTACGTACCCTTTATTTTGGTTTAAAACCCTTCTTATATTCTTTAATAGTTCATGATTTAACAATTTAAAGACCTAATGCAAGTCTTCTACCTAGACTAGGGCTGGCAATGGGCTAGGCTGAGGTTTGCCTTAGCTAGCCCTAGAGATCTAAAGCCGGGACCAGGCTAGGTGAGGCTTTAATAGGCTAAAAAGGCCTCACCTAGCCCTGGAGGGCTGGCTAGTGGCTGACCATATATGTTAAAGCTAAGTTAGGTAGATGTTATTTATATAATTGGTGTATAATGGTGAGTGTTTTAGAATCATCATGTTCTTTAAGAGTATTAAAGTTTCACTTCGACATACCTACAATAAATAAGATGGATTCTTACTCTTGCTCCGCTGGTAGACTGTTAGGAGTTTCAACACCTGGTCAAGTGTTCGAGTATCCATAGGTGGTGAAATCCCACTGGGCGTGAGTGTGTGAAAAAAGAAAAAAGAAGATCCTTCATCATTTGAGCATATGCTCAGCTGCTAGTATATGAAATCTATAATCTACTCTACTAATACCTGTGTATTACATAGTATATATACAAAGGCAATGGGTTAGACCAGCTAGGCTATGCATCATTAGCCTTAGCCCATCTCGGCTTAGATACCGAGACTAGATTTGAAGCCATGATCCAGCACTGAAGCCTGGTTTAGTGGCTCAAGCCCCAGCCATTCAAGGCGGTTACCTACCCTAGGCTACTCTTGGCTACTTCTCCCACACACGGTAGAGAAAACCTATGGGCTTGTTCATCTCATTTAATCATAATTATGTATAAAAGAAATCATAATTTTCGTAATGATATTTGAATAATTTTGATTAGCAACAATCATGATTACTTATATAATTATGATTAATTAAAATGAGCAGAATTGATTTTTACAAGTGTAACAGGTCCTCATTAATTCGAACAGAGGCATTGTTTTTGTTTTTGGAATAAAAATAGTGTATGCAGAAGGTCAGACGTTGAAGTGCAGGCTACATACAAATCAGATGGCTTCTACGATCCTTACCTCTCTTTCGTGGATGCTTGTTTGTTGAAAATTCAAGACATTTGGTGAAACCTAAACCCATTCATTCCTTGGATTGAAGGTTCTATTTGAGTAGTTAATGCAATTGTCCCTTTGATGGATTATAAGCGAGCACTTGTACACCTGGCATGTACTTAAATTAAACTGTCCAAATACCAGATTAGGCCATAAAATCTAAAATTATGTTAATTGGATTAATAAACTGTCGATTATACGATTTTTCTTATTGAAATATTCAAACCGTTGATTGTTTTTCGTTCTGATCATCCCTAAACTATCCACTAATCATCAACCAGTTAGGGAATCCATTCAGCACAACTGTTTGTTTTATAAAGAAGTGGGGCCCATTATCTGGACGGTTTATCGTGAGTTAAGCTACATTCATTTGCAATTTCTGACTGCCTGAGTATTGTCCATCGACTCCTAGAGTATCAATTTTTTTTCTCTTTTATTTTAATTTAGAAAACTACAAAAATAGCAAAAGAGAGGCGAAGATATCAATGTAGTCTCTGACAGATCGACGTTAATGTTAAATGATTATTAGGTACTTGAATTGTAATTACACCAAAGCTTTTTTCATTAGGGATAACCTCCTATGCTAGTCTTGTACCATTTTAAAAAATGTTGATGACCCAGCCTCCTCCCTTGTGGCACTGATTTGCAGCCACCCGGACCATCTAAATTGGGTACCATTGTGGATAGAGTGCATATCAAAAAACACATAGATCAAGCAATCCTAACCATCCAATTAATAGGTCTCAAATGGATGATTAATACTGAAATTGTGATTGGTCCATATTCAAAGGAAAAATAAATTATTAATATTATCTTCTCAGAAACAAAATATTCAGTTGTGAGATTCGGAGAGTCCGAATTGCTGTATAACGATGCCATGTGTATGGTTGTAGAGCTACTCCCATTTTTTAAGTGGTCCAAAACTAACACAGAAGCCTAGCCTTTCAAAATACATAGAAATCTAGCATTCTCAAAACCCTACCATTCATTCCCAAATCAACAGATGAAAAAAAAAAAAAAAAAAAAAGGGAAAAAATATGTAGAGCTCACAGCCAATCCAGACCATTAAAATCCTCACAGCGATCAAATGATCTTAACCATCTAATTTTTACCCACTGAATCTAAACAAGGTATTCTCTTTTTATTTCTAACCGTCCAGTTAGTGGCCACCAACTGAACGGTTAGGATGGTTCAATCAATGCAATTTCCAGACCACCTCTTTCCAGAATGTGGGCCCATGATTTCAACGTCTGGATCAGCTTGCATGTGTGCCAGGTGTACCACCGTTGCACCTTGTAGTATACAGCCCACAAAACATGCACGAAAAGAGCCAAGATTCAAAAGATAACGTTCCAATGTCAGTTAGCCGAGTGTCATCAGCAACTAACATGCAAATGATGGTGGCCCACCATCACATGCAAATGAATGAACGGTCATGATCATGGTTCAGATGATGATGATAGTGTCACCTGAGGGACGGGGAGGACGACGAAGAGATCGAAGAAAAAGCCCTTCTTTGATCTCAGGTAATGCATGGCAGGCCCACCACTGCCTCCGTACGCTCGTGCCGCTCCTTCTTCAACCCCAGCAGCGTGCGACCGATCTCGACCGTAGGGCATCTTGAGCTGCAGCCACATGTTCCACACGTGCAACATGTCCATCATGCACCGCAGCGCTGTCACGGTGATCGCGAACCACCCGTCGATGAAGAGGCACATGCACGTGTCGCTGATTGAAAGCGCGTAGAAGAAGAGGGGATCGACGGCGAGCCCGGTGGCGCACACGAGCAAGAACACACGGTTCCACTCATGGATCCACTTGGCACGTGGGTCGAGGGCGCCCCGTATGGAGAAGCTCCCCTTGCATGGCGCGCACGTGCCGTCCAGACGCTTGCAAGTGTGTGAAGGAACCTCCTCCTCGTCGTCGTCGGCTTGCACGTGCGAGGAATCTGGGGTTTCCTGGCTAGCCATGATGGAGAGCTTGAGAGGAGAACCGAGAAATATGGGAGTTTTAGCACAATGATATTAAGAGGGGACTACGGACACAACAAACTCAGGACCGTCAGTAATAATAATGCAAGGCTGTAGTGACGTTGATGTGGTAAATAGCAGGCGCTAATTATGAAATTGCCCTCATGTACGACAATGGTATGGAATTACAAGAGTGCCCCTGTACCAGGTAAGGACGTAAAGTTACGTGGACGAAGGCCGATTCGCTGGACCCGTGTGACCAGAAAAGTACGCGGAGCCTACCGTAATGTCTGTGTGACTTTCACTCCGTCCATCAGTTCCGACAAAAAAAATAGATAGATCCAATACTCGAGTGGGTATGTATCAGAATCTTTTTAGACCACCTTGATGTTTATATGTCATCTAAACCGTTCATAAGACGATGCCCATCAGGTTGCAGAGGAAGGACAAATGTCAACATGATAAAAAACTTCTGTGGCCACAAAAAGGTTTCAGTTGTGGGCGTGACCGCAGCCGTTTTCTTATGGTGTACCCCACTTGAATTTTGAATCTGCCTTATAGCGGATTGTGCAGTGTACGCGTACTGAGCAAACTCTGTGGGGCCCACCGTCATTCATGCGTTTATCAACTCCGTCCATCTGTTTTATCGTATAATTTTATAGCTTTAAACAAAAAATTAATAATATCCCATGCTCCATTAGAACACACCACTTGAAACAATGTGAATTGTAGTCTACCGTTGAAAGATTCTTGGGGCTCACAGAAGTTTTATTTCAAGATAATATTTGTTTTTTCCTTTCATCCATGTCTGCCTGATCTTATGAACAGTTTGGATGACAAATCAACGTCACTAGGGCGGGTGAGCCTTAGAAAGGTTTCAAAGGTGAAAATCAATACTTCCACGGTTTCCTTTGGTACGGTCTACTTGAGATTTTGATATACTTCACTTCAATTTTAGGCTCAACTCCTGACTTGATCTGCATAAAGAGATGGACGGCGTGAATAAACCATATGAATTCACAGTGAGCCTAACAAAGTTTACTCAGCACGATAAGGGCGTACTGAGATGAACTGGAGCAGTGCATGGACGGATTAGAGATGATACAGAAAGTACGGTGGGTGGGCCACACTGCCCTTTTGGTCACACGGGATACCTCTCAGAGGCCGTAGGAAATTGGCGTCATCTCATGCGTACAGCTGGGCCAAGGCCATATTGATGACGATAACGACGATTGTGGCAGTGGCACGTGATTTTTTTTTGGATGAGCCTCGTTTTGTTTTCTTTCCTAAGCCCACGCGTTAAGTGTGGCTCACAAACGAAAGATACGAGCTGTCCATCAGGTGGATCAGGCATTTTGGAACTTTATAAGACAAAATAAGACGATTTAGATTAATGAGGGGACCACAACTTTAGTGGACCACAGCAAGTGGATTTAAATACTCAGGCATGATTTTATGTTGTTCCCTAATGTGGCCCCCCTGATTTTTGGATCATTTAAGAATTGGAGGGACCACACATGATGGACGGAGTGGATCATGCCCGAGAGAAATCATGGTGGTGCCTACAGATGTACCTCGCTACCGTAACTCATCCATTTGCGGGAAATACTTTCATACTCTGGCGAAGTGTGATGGATGATATACAGGCAGAAGTTATTGAAAATTTGCGTACTGGGAAATGATGCGTAGATGTACGGTGAAACAAAAATTACTAGTATTTTATTGTCGGAATATTAGATTTGTGGACATTTATTGGACGGTCAAAAATGAAAAATATCCAATGACATTATCTCAAAAAATATAAATGTCCACTATTTACTTTTCAGAAGATGGGATTGTTTCACAATTTGGAAGTTTTATTTTGAGTAAATATATGTACCTGTGTATCAAGCATGGTACACAGCCACAGTATCAAATAAATTCCCTGCTTTTCTGGATTTCCCAAGCGTGCCCCTACCATCGATCACCCTGTCTATGGATCGGCCCACGCCTTTGTGAAATGACCAATTTCTCTTAAAAGCTCCAGCCGTTGGAGGATGCTGTTCCAATGCATGTATATCAATGGAATTTAACGGCCTGGTGCAAAAATGCCCTGGACCAGCACATACCGTCCATAGGCATTTCTATCATTTTCCAGGGTCAAAAGTGTCTTTTCAAAGAATTCCACCGCGACACGACTGCATTGTTGCCCTCTGGGACGAGATCGCCCCTACCGGAATCAAACAAGGAAGGTTCTGCATATATCTCAATGGCCCACAAAAGTTAACGCTCATTAATAGCTTGCAGCCAACGTGTCATGTGCACACAAAATCCGACCCGTTGAAAAGGTAGGCCCCACCTCCAAATAATTCGAAACAAAAACTCGGGCTAACCCATTTATCAAGTGGGCCACACCTTAAGAAACGAACCACCACGAGTTTATCAATGCACATGTTAGGCCGGCCCGAAAAGATTTTCATGCATGATTGTCTTCAAGGTAGGGCCCACCTAATCAATGGCTCAGATGCCATATAGTTGTCTGCTGAGGTGGACCTGGACATTCCTGGAAGGAAATTAATAGAGGTGGTGGGAATGGTAGAGGTACGTGTCTATATGGATGGGATGGGAGAACGGGGTCTGTGTCTGTATCTGCAGAATTACGAAGAGCGAGTTTCGCTGCAGCTTCGTGCCTTTTGTTTTCTCCTAAATCAATTATATGAACCCAAATGCGATGTCTGGACGGCCCATAGCCACTTGATAGAGAGAGGCCAATCTCTCTCTCACTCTCCTTTTGTCTCTTTCTGGTATATAGGCATGCACCTACTTCAAACGTACCCTTAGCTTTTCAGATTTTTATAAGGCAGGTGGGGCCTACTTTGATGTGTGTGTGTGACATCCACTCCGTCCATTATTTTCCCAGCTCATTTTGGGATATAATCCAAAAATTAGTCTGATCCAAACCTTAAGTGGGCCACACCACTGGAACAAGAAGGGGTAGGTATGCCTACCATTGGAACCTTCTGTTGGGCTCACTGATGTTTTGGATAGGACTGATATTTTGGTATTTACCTTCTTATTGTTTGACTCAGCTTATGAACGGTTTCGATGGTATGTAAACATCACGGTGGCCCGGGTAAGGTTTCAATGGTTGGCGTTTCCAACTTTTCCTTGTAGCGTGGCCGAGTTGAGATTTGGGTCTGCCTGCTTTTTGGCTTAATGTCCAAGCATGAATGGACTGAAATGATAGATGGAGTAGATATGTCTCGCACACATCATGGTGGGCCCAACAGGGCTTTTTGTTTCGCGTCCCATCCACGTATATAAAGCACGGTTCGTTGAAAGGGTTCTGCTACGAATGCTCAGCCCCGAGAGTTTGTACGCTACGATTGGCTCTTCAGTTTTTAAGAGTGGGTCTGTACCGAATTCACGGGCGTTAACGTGCATGGCAACGTTTGATTGGACCAACGTGCTCGATGGAGCCACTTTCACACCGGAGCTGGTCCCAAACTCAAAAGCTCCAAGAATAGATTGGGCTACCTAATACCGTGAAAAATAGCACAACTCAAAGCATGTTTGAAAGTAGTTAATTACTCTACCGACATTACACAAAGTGGGACAACATCCTCAGGTCTTTAGTAGTTCGATCGTGTCTCTTTTCAAATATACTCTAGATGGCGTTGATTGGCAGCACATGTGACCCAATCAAACCTAACCACGTTAGGGCTTCACCTAATCTACTTGTAATGAAATAGCTGTTGCATGATATATCCTAGCTATAAAATGCTTCACCTTCTATGGTTAGAGAGCTATCACCTACAAGATCTGTATGTAGAGTTGGGCACAAACTAAATAGCTTGAAAGCTCTGCTGAGATTAATTGGTTTGAAAATGCTAAGATTGGATTGGTTTGAGTAGAAGCTCAAATTAAACCAAGCCTTGAAGTCATGCTCATTTAAAAAAAGAAAACCAAGCTCAAATTAGGGAAGTACCGGCTTGGCTCAATTCGAAGCTCAGCTTAATTCAGTTCAGATTGATTCAACTTGTATATAATATCTTGAATTTTCATTGTTTTTGGATTTTCAAAAATTTTTAATTTTTTTTAATTAACTTATAATAATACTTAATAACCATTAGCACTCAATGTCAGTTTATACAGGGGTGGTACCAGTAAAGAACCACACAAATCCGATCAATCAACTATAAGAAGCCAATGAATCCGTCCGATCACTCAAACATCGAGTTTAACCCCATGATTTACTCATGTGGGGGCCAAATCTAACCGACCCATCGCTAATAAATCAAGACAGTCATAACTAAATTAAAGATCCAACTAACGCTAAGTCAGACAAGGCTCGAATCTTGGTTAATAGACCAAACAAACCCCGGTACTCTTTTAGTCTAAAACCAATGACTTAAGAGTAATCGTGACCAAATCTCTACTTTTACTAGTTATAAATATGTCATACTATAAACATAGTTAATTCAAACCCTAATCAGTGCCCACGAGAAATCTCATTACCTAATTAATTTCAAAAACGTCCCGATTTTTCGAACAAGCTCTAAACCGCTCGTTGGTGGGCCACGAGTTACAAAATTATAAAATAATGTCTGTCTCACTGGGCTTGTGGTCCACCACGGACCATGGACTTAGTGGATGACCAAAAATTAATTATCTACGCCGTTCCAGCGGCACTTGCCAAATGCAACCCACCCAAGGCTAGGATTGAAATCTGACATGAGTAAATGAAACTGATATATAAGACATTTAAGTCATCAAAATTCTTTTAAATTTACGGTGGAGGCCTAATGTATTTTCCTACGCCCGCCCACAAAATCTAAGACCCGATCGTGGAACGGTGACCATTGATCACGAATTGGACCTGTACGACCAAACCCCCTATCCGATCGTTTTCAAAGTTTTCATGACCCTTCAACGGGTCATGAAGCACCTATCTACGGTGTATATCAATATGTACACCCCATTGTGGGCTTTAGAGCTTAAAAAGATCCTCCCGTAAGTCTAGTATAGTGAAAACTCATCCCTTAGGGTCATTTTCATTAAACTTGGCATTATATAAAGGCTTTATTTGGGCACCCCCTCCCCCATACGAATTTGCCCTAAGAGGAACAAAAGGAAAGAAAAAGAGAAGAGAGAAAAGGGAGAAAGGAGAAAAGAAGAAGAGAGGAATGGAGAGTGAAGGTGGGCCGTAGATCAAAGTGGGGCCTAAGGGAGTCCCTTCTTGCAAAACCCTACCTCTCCCTCAAGGAAACCCTCTACCACAACCGCAAGAACCGCTTCTGTTGATTATGTAGGTAAATCTCTCACCCCTCTTTCTTGAAACCCATGTATTGAGGAATGATTGATATAGAATTCTAACATGCAAGAACTTATTTTAGGGATTCCGACCGATCGACCCAAGAGCCCTCATTCCTAGGTCAATTTTCGAGTCTCCAACGATCCATAGGTACAGACTATTGCTCTTAGGTGGCCTAGCACTAATTTCAATATGAATCTAATGATTTTGTCTGTTGAATGATGTATTTGAGTAATCTAACAAAAATCTAGGCAAGACCTTACACTTTAGATCCCCCAAATTAATGTAAAATGATGATGGAATGCTTATTATTTCTCAAACATGATTGGGTATGTTAATGATGATTGCTTGTATGTTCTTTGCTCGGTTCATGTATGATGTTTTCTCCATTACATATTTGATGCGCTAACCCTTGTGTATATCTTAGTATTAGGAGTATATGAAATGATTGCCTTCCACACTAACCTACACAACACTTGTACCTTTATTTCATGATATTGTTAGCATTTGCCTTGTAAAAATCTGGATTATATGATAGAAAGTATGGATGTATGTTAATATCTAAGCTAGTTGATAACCCATGTTAGTTGGCATAGTATACATTGCCTCCTAAACCCTTGGGTTGGTCAGTAATTCGATGAGAGCGAAGGCCCCGTTAGTAGGACCGCCTTAAAGCTAAACCTATGGATGTGGGCGAGTGCGTGTGGGCGACAGTAGTTAGACTATATGGGGCACTTGTATCCAATGTCATTCCGCCACGTACTTGCCTGGACTCATGCGGTCTAGTCTACTGTCTGACCAACCTTGTTTGTTAACCTTTTTTACTCACACCTGTATGGAACCTTTAACACCCTACAACCATTGTAGCCCACCAATAACCAATTGAATTTGGTCCACAGCCTCATGACCCGGGCATGGTGGAATGGGATACTGTGTCCGAGCTGTCGGCCTACGCTGGGGTGTCGCGCCTCCCCATAGTGACCACGAGCGATCCCCTTCTCTCGGCACTCCCCATGTGCTTGAAGTCGAGGATGGAAAACCTAATGGGATCAAGGACCGTGGGGTCTCGGCCTCACACATTGGGGGGTCTTGGCCTTACAACTAGCTTAGGGCATTGATACGTGGGGTGTATCAGATTTCTCAACCTGCTGGATGAATAAACTTAACTAATAACTCGGCTAACACGATTGCATTGCATCGCATTAGTTAGGGTGGCGACTCGGAAGTCGAAGTCGCTCTGAGGGAGTGTTGACATACGCAATCCTTAGACGGAGTCGCTCAAGGGAGCGTTGTGGCGAGAGCATACATCATATCATCCCGCATGCGTGCACATTAATAAGATTAGTTGGATGTTTATAATTGACTGCTTTTCATTAAGATCATATTATAATTGATGCCTGTGATAACTTAAGATTAATAGCACCCACTGAGTTGATCACTCACTCCCACTCTGGAACGGTGTTTTAAAACACCACCCAGACCCTTCAGTAGCTGCAGATAGTGCTGAGTTCGATGACCCATGTGGCGTGAGCTTAGAAAAGGAGGACGAGTTGTCCTACTTTCAGTTGATAGACTACTCTCCAGTGGTGTGATAGGCTGGATTGGAATGACTGAGTAGTAGACTCAGTTCTACTCTTTTGGACATGATATTTTTATGATTTTGTTGGATAATGCTTTTTGCGGCCCATTTATATTCTTTTGAACCTATATATATTGATTTCTTTCAGTTCAGTAGACTAATTGTGGATGTGCCTCATGTTTCAATTAATTCCATGCTACGCATTTAAACTTGATAAATTATAAAATTGATGATAAGTGACACTCGGAGACTCGGGAGTCGAGCGTATGTACGACTCCCAATTTTTCGGGGCATTACATTATAAATTATATACACAGTGTGTCTATGGTGTGAACAACTTGAGTTTTAGATATAATTTAATTTTAAAAATTTTAAGATTTAAATATACTTGTGTTTTAATTCATAACTTTTTATTCATTATTATTGTCTTATGAGCGATATTAAATTTTATATTATTTTTTAGTGTTGTTACTTTTGTATTAGCCTTTTTTTTTAATATTATTTTGTAGTGTTATCTGTAGTGAAAGATACCTCGTTCTAACACTGAGGTCTTGGTATCTATCCCTACTACGGGTGGCCATCAGTGAAGTATGAATTGACAGTAGGGTGTACTAACAAGCTAATAAGTAGGAAAAAAGAAACGAGCTCACTTTTGTTTGAACTTAGCTCGGTTCTACCTGACTCAGCTCAGATATTTGAACCAAACCAAAACAAGCTTAAACTCAAGCTCATATAATTTGGACTAAACCAAGCTCAAAAGGCAAGGAGAAGCTCAGAGCAGGGCTCCCATAAAGCTCAAACATGGCGTGTCACATGAACCAGCCAAACCAAACACAGGTCAAGCTCAGCCGGTGTACAGCTCGAATTGTATGGGAGCTTGCCATGAATTAACTTTTCTGCAAGCAGGACACTTACATTGGAAATCCGTACCAGGTAAACCTTAGATCCCACCGTAAAGATCATCGGACATATGATCCAGGAAGATACACTCATTAAGTGGGCCACACCTTGGGTCAGGCCTTCAGCCGTCGATAGGTTCCAAGATATTGGTCACCTGATGAGCCGATGGGGATGATACTTTTGCCAGGTGATCTTGCCGGTGAGATGTGCCCTTGTCATGGAACGGAAGTCCTGCATATGTGGCATGTTGGGTTGAGAGATGGAGTTGTATGGCAATAGGTGGTCAATCATCGATTTAATATATGATGTGTTCTCTTTTTAGGGCTAACCAATGGTTGGTATACCGTCCCAACTGTTCCTTTTGGTGTGGCCTACCTGAACTGTGGATCTGGATTATTTGTAGTCAAATTTCCCAGCATAAGTTGCGAACCTGATGAACGGAGTAGATTTTATCTACACAACAAAGCGGGCTCAAAGATGTTAAGTGTTTTACTGCTTTGAGTAAAACAGGTGTTTCAGAGGACTCCCGTTGGATATGAACACGGCCCAGTTTGGTTTAATGCAGCCCGAGTTTACTATTTGATGTGGTTCACTTGATTGTTGGATCTGCCTAATTTTTGGGCACTTTCCTCAAAATGGTACGAGAGAAGGGATGAACGGTGTGGATAAACATATATATATCACAGTGGCCCCCACACAGATCTGCCCGTTCCTTGCTAGAGACGGGCGGGGGCCGGACGCAATCTGCTTCCAGTTTGGTGAGAGCAAAGCAGCAGGTTATTTGCTTACCGAAAGAAAGGGGAGTTGTTTGATACTCCGGTAGTGCGTGACGGTTGATACACATGCACTCAAAATGCTACAAGTATTATAAATTAACTCAAATTAAAGCGTAGAAATTGTAGAACCAACTGTGGTCAGGTGGTCATACCAAAATGGGGTCCATTTCGTGGTCCTGCACGCTAATTGATGGACATGTTCTGGTTGTTTTATTTAAAGCGGCCATTTAATATCCACCAATTGCCCAGATAGAAAACTTTAATAAAGTAAAATTTGGGTTATTGTCCATGTAATTGAAAGCCCACAATTTGGATGGTTTAGTGCGATTTACTTGCTCCGTTTCTTAGCGCCTGTGTATCAAACAACACACCCTACCCAAGTATCAAAAAATTCTAATAAAAAACTGCCAACGGCTGAAAACATCAAGGGATGAATTTAAGTCCGTTAATCTGATCCATGCCCGACGAGAAGGGGCCCACGTTACTTGGCTTGGCCATTCACGTGGCCCGCCCCAAGTGAGAAGAAAGAGCACGGTACAAGGACACATGGCCCCACCGTCTACGGAATGAATTCCATCACCTGTTCTTACACATGAACTTGTCGGTACTGGTTTTGTATTTTTGCTCTTTCACGAGGTCATTTTTCTTGGACGTTATTTGATACTCTGGCAGGGTGATTGTTAATAAGAAGGCACTGAGAAATTGTACAGGTGGCAAGCATGTCATCACATCAAGATAAGGACCGCCGACTCTCAAATCTAATTAATGGACGCTCAGAAGTTTGATTATGCCCGTTGATTTTTTACTTTTTTTTTTTTTTTTTTTTCCTTCAAACATATATATAAGCGTCCCCCAGTCGTCCATTATGAACGATGATCTGTCTAAATTAAGGACCACAATTTGAATGGTTTTGATTTAGTTGCTTGTGTGCCACGTGTACAATTTGGAGTGTCTGCATAATCTTTTATCGCCAATAGATTTTATTTTTTATTTTTATTTTTTCCTGGCAAACCATTTGGCCTATAACATCATTTCAAGGTTGAAGCCCCACCAATTCAACCCTACGCGCACGTGCCGACACGTTACACATGTGCACGATCCGAACTTTTCGTCAATTGGGTCACACTGATAGTCTGGGATAAAAATCAAGTAGTTGCCCTCAAGTTGTCAGCACAAGGCACTGAGTTCAGATCGTACGTCTGGGCTGAAAATAAGGTAACTTCATTCCTCAGGTAGGCCACATGGTGTACAAAACCTAATCATCGTGCCCCACTTGATGAAAAGATCGTATCAAAACACGTGTGCCATATTGGCACTTGTGCGTCCAAATCCCAAGATCCATTATAGATGGGTCATCATCCAAAAATTAAGTCATCCGATTGATTGAACTATCTTAACCTTTGATTAGTGGGCAATTTATTTATTTGTTATTATTTTCTGTTGAGTACTTTTTATTTTGACCATCCATTAAATGTCGGCCAATCAGCCGGTCAGGAACCAGTGTGATTTTAGTTTATGAGCCTGACAAAAGGATAGATGGTTGAGAAACACGGAAGGGCCTATATTCAGCTGAAAGAAGTGTCATCAATGGTGGTTATGATCTTCCAATCGTGGAGATTTTTGGGCCACGGTCTGTCCATCATGGGATGGAAGAGATGAGTGGTTTGGATTCCGAACCATGGGTCCCATTTCTCATATACTAGAATCATTGGTTTGGATTACCGGACCATCGCTCATGATTAGTGATATAAGCCGTTTATCTTATGAGTCCTTTTGTGGATGGGAGCTTTCAAAATATCCTTACCCTTGATCGAGTCATACAATAGATGGTTTCGAAGAAAATGCAGCGATGGTCCAGAAAGAGGGTCAGAGCTTCAGGTATCCACGGCGGTCCTAATAATTCAACGGTCTAGATCACCTAACATTGTACCACAGTTGTGTAAATTGGACGCATTAGGACATCATAACCTTTCTTTTGTACCAATGGTGCTGATCTGATTGGTTTTGAATGGATTGTATGTCCATATCCATTCGATCAATGCATATTTCTGTGTTTGAAAGTGGACCATTACCGTATGGATCTTTTTATTTATTTATTTATTTACAACCGTCCATTTGGAATCTCATAATCGGGCAAATGAGTCCGATCGGAACCACCGCTGTGGGATCAACCAGGTAGGTGAGAAGTACTATACGATCTAGATGGGGCCCACATGTAGGGGATGGTTTTCTATGGGACACGACTTGCGTTAACCCTAACCTCTGTGGGGCCCGCCACAATGTTTGTGTTATATCCACTCAATCCATCCGTACGTTTTTCAAGCTCACTTTGGGCATGAGCCAAGAGACGAGGGAGGTAAAAAAAAAAAAACTCAAGCAGACCATACTACATGAGACAGCTGGGATTGAGACACCCACCGTTGAAACCTTCCTGGGGCCCACCATGATGTTTAGATGCCATCCAACCCATTCATAAGGTGATTCAAAACCTGGATGAAGGGATTGACAAATATAACCCTAATCCAACACTTCTACGACCACCACTATGATTCAACGGTGGGAGTTCAATCCTCACTCGTATGTCCCACTTACGTTTTGGATCTCCCTCGAGTTTGGGTTCATTTACTAAAATGATCTGAAGAAACAGATACACAGAGTGCATATAACACAGACATCATGGTGGGCCCCACTCAGCTTTGGGTTACAGGGGAGTCATGTGACCCCGGGTTACAGGCAAGACGCGTACTTTTATTTGGTGCATGTGAGTTGTACCGGATCATCTTCACAACTCTACGGCCTCCGCTGCAGCGACGAAAGCGACCGACCGACCGATTATCGTACCGTGATATAATGTTGTGTGGTCCACACCTACATATGCATGGCTACTTTTATCATGATGATCGAGACCGTTTATCAAATGGGACAAATGTGTACATAAAAAGATGATCGGCGTAGCTTGCAGATAAAATAAAGAGTAAATTAATCTCTCCAGGGGAAATTTTGATACTCTCGCAGAGTGCGATGTTTGATACGCAGGCATTACCATATCGTACACGTGGCATACGAGTGGTGTAGATGTGCCATAATCAAAACTTACATAAATTACAATACCTGACTGTGCGATTATTTGACATCAATCGGATGGTTTAGATGAAAAATATCTATATGCTTGAAATGAGAGAGCCTGGGTCCAATAATCAGAGGTTAGGATTGTTTTAACAGAAAATTTTTTGTATGATCAATCACCTACACCGATTCCCTACATTTAATTTAGTCAATGCCACCGTGTACAATTTTGAGTGCCTGAGTATCAATGATCCCCTCTCCCGGAGTTTAGATAATCATTTACAGTCACCGATCTTAGGGGATTTTGTGTCGTATAGACCCAACGTACTGCCTATGTTTTTTCATTGGAGCTGAAAAAACTTTAAGCATAAAAATAGACTTCCATTTATACTGATGAACTCAGAAATATGAAAATACTCCTACTTTTTTCAGCTGTTTTATCATAACAAACAAGTATTTTCATAAAAAACCAACATATGTATTCTAAAAATTGCCTCTGGGCAAATAAGTTTTCAAGTTGTGATTAAAAAAAAAAAGTGTTGTCCGAACTCTTCTACCATGCTAATGTTTTATTTATCTTGTTACCAATACCAAATTTTTTACTTTCGGTAGTAAACCACAACACTAAATTTTTCACCTTCGGTAGTAAACTATTTCTATTGGGATTTCTAGTAGCAACTTTTGTAGCGCTCACCATCATGTGTGCATGACATCCAACTTGTCCTTCATTGGTGAACTCGTGTATTACTTCCAGCCTAAAATTAAGTTGAGTCAAAACTTAGGTGGGCCACATTGTGTAAAATCATGCATAAACGTTTTAAAAATCACACGGTGTGGCCTATCAAGTTTTGGAATGGCTAGATTACTTTCATATCTCATCCTTGGGCTGATCTCAATTGTTCTTTGTAGTGTGATATAATTGCATTTGGTACTAGTAGACTTTGGAACCAAAAAATCATGTGATTCATTTATTTTACCACAATATTTTGAGATATTTGTTGAAAAATAAAGCAAATTCAACATTTAAGTGGCTCATACCAAAGTAAACAGTGGCCTCGAGAAGTTTTTAATAATAAGTATTTAATTCTTTTTTTTTATGGCGTGGTCCATTTAAACTTTGAACCTGCCTCATTTTTAGACTCATGCCTTAAAGTTAGTCGACGTGACGGATGAATAGTATGAATAATTTACATGTATCACGATGAGCCCGATATATACTTGTGGGCAGCTTCAATTTTAGTGTTGAGACAAATCAACTCTCAGATGAGATAACTACCACATAAAGTAATTACTATATATTTATAATGCATTTATAATTACTTTAGAAAATCAAACATATTCTAATAAAAATTTGCAGGGGCCACATGACGGATGGGAAATGGGTACTACACTTGTCAGAGGTCTTTTCAACTTAGTAGGATTTGATTAGACAACGGGCCATAGTCAAAGATGGAGCCTATCAAGTGCATGGTCGGCAAATAACTTTTAAATATGCTCTGTGTGGGCTCTATCTTTGACAATGGCTTATTCATCCAATCAAATTTTAGAAAGTCAGTGGTAGTCTAATAGGGCCAGTCCCATTTGGACATCCAGGGGGCCTCACTTAATATGTTATGAGTTTATAAATATGCTCTCTATATGTTGGATGAGAGAGAGAGAGAGAGAGGAACTTTTTGTGTAATCTTTAAATTTTGATGTTTTCTTATGGGTATTATTTCGAAAATCTTGTTAAAATGAAAGCTAACACATATTTTATTATAAATTTATCAATAATATTAATATTTATTTCTTCAATAAAGGAGTTAAAATAAAATTTAAGTCATATTATGATAATTTCATGAAAAATCCAAAATGGCTGATATTTCCATTTTAAGTTTTGCATGCAAAATTTATAAGACAGAAATACGAGAGAGAGAAAGAGAGAGAGAGAGAGAGAGAGAGAGAGATGCACAAATGGGACGCATGAATGAAAGAGAGAGGAGTGATTTGGCATGGGTATGAGTATGAGATGCATGTGTATACATTTTTATTATATAGTGTAAGTAGGGTTTGGCAAAATTTACCATTGCAATTATTGGTGGGAAGGAGTGTTAACTAGTAGCTTTTGCGTGAAACTATCTCCTCAGCTGATGGGTAAGTTTGGCTTTCCAATTCATTCATGAGTGTGATATGAGGGAATCATGATATATTGCCGTTCTTGTTACAGTTGTCAAGACATCAATGAAAACGAGGCAGAGCTAAAGCTTGAAGAAAAGCAGGTAAACTTAAAGCTCAAGTGGGCCACAGAATAAGAAAAAGTGGGCACAGTTGCCCACTAAGGACAACTTGGATATATGTTGTGGGACCCATATTAATATGTGTTTTCGGTTTTGCTAGCTCATTTTAAGACATGAATCCAAAAATAAGTTGATATGAAGCTCAAATTAACTAGGGTTTGGCTCCATAGCTTAGTGGTATATAGAAAGATTATGTTTCAACATTGAGATTGTGGAATTGAGTGCTCATATGGTATGGTGTGGGTGGGCGTGGGTGTATGATTAAACCATCGCCATTAAAAACTTCTTGAGACTACAAAAGTTTTAAATCAAGATAACATTAAAAACTTCTTGAGGCCACAAAAGTTTTAAATCAAGATGATATCTGTGTGGCGTAGTTATCAATAGTTTGGATGGCAAACGAGCATTATGGTCGGCCTTATCAACAGATTGGATGGGAAACAAGCACTAAAGTGGGCCATATATAAGAAAGTTTCAACAGTGAGTGTCATTATATATCTTAGTATTTCCCGTTTTATGGTCCACTTGAGTTTTCTATCAACTTCAATTTTATGTTCATGCCCTAAAATAGCAAGCCAAATAAATGGACATCATTGATATAGAACACATTCAGTCACAGTGGGCCCCATATAGCCCAACACATCATAACACCACAGCTGGGGGTAGTGTTGGCAACACCACCTAAATCCGTGTCCACCGTGAATCCCCTCTCTCTCTTTGTAGCCTTTATATAGCTGCACCCTTCAATTTCTCCCTTCATTTCTCATTCTTCCCTACTCTCTTCATTTGGGTACAGTTGCACCTACCATACTCCTTGGTTCACGTACGTCCATGAGAAAGATAGTGGATCACGTGCGAAGAATATGCCTCGTAAACCCAGCATCACCTACCTACGTAGTGTAAGGACTCTGTGGGCCCCACCCTGATGTATGTGTTTTGGAGTCCAAAATTGAAGCATCTCTAAAAGTACAGGTGGACCACAATGTTATATTTTGTTTTAAAATATTATTAAAATTTGAATTTTCAAATTTTTAGTGTTTTCCCTCCACATTTGAAAAATTGAAGTACTTTTGAGTTGTGGGTTTTGTCCCACATCGGATTTGACAAAGTAAACTATCTTATATATAAGATAGTATTTTTGCCTAGGGCTTGAGCCCCTTTCAGGGGGCATATGAATTTGGTCCTGTAGAGGGGCTATATCAATAGCTCTAATCTATGTCATTGACCACACACGGGAGCACGCGCCGAGCCGAGCCATTATTACTGAGTTCATCGCTGAGTCAACTCAGCACTTTCGGAATAAACTGCAAGTGGTTCGAGCCCGTGTACAGTGAATGCACCGCTGGGACCGGGTCATAGTCATTGTATCTTGGAGGTCGATTGCTCTGGAAATCTATTACACTTGGGACGCTGTCCAAGGGGAGCAAATTCGATTTCAAGCTGAGTGACTCAGTCACGCCTCGACTCAATTCAATAAGTTTTTCTTTCTCAAAATTTATTTTTCTTTTTTTGATTCTTGATTTTAATAGTCTATTTAATTCAACCAATTTCCCAACAATCTTGAAATCGAATTGTTGAATTACATAGACTATGGCTACAGTAACAGCAAATGCTTCTGCTGATCGTTAGCCAAAATCGAACCGTTCGTTGGACAATCCTTTAAACGATGGAAACAGAAATTGATGTTTGCTCTGACCACCCTGAAAGTTTCATACATTTTATCTGAATCATTTACTATAGATCCAGCAAATCAAAATGAAGTAACAGATGAAAATAATTGTAAAAATTATATTCTAAACTCTTTATCCAACGAACTATATGATGTGTGTGCTTCTTACTCGTCTGCTAAAGATATATGAACTGCTTTAGAAAAGAAATACATATTGGAAGATGCAGGCGTTAAGAAACATGCAATTGCTAATTTCCTCCACTATGAAATGACAGATGATAAATTTGTCACAAATCAAATTCACGATTTTCAAAGTCTAGTTCACGAACTATCGACAGAAGGAATTAAGTTGGATGAAGTGTTTCTGTCAGGAGCGCTAATAGAAAAGTTACCGCCCTCTTGGAAAGAATATAAAAATAAAATGAAACATTAGAAGAACGATGTTTCTTTGGAAACCATTATCATACACATACGAATAGAGGAGACCAATAGAATCAGAGACCAAAAAGAAAATAAAAATGAGATAGATTCAAAAGTGAATCTTGTGGAATCAAATCAGGCAAATAATAACAAAAAGGACAACTGTCATAACTATGGAAAACCTGGACATTATGCAAATGATTGCAGGCTCAAAAAGAAGAATGTAAATAATTAATTCAAGAAAAAGAGAAACTGCTACAACTGTAGAAAGCCTAGGCATCATGTCAAAACCTGTAAGCTTAAGAAAAATAAAGATAAGCCGCAGACTAATCTTAAAGAAACAGGCAATGAGTCTGACATAGTAGTAGCTGTGGTGTCAGAAGTCTTCCTTATAAACAACTTAGAGTGGGTGCTAGACACTAATGCAACTAGGCACGTGTGAAAGAATCGTAGCATGTTTACCCCCTACCAAGTATGAGGAGATGATGAACAGGTGTCAAGTCTGAGCTGTGCGCATCCTCTGCCTGATGATGTCAATAGCCTCTGACGTCTCCTGCACAAGCTCGGAACCTAGGAGACGACGCTCTTCAACCTCGGTCCAGCAACTCGGTGATCTGCATAGTCTGCCATATAGTGCCTCAAAAGGAGTCATACCGATAGTCGCCTGATAGCTGTTATTGTACGCGAACTCAGCCAATCACAAATGCTCATCCCAGCTACCCCCGAAATCAATCGTGTAAGCCCGAAGCATATCCTCAAGGATCTGGTTGACCCTCTCGATCTGGCCATTGGTCTGCGGATGGTACGCGGTGCTGAGCTACAAATCAGTCCCCATCGCTCGCTGGAAGCTCCCCCAAAACTGAGACGTGAACCTCGAGTCTCGGTCAGAAATGATCGAGACCAGAACGCCATGCAATCTCACGATCTCCTCAATGAATAATCTCGCAAGCCGGTCAATAGACCAAGTCGCACGCATAGCAAGGAAATGTGCTGACTTCATCAGATGATTCACAACAACCCAAATGGCGTCATGACTGCGCTGAGTCCTCGGCAAACCCATAATGAAATCAGTCGACACGTGCTCCCACTTCCACATTGGAACACTTAACGGCTACAATAGACCAGGGGGTCTCTGATGATCGGCCTTGACACACTGGCACGTGTCACACTCAGCCACAAAACTGGCGATTTGGCGCTTCATCCCCTTCCAAAAATACTGTCGCCTCATATCACGGTACATCTTCGTCGAACACGGGTGGATAGAAAATCGTGATCGATGTGCCTCGGTCATAAGATCTCTGCGCAACTCTGGAATATCCGGGACACATAATCGGCCTTTGAAGCGAAGTCCACCGTCTGTACCAATCTGCTAATCTACCTGACTCTCAGATGCCGCCTCAGCCATATAACTCTGCAACGACTCATCAGCCTGCTGAGCCTCGATCACCCTAGCGACAAGAGAGGGTTGAATCGTCAGGCTCGATAACTGTACGATGGAAGACTGCAGGCTGAACTCAAAATCATACGCTGCGATATCCTCAAGCATCCACCACTACTGAATCATCATATACGCCACTAGGCCTTGTTGCTGACGGCTAAGGGCATCTGCCACCACGTTTACCTTACCCGGGTGGTACTGAAGGTCAAAATCATAGTCTTTTAGGAGCTCCATCCAGCGCCTCTGTCTCATATTTAACTCAGACTGCGAGAAGAGGTACTTCAAGCTCTTGTGATTGGAGAAAAGCTCAAACCTGACCCCATAAAGATAGTGGCTCCACACCTTCAGTGTGAAGACAACTGCAGCCAGCTCCAGATCATGCGTAGGATAGTTCAGCTCATGGACCTTGAGCTGACGAGATGCGAAAGCCACTGGTCTCCCGTGCTGCATCAGGACAACACCTAAACCGATATGCCAGGTATTAGTGAATACAATAAAACCGTCACTTCCAGAGGGAAGAGTGAGGACAGGAGCGAACGTCAGACGGTCCTTCAACTCCGTAAATGCTCGCTCGTAAGCGTCATTCCAAATAAACTCTATACCCTTTCGAGTCAACCTGGTCAGCGGGGCTGCAATACGAGAAAAATTCTCAATGAAACGTCGGTAATAGCCTGTCAAACCAAGGAAACTACGGATCTCTGTCGCAGTCGTGGGCTGGCCCCACTGACGCACTGCTTTGACCTTCGAGGGGTCCACTGCGACACCCTCCCTGGTCAGCACGTGATCGAGGAACCTCACCTCCTCCTGCAAGAACTCGCACTTCTCCAGCTTCGCATACATCTGGTGTGTGCGGAGGGTTTGCAAAGTGATCTTCAAATGCTGCTCGTGCTCCTCACGGGTCCTCGAATAGATCAAGATGTTTTCGATGAAGACTATAACAAACTGATCGAGATAAGGGCGGAAGACCTCGTTCATCAGCTGCATGAAGACCGCGGTGCATTGGTCAGTTCGAAGGATATGACCTGAAACTCAAAAAGACCGTAACGCGTCCTGAATGTTGTCTTTGGAATGTCCTCATCTCGGACCCGAATCTGATGATAACCGGAACGCAGGTCGATCTTCGAAAAGAACTGTGCACCCTTCAGCTGATCAAACAAATTATCAATCCTCGGGAGCGGGTACTTGTTCTTGATCGTGACTTTTTTGAGCTCGCGGTATTCTACGCAGAGCCTCAACAAGTCATCCTTCTTCTTCACGAAGAGTACTGGCGCTCCCTACGGTGAACTGCTCGGACGGATAAAGCCAACTCGCGTAACTCGTCCAACTGCTTCTGCAGTTCCCGTAACTCTAACGGTGTCATACGATACGGGGCCTTCGAAATAGGCGCGGTACCGGGCACGAGATCAATCTGAAACTCAGTGAGTCGACGATGCGGTAATCCCGAAATCTCATGTAACACATCGAAAAAATTACACACCACGTGCAAATGGTCGATACAAGCGGAACAGGCTCCTCTATGGCACATGACATCAAACAAGACAACCGCTCTCCTCTGGGCTCTACAACGAACTGGAACTGGTACACGCCGGGTATACAAAACGTGACTGTCCTCACGGCGCAGTCCAATATGGCATAATACTCGGTGAGCCAATCCATACCCAGGATGACATCAAACTCGGACATCGGTAATGCAAACAGATCGGCCGGTAGAAAGGTATCCCCAACTAGAACGGGGCAAAACGAGCAAAATCGGCCCAACACTGCAGTCCTCCCCAAGGGAGTCGATACTAATAGGCTCTCACAAGAAGACTCCAACGGTAAGTCGATCGATTAGCAGAAGCTCTCGGCCACAAAAGAATGCGATGCATCGGAATCAAACAACACACGTACAATGCATGCAGAAACTGGGAGTATACCCTCAACAACTCCTCCAGAAGACTGCGGGTCCTGCTGAGCCGCATAGAACCTAGCCTGAGCCGGCTGGAGAGGTGTCTGTCCCCTCTGCACGTGCTGCTGCTGCTAATGGGGTCGTTGAGGCGGTTGAAACTGCTGTCTCTCCTGCTGCGGCCTCGGAGGCTGGTACTAATGTGCTGCTGAGGTGGCCTCGGTGGTGGGGGCTGTTGTCGCTGCTGCTGTGGGGGTCTCTGCTGCGGCTGTGGTGGAGGTTGTTGTGGAGTCCTCTGCTGTTGTGGACTCTCTGCTGCTGCTAGGGGCTGAGACACTCTCATGAATGGTGTCTCGTCGTATCGCACCTAAAACAAGTGCTGGTGAACTGTCTCGGAAGTGGTGGTGGAGGTGCTGCTGGTACTCGGAAGGTTGGGCAACCTGTACGCCTCTGCTGTTGTGGTCGACGCTGCTGGAAATCACTGGAAGGAGCCTGCCTTTTTCGGTCTCTCCTCTAACCACGATCAGACTGAGAACCGGCCCACTCAGCCTCAAAAATCTGAGCCTTCCGCACCACTTCCTCAAAAGTTGGAAGCTCATGCCCAATAACACGGCTGTGAAGACCGTAACGTAGGCCGTCCTCGAAGCAGCGGGCTCTCCGCTCCTCGTCATCAACTAGATAGGGTGCAAATCTAAACAGTGCAACAAAACGAGCCGCTTACTGGGCCACTGTCATATCGCCCTACACTAGGGCCTCGAACTCCAACACTCGCTGTTGTCGAATGTGATCAGGGAAGTACTGTCGGTCGAACTGATCTACAAAATCCTCCCAAGTCCACACAAAATCAGCGCCTGCTGCTTGAGAGACTGATGCGCACCAGTGCTCAGCCTCACCATGGAGAAGAAATACGGTTAATCGAACTCGTCGCTCGGTCGTACATCCCATCGTCTCGAATATCTTCTCTACATCGACACACCATCTCTCAGCTACGGTCGGATCTGGCTCACATTGGAAATGCGAGGGATCGAGCCGTCGAAACTCTCGAAGGAGGGCACTCGTACAATCCTGCTCTGCCTGGGCCGGTGAAACAAGTGCCTGCCTGCCCTGTCCCTGAAGTGCAGCCGTCACAGCCTGTAACATCTGCTTAACTGGGAGGCACTCACGGATACGGTCGGCTCCGCACCGGTCTTTGGTGGAGGAGCAGCATACTCAGGATGGGCAGTAGGAATCTTTGGTGGTGGAACGGGCATCGTAGGTGGTAATGAGGGAGCCGCAGGTGGTGGAGCAGGATCCTTAGGTGGTGGTGTGGGAGTCGATCGGGTCACTCTCCCACACACCATGTCCTACAAGAAATAGCGAAAGCGCCTAACAACTTCAAAACTCTCGAAGGCACGCACGTTAAGGGTCTGTAACGGGAGATCGCTAAGCTATCCAAACTTCATGACTTAGTCATTCTACACTCATAGCAAATATGTATTGTTGTTCTCGATTATTCCTAAGTTATGCTCTGATACCAACTTTTGTCACGCCCCAAACTTGGAAATCGGGCTCACAAAATTCTCGGTCTCCGAATCCGGCGCCGACAGCCTCCGTAGAACCCCATTCTCGGCTCCCAACTCCCTTTCGCCAGGTTCCGATCCTGGGATGCTACGAGGAGGATTTTCAACGTCAGTTTGATTCGTAATAAGCATAACCAAAGGCATAACCCACAAACAACAATCAAGAACTCCATTACATTTTCATTATGATCAAAAACTTTACAAGTACAATGAGCATAAAGGGAAATACAATGATGAAGAATAAAAACTCCAAAATGATCTGCAAAGCGCTCCTGCCTCAGCGCTGCTGCGCCCCAATGTCACCTGCACGCAACAGTCGTGCATAAGCTTATAGAAAGCTTAGAGGGTAGTGAAAGTATGTGCACAAGGTAGTAATATAATCATGCAGTATCAGAGTAATGCGAAATATGCAGATGGATCCATAAATATCATGTGCTGTACCAAGGCTATGCGATGCAAGATGCAAGTTAAGCATATAATCCTCATCTAAGTCCACATGTCAATACAACTCAACTCTAGGATATCACCGAGGTCTACTACACTCTAAACCAGAACGCCGCCACATCACGCGTAATAAGATAAGTGGAAGAGACCCCACTATCCGTCGGCCAATATCGGGCTCGACTCGTCGATAGCGGACCCATTCATCGAGCTGGTCAAACTTAGCCTAGCATTGTCCCCTATACTCGGGCGGATAAGGCCGCACCCCCTTCCAACCGACCACGACAGAGTGGAGAGCGCAACCGTCTAGTAATCGGTACTCAATGCTCATTTACCCACTCGGTCTAGACGTTGGAGCAACCTCTTGGTACCATAAGGGTTTAGAGACTTTCACCCAGGGATATCTGTAGCACCCCATGTAGAACAAGATTTTCAGTATCTAATCTTGCAAACCACGATGCGTCTGTGGAGGATACGACCCCGATGTCGCTAGGGCATATAGTAACCATATCACACAATGAAAGATGCATGAATCACACTATCCAATCATGCAGCAATTCCTTGCAGGTAATGTGCGCTTATGTAGGGCAACACTGCCTAATCGGGAGCTCATAAATAACCTGCCCGAAGGCATATGCTATGATCAGTCACCTCTCATATCAAGCATACATATGATGCGTATGATCATGAGTCATGAAACTATACTAAACATGTTATGATGAAATAAACTATCCTTACAATGCAGATGGGCCCGGATGGCCTTTACACAATAAGTACGGGCCTAATAATGGGCTCTAAGGAGAGTCGTAATGTGGACATCCAACCAGCATTTCACTCGCAATGTGGACGTCAAACCAACATTGCTCCCAAGGCACGATTGTCGTAAACATTGTACATAATCTGTGTTAGGGTCACACATTGCAATGGATCTTAGGTACATCCCATTAGGCCTTAAATACATCAAATGGGCCATATCATATGGGCCTTTTATTTATCAAATGGGTCACATCAATGGGCCGCACCAATGGGTGCATTGCAATGGGTCATAACCCGTGGGCCTTAGAATGCGTCAAATGGTTCTCGACCCATGGGCCGTATACATATCAAATGGGCCTACTCTCATGGGCTTTAAAATATATCAAATGGGTCCAATCCCATGGACCTTGGAATACATCAAATGGGTCCACTCCCATGGGCCTGAAATTACATCAATTGGGCCTAATCACATGGGCCTAAGCCCATAGGCCTTATATGTCAAATGGGCCTAAACCCATGGGCCTTATATGAATCAAATGGGCCTAAACCGACTCATAGGCCTTATATATATTAAATGGGCCACATCCATGTCAAAGTGGGCCCCTACTGGACTACTACCATTGCATTAAGATGGGCCTAAAAACAGGCCAAGGTGGGGTCCACTTGGAATATAGATCTGGCACATCATTTTAAGCTCATGCCCAAATGAGCTTGTAAAATGGATAGACGGTTGGGATTCAACACACGTATCATGGTGGGTCCCAAAAAGATGGACAGTGGGGAGGGTACCCATACATCACAGTGGGTTTCACCGTCCACAATAGTGGATGGTGTAAATACAACACATATATTATGGTGGACTCCACCGTCCGCCTGGATGGTGGGAGGCAAACACATACATCACTGTGGGTCCCATGTGGGGCCCACCTAAATATTTAAATGGCATCCAAGCCGTTCATATGGTCACACGGACCCGGGTGAAGACAAAACACAAATTTCATCTTGATCCAAAACTGTTGTGGCCCAATAGAAGGGTTCCAATGATAGGCATTCAATCACCCTGTTTCCTATAATGTGGGCCACCTGAGCGTTGGATGAGGCTCATTTTTGGAGGGGGCCCACCTCAGTGGTGGCCCACAATATGAACGGCGTGGATATCACATATACATCATGGTGGGGCCCATGGCAGGGGCCGTGGGTGGTTGCTCGTCCGCCCGTCCTGCGTCAGCGCTGCAGGCAGCGCCTGCTGCCCTCCGACACAAGCAGCGTTGCTGCTTCCCTTCCTCTTCTTTTTTTTTTTCGTCAAAAATCATATGTGGGGCCCGCTACCTGGGAATCCACTCCAGCCATAGAGTTCTACGGCTCGTAACAGACAAAATGAGTCCGAAGTTCGAAATTTTTGGGTGCATAGAAACACCAGAAATTTTCTCAATGGTAACCACCAATGTTCCTTATGCTATGGCCCACCAGATATTCAGATTAACCTCATTCTTCCGCCCAACGGATAAAATGATCCAAGGAATGAGATAAACGGCGTGGATTGATTATATACATCAAGGTGGGACCAATAGGAGTGGGTCACCCCACAAGCTTGGAACAAACTAAAATTTTTGTATTTTACCAGTTGACGTCCAACGTCTCAGACGCTAGATGGTTGGGCAACATACATTGAAGTGGGCCCGACTCAGGTGGGGCACCAAGTGATGAATGACATTGGTACAACACATTTAAAATGGGCCTCACTCCCAGATTGCTTGGACAAGATACATACTTCATGGTGGGGTCCATCCGAGTGGGCCATTAGGCTACATCATCCCAAAAGAAAGAAAAAGAAAAGAAGAGAGAGAGAGAGAGAGAGAGAGAGAGAGAGAGAGAGAGAGAGAAAGTGGGACACGTTTGTGATGGAGGGCTCCGCCACTATGAGCCCTCCCTTGAAGAAATCATACAATCAAATGGGTCCCTTTACACATGGGACTTCCTAAATCGAAAATCAACGGTGGGAATTCTTTCCCCACCAATATGTACGGTATAGATGACCTTCTTAATGCAATAAAATAAACATCATGATGATCAAAGTGGACAATCGGCCACATTTTAGGGTCCCAAGAAAGATCCAAACCATTGATCAGTTGGCCTTACTTGGCCCATCTCAAAAACAGAAAAAAAGTACCATTATCAAGCACCCACCATTCAATCTTCTTGCTTCTATGGGTTCCTTAGCACCTTAGCTTTGATTTCAATGGGTGAGATGAAGAATGGATGGCTAGGATGAGAGATGATGGGGTAGGAAAGTGGGCCACACTTGGAGTTGGAAGACTTGGAGAAATTCTCATACGTATGAAATTGTTTTTTTGCTTGGATTGTGAGTTTAAAAATGAGAGAGAGTGTTGTAAAGGGAGAGAGAGATGGGTGATGGATGGATGTGGTGAGTGATGGGTGTAAGAAAACCTTGACTTTTGTGGCCTTTTGTATAAGAGAAGCATGGAAAGTGTACGAACTTTTTGACTTTGAGGGTTTTTGGTGTAAGAAAGGTATGGACTTTGTAAGAGATTCTTGACTTTTGTGGTTGCTTGGGAATGGGTGAAAGGTGATGTGTACTTGACATGTACTTGACATGTTGATGGATTGATTGATGGGATTGATGTGACATTTCGTAGAGATTCTCTTGAGTTTCGCAATGCGCGGCGTTTTTCTCGCACCGAACGCTGACCCACATCTCTTGACCAGGGTATCGCCTCAGCCTGCAAGTCGCGGCATTTGAACCGCAGCGATGGCCCGGTCGCTATGGTAATGGTCTTGGGTTGAGTCGATACGGGTTGACGGTATATGAATCAGGGTCGCACGTAAATATTGGTTAAGGGTCAAAGGTTGCCGGAATTCGACCGGTAAGATTGCGAAAATCTACGGAATGGTACGGACTAAGATACGGGTCTTACAATTATTATATATTTTTTAAAATATTATTAAAATTTAAATTTTTAAAATTTTAATATTTTTTATCCACATTTGAAAAGTTGAAGTACTTTTGAGTTATGAGTGTTGTCCCACATCGGATTTGACAAAGTAAACTATCTTGTATATAAGATAGTATTTTTGTCTAGGGCTTGAGCCCCTTTCATGGGGCATGTGAATTTGGTCCTGTGGGGGGGCTATGCCAATAACTCTAATCTATGCCATTGACCACACACGCACGCGTGTGCTGAGTCGTGTTATGCCGAGCCGAGCTGAGTCCATGTGCGCGTGCGCGACGCGACGGGACGGGCTGGGTTGGGCGCAGGCGTGGGTGAGAGTGCGGTGTAAGTGTACTCGCATGGGTGTGTGTATGGGTAGTCATAGGACGTTATATTAAAGAGTATACTTGATGAGGGTCGAATATTGCATGTCAGACCCTGATTATTGTCAGATTTTACATATATGATAATACTTAATACCATATTTTATTAGTATTTTTATTGCAGGATGTAATCAGGAGCGTTGATTGAAAAATGATATTAAAAGCGTGGATTTGACGCTCCGAAGTCTTCAGAGCAAGGGACGGACCCTAGAGGACCAATATTAAAGAATTTACATGCCAAGGACCCAAGGAAATCAAGCTGTTCGCATTAAACGGGCCCGAAAACCAGCCAGAATGCAAAATCACATGGTTCCTGCCATCCGATTGACTCGAAACTTTATACACGTGATGAGGGCCATAAATTAACCGTACATATCAAATTTCAACCATTGATGATCTCGGGAAGTGGGCCAACAGACATATCAGCCCATTAATCTTCAATTTGGGGCCCACCTGGTATCTGGAACTGCCTCAACTTTGGTATTGACAGCTTAAATAATATGAGAAGATGAATGAATGGATCAGATTTCAGAAACACATCATCATGGACCCCACATGTACGGAATGTGCATAGTGCATATATGCACTAGCCGTGCACGGCAAGCATCAGAGACGGTTTGACCATCTCTGACCGAAAAAGAAAAAAAAGAAAAGGCTTTCCTTTTAGCGTCAGCGAACTGACGGCGTGCGTCCATTTTGCGGAAGATAGTGGGCCCCACCCATTGCCCGTACGTCCAATCCGCACCGTCCACCGTGTAGACAGCTGCGAATACTATAAAACCTAGTTGATATTTTTCAGCCATGCAAGTACACATGTGAGATGCAGGGGCCACAAAAGGGCTCCCCTATAGCGTTCAAACCTGATCTTTTAATGATTTCTTTTCTGGGCCGCGCCAATGGACGTTAAAAACTACCCATTCTTAACTGAAATTTCATCCTTAATCCAATGGACGGGGTGGATTTTCACAAAAACACCTATGTGGGGCCCACCAATCACAACAGCGAAATGGTGCGAAAGGTTTCGCACATCCGAGAAAATCGACTTTTCCAGGCGGTTGTGGCCCACCATATTTGATCATATGGCAGATCTGAACCGTCTATCATGTAGAGGACCCAAGAAAGTCTTAAGGGACGGTGTTTCTTTGGAATTTGAGCGAGGAAAGTGGCGTGTTTCGAGGCACCGAACTTGACTGCGAAAAAGCTTTCGTTGGGCATGCATAACTTTCCAAATCCAATTTAAATCTGATTTTCACCACTCCAACAGCTATATAAGGAGGTTTTGGATGTGGGGAGCATTCATTCAGACCTTGGGAGGAAGATCCAGAGCTTGAGGAGAGCCAGAGCTAGAGAGAGAGAAAAAGAAGAAGAAAGAAGGGAAGAATGTTTTTAATGTTTTTATTTTATATTTCCTTTTCTTAATTAATTTTATGGATTGCTAAACTTTTTAGCTAGGGCTGAGATGAAGCCCGTAATTGGATTGACTCTTGTTTATGTTGAATTCATATTGATTTGATTGATTTGTTTCTTTTTCTAGTGTGTTTTCCTGAGATTTTCGTACTTCTCCATTCTATGAGCTCGACCAAAGTCTAGATATGGATGTTGTTTGGGATATTATACTAGGTGCTTGTGTCTGACCATGAACAGGTTTTCTATAGAGGAAGAAACAGGATTTACATCTCTCCATGCCTGACCATGGATGGAAAGATGTGATCCATACGCTTTAAAGGATTATACATTCTGTGTGCCCGACCAAGGATATAGGATATGCTTTGTTTATTAAATTCATATCAATCTGAATTAGGATGAATCAACAAGTAAAACAAGGGTTAGGATAATTAGGGGTGGATTCGACAGTCCTAGTCTTCTCATCGATTGAATTTTTCTCATTATTGTTCGTGGTTATTTTTCATAGATCTATGCTAGTTTACTTAATAGTTTGTTAAACCATTCGCTGGATTAGTTAAGAAGAGCCTTAAATTTCAAATTGTGAAAACCAGTCCTCGTGGGAACAATCTCGTAATACGTACTATATTTACATCTGATTCGTATACTGGCGAGTAAAAATCATTTAAATCAAATTGGATTAAATTAAAACATCAATACTTGCACTTGTGCCTTTTCGTTTTAAACCAGAGAAATGATTTCCTTCCGGTTGGTCGCCCCTGTTGGGTTTAAACCCAACGGACCTAACCTTTTGTAAAGGGTGCTTATGCACCACCTCAGAGTCTATTTAAAGACTTCCGATTCCAGTTTCAAAATATACGAAAATACTCTATCTTATAAAACTCTCTCTAATACGGTTTTAATATTATTACCGAGTTCATCGCTGAGTCAACTCAACACTTTTGGATTAAACTGCAAGTGGTTCGAGCCCGTGTACAGTGAGTACACCGCTGGGACCGGGTCATAGTCATTGTATCCTATAGGTCGATTGCTCTGGAAACCTGTTGCACTTGGGACGCTATTCAAGGGGAGAAAATTCAATTTCAAGCCGAGTGACTCAGTCACGCCTCGACTCAATTCAATAAGTTTTTCTTTCTCAAAATTTATTTTTCTTTTTTTTTGTTCTTGATTTTAATAGTCTATTTAATTCAACCAATTTTTCAACACACAACACACAAAACAGTTACATAATGATGTCTGCCTTTGAAACCTAACTACTGCCCACAGCGATGTTTATTTGCCCTCCAATCTGTTGATAGAGTCACACAAACAAGACGACGAGAACATAAATATTAGCTTGATCCAGAATTCTTACAGGTCGTGTGAAGTTTTTAATAGGATCAGTCCCCCTATTTCCTCTAGTAAAGGTCCATTTTAGCTTTGGATATCCTTAAATTTCACTTAAAATAAGCCAACAAGATGAATGAACAACATGGATAAAATAGATACATCATGGTACACCCCCACAAAGTCCTTACCTCAAGCAGTTGGGTGGTGTTGGATTCACCACATAATTCGAGTGGACAGGCCAGAACCCAGATTCGCCCAAGACTGTGCAGCCCTTTCAGCAAGACTCAACTTGATGTATTTATTTGTACCTATGTTGTCCATTTGTTTTTCCAATTCAATTTAAGTCATTATTTTTTATTTTTTATTTTTTTTAAAAAAAAGAGATCCGGTTATTAAGTGGACCATACCATAAGAAATTGTGGTGATTGACCATTAATGGGATAGAAAAGTTTTAGATCAAGCTGATATTAGTATTTTTTTTTTTTTTTTCCCTTTATCTAGGCTTATGTGAACTTGTCAATAGATTGGATGACCAATAAACACCATGTAAACATTAAAGAGCACTCTAATAAGTTTTTAATGTAGAGCATTCAATCACCCCTGTTTCCTATAGTATGGTCGGCATGATAATTGAATGTGATTCATTTTTTGGCCTTAAAATGATACAAAAAAATGGATGGATGTCATAGATCCATAATAAATGCATTAAAGTGGGCTACACACTAAGGGCCTATTTAATTTTCCATAATACATGTAAATAAGGGTAAACAAGTAGTTATTACCTTTTCAACTTGTTTGAAAATATAAGAGTAATTTCACCTCAAAAATCGAAACAAAAGTGTTAACTTAAATATGTGGACCCCATCATAATGTATATGATATATCCACACTGTCCATCTATTTTATTAGAACATTTTGGAGCATGAACTTAAAAATGATGCAAATCCAACACTTAAATGTCCCACGTGAAAGGAAACAGTGGCTTTAATTCATCCACCATTGAAAGATATTTTCTTCACTGGGCCCACATTAAGGTTTTTTCATCATCTAATCCGTTCATAGGGTCTCACAAACATGGATAAGGGGAAAACACAAATATCAGCTTGATCTAAAACTTTTAATTCCTTTAAGAAGTTTTTAATGGTAGGCGTTTGATTTCCGTTGTTTCCTGTGGTATGGTCTACTTAAGCTTTGGATCAACTTCGTTTTTTTGCTTATGCCATAAATTCGGCTGGCATAACAAATGAGCGGTGTGGATTAGTAACATACGTCTCGATGGGCCCAACATTGATGTTATAAATTTCTTAATTTAAATGTTAAAAAAGTAACTTTTCACATGGGCATCAAGAAAGATGTGGTAATTACCTAGGTAAATAATTATTACTCATTTACATGATAATTACACTTGAGCTGGAAAATCAAACAAGCCCTAAGGGCAACAATGGGCTTGAGGGAGTGAATTAGCTATTATTAGTGGGAGTTACCTTTGTCGATTGTATTTGTTTTATATCTACACTTAATATATTTTTGTTTTGTTTTTTGTTTTTCGTTCTCCGTTATTTAAAGTTGTTATTCCAAGAGTTAAGTATATCCATATTTTTTATTGGCTATTTCATTGTTAAAAATAATGAATGTCTCTTGAAAGATTTTTATATGCTACAAAAGTTTGATGGCATCGTCTATCTAAGATTTGTATATGCTTAAATTTTAAACCATATCCTAAAATGGGCTATAAAAATGGATGGCAAGGTGGATACACTGCATATGATTAAGGTAGGTCCTATGGCGAGGGTAACACCCACCGGGCTGTTAACCGATGACATAGAATCCGCGCCCGTCGTAAAGGTAAATGGATTGCCTGAGACCGCCGGATCAGAAATTTCTGTCCTTGGGGCGGGCTGTGTGGGGCTTGCTGAAATATTTATGACAAATCCATTCCGTCACCTATTTTAAAAGAAAATACTCGGACTGAAGTATAAAAATTTAAAAGATTCAAAACTTGAGTGGCCTATGCCACACGAAACAGTGGGGATTGAACGATCTGGAAGTTTTTTCTTTTTCATCAGCATGATATTTGTACACAAGTTTATCTGAGTAGTAATAAGCCTATGAACGGTTTAAATGACATGTAAACATCATGGACAGCTCCAGGAAGGTTTCAACGGTGGACGTTTCCATTCCCACTGTTTCATGTGGTACGGCCATCTGAGTTTTGAATTTTCCCATCTTATTGTCGTATTTTAAAACAGATGGACGGAGTGGATTTGCCTCAAACATATCTGCGGGACCCACACAGGCCCTGTCAATATATATATATATATGGGTGACCGACGTTAAACCTAATCTGATCCTTCGCGGGGGAACATTACTACCGGTAAAGTTGTACGGCTCTTTTATGAATATATATGTGGGTGACCGACGTTACACCTAATCTGCTCCTTCGTGAGGCAACATTACCACCGGTAAAGTTGTACGGCTCTTTAAGTGTCACGTTGCTGTCATTATCGTACACGTACATCCTTTCATACGTGCAGTATCAAAGACTTTTTCAGCCACCATACAATACTTTTTTCTTGGAATCTCGTGTATGATTCAATCATATGTATGTAGACATTGGGGGTGTACATGGAATAAGTAGAACTGTGAAACCAGATTGAAACCGACCATGCGGTCTGGTTTAGTCCAATTCTAGAGTACATCGGTTCCAGTTCCGGTTTTAAAAATTAAAAAACTGTTTAGTTCCATTCAGTTCTGATTTAGGGATATGTAGAATCGAATCAAACCATGGATTCAATCCGTGAAACTGAACATGGAACCGAACTATGTACCCGAAACTAGAATTGTGAGTTTACAATATATTTTAGTTGTATATTTAACTCATGATTTATGGTTTACGATGCACCTTTTGATGGTTTTCATAAATGTATTTTTTCACACCATATACAATATCTAAACCATTCATCAAATGGATCACAACGTGAATGGACATGGGCTAAATTATAAAATAGAACATGCAATTGAGCGGGATTATAAAAAGCCCAGAACTGTGGAACTGATCTGGAACCGAACCGGTTTTCAAGGTCCGGTTTCAGTTCGATTCTAAAGTGCTAACAGTGCGGTTCCGGTTCCGAAAATCCTAAAATCGTAAAGAACAATTTGGTTCTAGTTTCACCCTAAAACCGAACAGAATCGAACTGTGTGCACCCCTAGGTACCTGTGCATCAACTAGGGAGCCGATTAAGTACGACCCTAGCCTCACCCAAGATTGTCCGGCCCTTTCCATGGAGCACACCTTGATATATGTATTCTATATCCACACTGTCTATCCATCTTTCCAGGCCATTTTAAGGCATGAATTAAAAAATGAAGTAGATCCAAATTTGAGGTGGACCAAAATATAGGAAAAAGTAGTCATTTAATGTTCCACTGTTAAAAATATTCTAGGGCCTATTGTAATATTTACATACTATTTATTTTCTATCCAACGTGTTGATAAGGTAATAATGTTTATTTTCTTGATAAAAAAAAATTTGTGATCCATTATAAGTTATTAATGGTCAATCATCACTGTTTCGTATGGTAGGGTTCACCTGAGGCGTTGATTTACTTTATTAATGACATAGAATGATCTATCAAAATGGATGGACGGCGTGGATATAGAATAAATTAAAAAAGTGACCCCCACAGTAATGGACACACCGTCTTGGGTGAGGCCTGGGCCCACCTAATCCGCTCCTCGCAATGCATGCACCATATCCTCCACCTCGTGTTTCTGCCGGCAGTAGCCATGTATCAGCAATCCAGGCTGTTGGTCACATGTGCCATAGAATGGATTGGAGATAACCCTATGCCTCAACCTATCTGATCAACGGCATGGATAGAACAATCATAGCAATTCAATTGTTAGCCTTCAAATAGATGGTAAGAACAAAATGCAGTTCGGTATGGATTGCAAGGCTAAGATATTTTCATTTTGGATTTTTTTTTTCTTCTTCTTTTTTCCTTAGGAATGCCACCTATGCCTCAGCCTATCTGATCAACGATATGGATCGCGGAACCCCCTTTCACATACTCAAGGTTTGAATATATTTTGTTTATTGGTTCTAATGACTACTCACAGAAGAAACGAGTACATAAGTGCACCCTTGGCACGATGCCTTTAATGATAAGAAGTGGATCAGATACGGTCCAACCTCACCTAGAGATGTACACGAACCGAGATAGCTCAGTTAGCTCACTAGAATCGACTCAGAAAAGCTCGGCTCAACTTGGATCGAAACTATATTCAAGTTAAGACAAGCCAGTTTGCTAGAATCGACTCGAAAAAGCTTGGCTCAACTTAAATCGAAACTATATTCCAGTTAAGACAAGCCAGTTTTATTGAGGATCCTTACTCTTGCTCCCGTGGTAGACTCTCAGTAGTTTCAACACCTAGTCAAGGGTTCGAGTATCCATAGGTGGTAAAATCCCACTACAGTGTAAGTGTGTGTGGGCGTGTTAAAAAAAAAAAAAAAAAGAAGCCAGTTTTATCGAGCTTGAAAATTTTTGAGTCAAATCTGAGCTTAATCGAGCTTGATTTGTTCTTGAGCTCAAACCTAACTCGGTTTGTCTCAACTCGATTTTTTAATTAGGTATATATATATATATTTCAAAACATTAAAAAAAAAAACCCTGACTCACTTGAGTTTTGGCTGTTCTCCAGTGCCCGACCCTAAAAACCCTAACCTACTTTCTCTCTCTCTCTCTCTTGCTGTTCTCCAGTGCCTAAACAATGACTGACGACAACTCTTGTCACGCTCCAAACTCAGAAACCGGGCTCACAAAATTTTCGATTGCCGAATCCGGCGCCGACAGCCTCCGTAGAACCCCATTCTCGGCTCCTAGCACCCATTCGCCAGGTTTCGATCCTGGGATGCTACGAGGAGGATTTTCAACGTCAGTTTGATTCGTAATAAACATAACCAAAGGCATAACCCACAAACAACAACCAGGAACTCCATTACATTTCCACTATAATCAAAAACTTTACAAGTACAATGAGTATAAAGGGAAATATAATGATGATGAACAAAAACTCCGGAGTAACCTGCCACGTGCTCAAGCCTCAGCGCTGCTGCGATCCAACGTCACCTGCACGCAACGGTCGTGCATAAGCTTATGGAAAACTTAGAGGGTGGTGGAAGTGTGTGCACAAGGTAGTAGTATGATCATATAGTATCAGAGTAATGCGGAATATGCAGACGGATCTATGAAAATCATAAGCCATACCAAGGCTATGCGATGTAAAGATGAAGGATATCGGCCATACCAAGGCTATACGATGCAAGATGCAAGTCAAGCATACAATCCTCATCTAAGTTCACATATCAATACAGCTCAAATCTGAGATATCACCGGGGTCTAGTACACTCTAAACCAGATTGCGGCCACATCACGCGCAATGAGGTAAGTGGAAGAGACCTCACTATTCATCTGCCAATATAGGGCACGACTCGTCGATAGCGGACCCATTCCTCGAGCTGGTCAAACTCAGCCTAGCATTGCCCCCTACTCTCGAGCGGCTAAGGCCGCACCCCCTTTCAACCGACCACGACACAGTGGAGAGCGCAACCGTCTAGTAATCGGCACTCAACCCTCATCTACCCACTCGGTCTAAACGTTGGAGCAACCTCTTGGTATCATAAGGGTTTAGGAACTTTCACCCAGGGATATCTATAACACCCCATGTAGAACAAGATTTTTGGTATCCAATCCTGTCAACCACGATACGCCTGTGGAGGCTACGGCCCCAATGTCGTAAGGGCGTACATTAACCATGTCACACAAATGCGAAATTCATGAATCACGCTATCCAATCATACAATAAACCCTGCACATATCGTGCGCTCATGTAGGGTGACACTGCCTAACCGGGAGCCCGTAAACAACCTGTCCGAACGCATATGCTATGATCAGTCAATTCTCATGTCAAGCATACATATGATGCGTATGATCATGAGTCATGGAACTATACTAAATATGTTATAATGAGATGAACTATCCTTACAATGCAGATAGGCCTGGACGGCCTATACACAATAAGTACTGGCCTATTACTGAGCCCTAGGGAGAGTCGTAATGCGGACATTTAACCAACATTAAACTTGCAATGTGGACGTCAAACCACCATCGCTCCCAAGCCATAGCCCGCAGTAAACATCATTACCCAAACCATGTTGGGTTCACACATTGCAATGGACCATAGGTACATCCTAGTGGGCCTTTATCACATCAAATGGGCTACATTAGTGGGCCTTACATTTATCAAATGGGCCGCATTATTGGGCTTCACCAATGGGCCTTAGGTACATTGCAATGGGCCACAATCCATGGGCCTCAGAGTATGTCAAAATGGGCCTAATCACATGGGCCCTATGTGCTTTAAATGGGCCTAAACCCATAAGCCTTTTACAATTAAATGGGCCTAATCTCATGAGCCTTGTACATACCAAATGGGCCTAATCCTGTAGGCCTTTATATACATCAAATGGGCCTAAATTCATAGGCCTTTTTCAAATCAAATGGGCCTAACCCATACATAGGTGGCCCACCCAATCTTCACTCATGCCTTAAAATGATCTTACCAAGTGGATGGACGGTCTGGATGCATCACATGCATCATGACGGGTCCCACTATCGCTGGACAGTGCGAACAACACATGCATTACAGAGGGAGGCAAAACAACGTCAAGGTGGGTACCATCGTCCGCCTGGACGGTGGACTTAAAATGCATACATCATTGTGGAAAACACATACGTCGTGCATGGGCTATCACCAAAATGGATGGACAGCTGGCGTGAACCACGTACATCATGTGGGCCTGCATTGCTTGGTAAAGAACAGGGAGAGAGAATGAGAGAGAGATATATATATAGAGAGAGAGATATAGAGAGGGAGTGAGGGCACGTGGCCCTTAGTTTTTTTTTCTGTTTTTCTTTTCTTTTCTTTTCTTTTTTCTTTTTTTTTTTTTCTTCTCTGACAAAACAGAGGTGGGTCCTACGTAGGGCCTACCACCAAAGCAATAATATATATATATATATATATATATATATATATATATATATATATATATATATATATATATATATATATATATATAATATAAGAGACGTCCAGGCCGTGGCCTGGACGGTCATGTCACGCACATCAAGATTGGGCCCCACACATGGGTTCCACCGAATGTTTATTGCCATCCAACCTGTGGACAAGATCACACAGACCCTAGTGAAGGGAAGACACAAATTTCATCTTAATCCGAAGCTTTTGTGGCCCATGAAAGGGTTCTAATGACAGAAATATAATCCCACTGTTTCCTGCAGAGTGGGCCACCTGAGTGTTGGATGAAGCTCATTTTTGGAGGGGGCCCACCTCAGGGGATGGCCCATCATATGAACGGGTTGGATGACGAATATACATCATGGTGGGGCCCACAAGTGGAGCCATGGGTCTCTGCCTGCGGACGTCCTAGACGTCCAGCGTCAGCAGCAGCTAACGCTGCTTAGTTTTAAAAAAAAATATTTTTTTCTGAGGTTTTTCACGCGTAGGGCCCACACCAGGCGAATCCGTCCCAACCGTTGAGTCCCGTGGCTTAGTACAAGGCCAACAAGCCCAATATTGCATATATTTTGGTGATTAGAAGCAAAAGGGTGATCTTTCAACGGTAACTATCGTAGTTCCTATGCTATGACCCACCAGATGCCTAGTTAGACTTCATCTTTTGACTCAATGGTTAAAATGACCCGGAGAATAGAATGAACAGTGTGGATTAACAACATGCATCATGGTGGGGTCTGCATGAGCAGCCCACCCAAATAGCCTTGAATCAAGGCTGATATTTGTATTTTTCCTTTCAACGTCCAGCGTCCAGGGACGCTAGACTGCTACATATTTCAGGTGGTTTGCAAACGTGGCTCACCAAATTATGGGTGGTGTGAATATAACTCTAATAAAGTGGGCCCCACTTGAAGGTAGCTTGGATAAAATATATACTTTGTGGTGGGGTCCATTTAAGGGGGCCACACAAACACAATATAATAAAAAAAAAGAAAATAAGTAGAGAGAGAGAGATACACGCTTGTGATGGAGGGACCCCGATACTACGGGCCCTCCCTTACAATGAATCATACAATCAAGTGGGTCCTTTAACACATGGGACCATCAAAATTTAGAATCAACGGTGGGGATCCTTTCCCCACCAATATGGACGGTCTAGATGACCTTTCAAAAGAAAATAAACATCATGATGGGGTCCATGGAGAATGGGCCCATCATGGAATGATCATGATGATCCTAGTAGGCCATCGGCCACATCTTAGGGTCCCAAATGAGATCCACACCATTGATCGGTGGGCCTCACTTGGCCCATCATAAAAATAAGAAAACTACCCTATAGAGGCACCCACCGTCCGATCTTCTTGCTCCTATGGGTCCTTTAGCTCCTTAGCTTCAACTTCAATAGATGAGATGAGGAATGGAGGGTTGAGATGAGAGATCTTGGGATGAAGAGGTGGGCCACACTTGGAGTTTAGGAAGAGAGGGAGAGACTCATACATAGGAGGGGTTTCTTGCTTGGAGAGAATGAGATGAGAAAATGAGAAAGAGAGAGAGTGTTGTAGAGAGAGATGGATGGATGGATGAATGATGGTTGTGTAAGAAAGTCTTGACTTTTGTGGCCTTTTGTGTAAGAGAGGTATGGGAGGTGTAAGAAATCCTTGACTTTTAAGGCCTTTGTGTAAGAGAGGTATGGGCATGGAAGACTTTTGTGGCTTGCTTGGGAAAAGGGGTGAAAGTGATGTGTACTTGACATGTGATGGATTGATTGATTGATGGATTGATGTGATTGATGTGACACATCGTAGAGATTCTCTTAGGTTTCGCAACGCGCGGCGTTTTCCTCGCACCGAACGTTGGCCCACATCTCTTGACCAGGGTATCACCTCGGAGCGCAAGTCACGATATCGGAACCGCAGCGACGGCGCGGTCGCTATGGTACAGAACTCAGGTCGAGTCGAAACAGGTTGACGTCATATGAATCAGGGTCGAGCGTCGATATCGGTTAAGGGTCGAAGGTTGTCGGAATTCGACTGGTAAGACCGCGAAAGTCTACGGAACGGTATGGACCAAGATACGGGTCTTACAACTCTCCTCTCTTCTCTTTCTTGGCATTCTCCATCGCCCGAACAACGACCAACGACTACTCTCCTATACTCTCTCTCTATTCTTCAGTGTCCGCTTTGACGACCCGCAACTGAAAGGTACTCTCCTTTATTCATTTCCTCATCTCTTTATTCTCTAGCGTTGTATGTGCTGTGTTGTAAATCTATCACCCTATATTGTCAAATTTTATAGTGTTAAACCACTTTGGAGTGATTGACTTGTTTTGATAGATAGAAAGTTCACCTTTAAGCTCAATAAATGGAAAGTTCACCTTCATTCGAAAATGAGTTTCAAGTCATCTGCATCAACATCAAATGCTACGACTACTTCAAGTAAGTGTGAATGTTCAGCTTCAAGATCAAGTTCAAGTTCACTAAGTCTAAGTGTTCAAGTCTAAGTACTTAAGTTAAAGTGCATCTCAAGCTCAAGCTCAAGTTCAAATACACTAGCTCAAGCTTAAGTCTCCAGAACACAAGTTCAAGACACAACTTCGAGACGCAAGCAATCGTTGTTACAAGTTCAATACTCACATTTAAGGTATACATGACCCTAAAAAGACCTTAGGTTTAAGTCATTAATATTGCATATTTAATTTGGATCATAATACTTAATTTAGGCTTTACTTCGACTAGTCCTAGTCATTATTCGACTAGTCCAGGCACTGGCTTGACCAGTCCAAGGTTTTTCTTGACTAGCCAAGGATTTTACTCAGAAAATCGGATAAGGTTATTTGGTCTTCAACCAGTCGAGTACTCTGCTCGACTGGTCTTTGAGACTGGCTCGACCAATCGATCAGGACTTGACTCGAACTCCAGCAATGCAAATTTTTTCCATTCGACCAGTCGAGTGCTGTGCTCGACCAGTCGAACTGGCCACTAGACTAGTCGAGGGTCTGTTTTATCCGATTGTGTCAGAAATTTTAAAAATTGGTTTTGCCAAGACCAGTTGAGTTGAACCTTAGATCAGTCGAGAGAACCGAATTGCAGCCTATAAATAGAGGACATTTCTCAGATTTTATCATTCATTCCAAGCCAATTCAAGCCACCACTCTGAAAGATTAGTCTCCACTATTGTGAAACTATTGTGAGGTATTTAAAATTTATTTTATATAGTTTTTTGGTTTCTTAATTTCTTGATCTCTAAATTCCATTCTACTTTATATAAAATGAGATTTTTCTTTAACCCTTTTTGAGATTCAATAAATTGAATCCAAGTAGCTAAAAGTTGGATTTAATTTAAAATTCATATAGATCTAGAATCCGTTCATTTGTGAGATTGAACATTGAAAATCTTCATCTATAAAGAAGTAACTCTACCGGCTACATCGAAGAACATTCTTCAGATAAGTATTGTTTTTCAGTTTTTTGTATTTGGTTTGTGAGATTTAGCCAGAAAAATCTCTATTTGTGGTTTTGACTGAGATCAGCTAGGAAAATCTCAACGTGGAGTTTTTGATTGTGTAAGCCCATTAAAAAACGCATCTGTCCAGGTTTTAAGGTGAACTTTGAAAAACCTTCTTTCTTAGTAAAAGCCAATACCACGAGAGTTGTGGTTATTGAGAGTGGAGTAGTTGCATGGCTGTTTGCGAGCAATTGATGTATACACATGAACCACAATAATTCTTGGAGTTGTGGCGGATGTTATATTTGTTATTTGTGTGTGAATACTTGTATCTCTTTTATGTGCTTGTGGTGAATATTGTAATACCTAGATTTGTTTCTTTTACCTCTGTATTAGTTTAAGTTTTTGATACTTACCGAAGTTCTAGAAATCAGGTTGTCCTACCATAAACCTTGGTTTTTAGTATAAGGTTGTCCTTAGAATAACGTTTGTATCAACCTCTCAAGACTAGAGCATTTGAGGTTGCTATTTATTTTTGTTATTTACATTTATTTTCTGCATTTATTTTTATTTGACATAGTCCTATTCACCCCTCCTCTAAGACTGAGAGCTCGCCCTTTTCAAGCATCCATCCGATTAGCTGACACCACCCGACCACTGGCCTAGTGGCTATGGCCCAATCGGACGATCAGACCTCACCCGAAAACTTGAACTCAAACTTACCTCAAACTAGATAGGGTTTTTGACTGAGCCGAGTTGAGCTGCCAATGCAAGTTCAATGACCAAGCTGAGCCAAGTTCAAGCTTTGGTATCTTGCTAGCTGAGCCAAGCTGATCTAGGCAAAGCTTGACTTAGATCGACTCGTGTACACCTCTAGTCTCACCCAAGAGGTTGTTGCCCTTATTGTGGGGCCACCTTTATGTATGTAATGCCATCCATTTATTTATTTTATATTATTTAATGGCATGAGCTTAAAAATGAAAAGATCTAAATCTTAGAGTCATGCATACCTTAAGAAAAAATGGTGTAAATATAAGTTGAATGTGATATTTAAAATCTCCACATTGGTAAATATTATATCAAAGTTTAATTAATTTAAGTATAATAAAATTATTATAATTATATGCTTACATATGACAAGTGTACATTTATGTGAGCGGGCTTATTATACTTAAAATCATTTCAATAGTTACAGGTGTAACATGTGTGACACTAAACTATCTCATTCCATTGGGCCATGGCTCACTAATGATAATAATTATCGTCCAAACATTATCCATGTAAATCAACGATTAAAAATCATTGGTTAGTCGCTCAGACATGATCTTGTGCTTATGGCCCGTTCAAGACTTGGAATTTCATTATTTCCAGGAAAAACATATATGTGAGCGGGCTTATTACAACCATTGTGTCAAAAATTACGTATCTCACTAATTAGATATATTAAAATTGATTATCTCATTAATTACATATATTAAAATTGATTTAGTAGTTAAACTTAAACCCTGTAAATATATCATGCATAGCTACTTTTGGATTAAAGTTGATTCACCGGGCGCCAAACACATTAGGAAATCCAGGGTTCAAATCCACGCTCCCAAACAGGCCTTTATAAAATGACCGTCTGCAGATTGCGTCCGAACCCAGTCGGATAATTAACTATCTAATTAAAGCTCCTGTGGGGTTGACCTTGATGTATCTGTTTATCCAAACCATCCATCCATTGTCTCATATCATTTTAAGTTATAAGACCAAAAATGAAGCAGATCCAATGCTAAATTAAACCACACCAAATAGTGAGCTTGGGTTGCATCATTGCTCAAAGCATTAAATGCAAGAGTCATCTCTGGTGTGATCCACCTGAGCTTTGGATCCGCTTCATTTTTGACCTAGTTAGTTAAAATGATCTGAGAAAATGTATGGCCGGTGTGGATAAACAGACGCATAAAGGATCTCCGCATAAGAGCTCTTGCCGGACGGCTTATTGTCGGACCGGGGTTCGGACGCATTCCGCTCCTGTAACGACTTATGTTTATTAATTTAGAATATAAATTATTATTTTTCTAGATTTTTCAGATATTTGGATAGAGAATATCTGAAGCTAATCCTCACAATTAGAAATCCCCCCGAGAAATTTTCGAGAACACAGCAATGAGGTCGGTACTGTAACAGACCCATTAGATTGGGACTCGGACGCGTAATGTAGAACACAGCAATGAGGTCGGTACTGTGTTGACGTGGCAAAGTTCCATCTCACCACCATCATGTATGTTTTATATCCACACCGTCCATCCATTTTTCCATATTATTTTATGATACGACCCAAAAAATGAGGAAAATCTAAAGCTCGTGTGGATCACACCATAGAAAAGAGTTGGGACTGAACGGTTACCATTGAAAGCTTTTTTGGGGCACGGAAGTTTTGGATCAAGCTGATATTTGTTTTTGTCCTTCATCTACGTCATTGAGACCTTATGAACATCTTTGATGGCAAGTAAACATCATGTGGGCCGTAGAAAGGTTTCAACGGTGATCGATAGTGTCCCCGCTCGTTTCTGTGGTGTGGTCAACTTTAGCGTTGGATCTGCATACGGTTTTTTATCTCATCCTTTGAAATAAACTGTAAAAATTGAATGGACGGTGCAGATACATCACATACATCATGGTGGGGCTCTCATAACTTTGCCACGTCAACGACGCAATCCTAGTCCTTGACATTGTCTCACTCAACCAAAGGACATCGGATTCTCTCTTGATACGCAGATGGAATAGAAACGGTTCAAGAGAAATCTCGTCGTCACACACAATCACGACTGTTCAAGACAAGGACCCCTTATCTTCTCGTGGAGCTATTTGCTTCGCTGGCAGAGAAAGCCGATCCACGCGCTCACAGACATTCTACACGCAAGGAGTCGCTCTACACGTGGCACACGTGTGTATCCAGGCCGTCCAAGTGTTAGGGCCCATTGTGGATGGGGTACAAGCAAAGAAACTACAGTGATTTGTAGCAATCAAAATGATGATGATAATGAGAATAGTCCATGGTCCAACTTCAACAAGTAAAAGTCAACTAAAAATACAAGCTTGCGACCCTTCAATTGCTACATGTTCCATCTAAAGTGGGTTCCATCATTTGGACGGTTTGGATCGAGGTACATACACTTCCAATCTATGGGATCACGTCGGCCATGTGCATGACTCATGCTACGTACCAATAGTTTCATGAATATTCCAATCAAATCACGTGTTAGTTTTCCTTGGTTCACAAGATCACTGTGACCAGGAATTAACGGCTGAGAATAGTGCAAATGATAGATGTGGAAAATAATCGTTTATAACACTAATAAAACAAATGCCAGAGCATATTTTGAAAATCACGCTGATCATATCATCCATTGCATACTGTTGATTCGTTTGGCGTTGCCTTTAAATTTCTTAATATCATCATCATTATCATCATCATCTAAGCCTAATCCAACTAATCGGGTCGGCTACCTGAATCGTTTTCTACCATTCAACTCAACAAAGGGCTATGACTTTAGTTTTTTGCTCTCACAACTACACCACTCTCACTCACTACACACCCACACCCACACCCACACCACATGGGCACTCGATCCTATGCTATCATTGTTAAAACAGAGCCTATCTACTATTGATCCATGGAGCCGGACCCAACTTTTAGACCATAGATCATGAAATCTTTTCTTACTATCTCTAACCAGGTCTTTTTGAGCCTTTCCCTTGCCTTTTTAGAGCCTTCAACTAGTACCAACTAATTCCTAACGAGCCTTCAACTTGCCTTATTTACAAAGCCTCAAATTCTTTATAATACATTCTTCGAGTATTAGCAGTAAAAGGATTTTGGGGCCACACTAATGCATAAGTTTTATCATGCTATCCATCTATTCTGCCAGCTCAATTTAAGGCTTCAACCCAAAAATAAGAAAAAACCAAAGCTCAAGTGGGCTACACCATAAGAAACTATGGGAATTGAATGCTCAGCGTCGAAGACTTCTTGCCAAGTCACAAAAGTTTTGGATCAAGCTAGTATGTGTGTTTCCTTTGTGCATGCTTGTGTGACATTGCGAATAGGTTATACAACGGATGTACATCCCTATAAGTCGCAGAACAGTTTCAATTTTGAACTAGGAAGTCATTATCCTCACTATTTCCTATAATGTGGTCTACTGGAGCTCACAATCTGTCTATATTTTTAAGCTCATGCCCTAAAATAATATAATAACATGATAAAACTGATGGGCAACATAGATCTCATACACACATAGTGGGACCCATGAAATTTACAGGTACAAATGGTACAAATCTTCATCTGATTTCATGCATTTGATGTTATTCCCTCTACAAAATTATGTAGGTGTTCCCTAGGGGTATACACGAACTGAGCTAGCTCGGTTAGGTTATCGACTCGACTCGAAAAAGCTCGGTTCGACTTGGTTCGAAATAAAAAGAAAAAAACCATTTCTCACCGGAAAACTATTTCTTAATATCATCATCATTATCATCATCATCTAAGCCTAATCCAACTAATCGGGTCAGCTATCTGAATCGTTTTCTACCATTCCGCTCTACAAAGGGCTATGACTTTATTTTTTGCTCTCACACCTACACCACACTCACTCACCACACACCCACACCCACACCCACATCACATGGGCACTCGATCTTATGCTAACATTGTTAAAACAGAGCCTATCTACTACTAATCGATGGAGCCAGACCCAACTTTTAGACCATAGGTCATTAAATCTTTTCTTACTATCTCTAACCAGGTCTTTTTGAGCCTTTCCCTTGTCTTTTTAGAGCCTTCAACTAGTACCAACTAAATCCTAACGAGCGAAGTTCTTCGTCACCATTGCACATGAACAGACCATCTAAGCCTACTTTCCCTCATTGTTTTACCTTTTGTAATCAACTTGTTGATTGTATGTAATAGCGCTCGATTGTAATCAACTTATGTAATAGTCTATTACATTGCACATGTGGAAGTTTTATGCTCTCATTACTGATTTCTACTCCCCAGCCCAAATAAAAGATAGCTGTGTCAGGTTGCCAGATGGTGCTAAACTTATGTTAAAACTTTTAACATGAATCTGAAAAATAAAATTATTTCTTAATATAGTAAAAAAAATCAAGATCAAAACATACAACCGAGTGGAAAGAGAAAATAGTGTGAAAAGACATGAGAGCAACAAGTCTATGATAAGGTTTAGTTAAATGTGCCAAATCACGTGTTCTATACCATTGATCTTTGGCTTCTTTTTACCCTTTACACGTGGATCATTGCATTGTGTATTTTTCATCATTGTCTCTTTGTAGGCCACCAATGAAAGGTTAGGATCTTCCAATCACGTGTTCTTCTAGCGTTCGCCAGCAGCAACAGCACGATCGGTAAGATCAACGGCCTGGATGGACGCGACTTGCCCGTGGCCCCCGGCCACTTGAAGTTCCTGTGGTCGGAAGCTATTTGGGACCCACAGAGATGCCCATGGCAAATCCACTCGGTCCATCAGTTTCGAAAGACCACGATGGGATAAAAAAACAAAAATCGCCACACTACACGAAACAGCAGGAGTTTAATATCTACAATTGGAAACTTTGTGGTGCGACAGAAGTGTTATAACAGGATGATATTTATACCTACAGTTTATCTGAGTGGTAATGACCCTATGAACGGTTTGGATGGCATATAAACTTCATGGTCGGCTCCAGGAAGGTTTCAATGGTGGATGCTTCTGTCCAACTGTTCCGTGTGGGCCATGAGTTTTCGATCTGCCTGGATTTTGGATTACTGCCCTATTATGATTATGCGAAACTGATGGACGGAGTGGATTTCTGACCTTCATCTATGTGGGACCCAGTTTCCGACCACAGGAACTTTCTGTGGCCCGGAGGCTACGCAAGTCGCGTCCGTCCGGGTGTGGATTGGATACTGACAAGGTCAGTAGCCATTTAAAGTGACGTCACCAAGCTCTGTGGACCCCAGAATGATGCATGTGTTATATCCATACCGTCCAACCATTTTTAGAGATCGTTTTATGGCATTACAAAGAGAATGAAATAGATTTAAATTTCAAGTGGATCCACCACAGAAAATCGTGGGAGCCGTCACACCCACCGTTGAAACTTTAGTAGCGCCAACATTGATGTATTTTTGAGATCCATCCTATTCATAAGTTAACATCGAGATAGATGAAGTGAAACAAAAATATCATCTTGATCGAAAACTACTGTGGCCCTAAGAAGTTTTAAACGGTGGATGTCACTGTCCCCACTATTTTCTATGGTGGGGTCCACTCGAACTTTAGATCTATCTCATTCTCTTTGTAATTCTATAAAACGATCTCTAAAAATGGTTGGACCGTATGGATACAACACACACATCATGGTGGGGTCCACAGAGCTTGGTGACGTCACTTCAGTAGCGATTTGGCGTCTCACCTTGTCAGCATCCAATGCGCGCCCCGTCCGGACTAGGTCACATGAACATTGGCCCCTTATGAAAGTGTACGGAATTGGTGAGTCAGCAAACAGGAGACGTGGAAGGGCTTAGGACCGTATAAATCTCGCGGCAGGCAAAATTTCTTTTTTTTCTTTTAAATAAAAAATCATTGTGCGGGTAGAAAAACTGGCTTGTCTTTGAAGTGGGTCCCAGTGTGACATTGACGGTGTACGTTCATCACAATCTATTCCATCGTCGTGAATTCTCATTGGGCCGGCCCGACCCGACAAAACCCAACTCTGATAATTGATCCGTTAGGCTGGGTTGGGTCTGTGGGCAGATTTGGGTTCGGTAGATTTTAACTTTAGCCTCACGCATTTGTCTAAACGGGTCATAATTTCTAGCCCGAACCCGACCGGCTACCCATTTAGCTTGTCCCATACTAGCTTTATATCCGGGTTGATTCGGGTCAACCCAACCCATTGGCACCCATACGTTTGGAGGTGGCCCACATATGCCAATCAGAACCATCCAGATCATGTCCTCCTTGTGGATTGAACACAACTCAAGAATCACACCAATAAGACAATTCGGTTAAATTTCAACCTTCAATTTCATGGTCATCAATGTAATGCTCTGGATACTCCAATCAGTGTGATTTTGGGGCTCAACGAATTGGTCTGGGTCTGAACCTAGCGAGTCTAATCCAAGCCCGGTCTGAATTTATGATTCAAACCCAAGGCTTGCATGGACCTAACAGGCCTGAGCTCGAAAAAAATAGGTTGGGTCTAGGCCTAGGTTAAAAATGGAAAAAAGAAAAAATCTTTATTAATGTTCCCAGTCCATGTATTTGATAAAATGGGCCATACATGTGTTTTATTCTATTTATGTCTGTTTTTAAGAAGTTTAATTGAAAAAGACCCGTGTTATATTAAGGGAAAATATAACATGCTAAAGATGTTTATACATATTTAGATTGCTTTTTATGAAATTATTGCTGACAGGATATAAGATGAGGAATAATTGAAAGGAATTTAAAAATACACTAAGTGGCCGATAGTCATTAAGAAGGCAGACTAAGTAGTTGAGTGGAATGCGATATAGTAATAAAATAAAAAAGCCTAAAGTACTTATTAGGACCGTCGGTGAGTTTTCATAAGATTATGTAGTGATGAAATTATTATAGTATCCTTTGTAACGTAAAAGAATGATTAGTTTAAAGTTATAAATTGCAAATGAATAAAAGAGAAAAAAATAGTCTCATATTAACCAAATTAAATTAAATCTGTATTTTAATTTACATTCCTTAGCATTATTCCTTTCTTTTTTCAATTATTTATATTACTTAATATAATTCATACAAAAGGTAGAAGTGTGACTCATGTTCAGAAGATCAATCCCATCTTTTAACTATCATAAGCAACGTTGTGCAAATGGTTGAATTAGCAATTGATATTATTAAAAATGGATCATATACCAACATATCTATACATTTTGGTACTTGGGGTCGTAAGCTATTCAATTTAAATTGAGCCGTACATTCAATTCTGATACGCCCCACACGAATCACATAATTGGGATTGAAATAGCAGCATAAGAAATAAACATTTTAGAATATTGAAATCAACGGCTGGTATTAAATATGGATGGATTACATAACTTAGGATTCGAATGGCATATTAGCACGATATGACACATCAATATGAAGTCAGACTAAAAGTACTCGGGCCTAAGCCCGACCCAAAAATTAACCAGGCCATGAGTTCACCCTGCTCACGGGCTGAGCTAGTAGGTACAAGGCCAGTCCAAACCCGGGCAACCACCTGGTTCATTTCCCACAATTAATGTTGGACTTAGACCTCGGTCTTTCATTTGTCTATATCTATATTCCTTGTGCAATTTTCAGTTGGATTAGGACCATTGGATTTAATCAATTTTCAAGTCGAGCCAGGCCATGGTCCATTGAGTTTTTAAGACTTAGGCTTGGTTGTGCTGTGCACAGCCCTACCTGGGCCGGAGTGACTTTAAACTCTCCACGGTAGCCCATCTGATGAGTGGACCGACCTGCATTTTTCTGTTGATGAACTTTAAGGCAGGTCCAACGTTTTGGACGGCTCAGATATCCTACACATTTGACAGTAACCTCCTTTTCCTATCAATACAAAATTAATGAAAAATAAAAGATTGAATAAGCAACAACGCACATCATTCATGTGTACAAACGTCCACAAACAAAGAAAAACCTATATATCATATCTTTAGAAGCTAAAATCATCTTGATTAGGCTTAGGTGAGGTTAAAAGGGCTGTGTATAGCCGGAGCCGATCCTCTCCAAGCGATGAACATCGCGACAGTGGCCGCCGGGGCCGAATGAATGACAGTGAGGTGAGCGTGAGCTGGTGTCTGTACGGCCTCCATGCTAGTTGGATCGCCACGGCGGCCCACGTCCTCCACCCAGGCGAGTAGTACCGAGCACTCCTCTTCAATTTCTCATTGATGAATGTGTAACGAAAATGCTGCGTCACGTACTTAAGGTCACCGGCGTCCAGCCCAAACACTTCAGTGGTTTGAAATGTTCGCAGTGTTGAGGATGACGGCGGGAGTGCTTCGACGAATGGACGCCTGAGGCACCATGACAAGAGCTCATCGCCACTGAAGTTGCCGGGCCCAAGCATGCAGTAGCTCTTTACACCGTCCCGGAGTACTTGGCTACTCTGAAGATGGCCCCTTACCACAAACAACATTCTTTGAACTGGGTCACCCTCTTTGGTTATCTGCATGAAATGGTTCAACGGGTATGGTTGGTTAATGGACCAAACTGGGGTGAGCCCAGCCCGAGCTTGAACCGTGGCCTTTTATTGTCAGGCCCGTTCCAAAAAAAAGACTAAGGCTGATAACAGACCCAGACCAGCCCACGGTTATTATGAACAGCCTTAGGCTGAGTTGGATCACCCACTTCTCTGGATTTGGGCTCAATCATGCATGATAGATAAAATGGGTTGGGGGCCAGGCATATGGGTTCTTCTCACAACCTCATCTGAGCCCACTTCGGCTGTGGCCCACTTGATCTCAAGAATTTCAAATCCATCCCAAGTCTGGTTGGAAGTGGGTCAGGGTTGATAGGGGTGCACACGGTTCGGTTTGATCCGGTTCTAGGGTGAAATTGGAACCAAACTGTTCTCAATGGTTCCAGGAAATCTAGAACTGAAATCGGACCGTTTGCACCCTAGAACTGAATTGGAACTAGACCATAAAAAACCGGTTCAGTTCAGTCAGTTCTACGGTTCTGGGCTTTTTATAATCTAGCCCAATTGCATGGTTTTTTTTTATAATCCAGCCTAATTGCATAGCTTTTTTTATAATCCAGCCTAAGCTCCTATACTGAAAATTTTCACGAAGAGTAATTTTGTCATGGTTTGTTTTTATGACCCTTCCGAGTTCCCAAAATGATTTTTCCAGCCCAACCTCCTATAGTTTTTTGTGTTTTAAAAAATAAATATTTATTGACTAAGGGGTCCGATTCCAAGTTCGGTTCTACAGTTTGGTTCACGGTTTGGTTTGCTCCTACAAAACCCCAAACCAAGAGCCGAACAGAACTAACCAGTTCTTTGATTTTCAGAACTGGGACTGAACCAGCGCACTTCAAAACCAGACCCAACCGTGCAGTCTAGTCAGTTCCGGTCCAGTTTACCAGTGCTACCGATTCCGTGTGCACCCCTACGGGCCAGCCTGGCTCATTGAAAACCCTACCTAAAACAAAGGCTGAGCAGGGCTAAATCTAAAAAGCCCAATGGGCCTTCTCAGTGACTCGATGGAGTGACTCACCATTTCATCCTTGGGGAAGATGAGGGACTTGACACGGTAGCATATGTTCTCCAGCACCAGCTCATCCATGTGTTGAAACAATGGTACCTGAAAATACATTCAAAACCATAACGGACTCCTTTTTAGTACAATCTTCGATGGTGGCGTGCAGTGATCAATGGCCCAGTGAACAAGAAATGCATGATGGCATGATGGCCCACCTGCAAGTTGTTAGCCAAATGCATTCCATGATCTATACAACGTTACGTCGAACAGCAAACACGAACACATCTAACCGCACATTGGTCCATCCATGGCAGGGCCCACTCTATGTACGGTATTGATTACTCATCGCCAGAGCAATCAAGAGGTGGAAATTTAAAAAGAAAAAAAGAAAAAAAAAGAATATTGAGTTACCTGTCGTACGAGGTCTAAACAAAGGTGATACTTGATGTCCCTACGGAGGCCCTCAGAGAGGTATTGGACCATCTCACACTCATCCACCCCTCGCATTGCGGCCCACCGCTGGCGTTCGTATTGCTGGACCCGCTGCCTGAAGCCCTGCGGCAAATGCCGACGCTTCATCCACCACTCCACATTCCTCATCTTCAGCTGCATCGGTTGTTTCTTAGACGTGGTTGCATGGAGGAAGACCTGTAATCCATCACAGTATACAATCTCATTATCTTCTTGGCCCATCTACGACCTGGCAAACGGTCGGCCCGGCCAGTGCCATTGCCAGCCCTGGCCCATACGATCCACGTTGACATGGGCCTGGGCATTACTTCAGGCCCAAACAATAATTGGGCTGCACGTTGCTGAAAAAGGCTCATTTATGAAATGGACCCCATTAAAAATCAGGCCATTGGAAGGTTTTCGGAAACTAGACCCGACCAATCTATTGCTGCTCGGAAATTAATTGGGCTAACGTGCCAGGCCCACCAAGTCCAGCCCATTGGGCCAAGCTTAATCGGGTCCAAAAAAGTCTGGCTTATTGGGCCAGGTGGGCTACCCATACTCCCTCTAATCAGGGAATACTAAGCCAATGCACTTGAGACTAGGAATAGACGCATCACCTAATTGTACGGTGGTGATTGGTCAAGCACCGAGATGGGGTCCACCCAAAAACCATCAGATGCCCCTTGCACGGGTGCTTGATCAATCACGAAGGAAGTAGAGATTTTCAAATGCTTGCCTTGATATTTCCAATCAACATGGTCACCAAAAGGAGGCCGCTCGTCAGAACGATGATATTGAAGAGCACTTCCAGCCATTCAGTTGTGCTCTCAAGGTTCCCAAATGTGCTGTCCACACCATATAAAAAAAATCAGATAAATGCATGTTATATGATCTAAGCCGTTGGATTTTGTGGGGCACCAACTCAACTTATGTGTACCAAAAAGTCAGACCATCCCAATTTCCCATTGCTTCCCTGTGGAAATTCAAATAGGATCGCAACATGATTCCTGTCCACAGTTCTTGTGGTGATGGTTCCTCTGGGCCTTCCTTTTAATGGCCAAGTCCATCCAATTAAATGGACCAGGTCAGGTTGGTCTTTGCCTGATGAGTTTTATGAGGGGTCGGGTCCGGCACGGTTCATGGCTTAAGTTTGGGATGGATTTCTTGGACCACTTACTAAATGGCTCAGACCCAACACATTGACAACCCTAACTCATAGAATTTCCGGACATTTGATACAAGGATTAAAAAAGCTTACCTGAGGGTCATCAGACCCCAGAAGATTGGAAATAGTATCTTCTCCAAGCGGCTAGTATTAGTAACAAGGGGAACCGTCCATTTAAAGGCCCCATAATCGAAATTATCACTGCTGCTTATACACACAGACCTTGCCTGGCCGTTGTGTCCCCATGCTAATCTCACACTATCTTTCACCATGGCCGTCCCATAGTAAATGGGCTCTTCACACCCTAATGTTGTATGCACACATCCCTTAGCTTGACCACATTGCACAGTCAGGCACTTTGTAGCCCTTTGTATTCCTAACAAGTACCAACATGCACCTGCTGCCTATACACATACAATTTAAGTGAGATAGATACTCCTACCGGTACGAGTGGGTCCACATGCAACTGAATCCTGTTCATTTATTATTTGAGCCTGAATCCGTCACTCTAGAACGAGGTACAGTCTCTTGAAAGTAGGAAGAGAGCGCTGCTCGAAAAACAACAAGGGCTCATTGTGCAAGCAGCCACCAGCAGTGACCGGAAAATTAGAAGAAATGAAAAAGTAGTAACAGTCTCAGTCACAACTAGAGATCAAGTGGGATCTATCAACATCCAAGACCACCATCACAACTAGCCCATTCATCTATGAAGGTGGGCCCAAGGGTCGACCATAAGTGCTTGTGTGGCACATGCAAACCTGGCCCAAAAATCATGCTGGTCCACCCACACGGCAGTCCATATGTTTACATTGAACTGAGACCATTGGTGGATGTTTCCACCGCCTAGAATGATTTTTGGGCCAGTATATCAACATGGTATGGCCCACTTGATGCATAGCTCAGATGTCCCACACATGTACCCATGTTTGCATGTGAAGAGATAAAATGAAGTAGCTTTATTACACTAATTAGATCATATTTTAATGGTCCTCAATGAATTGATGGAGGGACGGATAATCATGTTCTGATACTCACGTGGGACGCAACGAAGTAGGCAATCATGTTGAGGGCGATGCCCCACCAGATGGTGCCAAAGATGTAGCCGGAGATGTTTTGCGTGCGACGCAGAAGACAGACGGAGTGGTAGATCTTGGGGAGGTATTGGAAGAGGAACATGATCAAGAAAACCGTCATAACTGTCATAGTTGATCCTGTGGCTAGCAATGCCGGAGCTATCACCCACAGAACAACCTGCATTTCATGAGAAAGCACACCTGTTGGGCAATCCTAGCTTTCTACTAAATGGATTTTGCAACATAAATTTGTAGATCACAGGATGAACGGCTAGGACTGCATATAGAGGTACTTTCACTATGGGCCATCCATGGTAGGGCCCACCAGATGGGCTCGTGGGCATGTACCTTCCTAGTTGGAGAATGATCACATACGCTCAAAACGTACATGAGTTCCACACATTCGAGCTTCTTCAAGGCCCACCGTTATATTTGTGTGGCCTGATGCTTGGATTGTCCCTTCATCCCAGTGGAGCAAGTCCGATGAATGGATTGGATTGCACGTAAGATTTATCAAAAAGCAGCAGAATAGAATGCAAATGAGAAAAACTTTTGATACTCTAGCAGAGTGCGAAGATGATGCACATGCACTGCTAAATCACTCTATCTCATACAAGTGAGTCAAATTAATCTGCCCAAATTGTGGGCCATAGAGTAGATGTATCGTGACAGAAAATTTATGGTAGTTTGATTGTCAGGTTATTAGATTGGATGGTTAAAAATGGAGAATATCCAACGGTCGTATTTCAACAATAGGTGTTTACTCATCAGTTGTGGCTTGCTCAGCCAATTTGATGCTGGGACTTTAAATTTAGCCAAACCCAGTTCTGCAATGAAGGTGGATTGCCTACAACAGCCTGTCGCAAGAATCAGGTGTGAAACCACATAAAAGAACATGTGGTTTTAATATCATTTCCATTCCAAAAAAATTCCTATCTTTCATGAAAAAAGGGCAAGGTATAGGTAGGATTGATAAGGTTATTAGCTATTAGAGCAGCAATAATGCATGTCGATTGAGAGGAAGAGGCACTGGGAAATCTGTTGTAAGAGAGGAGTTATTCAGTACTCTGAGAGAGTGTGGCACTTGATACTCAACCACTCCTGAATTGTACAATGGCATACATGGTTTCAATTAAACCATTCATGTCCTATGTCGTCATCATTCAAAATTCAGATTGATTGAACTATTTATTCCTTGATTTAGGAAGCATTTATTGTTTATTGTTGCATCTTGACTGTGTATGATTAGCTTATCTTAATTATAGCTTATGTGTATGATTTTTTTTAGTGCTTAGAGATCTGCTATTGTCCATCGACTCCCAGAGTATCAATTTTTTTTCTCTTTTATTTCAATTTAGAAAACTACAGAAATAGTAAAAGTGAGGCGAAGATATCAATGTAATCTCCAACAGATGTTAATGTTAAATGATTATTAGGTACTTGAATTGTAATTACACCAAAGCTTTTGTCATTAGGGAAAACCTCCTATGCAAGTCTTGCACCATAAAATGTTGATGACTCATCCTCCTCCCTTGTGGCACTGATTTGCAGCCACCCAGACCATCTAAATTGTGGGTCCCATTGTGGATAGAGTATATCTCAAAAAACACATCAAGCAATCCGAACCATCCAATTAATGGGTCTCAAATGGATGATTAATTCTGAAATAGTGATTGGTCCATATTCAAAGGAAAAATAAATTATTAACATTATCTTCTCAGAAAAAAATATTCAGTTGTGAGATGTGTATGGTTGTAGAGCTACTACCATATTTTAAGTGGTGCAAAACTAACATAGAAGCCTAGCCCTTCAAAATACATAGAAATCTAGCATTCTCAAAACCCTACCAATAATTCCCAAATCAACAGATGAAAAAAAAAAGAAAAAAGAGGAAAAAATATTTAGAGCTAACAGCCAATCCAGACCATTAAAATCCTCACAGCGATCAAATGATCTTAACCATATAATTTTTACCTACTGAATCTAAACAAGGTATTCTCTTTTTATTTCTAACCGTCCAGTTAGTGGCCACCAACTGAACGGTTAGGATGGTTCAATCAATGCAATTTCCAGACCACCTCCTTCCAGAATGTGGGCCCAAGATTTCGACGTATGGATCAGCTTGCATGTGTGCCAGGTGTACCACCGTGGCACCTTGTAGTATACAGCCCACAAAACATGCACTAAAAGAGCCAGGATTCAAAAGATAACGTTCCAATGTCAGTTAGCCGAGTGTCATCAGCAACTAACATGCAAATGATGGTGGCCCACTATCACATGCAAATGAATGAATGGTCATGATCATGGTTAAGATGATGATGATAGTGTCACCTGAGGGACGGGGAGGACGACGAAGAAATCGAAGAAAAAGCCCTTCTTTGATCTCAGGTAATGCATGGCAGGCCCACCACTGCCTCCGTACGCTCGTGCCGCTCCTTCTTCAACCCCAGCAGCGTGCGACCGATCTCGACCGTATGGCATCTTGAGCTGCAGCCACATGTTCCACACGTGCAACATGTCCATCATGCACCGCAGCGCTGTCACGGTGATCGCGAACCACCCGTCGATGAAGAGGCACATGCACGTGTCGCTGATTGAAAGCGCGTAGAAGAAGAGGGGATCGACGGCGAGCCCGGTGGCGCACACGAGCAAGAACACACGGTTCCACTCATGGATCCACTTGGCACGTGGGTCGAGGGCGCCCCGTATGGAGAAGCTCCCTTTGCATGGCGCGCACGTGCCGTCCAGACGCTTGCAATTGTATGAAGGAACCTCCTCCTTGTCGTCGTCGGCTTGCACGTCCGAGGAATCTAGGGTTTCCTGGCCAGCCATGATGGAGAGCTTGAGAGGAGAGCTGAGAAATATGGGAGTTGTAGCACAATGATATACTCAGAGAGTACGGACACAACAAACTCAGGACCGTCAATAATGCGAGGCTGATGCAGTGATGTGGTAAATGGCAGGCGCTAAATTATGAAATTGCCCTCATGTACGACAATGGTATGAAATTACAAGAGTGCCCCTGTATCAGGTAAGGACGTAAGGTTACGTGGACGAACGCCAATTCGACATTAAAAAAAATAGACAGATCCAGTACTCAAGTGGGTAGGTATCAGAATCTTTGTGGCCCACCATGATGTTAATATGCCATCCAAACCGTTCATAGGAGCAAGGACAAATGTCAACATGATCAAAAACTTCCGTGGGCCACAAAAAGGTTTCAGTTGTGGGCGTGAACCCAGCCGTTTTTTCATGGTCTACCCACTTGAATTTTGAATCTGCCTTATACCGGATCGCCCACTGAGTAAGCGTACTGAGCAGACTCTGTGGGGGCATACGTCATTCATGCGTTTAGCAACTTCATCTTCTTTTCTTTTTTTTCTTTTTTTTTTTTCTTTTTTTTTTCTGTTTTTTGCGTTTATCAACTCCATCAATCCGTTTTGTCATATAATTCCCTGCTTTTCTGGATTTCCCAAGCGTGCCCCTACCATCAATCACACTGTCTATGGATCGGCTCACGCCTTTGTGAAATGACCAATTTCTCTTAAAAGCTCCAGCCGTTGGAGGATGCTGTATAAATGTACGTATATCAATGGAATTTAACGGCCTGATGCAAAAATGCCCTGGACCAGCACATACCATCCATAGGCATATCTATAGTTTTCCAAGGTCAAAAGTGGCTTTTCAAAGAGTTCCACCGTGACGAGATTGCCCCACCAGAATGAAATGAGTGATGTTCTGCATAAATCTCAATGGCCCACAAAAGTTAACGCTCATTAATAGCTTGCAGCCAACGTGTCATGTACACACGACATCCGACCCGTTGAAAAGGTAGGCCCCACCTCCAAATAATTCGACATAAAAAATCGGGCTAACCCATTTATCAAGTGGGCCACACTTAAGAAAAGAACCACCACGAGTTTATCAATGCACTTGTTAGGCCGGCCCGAATAGATTTTCATGCATGATTGTCTTCAAGGTAGGGCCCACTTAATCAACGGCTCAGATGCCATATAGTTGTCTGCTGGGGTGGACGTGGACATTCCTGGAAGGAAATTAATAAAGGTGGTGGGAATGGGAGGAAGAAGTACGTGTCTGTATGGATGGGATGGGAGAATGGGGTCTGTGTCTGTATCTGCATAATCACGAAGAGCGCTGCAGCTTCGTGCCTTTTGTTTTCTTGCAAATCAATTATAGGACCCCAAATGCGATGTCTGGACGGCCCATAGCCACTTGATCGATAGAGGCCCATCTATCTCTCACTCTCCTTTTGTCTCTTTCTAGTATTTAGGCTTGCACCTACTTCGAAAAGGACATTGATCTTTCAAGAAATATCAAACATACCCTTAGCTTTTCAGATTTTTTTAATGCAGGTGGGGCCTACTTTGATGTGTGTGTGACATCCGCTCCGTCCATTATTTTCCCAGCTCATTTTAGTATATAATCCAAAAAAACAGGCTGATCCAAACCTTAAGTGGGCCACACCTCAGGAACAAGTATGGGTGGGTATGCCTACCATTGGAACCTTCTGTTGGGCCCACTGATATTTTGGATCAGGCTGATATTTTGGTCTTTACCTTCTTATTGTTTGACTCAGCTTATGAACGGTTTCGATGGTATGTAAACATCACGGTGGCCCGGGTAAGGTTTCAATGGTTGACGTTCTCAACTTTTCCTTGTGGCGTGGCCGAGTTGAGCTTTGGGTCTGCCCGATTTTTGGGCTAATGTCCCATCACGAATGGACTAAATGATAGACGGAGTAGATGTGTCACACACACAACATGGTGGGCCCAACAGGGCTTTTTGTTTCGCATCCCATCCACGTATAGCACGGCTCGTTGAAAGAGTTCTTCCATGGATGCTCAACCCCCAGAATTTGTACGCAACTGTTGGCTCTTCAGTTTTTACGAGTGGGTCCGTACCGAATTCACCGGCATTAATGTGGCAAGGTTTGATTGGCCAACATGCTCGACCGAGTCACTTTCACACGAGCTGATCCCAAACTCGAAAGCCGCAAAAAAGTGAAAAATATAACAACTCAAGGCATGTTTGAAAGTGGTTTATTACTCTACCGACAGTACACAATGTAGGACAACACCAAGTCTTTAGTGGTTCGATGGAGTCTCTTTTCGGATATAATCTAGATGGTATTGTTTGGCAGAACATGTGGCCCAAACAAACCTAACCACGTAAGGCTTCACCTAATCTACTCCTAATGGAATTGCCGTTGCATCATATATCCTAGCTATAAAATGCTTCACCTTCCATGGTTAGAGAGCTATCATCTACGCGATTTGTATATAGAGTTGGGCACAAACTAATTAGCTTGAAAGCTCTGCAGAGATTAATTGGTTTGAAAATGCTAAGCTTGGATTGGTTTGAATATAAGTTTAAATCAAACTAAGACTTGAAGTCAAGTTCATTTAACAAGAGAAAACCAAGCTCAAATTAGAGAAGTACTAGTTCGGCTCAACTCAAAGCTCAGCTTGATTCAGCTTGTAAATTAACGCACATTGTGTCTGTGGTGTGATCAACTTGAGCTTTAGATATAATTTAATTTTGAAAATTTTAAGATTTAAATATACTTGTGTTTTAATTCGTAACTTTTTGTTTGTTATTATTGTCTTACGAATGATATTAAAATTTATATTATTTTTTAATGTTGTTACTTTTGTATTAGCCTTTATTAATATTATTTTGTAGTGTTATTTGTATATATAAATAAAAAAAGAAAACAAGCTCACCTTTGTTTGAACTTATCCCGGTTCTACCTGACGCAACTTGGATATTTGAACCAAACCAAAACAAGCTTAAACTCAAGCTCATATAATTTGGAGTAAACCAAGCTCAAATGGTTAGGACAAGCTCACATCAGGGCTCCTATAAAGCCCTAGCATGGAGTGTCACTTAAACCAGCCAAACCAAAAACAGGTCAAGCTCAGCCGGTGTACAGTTCTAATTGTATGGGAGCTTGCAATGAATTAACTTTTCTGCAGGCAGGACACTTATATTGGACATCCGTACCAGGTAAACCTTAGATCCCACCGTACAGATCATCGGGCATAAGATCTAAGAAGATCCACTCATTAGGTGGGCCACACCTTGGGTCAGGCCTTCAGCTGTCGATTGGTTCCAAGATATTGTTCACCTGATGAGCGGATGGGGATGATACTTTTGCCAGGTGATCTTGCCGGTGAGATGTGCCCTTGTCATGGCATGTTGGGTTGAGAGATGGGGTTGTATGGCAATAGGTGGTCAATCATCGATTTAATATATGATGTGTTCTCTTTCTAGGGCTAACCAATGGTTAGTATACCATCCCAACTGTTCCCTGCGGTGTGGCCTACGTGAACTGTGGATCTAGATTACTTTTAGTCAAATTTCACAGCATCAAGTTGCGAGCCTGATGAACGGAGTAGATTTTATCTACACAACAAGGGGGGCCCAAAGATTTTAAGTGTTTTATAGCGTTGTGTTTAAAACAGGTGTTTCAGAGGACTCCCGTCGGATATGAACACGGCCCAGTTTGGTTTAATGCAGCCTTTGTTTACTATTTGATGCGGTTCACTTGATCGTTGGATCTTCCTAATTTTTGGGTTCATTTCTCAAAATGGTACGAGAGAAGAGATGAACGGTGTGGATAAACAGATAAATCACAGTGGACCCCACACAGATCTACCCGTTCCTTGCTAGAGACGAGCGGGGGCCGGACGCAATCTGCTTCCAGTTTGGTGAGAGCAAAGCAGCAGGTTACTTGCTTACCGAAAGAAAGGGGAGTTGTTTGATACTCCGGCAGTGCGTGACGGTTGATACACATGCACTCAAAATTCCACAAGTACTATAAATTAACTCAAATTAAACCGTAGAAATTGTGGGACCAACTGTGGTCAGATTGTCATACCCCACAACTGTGGTCAGATTGTGGGGTCCATTTCGTGGTCCTGCACGCTAATTGATGGACATGTACTGGCAGTTTTATTTAAAGCATCCATTTATTGTGGTTTATCCATGGTGTCCATTTGTTTTTGCAAATCATTTTAGTAGTTGAACCCAAAATTGATGCATATCGAAAGCTCAAGCAGATCATATCACAGGAAAAAGTAGAAATATTGATAAGAATTACTTTTGATCGGGTAGGATCAGATCGGTCCGGATCCTTTCAGATCGGGTTTTCTGATCAGGTCGGGTTGGATCAGGGCTAATCCGAACTCGACCTGAAAAGATTTCAGATCTGGATGGAGCTACCCATTCGGCACCGATCCACACTGTTGGATCGATTCTGATCGGGTCTGATATACCAGATCGGGTTTGTTTTGCCCAGCTCTAGTGGTATATAGAAAGATTATGTTTCAGCATTAAGATCATGGAATCGAGTCACTACAAGAAAGGATGGCATAACCGGCAATTGGTGAACCCTTTACCGGCATCAACCAAAGACGGCAACCGGCAAAGGGTTCATATTAAATCAAAATCGCAAAATGCCCTAATCTCAATTTTCGGCCCATTCTCTCTCTCTCTCTCTCTCTCTCTCTCTCTCTCTCTCTCTCTCTCTCTCTCTCTCTCTTCCATCCTCCGGCACGAACCGAAGACCATAGTTGTTATACTGCTTGTTCATCCTGCATGATCAGAGCACCAAGTCCGTCCAGATCTAGTCCTTTTACTCACTGCAAACAGGTATAGATCTAAACCCCTCTGCGGTTTAGGGCTTTTGGATTCTATTCCCTTCCCTTCCCTCTCTCTCTCCCTCCTAGGCTTAGGGCTTTTGGTCTGATTCACTCTTTTCCCATGCTTCTGCTAGAAATTAGGATTTTAGGATGAGGTTTTCTCCTAATGGCAGTGATTGGGTTTGAATTAAATGACATCTTGTGTATGATTTTCAACATTTTTGGTTGTAGATTGAGCGAAATAGTTATATAGGAAGCTGGTCCCTAAGCTCTGAGTTCAATGTAACAATACATAGTGCTGGAGGGGTTGATGGTGTTAAGGTTGTCAATGATAAGAATGGACCTTGTTCTGTTTCTACTGCCAATGGAGATGTATGTTTTTCCCCTTTTTATTGTTTTTTTGGGTTCATTTATACCTGTTAATCTATTAATTGCAGGGGTTTTGGTTCTGCTCAATATACTCTGATCATGTACTTAATCCAGTCAGCCACATTAGATTAGTAGTAGCTAGATAACCTAGACTTTGGCACATGCATTTGGTATTGGACACTGATATGGGTCAAGCATGGGGACCCTTGGAAAACCTGACAAGCAGATATCTAGATACTAAGAGACATATTAAGATGTGAAGATTCTATTGTTGACCCGTGGCATACAGAACCTATTTGAAAGTTGCCAATTTCTCTTTTTTTCCTAGTTCTATAAATTCTTGTAAATTCTTGTAGTGAATTGTTTTTCAATCTCAAAAGAATCAGCAATCATATGGTCATTTAGAAACATTTTGTTTGTGTAGTTTCCATTCTGAATTTCAAGTACTAGTAGTATTAGAGAATTATAATTGGTTAATGGCATGCAAAATGCCACATTGCTGAATGTGTTGTGTTTGACAATAGTGATTAATAATCATTCTTTTTTATTGTTTATTTTTCTTATATGTATTTCACTCTTGCTGTTGTTGTGGTCATCATCATCTTATTGTGGTTATATGGTCCTCAAAGTTCGTTGCAGGTGTATGGTGATGCTCTTGTTGCTACTCTTTGGATTTTGCAGGAAGTTCCTGCACTGGAAACTTAAGTGAGATCCATGGTGATGTTTTTCAGAAATCCAATCTGTTCATTCTTTTATGAAATCATTTTAGGACATGCGTATAAAAATGAGCTGAATCCAATTCAAAGATACCAATTTGTGCAAAGACACCATACCTCGTCCACGTCAACTAGAGGAACATTCATCTGTAATGACAGATCTAACCAATCTGGTGGTGGGAAATTAACCCATATAATAATGGCAAATAAGACAAATCAACTCCAGACAAATATGATATCACAATATCAAAAATCGTATCTAAAGAGTATTGCAAACCTTTTTTAAATATTACTAACATCTTGGTAGGACCCACCTAGCATCCCAACGAAAGAATTTCATGTGAAAAGACTTCCGCATCTTTCGGAGAGTTAGAAAAAAGCGTGAAGAGACGTGAAAGAGAAGAAAACTCTCTTTCAAACTCGCGCTAAGTGTACCTTCATCCAGACTGTCCACCTTACTCAATGATTGATAGGAAGGTTCGCAAGTCGTGTGAACCAGTGTGTAGCTGAGCATTCCCCGTGTGTGTGTGTGGGGGGGGGGGGGAAGGTACTGTACGCTTGACCATACTATACCTTCTATAAAGTCGAGTGTTGGCAGTACGTTATTCGTTGGATGGTGAAAATTTTAAACAAACTGGAAAATTTTATAGGGCCGCTAATAATTTTTGTGCGAGCCTTTTGATATTGGAAGATCATGTACAAGGATTCTGCGTAGGGCCCACTATGATGTTTGTGATAAATCTAACCCATCCATCCATTTTACAAAATCATTTTAGGACATGCAATAAAAAATGAAGAGGATCCAAATATTAAATGGGCCACATGAGAGGAAACAATGGGGATTTAATGACCACCGTTGAAACATTCATATGGCTACAAAAGTTTTGTATGGTTTATGTTCATAGTGTTTCCATTTCATATCAGTGAAAATGACCTTATAAATGGTTTGGATGGAATATAAACACTAAGGTGGAGCCTAGGAAGGTTTTAACGGTAAGCATTCCTTTATGCAGTGTTTCATCTCGTATGGCCCACTTGAATTTTGGATCCTTCTCATTTTTGGTATAATGTCTTAAAATGATATCTAAAAACGAATGGATGGGTTGGATTTCACACAAAGATCACAGTGGATCCCACACAGAATCCTTTTACGAATCCTCATAGGAAAGGCTTTAGTAGGAAATCCGTGTCTCTGGGTTTGGGAAATGCACTGGCTACTCCCTGGCAACCGGCCAATGGCGGGTGGTAGGTGTTATGTGGGCCTTACCATGCTGTATGTGTTTCATCTATGCTGTCTATATGTTTTTCGAGATCATTTTATGGTAATGAGACAAAAAATGGTGTATATCCCAATCTCAAATGGACCACATTACAGGAAACAATGTTGAATGGGTGTCGACCATTAAATTTTTTTGGGGGGCCATAAAAGTTTTGGATCAAGTTGATCTTTGTTTTTTTCCTTCGGTCTGTATGACCAAATCAACAGATTGGATGTCAAATAAACAGTACAGTGAGCCTCAGGATGATTTTAATCGTGAGCATCACTCTCCACACTTTTTTCTATGGTGGGGTCCACAAGATCTCTTTATCTGCCTCATTATTTGGATAATGCCATAGTATGATCTCTCAAAATGGATAAACGGTCTGGATATAATACATACATCATGCTGGGACCCACCGAACTTGGTGACGTGACTTCAGCTACTCAACCTCTCGTTAGGTAATCTGCGTCCCACTCTGAGATGGAAGCAGATTGGTTAGTGTACCACACACCAACTATATAGCTGAGGTATTCACATCAACAAGTTTTGTGGGTCCATCATAAGGTATGAGGTATGTGTTATATCCAAAACGTGCATTCATTTGGTAAGCTCATCTTAAGGCTTGAGCCTAAAGATAAGACAGATATAAAGATCAAATGGGCCACACTACAAAAAGCAAGTGAGGATTGAACATCTACCATTGAAAACCTTTTGGGGTCACAAAAGCTTCCCATCAATATGAAATTTGTTTTTCCTCTTCATCTATGTATTTGTGATCTTATTAACAGATTGGATGGAAAATAAAAGTTATGTAGGCTCTAAGATTTTTTTAACGATGAAAATCATTATCCTCGCTGCTATTTTTGGTGTGGTCCATTTGAACTTTGGATATGATTCATTTTTTGTTTAATGGTCTAAATTGATCTCGAAAAATGGATGAAGGGTGTGGATATAATAAGTCATTGTGGGGCCATGTAACTTTGATCTCCTTTGAACTGTTCGTGCAACTCGGAGCTCAAGGAGCGTCGGCACTGGTCTTTGTGCGACATGTATCTATACCAACTATATAGCTGGTGTGTAGTACACCAACTAATCTGCTTCCCTCCTAAACAGAAGGGGATTGCTCAGCTTACTGAGTAAACTATGTGAGGTCCACCATAATTTATGTATTTTATCTTTTTCGTCCATCCATTTTCCCAAAAAATTTTATGGCTTGATCCAAAAAAATAAAGTATATACAATGTTCAAATGGACTACACCACTTGAAAAAGTGGAATTGAACTTCTATTGTTCAAAATCTTGGGGGCCACATAAGTTTTAGATCAAGCTTATATTTTTGTTTTCTGTTCATCCATGTATATATAATCTTATGAACAGGTTGGATAACAAATAAACATCACTATGGGGCCTAACAAGGTTTCAATGTTGGAAATCATTATCCCCACTTCTTCCCAGGTATGATCGACTTGATCTTTGGATATGCTTCAATTTTGGGCTCAACCCTTTAAATTAGACGGAAAAAAGGATAGACGACATAGATGAAACACATACATCATCGTGGGGCTTACATAACATCGACCACCCGCCATTGGCCAGTGGCGGGGGAGTAGCCAGTCCGTTTCCCAAACTTAAAACCAAGGGACGCGGATTTCCTGCTAAAGCTTTTCCCATGAAGATCAGTGGAAGAATTCTGTGTGGGACCCATTGTGGTCTTTGTGTAAAATCCAATCTATCCTTTTATTTTTAAATATCATTTTAGGACATTATACCAAAAATGAGGAGAATCCAAAATTCAAGTGGGCCATACAAGATGAAACAGTGGGAAAAGGAATGCTTAACGTTGAAACCTTCCTAGGCTCCACCTTGGTGTTTATATTCCATCCAAACCATTTATAAGGTCATTTTCACTGATATGAAATGAAAACACAATGAATATAAACCAATATAAAACTTTTGTAGCCATATGAATGTTTCAAAAGTGGTCAGTAAATCCCCACTATTTCCTCTCATGTGGCCGATTTAATATTTGGATCATTCTCATTTTTGGTTGCATGTCTTAAAATGAATTTGAAAAATGAATGGACGGATTGGATTTATTACAAACATCATACTGGGCCAAACACAAAATCCTCATACTTGATTTTCCAATAATGAAAAACTCGCACATAAATTACTTGCGGCCTTATAAAATTTACTGATTTGTTTAAAATTTTCATCATCAAATGAATAACGTGCGGGCAGCACTTAACCTTATAGAAGGTATAATATGATCGGGTATATATAGTACCTTTTCCATATATATATATATATATATATATATATATATATATATATATATATATATATATATATATTGTTTGAGGTCACACCAAATCCGCAGGTAACATTGCCAAAGGCAAAATTGAACGGCTCATCGAGTATCACATTGTTGTCATTTAATTTCTATGTTACACACGTACGACCCTTCATACGTTCAGTGTGCCTTGGAAACTTCTGGATGCTCTTCATTGCGATGTTTGGATTCAGAGGAACCTCTGCATCAGCATTCAGCGAGGGAGCCGATTAGGTACGACCCTGCCCCTCCCCCAAGATTGTCCGGCCCTTACCATGGAGACCACCTTGATACATGTATTCTATATCCATACAGTCCATCCGTCTTTTCAGATCATTTTAAGGCATGAATTAAAAAATGAAGTAGATCCAAATCTGAGGTGGACCAAAATAGAGGAAAAAGTAGTGATTTAATGTTCCACCGTTAAAAATATTCTAGGGCCTACTGTAATATTTCCATACTGTTTATTTTCTATCCAACGCGTTGAAAAAGCCAAAAAAAAAAAAAAAAAAACCCAAAAAAAAAAAAAAATGGATAAAAGGAATAATGTTTATTTTCTTAATCCAAAAAATTTGTCACCTATTATAAGTTGTTAATGGTCATTGATCACTGTTTCTTATGGTATGGTTCACCTGAGATTTTAATCTACTTTATTTTTATAATCATGCTATAAAATGAACTGTCAAAACATATGGGCAGCGTGGATATAGAATTAAATTAAAAAAAGGTGGCCCTTACAGAAATGGACACACCGTCTTAGGTGAGGCTGGGCCTCACCTAATCCACTCCCCGCAGTGTATCCTCCACCTTGTGTTTATGCAAGTAATAGCCATGTAACTGCAATCCAGGCCATTGATCATATACGCCAAAGAATGGATTAGAGATAACCTTAAGATTCCTAAAGATAGAAGAATCATAACTGTTGAGGGAAAAATAGAGCGGCTTATAAAGAAGAGTCAAATCTACAACCAGCAAAGACAAATAATGCAGTCCATAGATTTTGATCATCCAATCTACGGGATCACGTGGGCCATATGGATGACTTATGCTACGTACCAATAGGTTCATGAATATTCCAATCAAATCACGTATGAGTTTTCCTTGGTTCACAACATCACAGTAGTGACCAGGAATTAACGGCTGAGAATAGTGCAAATGATAGATGTGGAAAATAATCTTTTATAACACTAATAAAACAAATGTTAGAGCATATTTTGAAAATCACCTGGATCATATCATCCATTGCAAACTATTGATTCGTTTGGCATTGCTTTTAAATTTATTTATTTATTTATTTAGAATTACTTATACAAAATTGTTAGAGTTTTTATTTAATTAATTATTTATAATTTCATACATAAGATTAATTCTCAAGCTTGTTTGTTTTGTCGATTATCTTGATAATGTGAAGGAAATGTATGGTCATTACGATTTTATCATTACTAAGTTAAACACGAAGATTATTGGTCAATCACAAATGCAAATGTATGTGGGAGATAATTGAAGAATTTTATAATTATTAACTTTTTTAAAGGTATTAATATAAAAATCTCCCATCTGAATGAAAATATCAATTTATTTCAGTAATGAATTCATATTGAAGTAATGTAAAAATATTATCATTATGATTTTATTATGAATAAATTAGGAGAGTTGATAGTTGAATTCAATTATAGTTAGAGGACAAATAAAGTAATTTGTAATTATCATCCATTTCTTCCATATTATTATGATAAATTGTGAAACAAATAAGCTTTCAATAAATGCATATAATTTAGCTTTATTCTTTTTGCTTTTTATTCATTATTTTCAAAGACTTGTTTTTTTTTTTCTTTTTTAATTTACTATGGTAAATCACAATAAATAAGTAATCATTATTTACACTTATAATTATAGTAGTAGTTTCAATATGATGTTAACAAAGAGCTTATTTGCAAAGCCTCAAAGTCTCTTTGATACATTCTTTGAGTATTAGCATGTAAAAATTTTTTGGAGTCACACTAATGCATATATCTTATCATGCTATCCATCTATCCGCTAGCTCAATTTAAGGCTTCAACTCAAAAATAAGGTAAAATTAAAGCTTAAGTGGACCACACCATATGAAACTATGAGAATTGAATGCTTTTTATTTTTATTATTTTTATTTTTTTACACACACACATACACCCTACGCACTCACACCTAAGTGGGATTTCACCACCTGTGGACACTCGAACCCTTGACCGGGTGTTGAAACTCCTAAGAGTCTACCACCGGAGCAGAGTAAGGATCCAAATTGAATGCTCAGCATTGAAGACTTCTTGCCAAGTCATAAAAGTTTTGGATCAAGCCGATATGTGTGTTTCCTTCATGCAAGTTTGCGTGACATTATGAATAGGTTAGGAGGTATATCCCTAAAAGTCATAGGAAGGTTTCAATTTTGAACTATGGATGTCATTATCCTCAATATTTCCTGTGACGTGGTCTACTTGAGCTTACAATTTGCCTATATTTTTAAGCTCATGCCTTAAAATAATACAATAATATGATAAAACTGGTGGGCAGCATAGATCTCATACACACATCATGGTGGGACCCACAAAATTTACAGGTACAAATCTTCATCTGATTTCATGCATTTGATGTTACTCCCTCTGCAAAATTAGACAGGTGTTCCCTCTCATTCAAACAAGCTCAAAAGTCCTTATTTATTTACACTCATTTACATCTATAATTGAAAAGCAAAAAGCCCCTAAATATCTAACCTGTTACCCACTACACTCCAAATGCTGATTAATCTGATTTGAAGGGTCCATGTTGTAAAGTTATATGAGTGGTTGTAAGAAACTTAAGCTGATTGAGTGATTGGAATCCATCACTATCTGTGTATGAATATAAAACAATGAAAATAAAATTTTCAATGGCTGGCATTCAACCCTGACTTTCAAGCATGATTAAAGGAAGAGTATCTTATTTACGATAGTAACGAATATATGGATGATTAAAGTCATCATACCCATGTGTACAGCACATGGGCTCCAGTGCTCCTCGATCCCATGCAACCCCTATCCAAGAGAAGCCCTACCACACAAACGGTCAAGATTAAAAGCATCATATTCAAATGGATAAAGTCCCAATGTATTATATTGCAGCACATTGTATCAGCAGTCATCTGTAACAGCCCGATGACTGCTGATACATTGTATGTAATACAGTCAACTTGGAGCGTCCATTTCTTAGCCATAAATAGGATGGTTAGGATCATATGATTAAAGTAACTTCTAAAGGGATGTGCAACAAAAAAAAAAAAAAAAGAAAAAAAAAGATAGAGCTCTCCATGATGGATGGTCCAAGTCCTTAATCAGACATTCACCATAATCAATATTACTATTATTTTTCTTAGACATTTATTGGATGGTTAGGATCATGCAATCAAAATAAATTTCCAGACGAATAGGCAATCATAGGTGAACCCCACCCCACATGATGCACAATCAAAATCATTTATGAGATCTCATTACAATAATTGCCCACTTTTTAGATATTGCTAGCTATGGTTAGGATCATCCAATCAAAGTGTTCTCACTGGGTATGAAGACCCGCTATGATTGTAAAGCTATATTAGTGTTAATTAAGACCTTTTCTTGTATTACAAATATGAACCATTCATTAATTATCCGCTTAGTAACATTAGATAAAAATAACTTTTAAGAGGCATCTAGAATCAAAGCTGAGTCCACATGATGGACGGTCCAGATCAATGATCAGGCTATTTTACTGACCCAAACCGTCCATTTTTCTACCCATTGAATGGACTGTATCAGCCGATTGAATTGTATTTTTATGAGGGGTTAACAAACAAAGGTGGGGCACATGATGGATGGTGTGGATAACTGCATAGAACTTTTCTAATAGAATATATGTGAACCATCTATTTCCTCTATTTAATGATCAAACGGTAAAGATCATCAAGTCAAAATGACCTAAGAGGGATCAACAATCAAATCGTTGGCCCTACATGATGCATGATTCAGATCACTAGTAATTCTCTAATATAATAAAATGGAGCATCACTCTTATCCATTAATACAAAGTGACTTTTGAGACGGATAGACAATTGAAGGTAGGTCCCACGTGATAGGCGGTCCATTTCACCCATCAATCCTTTTTTGGTTTTTTAGTAATTAATATGGACTGTCAAATTTTACCATTGATTACATGCAGTAATTAATATGGACTGTCAATTTTTTGTTAGAAAATGATCTGTTGGATACACCGAAAATAAAATAAATTTTGTTTCACTAGACTAAATCACATAAAATGATATAGTCCTTAAAGCATGATTCGGCCCCTTATCAATTGCTGGTGGTTTACGGCGAATTGTTTTCAGGATAAGACAAGCATATTTGGATGTGGCGTGCGACAATTACGATGGGTCTACTATGGAACAGTTCAACACAGTAGATTTATTCTAGCAGAATCAGATGGTAGAAATGTTTTTAGTATTCTAAAAAGGAGATTTGGAATGTATCTGATGAGAGAGATGGTGTTATGACGATGAGATTTTGGATCGGAATGGTCAAGTTTATATAGGCGCTAGACAGTTTGACCATTAATTTCAGCCGTTTCTGATCGTTGGATCATCATGGCCCATCCGTTTTTGGACCGTTATGACTTTTAAGGCAGCTAACCGTTTTTAGAAACTACTAAATGTGACACGTGCACACTTTTGAATTTTACTTCGTTTTGGCAGCAAAATCCTAAAATTTTGAAATTTTGAATATTTTTCAAAAACCACGAATTTCAACATTTTCTACCATTGATTACATGCCTAGGATCATCATCCAAGTAACTTTTTTAAGGAGGGATCAGCAGCTAAAGGAGGGCCCCACCAGGAAGGACCGGGTCATGATCACTAATGGGACCTTTGCTAATATAATAAATATGGAACGTCCAATTCGTTATCAAATACACGTAGACAGTTGTAAGCGCACAATAATAATTTTTATCATCCATTTGGAAGAGAGGAAGAGGTTGGTAATTTCACCTCCTTTTGAGGATGGCACGCATGGAAATGGCCTGTTTGAGTGACGAGTAAAATATGGGGGTCCTACCATAATCTATGTCCTATCCAGGCCATCCATCTATTCTGCCAGCTCATTTTAAGGCATGAGCCCAAAATGAGGCAGAATCTAAGTTCAAGTGGACCACACCACAGGAAAACAGTGGTCCTGAAACTGTCCACTGTTGAAAGCTTCTCCTTCCCTAGGGTCCACAGATAAATATAAAGGTAAATCACAAATATAATCCCAAATTTCCATGGCCCTTGAGAAGTTTTCAACTGCAGGCGTTCAATTACCACAGTTTCTTGCGGTGTGGTCCACTTGAGCTTTGATCTGTCTCAATCTTAGGATCATGTCCTAAAATGATTTGGCAGAACAGATGAATGGCTAGTATAATATACATACAACACGGTAGGCCCACAGTTTTTGTGCACTATACTTTCTATAACCTTCTCCTTCCTTGCAACTCAATACATTCGAACAAGCTAGTTGTCAACTTCTACATTGGAGATTAGTACACTCTAATACGTATCTCAAGTGGTAGACTGAGTGAAAGATACCTCATTTCAACACTGAGATCTTGGTATCAATTCCCTAGTGAGGGGTGGCTAACAGTGAAGTGTGAACTCACAGTGGGTGTACTAACAAGCTAACAAAAAAAAAAAACTTCTACATTGGAGATTGGCTATAATTACAATGGTAAGTAATTATTACTCATTTACCAAACAGCTCCTAAGTGAGGCAGATCCAATTATCAAGTGTACCATATCATAGGAAACAGGGGTGAATGAACACTCTACCATTAAAAACTTCCTAGGGCACAACTCTGTTTCAGTAGTGTTTATTTGCCATCCAATCTATTGATAAGGTCACATAAGCCTCGATGAAGGGAAAAAACAAATATAAGCTTGATCCAAAAATTTGTGGCCCCTTAATGGTCAATCACCATTATTTCCTGTGATATGGTCTGCCTGATAATTGGATACTTCATTTTTAGAATTATACACTAAAATGGTCTGGAATAATGGAGCTTGGAGAAATTAGCTAGGTCAGCCTGCCAGTCAGCTAAACCGATCCTACTTTTGAGGTGGGTTGGGCCAAGCTAAATGGGTACAAGTTGGCCTGGGACTATAAGGGGGCGTTTGGATCATAAGTTGCATAAGATAAGCTACTTATTCTCCAAGTAACTTATCTTAGTTTCTACTTATTAAGAAGTATATTTGGCAAACAACATACTTATCAGCTTCTCCTCTCTTTTATCTCCCGATGCCTCTCTTCAGCAAACTTATGAAAAGTAGAAAAGCTAAAAAAATTAACTTAAGTGATTATGTTCTCTTAAATAAACATGTACTTATAACTAATCATAAACCAAACTTTTCTGAAATAAATCACTTATCTACTACTGTAAGTTGAGAAAGTAACTTATTTGATGGCGCATCCAAACAAGCCCTAAATGTGGCTCCTTTAAATAAATGGGTTGCACAGATGTACCCTAACCAAAAGCTGAAACAAATAATTAAAGTATATATGAATTTTTATATATGTCTTCACATATGCCCTGACCAGGACCAAACCAAACCCAAAAACAAAATAAGAAAAATATGGGTGAATATTTTATGTATTTATTTATCCACTACCACAGCTAAGTTGTGTATAGCCTAGCGCATATTTCATCCTTAAACCTCACAATTGGATCGAGATGGGTTGGGTCAGGTAAATCAATCCCAGCCCCATTCACAATTAAATGGGTCGAGTTGGTTGGACCAGGTTGGGCTTTAATGAATTATAAGTGGGAAGGGTCAAAAGAATTGGTCATGGGTCAGACTCAGGCTTAGAATCATCAGCCTGTTTGGTAAGGGGTCTTTTGGATGCTTGTAAATCCTTTTAAGTTGTATAGGAGTGACAGGTAATAGAATTGCAGGAGATGTTTGGATACCTACATTTGCCTATAAAGGCTTTACTGTAATTTGTTTCCCTGTAAACAGACTATTTAAAAAATAAATAGAATAGCATCTATGTAGAATTAAGTAAATAAAAAATTTTTAAAAAAAAAATCAATAAAAACCATGAAAAAAAAAAAAAAAACACTTCAAATTCCAATCTTTAAGGCAGAGAGCCAAACATCCATCTATGTAGAATTGAGTAAATTATTACCTATCAAAATGGGACAACAGATTCTAAATATAATAACAATTCTTAAGCAGTGACCAAGTGAGCCACTAACATTCTTTATTCAACTTCCAAATCTTCTAATCCCAAGACTCATGGTTTCAACAGTGTCTATTCAAAATTTTCTGATTTTTCTGTAGAAGTTCAACAGAAATATAGAAGAATGAATAAAGGAACTGTGCATGAAAAAAAAAAAAGATCGTAGAAGCTCTGTTGATCATGGCAAATGATCATTTCCAACACCCCGATGTGAAAAGAAGGATAAGATAAGGAAACAATAACATACACCAAAACTGTATGTGGGAAAAAAATTTGTGTGGAAAATCTGACACCGCCCTTTTTATGACAAGGGGTGTTGCCTCAGATACCACTCGAGTCCCTTCCAAATATGAATCGCCAGGTCCAGTTGCTTATCACCAATATTCTTGTGCGCCAGCTGACTTGCTTGCTGATGTGAAAGAACAATCAGGCAATTAGAATTGGTGACAGTCACATGCACATGGGAGCCTCTAGGACTCCTGGTCCACACATGACGGATGCCGATGCAAGTGCTCATCATGTATGCCCCACCAGGTAGATGCTCTGCCTGCCCCTCAAGAAATCATTGGGTGGGGCAGATGCATGGGAGATGAGCAGACCGGCCAGAGATTGGTCAGCTTATCTACATGGTGGGACCTACTTGATGACATCATGGATCTTGCATGCATGGACCGTATTCAGCAGTTATGCAACTCATGCACGATCAATGCCGAAAATATAGTGAATGAATACAAATGTTCAACAATCTAGAAATAAGCACCCAAAAGAGCTTAACCCATTTGATATGATATCATGCACAACCATCACTCGTGCACGCACAAGAAATAGAAAACGCCATGTGTTCGTGTTCAGCAATAGGAGGATACCTGGCATAGACAGAATACCAGAGCCACTGGCTGCTTTGGCCTATAGAGATCCAATCACCAGGAAGTTGTGCAGCCGTCTGCTCCCCTCCCAGTGGAGCAAATTGCCCAAGATGCTTGTATCTGAGATCAACAGTCATCAGAAACTCATAAGAGACAAGAAAAGGAACACCATGAAACGAAATTTCACATGGTACATTGTGAAAATATGACCACAGCTCTTATCCACTTAAATGATTTTTTATTAATCACTGTGAAGTAATCCACTCTTTCTTTCTTGTGACTTAGAATGTTTTATGCATTATTCGCTCATTCTAAAAGGGTAATTTAGTCATTGGACATTTTAAATTGGAAATTCCATTGAATTCTATATCTTACTGGGCCTCCATTGAGCAACACACTGCAACTTGGGTTCGGGTCCAACCGAACCTGATTGACCCAACCCAAGTTCGGGTCTGGTTCTCAAGGTCCACAGGTTTGAAACTCCAACCCGATTTGAATTCAGGTTGGGTTCATGTTGAGCAAATTCGGATGGGGTTAGGCTGGGTTGGGAATAATCGCATGTCTTTGGGTTGGGTCGGGTATAAAGGACTTCAGATTGGGTTTGGGTTGGGCACCTCGGGTCGCACTGGGTCCTTTAGAGGTTGGGTTGGGCTCAGGTTGACCCTCAACGCAACCCAACCTGCCTGAGTTGCACCTTTATTCTGTATGCATCTGATCTTATGACTACATGACAACCACTGAAGTTTCGACTTCATAACTTTGGGCAGATAAAATTGCAAACTGACATTTGGATGTAACATTGAATTGAATTGCAGCTATCAGTCTAAGGAAGTGAAAATAATCAAACATGTAATTTCCTTGGAATTCATATGAGGATTGGTGGTCTGAATTGCAATTATGTTGGTTTCAAGTTTGACTTGCAACAAACAAAAATACAGTTCAAAGGATGTTTCTTCATTAAGAATACTACGAAACACCATAAATTTCGTATTAAAAAAAAAAAAAAAAACCATAAATTTTGTGATTTTCTCTTGATTAAAATGAATCTTTGCAATTTGATTCACTTGTGCATCCAAACACAGCCAAATCTAGAATGATAGTGTTCATGCCCTTGATCCAGGTTAGATGATCTTTACAGCTTAAATCCCCACAAGTTCTCCAAGTAATGGAACATGGCTCTTTGGGTTACATCTCAAGAATTGTCTTTCCAGAACTTTTCCCAAAATGCAGGAAGGTAGAGTCAGTAGTAGGAAATAAACTTTATATGAACAGAGATTTTCTAGGAATCAAAAGATTTCAAAGCAGAATCAGCATCCTATATAGTAGACTTGTACAAAAACAGTTCTAGCAATGATTTTGATGTGTTACCTGGAAATGGTTGAAAATTTTACAGACTCGTGGGGAAAAAAAACATGAAAAAAATGGATGTCAGAGGTAATGCAGAGTGAAAAAATCAACGTGTTGTTTTTGGGACCCACACCGGGATCATGTTTTCTTTTGACGTCAGGAACTGCGGGATTGAAGAATCTTACACCAAACACCCAATAGATACAATGGAATTGATAGATATAAGCCCTGCCAAATGTATATCACAGGACGCTGTACACATGAGTCCTACGGTTCAGTGATTCAGGCCATTGATCTGAAAGGTGCCCAAGAGTCTCTTAGATTTGACAGTCCTAACCCTTTGATCAGTGGCCAACTAATAAAAGATCGCAAAAAAAGGCAGTGATGATCCATGTTGTGACCAAGTTGAAATAGATAATTGAATAAGTAAATATGGATCATTTTTCAGTCAAATGGGTGTAGGTAAATTTGGAAATAAATCGGTGTTAGACCCATGCCACTCTGCACACATCTTCACATGAAGCTGCACATGTTAACCCTGCACCTGGAGGACATCCAAGCTAGTGAAAAGGGGGACACCTATCATGTGCATAGTTTGGCTAGAAAAGCTCAGGCTGTTGAACTATTAGGTATGTCTCAAATGTACAAAAGCAATGGATGGCCTCCAAGTTTTTTAAGATATCAGGTAGGTCATGCATGTAAGCATACACACGTCCCCTACCTCATGTTTGAACAGCTGAATTTTTTGTCAGATCATCAATACTGTGGGTCCAACCTGATACACAGCTCAGATGTGCTGCATACATGCAAGGTTGGCATGTATGGCTGCAATTATAGGGTTGCATGTGAGGAAAGCAAACCTCACGGTATAAAAACTTATGTGGGGCTTTCTTTTGATTCATTAAACAGGATATTAGCAAGTTTACAACCTCAACTAGCACCCTAAAGAGATTTGGAGAATTTTCATGATAAATACTTAACTAGGATATCACATTCAAAATCTATGGAGTAGGCCAATTTGGATGGACGATGAAATTAATTGTAATCAAACAACCACCAAATATAAATTGCACAAATTGTAAAGGGTCATTTAGGAATAAATGAAGTAATGTAAATAACTGTGCTTAACAAACTAGTATTTTCTTTACGACAGTAAAAGATGATTCCATCAGAAGTCTATGTAGAATGAGATGCCCAAAGGAATTTAGAACTTTGAAAAGATTTAAGAGGTGACGTCATGACAATGATTTTAGGAGAAAATTAAGAAACCATCAAATGAAGACTCAGTCAAACTAGAGAAACAACTGCAATTAAGACAACCAATAAATTGAAGACATTTAGAAAAGTGGAATATACCTAAAGGGACGGAATCGGTGGCGACCTGATCCCCTGATCCGCGGAGGACCTTCAGGGTTGTGTTCACTCTCTACCATATTATTAAAGCACTTGGCAAGATATGCACCTTCTTGAGCAGCAACCTATATTTAATGACAAAGCAAGAAGGAAAATGTAATGATATGGTTCTTTAGAAGACGCCATTTTTTATTTTTTTTTTATAAACTTGCAACTTTCGTTCAGCACATGCAGAAGTGATATGTGAAGTTTTAAGTTTCAGTTTCCACTAAACAGATAATAACTTCAATAAAATGTGGATAAAAAATCACCTGAGCTGTTGCAGGAAGATTCTTCATCTGGGAATCCACTTGGGAAAGTGCTATCTTGAACCCTTCGATATCCACTTCTTTGGTTTCCTTTCCTTTGTATTCAATCAACAGATCCACAGCATTGCGCATTTGCTTAGCCTTCAAGTAAAGCTCCACTTGAGGGTACCTCAAACAGATATCATCAATGACATCTTGGAGTTCTTCAATGGTTAAAGTACCAGATTTGTCTTTGTCCGCAAGATTAAATATTGCAGAGATATCTTCCTAAAGAATACCGGCATTAAATGAAAAAATATTAGCATGTTACACCTACATTGTGATTACTTCCTAGTCACACTACATCAAGCAAATACAAAAAATGATTTGATATTGGACAAGTTTAATTTTGCACCAGTAAGGTAGTTTCACCTTCCACTGATTTATGACCCACTTCACCAAAAGATGCAACTTGCAAGTATTATGATTGCTTGCTGATTCTCTAGAACTATGAGCTTATCTCAACATCAATAATACTTAAAAGAAATAGTGGCATTAAAAAAAGAAAATGAAAAGCACCTCTGCAGCCATTTCTTAGGGAAGGCTACCTCAGGAAAGCAAATTCTATAGTGGTAACCTTCTTACGGGTGTTCGCATTATTCATGCGATGACCCTTCTAAATAAACGTCACATTTCTCATGTGGAATTGACACGTATTGTTAAAGACAGTGTTCGAATTATCTCCGATATTATCTTTATCTCTAGCTCAACGATACCGATAACACAGGTAGCGATGTTGATAACATTGGTAGTATCAGAAATTTCAAGTATTAGCAATGTATCGCTAAGTATCACCAACGTATCAATATCGCTAATGTAATCACCAATATTTTCAACTATGTAAATTCTAGGTGTCGCTTGTATTGCCGATGCATCAATATTGCCAATGTATCGCCAATATTGTCGACTACGTAAATTCTAGGTCTTGTATCATAAGTGTATCGACGATATTTCAATAATATCACCAACGTATTGATATCATCAAAATTTTGTTTATTAGAAAAAAAAAATCAATTTTTTTTCATCGGCATATGGTTGTATGTAATGTTCAATTTGCCATTGATAATATTGATAATATCTCGATATTATCGATATCGCAACACGCGTGATATTAAGACCACAATCTTTCATTTCCTTTCCAATTGTTGATGATTTCTTGATGAAATATCATGTGTTGTAGATATTTTGCAATATCGATGGATGTTTGGATGGTTAAATAGGTTAGATGGGATAATTGGACTAATTTCTTACAACAACACATGCTTTTAAGGCCCCATTAAATTGAAACTTGTTATGTGTGCATTATTTTTGCATTTTTTATATTTCTAAATACGCAAATATGTACATTTTAGCATCTCCTGAAGTTTCGCTGAAAATTCCACCGTTTTTCCCATGTTTCCCCACAGTTCCCGTTATCGACGATATTATCGGCAATCTCGATATTGTTTCCATATCCCTGACTAGCGAAACTTGTAGCAATACTGATACTTCGAACACTGGTTAGAGAGAACAGGCTCTAACATGTGCAACTTAGTACTGTAATAAGCAGTAGCATATCTTATTCATTGCTGTACCGTAAGCAGCAGCATATCTTATTCATTGCTGTACAATTTGAATCTGCAACTAAGTTAAATGTCACATAACCCTTTCTGTTCATTGTACCTTGTATTTAAAATGGTAACTTCTCATGCAAGTCTTGCTTCAGAAAGATCTTACAGACAGTTCTTAAAAAGCTATTATATTGAATGATTAGAACAGTAAACAATATGAACAGAATATCTATTGGAAACCAATTTCAAATACAGTGAACTCGTAAAAATTCCAGTTACCGCTCCATCTATCATCTGCAGAATTCAATGCAACAGGACAAAGGCACGCATACCATGACTTTGCGTTGTTGGATCATGGCGCAGTCACCAAGTGCATATACATCATCGCATCCCAGGACTCGCAGCCATTCATCAGTTGCTAGAACACGCCTATTCATCTGCATGCTTGAATCAATACAAACTATAAATTTCAACAAATAAATGTTGTGGCATTTAAAAAGACACCCAAGTTATAACTGGTTGAGAAAACAAGAATAACCCAAAGGCAAACAACTCCAGCCAACCTCAAAAGTAGACACTAGGAAGTCACACAAGAATGTGGAAGAAAGGAACCTGGCCAATTTGCTTCATAAAATCCATTATGACGGGGCGGGTCCCAATACCAGTGGACCAGACAACCATGCCATATGGTAGAGATGTAATCTCTCCAGATGGTCTTACTTTCATGGTAATGGCCTTATCAGATACACTGACAACTTGATATCCTGTTTTCACATCAATACCATCTCTTCCGAACTTCTCTACAGCAAACGAACTGATTCTTTTATCAAACCTATAAAAGCATACATCTAAAAGCGTAAGAACATGTGTTGGAAGGTGAAGTTAATTTTGGAAAATGCTGGCAGGCCACTCAACTCTAAGGGTGCATTTGGAAAAATGAATACATAGGTTGGTCAGCTACTCTTTCGATAAAAAGAGTAGCTGACAAACTATCATCATTTCATGCCACATCATTTCATTCAAGAAACAAAGTAATCTCTCTAGTCACTCGAAATGAGAACCAAGTAGCTTAAGGAGCTAGAGACTTTGCCCTTGGGGTCATTTGGATGAGAGTAAATGGGGAGTAAATGGGGTAAGAGATGTGTTTAGATGGGAGTAAATGTTAGTAAATGAAATTGGGATTAAATGGGGTTGATTTGAAATAGTGAGGAACGGGAGAGATTTAGGAGTAACTGGTGTGAAATGCCTCTTTTGGCTCCCTTGGAGAGTTGCACGCGTAAACAAAGGTGTCACTATGCTCCCAATCCACCGTACACGTGGCATGCTAATGATACTCCAAGACAATCTAATTATCAGTTGCATCACTAAAATCCCACCAATAGAATGATCCAAACCGTCCAAACATCGGCCATCTAAATGGGCCGATAAAAAAACATTGGAAAGTTGCTTGTTTATGATCCTTACATTTGTGGCCCACCCAAGGCTCGGAATTTCCTCATTTTTTGGCCAAAATGTATATTTCAATGGGCTTATTACAATCATTTTGTCGAATATCACATACGCAAATTAATTTGGGATATGAAAGCTGATTTGAGATATCACATATGTTCCTATGAGAATATTGGAGAATCCTAATGCATTCCAATTCCTCCCATCCAAACATAATATTTGGACTCCAGTGCATTTCATCCACAGGGTACCAAACACAACTAAGGATTCCATTTACTCTTGATTTGAGTGTAATTGTGAAATGGATTTCATTTACCTCCATTTTCAAGCTCCCAAATGAGCCTTAGTTAAAGATATATAAAACATATCAAAGTCATTATCTTAGTAATGTACCATTTTGCATCCCTTGTCATAATTTACAAGAAGATAGATTGAAATCATCTTCATGAGATATTCAAGGTGCACTAGGCATGTAACATACTCCTACAAAAAAAAAAACCCTATGCTAGTGCGATAAAGAAAATGGATGTAAGAATATTGGACCCTTCCTTACATGTTCAAAATTTGATCGCCTGCTTCAATGAGATATATTTTCACCAGGTCTTGAATGTCTGGATACAACTTCTCTAAATCTTCACATACAAAGTCATGCAACTCTGCAGCAAATTCCACGCCAGTAGGCCCTCCTCCAACAACTACAAAATGAAGCATCTTCTTCCTCTCTTCATCGCTAAGATTTGGAAGGCTGGCCTTCTCAAAACAATCAATCACGCTCCTACGGATCCTCTGAGCATCCTCTACTTCCTGCACTAAGATGACTATTTTCACGATTTATGTAGGCATGCAAGAATCAACTTGAATTCTATTACCAATCTCCCAAATATTAATGGTATCTTCTAAGGACAATTTGGAACATGAACAACTGTTTGATAAATCCAATAAAGAAGTCATAGGATGCTGTCGTAAATAAAATAAAAATAAATAAATAAATAAATAATAAGAAGAAGAAGAACAAAGAAAAAAAGAGTAACAGGATGCTGATAGAATATTAAAATGAAGCTTACCTTCAAAAAATGGCAGTGCTCTGGCACACCTGGAGTGTTGAATGTGTTTGCCTGGGCTCCCATTGCTATCACTAAGTAGTCATATTCTACAAGAAATTCTTTGCGCCCATCGGGAAGCGTAGAGCGACAGTGAACTTTCTTGTTTGCTGCATCAATCTTCACACATTCAGCTTCACAGAATTCAATGTTTCCAGTTTTCTGCCAAAGGAATGGAAAAGGAAGTATAACACTGTTTTAGAAATTAGAGTGAGTCATCTCTTTTTCCTTTTTTCCTTTTGTTTTGGGTAGAGTAAACCATCTCTTGATGAAGAAAGAAACTAAAATATAAAAGTGACTATACGATATCAAAAGAAATGGTGTTTCCTTTTTTGATGCAGTGATGGTACAGATGGGACCCACTTAACATAAGCAAATGATCCATTGGCCCCCCATCATGTGATAGGCTATGAAACTCTCCTCTACCAGATGTTCCCAGCAATCCAGTGAAATGGAAAAATACAACCAATGGTACACATTGATTGGGGGCCCAATCTAATGGTTAGGATCATTTGGTGGGTAGATTTTGTGAAATCTCAAAGGAATGAATTCACCATATGAAAAAGGGATCACCAAAAGGATGGTGCCACATGTACCATATCATGTCATATCGATTTATCTGTCAGTTATTATCCTTCTATACAAAGGCAATTTTTCCTTTCTAATTTTTCTATTTCTGTACAGGATAGATTCAAAGTTCAAACTAAATGTAAATCCTCTAATGAAACATATTATCTACAATCCTTCCATTCCTAACAGTAAATATACAAAGGAATTTAGTTGCATGAAGTGGGACAGAATCTGCGTAGAGGAGTGGGGAGTGGCCGCTTATAGAAAAATTTCAGAAGGCAAGATCATCTTGGAAGCATAGATCAACGAAATTTAAATTCAGGAGTAAGCAATTTAAGTATCTATAGCATTTAACAAATTTAGGGAAAAAATTATTCAATGATTAGAATTGGAAATTCCAAAAACCTGGATGATGAAATGGTGAACAGTAAATAGCAGAAGAGAAGTATATTGAGATAAATGGTCTAAATGGAGTCATCAGAATTAGTCAGTGGTAGGAGCAGGAGGTCTGAAAACAGCAGGAGAGAGCAAGATTCAGGAAGGAACTACCACCTTGGTTAGAGTTAACCAAGGAGGAACTAGCACCTTAGAAGTTAACCAAGGACTCAGGTGAGGAACTAGCTCCTTGGCAGTTCACCAAGGATACATAGTTCCTTGGTTAACTTCTAAAACATCACTGAAGTTTATACAAATGGATACGTATTCCTAACAGGCACAGAATGTAATATTAGTGATGCCTATTACGATTGTCCTTACCTTTTTGATAATCTTACGTATTGGCTCAACAATACTACGCGCTTCCACAGTACCACATGTGACACTGGGTAACAAAGGGGTAAATGCAAAATAATTACGAGGTGACACCACCTGGACATCATACAAGGAACCATTGAGATTTTTCAAGAAGCTTGTGCCTGCCCATCCTGTTCCAAGAACTACCACTTTCTTCTTTTTGGCGTCTGCTTGAGATGATACAACCTTGTAAGCACCATTGTCCGATTTCGATTCTGAATATGCCACAAGACCCCCACCACTGCAATAACCAGGTTTAGTGAGTGCAAGCTATAATATAGTAGATGTGATGCTTAACTGTAAAAGAAAGTATGTTGTATATAGTTATAACTTCAGGGTATAAATGAAACAAATAGAAGAAAAGGGAAGTTGCCTTGAAAAGAGGGGAGAGAGAGAGAGAGAGAGAGAGAGAGAGAGAGAGAGAGAGAGAGAGAGAGAGGGGGGGGGGAGGAGGAGGAGGAGGATACACTACAACAGATACAAAAAAAAAAAAAAAAAAAAAACATTTCTCACCAGAAAACTATTTCTTAATATCATCATCATTATCATCATCATCTAAGCCTAATCCAACTAATCGGGTTGGCTACCTGAATCCTTTTCCACCATTCCACTCTACGAAGGGCTATGACTTTATTTTTTGCTCTCACACCTACACCACACTCACTCACCACACACCCACACCCACACAACATGGGCACTCAATCCTATGCTGTCATTGTTAAAACAGAGCCTGTCTACCACTGAGCCATGGAGCCGGACCCAACTTTTAGACCACAGGTCATCAAATCTTTTCTTACCTCCAACCAAGTCCTTTTGAGCCTTCCCCTGCCTTTTTAGAGCCTTCAACTGGTACCAACTGATTCCTAACCGGCGAAGTTCTTCATCTCCATTGCACATGAACAGACCATCTAAGTCTACTTTCCCTCATTGTGTTACCTTTTGTAATCAACTTGTTGATTGTATGCAATAGCGCTCGATTGTAATCAACCTATGTAATAGTCTATTACATTGCACCTGTGGGAGTTTTATGCTCTCATTGCTGGTCCCCACTCCCCAGCCCGGATAAAGGAGAGTTTTGTCAGGTTGCCAGCTAGTGTCAAATTTATGCCAAAACTTCCAACATGAATCCGAAAAACAAAACTATTTCTTAATATAGGAAAAAAAAAAATCAAAATCAAAACATATAACTAAATGGAAAGAGAAAATGGTGTGAAAAGACATGAGAGCAACAAGTCTATGACAAGGTTTAGTTAAATGTGCCAGATCTCCAATGCAAGTAACTAGAAACTTTGAATTGAACTAATCAACTGGTCTATAACTTCATGGGCATGGCCAATTCAGAACCACTTTGCTTGCAATTACAGGATGCCATGCCAGAAATTAACACTGTCAGGGTCTAAGCCCCACTCATCATGACATGGTTGGATTGGGAAAAGCAGTGGGTATGTGAAGTCAAGAAATCAGAGAAATGGGGACAGGTAGATTATTCAAAGGTTGTAGCATGGCACAAATTTGGTAAGTGTATCAGCGTGCTTTTCCTATGTCACCAGAACTCAGGATATTCAGCATCTCACAACAGCAAACATTCCAAAACAAGGCAGCCAAAAAAGAAATTGGATTCCCTTGACAATACCTGGGCTTCTTTGGATAGACAAAACTGTGTATTCCGCTGTGGCAGTTTATTGGAACAAAATACACGGTGACTGTTATCTAATGAAACTGGGATAGCCAGGATCTCATGATAGCAAATATTCCAGAATAAAGCACCTAGAAAAGAAATTGGATTCCCTTGACAATAGCAAGGTAACTGTTATCTAATGAAACTGGTATAGTCGGAATCTCACGATAGCAAACATTCCAGCATAAAGCAGCTAGAAAAGAAATTGGGTTCCCTTGACAATAGCTGGGGTTCTCTAGATTGACAGAAAACCATGGATTTCTCCAAATTATCATTACCCCTATCCATAGCGGTAGTTCCTTGGCACAAGATACAAGGTGACACCATTGTCCAATGAACTGAGATTTCCCCTTGCATTCAAACAAGACCCCTAATTTTGAAATCCTACTTTCTACAGTAAAAATGGAAAAAATCATTGGGTAATCTCATTAAAATTTCCATTTCAACACCTTAGATTCCTTTTATCCAAACATGCCATTCAAAATCATAAATGCACAGAAACGGAATATCTGATGTTCTAGATGATGATGGAATATCTGATGTTCAATCTCCAGTCAAAGGTTGGCCTTGAAATAGACAGACCTCTACTCAGATATAGAGATATGTTGGAGTAAGTGATTATTACTATAAAGAGACACAAATATAATATATATATATATATATATATATATGGGAAAAGGTACTATGCGCTCGACCTCACGATAAGCTCCCGTGAGGTCGAGCTGTGTGGGCCCCACCATGATGTGTGTCAACCATCAACACTGTGCATTTGATGGGTCCCCTTTAAATTATGGGATATCCCAAAAATCAGCCGTATACGGAACTCAGGTTGGCCATACCATCTAAAATCATGTGAAGAGACCGTTAAAACATATAAAAGCACTTGGTGGGGCCCACCTGAGTTTTGATTGCTGCTGAAACTTGATCTGAACCCTCATCCAAGTGGGACACACATAATGGATGGGCTGGATTTGCAAAACACATCTCGGTGGGCCCAAAAAATGATTATGAATGTTTTAATGGTGCACGGCCCCTCTCCACTTCTGTATGTGGTGTGGCCCACACAAGTCACGGATTGAATTGATTTTTGAGATCTAGGCCCACGATGGAATGGTGCGTCTGACTGATGGGGTAGATGTTCGAAACGCATCACGGTGGGGCCCGCACAGCTCGACCTCATGCGACGGACTCGTGAGGTCGAGCGCATAGTACCTTTTCCATATATATATATATATATATATATATATATATATATATATATATATATATATATATATCAAATACAAGGATCATCTCTTACCCAAAACAAAGTCACTATTGGGAATTGAGAAGGCCCAGGCTACTCACCTAGCATTCTTCAGTCTTCATCTCAACAAGCAACAGGATCAAATGAATGTTTAGTCTCATTATGTTGAACGGTGATCCATTTCTTCCTTACCACTCAGTCAATAGTGAGAACAAAGTTCCAAAAATATCAGTCTGAGTATTCAAGTTATGGCATCCATGGGAAAGCTCCTCAATTTGTATCACTGTTCACACCACACTGTATTTTTCTATCCATTCCCTTCACCACTTCACGTGTCTCAATCAACAGCTAATCACTAAATCAATCAGAAGGAAATCCAAATCAAAGGAAATATAGGATATATAAATTGTCCAAGACTATTGATCTGTGAGACCCCACCTCTCATGGACCATGCCCTGAAAACCTCCGAGATCAAAGGACCATAAACATCCAAATCTTGGGGCCTTTTCTCAATTGAATATGGACCATCTCTACTTTCTTTTTTCCTTCTTAACCACGTATCTCCTAGAAGGAAACCATTTGGCATTGTCCATCCAAGTGGTCCAAGTGGGGACCATCAGATCAACTGCCCAGACCACAAAACTAAGGGCCCCACTTGTACAGGTGGAGGGCCGGAGGATGCCATAATGTCCACTGGTTGAGAATCATATCAACCCTCACTGTAGGAACTCGCCTAAGCAAGAAACAATTCTATTGAAAATATGATTGGGAATCCAACAAACAAGACAAAGGAAACGAAATGTGAATTCAATTGTGAATTAGCAGCTCACCAAGCGCCCAACTCTATACATGTCTGGTCCATGGTTTGAGGATCCAGACCGTTGATCCAATTGGCAACACTGTGCATCAGGGATGCTGCAAAATTCTCCAACACTGGAAGATCGTGGCTCCTCAATTGTATTCTTTTCTGGTGAAAGTGGACTGTATCTGCAATTATTTTCTCAAATATCTATTCGTAAGCCACCATTTGAACAATTAGGATATTCCGACCTGGGGACTGTCTCTGCAATTATTTTCTCAAATATCTATTTGTAAGCCACCATTGAATGACTAGGATCTTCCAATCTGGAGGATTTTTGCAGCATCCCCCATCCACCATGGATCCCATCTGATTAACAGTCTGAGTCGTGAGACAGGGGCCTTACACGTACCAAATAGAAAGGGTATCTCAATAACTCCTATGTTAAAACCCCATGAGCAATACAGCAGCAGGGCCCAACAGATCAATGGTCTAATGCCAAACCACAAGCTCGGCACACACAATTGGAATCAGCATCATATACCAATACAAAATTACATGGAAGAAATGATGATCAGGCCCACCAGATCAACGGTCAAGATCACCGACCATGGGCCCCACATGCACCTGATCAGAAACAGAAGCTGGTGGCTCCTCCCTACGCAGATTCCCATGACTGACATCATGGTGGGGCCCAGAATATAAACAGGAAAGATCAGCGGCAGCAGCCACCAGATCCACGGTTCAGATACAGAACTAAGTGGCATCATATAATCCATCCGGATACAATGAGAAATGATGGTCAGGCCCACAAGATCAATGCAATGGATCGCCAAGCCATAGGTCTCACGTGTACGTGATCGGAAACAGAGCTAGGCGGGTCCTCCCCCACAAATTCCCATTGATAAGGTTGGGGCCCACAAGATAACCGGGATAGATCAGAGGCAACACCCATCAGATCACCGGAACTAATACAGAAAAGGTGGGCCCCACATTTCCTAAGAGACTCATCACCCCATAATTCCCTTCTAGCTACCCTTGGATCCAACAATTTTCACATTTCAAAACAAAATCAACAGAAATAATAGATAATTCAACAAAGCAAAAAAGAAAAAAAATAATAAAATAAAATCTACGACTAAATTCTTCAAGAACAGACTGCTACCCAAAGTCATAGAATTCCAAACAAATAGAACTTTTTAGAACATAAAATTTCTAAAAAATGGAGGGAGGAATTAAAATACCTGACGGTGAAGAGAACGATCAACTTCGAATACGTTGAAGAGTGATGGAAAGCGCGAGTAGATCGCTCAAAGAAAGAGAAAAACCTCATTTTCGAAGGATTTTGAGATCCAGAGAGCGAGCGAGAGAGAGAGTAGATCTGAATCTGAGAGAAATGAAACAGCAAGAGAAGTTGGTTTCCGTTTTTGGTATCGAGAGAGAAAGAGAGTCCGAGAAGGTTGGGGAAATGGAAGATTCGTTTCCCAGCTTTCGCTTTTCGCTGACTTGTCAACGGGGGAAGTTAGACACGCCACCTGTGTGATGACGGTGCACGTGGTGAGAGTTAAAGAGCCCATGGGCTTGTCAGGATCGCTACCGTGCATTGGCCGATGTATAGAATTTCTATGCATTCCTCTTCCTCAATTGCACGTGGCAAGCATGTGGCGATCTAGACTGTTATTTCGTGGGGTACCGTGAAATTATACATTGTTTTTTTACTTTGATTTATATTAGTTTCATCTTTCAGGCACTAATAGGATGACTGCTACAGTCTGACCAATTTAATCATTTTTATCCCAGTGGATAACTTGCAACATATTAAGTGTATGATATATCCGACTGTTCCAATAGATTAGACCCACCATTTGTATTACTAATTCAAAAATTTTCCCAATATAATCTTCAGGTGGGGCATATCTTAGAAATTAATATTTAACCATTGGTAATAGAAAAATAAAAGTGTGATTCATTTGATGACTATATATGGATAAAGTTTGGAAAATGTAATCACCATGATGAGGAAAACCTATTGGACGGGTTGGATTTTGTAAGAAAATTAAAAGTTGGAAGTTATCTTCGCAGTACACTGCAACTTACAGGACAACTGGTTGGACTTTGAGACCTCATTTTTCTTAACGTGAAATATACAGCGCGCGGGCCGCGGCTTTGGTGGGTCCAGGATACCTGACTGTGGGTCCCACCTTGATGTGTTTAACTTACATCTATTCCGTCCATACGTATTAAAATATTATTTTAGGGCATGATCCAAAAAATGAAGCAGATCTAACACTCAGGTGGACCTTAGTACAGGAAACAGAAACATTAGTAATTGACCATTAAAAACTTCACCTTGAATGTATGTGGTTTATCCACGCCTTCCATCCGTTTTTCCATATCATTTTAGGCGTTGAACCCAAAGTCTAAGTATATAAAAATCTCAAGTGTACCACACCACAGGAAATAATTGGAAAAATAATTTCCACCTTTGAAACATTGCTAAGGCCGAAACTGATGTTTATTTGTCATCCAACCTATTCATGAGATCAGAAAGACACCGGTGAAGGGAAAACATAAATATCAGCTTGATACAAACTTCTTTGGCTCCCAAGAAATTTTCAACAGTACACATTCAATTCACACTGTTTCATGTGGTGTGGTCTACTTGAAGTTTAGATATGCTTCATTTTTAAGATATTGCTCCAAACTTATGTGATAAAATGGATGGGCGGAGAGGATAAAATACATAAATCACTGAGGACCCAGAGAACTTACTCAGTACGGTTAGCATATTGAGTTAGGAGGCAATCCGCTTCCCTCCGCATGTTTTAGCCGCGCGTTCGGGGGACGCGAATCGTTTCCTACCTACTTCCGGATCGCGTCCTACCTACGTCCGAACCGAAATCCGTCCGGGCAAGGCTCTGTGGCCCAGTGTGATGTAAGTATTTTATCCAAGCCATTAATCGCCTTTTTCAGATCATTTTAAGGTACAAGATGAACACTGAGTAAGGTACAGGACTTAAGTGGACTACAAAGTGGGGATTTGATGCCCACCATTAAAAAATTTTTGTGAGCTGGAGAAGTCTCGGATCAAGCTAATATTTGTTTTTTCACTTCATCCACGTCTACATGACCTTATTAATAGGTTGGATGATAAAAAAAAAATAAAAAAAATCAAGGTAGCCCATATAAAGGTTTCAACGGTGGGTGTCATTATCACTGCAGCTTCCTCCGGTGTGGTCCACTGGAGCTGTGGACATGCTTCGATTTCATATGTTGATTAAAATGATCTTAAAAAAGTTATGAACGGCGTGGATAAAACACTTACATCACAGTAGGGCCCACAGAGCCCTACCCAGACGGGTTACTGTCCGGTCGGGGTAGGACGCAATCCGCGTCCCGCGTACCGGAAGCTTCTGCAAGTTTTACGCAGCATGCAGCGCGCTTTACACGAGCTTCCCGTGCTTTGAAGAAAGAAAACGCGCGCGTACCTTGCTTAAGGTACCTACCGAAGTCACTTTCTCTTGTGTGCGGAAGAAATTGATGTTTATAAAATCCAGACCGTCCATCAGCTAGATCATCATCTTTTGGGTGTTTATTCCTAAAATAGGCTGATCTAACACTTAGGTGGGCCACTCCACAAAACTATTACCTAAAATTCTCTAAATTCACGTGGTATGTCCCACATTAGTTTTTCAATATCGTGATTTTTGGATAATTACTTCATCATATTAACACCACGGTGGGCCCTACACAGCTACTGGGCGTCACATCCTAGCTTTTTCCTAGGATGTGGCCTACCTTAGTTCTGGATAGTCAAGATTTTTTGGATTCCAATGTGAGCATGAGGCAGCATCTTTGATGGACGGGGTAGATCTCATGAAAATTAGACACCCGCGCGTCTTCGAAGAAGAGAGAAACATTTCGGAAGATACGCTGTAAAGCCGGGATAACCATGACAACGTAGATTGATCTCTTCGTTGAACTCTTTGAAATCTTATTTTTCAATCTGGACCGTCCAAATAATGATTCCAATCATGGATAGCTAGAATCTTCAAAATGACACGTGTTCAGCTCCCTATATTTATTCATTCTCTATGATTTTGATGATTAATAATTTTTGTTACTTTTCCATTGGTTGAAAAAACACCCATCAGGCGCATAGGGCCATCCGATTTTTGTGAATCTTTTAATTTTTATATATACTAAGGCCCACCTGATGGAAGGTACTGATTGCTACATTGACCTTGCACATGTACCATGGAGAGATTGGTCCACCATATTCGGGTTATTCCGGCACTACAACATCCTGTCCTGGGACGCCGATTGCGTCCTAACCCCGTCCGGACAATAATCCGTTCGGGTAGGGCTCTGTGGGTCCATCACCGTGTAAGTATTTTATCCGCATCGTAATCGCTTTTATATGACTATTTTCAGGTTTCAAACAAAAAATTGTAGTTTTGAAGCTTAAGTGGACTACGAAGTGGGGATTGGACGTCTGCCATTACAAATGGAGAAGTGAAATTTATGTTTTCACCTCATCCAAGTCTGCGTGAACTGATTAATAGGTTGGGTGGTAAAAAATACATGACTGTAGCTCTTAGAAAAGTTTTAAAGGTGGGTGTCATTATCACTGCAGCTCCTTTTGATGTGGTCCACAAGAGTTGTGTATCTGCTTCATTTTTTATTTAATATATTAAAATGATTTGAGAAAAGCAATATGGATAAAATACTTAATTTACAGTGGACCCATAGACCCCTACCCGGATAGATTACCATTTCGGCGGTGTGGGACGCGATTCTAACCATGAATGTCGGAAGCGAATTTTGTCCCATCAGGCAGGGCTCTGTGAGACCCAAAGTGATGTAAGTATTTTATTTATGCCATTAATCACTTTTATTAGACCATTTTAAGTATGACTTTAACAACAAGGTAGTTCCACAGCTCCAGTGGACCGCATCAAAGGAAACTACAATGATAATGACACTCACCATTGAAACCTTTATAAGGGCCACTGTAATGTTTTTTTACCATCCAACCTATTAATAAGGTCATGTAGACGTGGATGAAGTGAAAACACAAATATAAGCTTAATCTGGAACTTCTCCGGCTCTCAAGAATGTTTTAATGGTGGATATTCAATCCCCACTTTATGATCCACTTAAGACTTATACTTACCTAATATTTTGCATCATACCTTAAAATGATATGAGAAAAATGATTAACAGTGTGGATAAAACACAACAAATACGCAAGGAGACACCCCCCCCCCCCCCCCCCCCCCCCCCCCCCCCCCCTTGATTTTCCAAGCATTTGGTAAATCCATTAAAAGTGAGTAATAATTACTTCACTAGCTAATTACTGAGTTGTTATCAATGCTTGATTTGACACTTAGGCCGTTTGTTAAATTTGAAGTCTAAAGACCGAATCTGAAATCTGAAGCCAAAATCTGAAATCTAAAGCCGGAATCTAAAATCTGAAGTAAAAAAAACTTATTTGATAATCATGGCTGAAGTCTGAAAAGTAGGTACTAAATCTGAAATAAACTTTTTATTAACAAACATCTTAAATGTCTGAAACATGCTAATTTAACACATTTGCCACTATCTCTTGTTTGGAAATGTTTTACATTATAAAGAAATTATTTTTTATTAAATGAAAATAAAATCATCATATTTAATTTAAATAAACTAAAATACTTAATAAAAAACTAAAATATCATCATAAGGCCCTCAAATGCCTCTTACTGGGAAGATTGTTACTATTTTTTATATAGGATTGAACACCAGTGGCAACAAAACCTTTAAATAAGGCCCACCTTATGATGTAGAATGTGTCACAGATACGTTCCTAGCATGGTTGGGCCAAAAGAAGATGGACCGTAAATTGACCATAACTTTTGATCCAAGTATCGTTACGGGGCGCACAATCTATCAATCTTTACTAAAACGGGTCATCTGAGGTGAACCGACCCACATAGTGGGTCGCATATGTCCGTTTCGTTAGAAAACGCACGCTTTTTGCTCAAAAACAAATTTATAGGACAATTTTAATATTTTTAGTAATTCCGAGTTTCAATTTTAATTTTTTCTATTTTTAGAGTTTTAGATTTTATTTCTTTTTTAAAATAACTTTTAATTATACTGGGACTCTTCTAGAGAAAGTTTATCTGAAATTTTTATTTTTAGAAATTAGGCATTAGAAGAGTTTTATTAGAATTAGGATTTTGATTAGAGTTAGGATTTTGCTATTTTTGGTAATTACAAATTTTAGTTTATTTTTTTATTAATGGTGTAAGGAGTTACATTAGAGGATTTATCAATGATTCATTAATCAATTTCGAATTTACTAGAATTTATTTCTATTTTTTTGCTTTCTTTCCTAGTGGATTCAAGAAGTCTCTGTGAGGAGTCCAGAGAAGTTCCGTGGATTCAGAATAATTATCCTCTTGAGGAAGACGGTGCTCAACCTCACGTCCTCCCCTGCGTAAGTTTGATATCAAAGTGAGGTTTTTCCTTGGATCGATGACTTTTAACGATGGGTTGGGCAATAATTCCATGGGCAGTGCTCCAGGAAATTTACCTTTAACGGCGGCAGCTTTTGAAGCAGCGCAACGAGAGAATCGACAGGTCATGCAAGGGCTGCAGGCTTCCATCGACCGCATAGCGAATGTCTTGGCGGAAAACCTAGGGCAACTCCGTATTCATGGTGGTGATCCACCACCAGCAATTGCTAGAATTCGTAATTATACTAATCGTAAGATGATGCTATCAATGAACTACACGATGGTTCAAGAATTTAAGATGAAAGTTGATCTTTCTAGTTTTAATGGCCAACTCTACTTCAAGGACTTCTTCGATTGGTTGTTTGAAGTCGAACGTTTCTTTGACTACATGAAATCGAAGAAAAAAATAAATTTAAACTCGTGGCCTACAAGTTGACGGGTAGAGCTTCAGTTGATAGGAACAACTTCAACTTGAGCGGACGAGATAGATGAAGGCACCAATCCACACGTGGTCACGAATGAAGAAGTTATTGTGCATGGGATTCCTCCCTCAAGATTACAATCAGGTATTATTCCAACAAAACTAAAATTATTATTAGGATAGTCGATCAATAAAAGGTTATGTAGAAAAATCCTATTATTGGTCCCCGAGAAACGACTTCATCAAAACGGAGTTGCAACAGACTATAGGATTCATTAGTGGCGAACATGTGACGTCTATAGGAATGAAACCAACCCAAGACTTCTAAAGTGGAGAGACAATATCTCATCACTGAACAGGCCTTTGTTAAACAATCTAAGGAAACAGGAAATATATATTCATTAGTTGAAAAAAAAATATGTGGAGCCTATGAATATCCTAAAGGATTTAGAACTAGTATCGCGGGAGTTCAAGAGGGTTGTGCTCGATGAACCCCCTAATAAATTACTTCCCATATGAGATATAAAAAATTATGTTGATCCCGTCTTAGGGGAAAGTCCACCTAATTGCCCACATTATCAGAAAAAATATGAGATTTCGAAGGCAAATATGAAGGAACAGATCGATATTAGTCAAGTCAAGGAAAGCATGAGTACATGTATTGTATTAACTTAAAAGCTTAATGCCAAGTACAAAAAAAAGGCTAATAAACATCGGCATTAGAAGTTATTTCAGACTCATGTGTCAAGTCTCTTACATAACTCAGGGACGAGTTTTTTTTCAAGTGGAGGGGTCTAATGTAGAACGTGTTGAGGGGTCCAGAGAAGTTCCGTGGATTCGGAATAGTTATCCTCTTGAGGAAGACGGTGCTTGACCTCACGTCCTTCCCTGCGTTAGAAGGGCTCTAGATGAAATGGGCAAACTTTCAGGACGAATGGTACTCTCCCTAATTACATGGATGGAAGATCAAGACTGTCCTTCGGGCGGGCTACACCATGATTTTATTTATTTATTTTTTGTGCCCTGTAGCTTATTCATGATAAAAAATTTCGTACTCACCTCAAAGCAATTTCTCCTCTGAAAAATTCTCTTATGATTTTTAGTTTTTATGTGGGATATTTGCAAAAATTATTCGAAAAAAATATTTTTTAATTATGGGGAATGCTAACACCCCCAACTACATGGGGAGAGGTTAGCATAGTCCCCAAGCTATTAAATAATTCATAGGACAACTAATCCTGATTTGGACCATCTATTCATTCATATAAATAGGAGTAACCCATGATGTAAAATGCTGTCAATAGGATGTGTAAGACCCGTATCTTGGTCCGTACCTTTCCGTAGACTTCCACGGTCTAACCGGTCGAATTCCGACAACCTTCGACCCTTAACCGATATCGACGCGCGACCCTGATTCATATACCGACAACCCGAGTTGACTCAACCCGAGACCAATACCATAGCGACCGCGCCGTCGCCGTGGTTCCGATGCCGCGACTCGCGCGCCGAGGCGATACCCTGGTCAAGAGTTGTAGACCGACGTTCGGTGTGAGGAAACGCCGCGCGTTGCGAAACCCAAGAAAATCTCTACGATGTGTCACATCAATCACATCAATCCCATCAATTAATCACCCATCAATCCATCACATGTCAAGTACATGTCAAGTACACATCACTCTCAACCCTTTTCCCAAGCAAGCAACAAAAGTCTTCCATACCCATACCTTTCTTATACAAAGACACAAAAGTCTTCCAAACCCATACCTCTCTTACACAAAAGGCCACAAAAGTCAAAGATTTCTTACACAACCATCACTCACCACATCCATCCATCACTCTCTCTCTCCCTTTACAACTCTCTTTCTTTCTCTCTTTCTCATTTCAAATCTCCAAGCAACCAAAATCCCAAGCTCCATACGTATGGAATTCTCCAAGCATTCCTAAGCTCCAAGTGGCCCACTTTCCTACCCCACCATCTCCCATCTCAACCCTCCATTCATCATCTCATCCATTGAAGTTGAAGCTAAGGTGTCAAGGAACCCCTAAGTGCAAGAAGATCGGACAGTGGGTGCCTCTATAGGGTAGTTTCTTTCTTGTTTCCATGGTGGGCCAAGTGAGGCCCACCGATCAATGGTGTGGATCTCACTTGGGACCCTAAGGTGAGGCCGATGGCCCACTTGGATCATCATGATCATTCCATGATGGGGCCATTCTCCATGGACCCCATCATGATATTTATTTCATTGCAAAAGGTCATATAGACCGTCCATTTTGGTGGAGAGAGGATCTCCACCGTTGATTCTCGATCTCGGAAGTCCCATGTGTTGAGGGACCCTTTTGATTGTATGATTTGCTTTTAAGGGAGGGCCCATAATGTCGGGGTCCCTCCATCACAAGTGTGTCCCACTCTCCATGTCTCTCTCCCTTTTAATTTCTTTTTATTTTATTTTTATTTTATTTTATGTAATAGGTTTGTGTGGCCACTTGAATGGACCCCACCTTTAGGTATTGTGTCCAAGTGTTCTTCAAGTGGGGCCCACCTTAAATGTTGTAACTACATCATTTATCAGTGGTGGCCCACTTCAACAAGGCCCACCACAATGCATTTTGAGGACTGAACCGTCCAGCGTCTGGGACGCTGGATGTCCCTGCAAAAAAAAGAAAAAAAAGGAAAAAGAGACTTTTGGGGTGGTCCACTTACTTAGGCCCCACCTTGATGTAAGTATGAAATCCACACCGTCCATCCCATTCTCCATCTAATTTTAGGCGTTGAGACAAGAGTTGGGGTTGATTGGGAGATCTGGTGGGCCATAGCGTTGTGGGTTGCATCCCTACCCTTCAAAAGATCATTTTTCAATTTAGTTTATTCTCTAAACATAGAAAATACTCTATATTAGACCCGTTGGAATGGTTGCGAGCTGAAGAACGCAATGGCCGGGGTGAACTTTTTTTTAGCGGGCCCCACGTGTGAAAAATCCCCGGAAAATGGGTTTTTCTAAAGAATTGCAAGAGGCAGACCCTTTACCTCCCTTTGTAGCAGCAGCAGCTGCACGCTGCTACGTGCAGCCATTAGGATGGGCGGACGGACGCAGGGGCCCACGGCCCTACGTGTGGGCCCCACCATAATGTTTATTTGTTATCCAACCTGCTCATGAGGTGGGCCACCCCAGTAGTGGGCCCCCCTCCAAAAATGAGACCGATCCAAAACTCAGGTGGCCCACACCACATGAAACAGTGGAATTGAATATCTACCATTGAAATCTTTTTGGGGCCCACAGAAGTGTTGGATCAAGCTGAAATTTATGTTTTTCCCTTCATCCAGGTCCGAGTGACCTTATGAACGGGTTGGATGGCACCTGAACATTTCAGTGGGCCCCACATGGGACCCATAATGATGTATATGTTTTAAGTCCACCGTCCAGGCGGACGGTGGCACCCACCTTAATATATATATCTGTACTCCCACCGTCCAGCGGACGGTGGGGCTCTTTGTAATATATATGTTCGGTCCTCACTGTCCAGCGACAGTGGGACCCGCCATGATGCATGTGATGCATCCAGACCGTCCATCCACTTGGTAAGAGCATTTTAGATGAGTGATGATTGGGTGGGCCACTTACGTTTGGGAAAGGCCCATTTAATTTATTTAAAGGCCTATGGGTTAGACCAATTTAACTTATTTAAAGCCTATGGGTTAGGCCCATTCGATTTGTTTAAGGCCTATGGGTTTAGGCCCATCTGATTTATACAAGGCCTACGGGTTTAGGCCCATTTGACTCATATAAGGCCTAGGGGTTTAGGCCCATTTGACTCATATAAGGCCTATGGGTTGTAACATCCCGAAAATCGAGGATCGAGTAAAAACCCAACTCCCGAGTTTCAAAATATTATTTATGCAACATAGATATGTATGATTGAATGTTGTCTGTGTTAATGTATTAAACATGAGTGAGATTAAGCCAGAACAACATATCATACTCCAGAGACAGTTAAATTCACAAGCGGAAGACTGTGATAGTATATATAACATATATAAACTTTTGTATGTCTCCAGAGTGTGAACATGTTACCAAGTTATATACATACATGTATACTCCAAAAGTAAACAAAAAGAATATATATGAGTGCTCTGAAAATATAAAATGACAAGTGTCAAGGTATCTAATCAACCTCCCTATAATCCCGTCAATCAGAACACGCATAAAGGAGAGATCCTCCTCATCATTATCAAGTCCTGCTCCGTTTCTCAAGCAGGGCCATCATCTGCAACCAAAATAGGGTCTGGTGGGTGTCCGGAAACACCATCCCGTAACGTGGGAATGAGTAGCAACTCAGTGGAATAATAGAGCAAGGATTAACATGTTCTCAAATTAATCATGCGATAATAGTAAAGTAGTAAATCAAATAATCCTAATACTGTTGTTAATGCAATATGACATGACGTGATGAATGCCCTCACCGACGGTCACCCTCATACGGCACCATCTTATGATCGCGGCATGAAATCGTCCCTCAAGTGCTCCACATCTTCCAGGCACATGCAATGTAATGGTGATATGATTTTCGAGTTGTTATTAGTCCATTCAAACAGCAGGATTGGAAAACTAAGGTACTTCCCTTATATCAATCGCAACACAGATCCTGTCTAGGATCGTCACTCCAAGTAATCTTATACGATGTATATTTTGTAGGTAACTGCAAGGGCTGATAGGGCTGTTGCTCGCACTCGTTGCACCGCTCCCCCATCACCTTATCAATACAGGCCTACTGTACTCTCACTGCTACGGAAGGGTCGTCGCCTCCCGTAGACTCAGAATACGCTCGCGGTCACTACAAAGGGCTGCCAGGGCTGTTGCTCTCACTCGTTGCACCGCTCCCCCATCACCTTATCAATATAGGCCGACAGCAAGAATATAGTGTCCCATACCACCATAATCTGCTCACGAGACATAGGTGCTCACTGGTCACTACGGGGAGGTTTGTGGCCCCAGCGTAGGCCGACAGCTCGACCACGGTGTCCCATACCATCATGCCCGGCTCATGAGTCTTCGTGGATCAAGGTACCATGGTTGACAGGGTTTACAATGGTAAGTTCAGTACCCTAGGTTCAAGCAGTTATGACTCATACAGAGTGAACATACAACGGCCAGTCGGGTTACTTGACGGGCTCGACTAGCACGAGCGCATCTCAAGTCGAACGACATGAAGTGCGTAAAACACTTCGCGTGGCCTAACTACTGCCGCCAACTCCAAAACACGGCTCGCGTTCATCGACGCGTCGTTCGTGGTAAAGATAGGTCAACCACGAACTTACTCGGTTACCGACTGCCTGGACTAGGTATAGTCCCAAACAATTATAAATCCACATCAGTAATCATGTGAGAGTATTGAAAATAAAATACAATCATGTGAGCATGTTAACACATGTTATAACATATAACTTAAGTAAATCTTCTAAGCACATGCATTTCATACATATAATGAAATCATGCATATAGCCAACATGTAGGAAATCATTTACATGAGCATATTAATTGAGAAATCAATCTCAAACTAATTCATAACACCATTTAATTCAATACATACTAGTACAAGCATTTATACAAACACTTACACTGCACACTTAAGTCTACATATTGTATGTTGACTCAAAGTGCGCATTTAGGCGAATCTCTTCGCCAAACTAATTATGCACGTATTCCTAATATCCTAATGCGACAAGAAGCCATGTCAATCACATCAGCAAATTATGGATGAAAATAGTATTTCCTACAAATGACTAAAATACCATAAATCTCATATTTTTCGTCTGCTTTCGAAACAGAAAATGGACAGCATGTTGTACATGTCAAACAGCGTTGCCGTCGATAATCTACTATTAAACGACATTGAAAGCGTTGAAAACAGTCAATCAAAGCATCTAATATCCGCACCTTTTCTCTTATAGGTGTATTGATTCGAACGGAGCATATACGCTTCGTCTACGGCGACTAGGCAACCTGATTTACAAGATCCATCAGTTACCAGGCTATGGAAACTAAGAATCAGCAAATCAGTAACTATTTAGGATATTTCTTACCTAGAAATACGGTGAAATTTTTGGGAAAGTGATTGGATTGCATGGCTTAACCAAGTGTAGCAGGTAGCACCAGCAGCAGGAAATTCTCTCCCACTCTCTCTCACAATCTCTCACCTTTTCTCTCTCTTAAACTAGGCTTGTTTTCAATTTCGGATGGGAGAGAGAAGTGAGGGTTTCAACCCCTTTTATAAGCCCAAACATGCCCAAAATAGGCTCGGGAATAATGTTTACTTAAGTTATATCCAAATCGGGGTTGTTTCGGTCTAAAAGGACATTTCTGGTGGTCTCCTGGCCGAACGCGATTGGACTTAAGTTCATACGCGTTGGATGTCGCTCACATCCCGTTTTCAGACCATCAGTATTCGTAGATCGCACGTGGCGGGCGGTCCAGTTTCAGTTCAGTGGTCACCGCACGTAGATCAGGTCTACAAGTCTCATGATATGAAATAGAAATTTTTCCTGATCCGAGGGTGTAATTTGGCTGAATTCTGACGGTCAGAAAGCTTAATACTGACGTGTCAAGTCGTGTGCCAGATTTGAATTTTAAATTCCAAATCTAACCCTATTCTCACTCTCTTCAGTCCAGGCTCAATGAAATAGCCTGCGAATGTCGGTTGGACTTGATTTTCGAAATGATTGTCAAGTCCAACAAGGCGGTTTTAACGGTTTAATATTGTAGGTATCGGACTTTCGACGCGCGGTCTAGATCCAATACAAAGTTTCAAAGTGGTCCAGAGAACAAACCGGTTTAGAGTTTGATCCGAGGTTTTAGAGTATTATAGCATCGTTGGTTCTACTCGATTTGGGTCTTGTAGAACGTATTTAAAGTAATCGGAGACTATTTCACAGCTACTCTAGCATTACGCTAGCTAACTTATGATTAGTTTCTAAAGAAATTAATCCTAAGTGATTTCTTTGGCTATGGAATTGGGTTCTGAGCGATTTCCCAAGTGTTTTAGTTGACCCATTGCCTAAGGACGTCTAATCCCAGGTTGACAAAAATCCGGGGTGTTACATGGGTTGAGGCCCATTTGATGTACATATGGGGGCCCAATTGGTGTGGCCCATTTGATATATATTAGACTCATGAGACTAGGCCTAATTGATGCAATCCAAGGCCCAAGGGTTTTGACCCATTGCAATGCACTTAAGGCCCATTGGTGTGGCCCATTGATGTGACCCATTGATGAATAAAAGGCCCATAAGATATGAACCATTTGATATATATGTAAGGCCCAATGAGAAGAACCTACGGTCCATTGCAATGTGTAATTTCAATACAGACTAAGTAGCGATGTTTACAAAGATCGTGCCTTGGGAGCAATGTTGGTTTGACGTCCACATTGCGAGTGTAATGTTGGTTGGATGTCCACATTACGACTCTCCTTAGGGCCCATTACTGGGCCGTACTTGCTATGTATAGGCCGTCTACGCCCATCTGCGTTGTAAGAATGGTTCATCACTCATTTACATGTTTAATACAGTTTCATGACTCATGATCATACACATCATATGTATGCTTGATATGAGGATTGACTGATCATAGCATATGGCTTCGGGCAGGTTATTTATGGATTCCTGGTTAGGCGGTGTTGCCCTACATGAGCGCACGATATGCGCAGGATTTGTTATATGACTGGATAGCGTGAATCATGCATTTCGCATTTGTATGACATGGTTATTGTACGCCCTAGTGACATCAAGGCCGTTGCCTTCACAGACGCATCGTGGTTGGCAGGATTGGATACCAAAAATCTTATTCTACATGGGGTGCTATAGATATCCCTGGGTGAAAGTCTCTAAAATCTTGTGGTACCAAGAGGTTGCTCCAACGTCTAGACCGAGTGGGTAGATGAGCGGTGAGTGCCGATTACCAGATGGCTGTGCTCTCCACTGAGTCGTGGTCGGTTGGAAGGGGGTGCGGCCTTACCCGCCCGAGAGTAGGGGGCAATGCTAGGCTGAGTTTGACCAGCTCGAGGAATGGGTCCGCTATCGACAAGTCGCGCCCGATATTGGTAAACGGATAGTGAGGTCTCTTCCACTTACCTTATTGCGCGCGATGTGGCGGCAATCTGGTTTAGAGTGTACTAGACCCCGGCGATATCCCATATTTGAGCTGTATTGATGTGTGGACATAGATGAGGATCTATATGCTTGAGTTACATTGTACATCGCATGACCTTGGAATGGCCGATACCATTCATGTCTTGCATTGCATATCCTTAGTACGGCTCATGATATTATAGATCCATTTGCATAGTCCGCATTACTCTGACATTGCATGATCATATTACTACCTTGCGTACATACTCTCACCACCCTCTAAGCTTTCTATAAGCTTATGCACGACTGTTGCGTGCAGGTGACGTTGGTTCGCAGCAGCGCTGAGGCAGGAGCACGTTGCAGATCGTTTTGAAGTTTTTGTTCTTTACCATTGTATTTCTCTTTATGCTCATTGTACTTGTAAAGTTTTTTATTATAGTAAAAATATAATGGAGTTCTTAGTTGTTGTTTGTGGGTTATGTCATTAGTTATGCTTATTACGAATCAAACTAACGTTGAAAATCCTCCTCGTAGCGTCTCAGGATCGGAACCTGGCGAATAGGAGCTAGAAGCCGAGAATGGAGTTCTACGGAGGCTGTCGGTGCCGGATTCGGCGATCGAAAATTTTGTGAGCCCAGTTTCTGAATTTGGGGCGTGATAGGATGATCTTGAACAACCAATGAATAGCATGAAAAATGGATCATCAAGATTTCAGATAGAAACAAAGTAGATCCAATCATTATCTTAAAACATCTATTTGATAAGACCCAATTTGTATTGGTTATGATTCCAAAGTAGCAGTTTTCTATAATGATTTTAATACAGCTCATAAAAATGGATAATTATAATTCATTTGGCTGTCTGAAGTCTTAAACTTTGTGAAATATGACTAGATATAGTTATGTTGGAATGTTTCTAAATCCTTCAAAATATTGTACAATCCTATAAAGTAGAGACCGTGCATTACACCGGTGAAAAATAATGTATAACCCCTTTCTTTTCCGTAACCGAGGCCATTATCCAAAATTACAGGGCAAACCCAATGCGGGGAGTCACTCGAGTTGAGAATTCTTCGAATTTCTCACTCTTTAGGTGATTTTATGGGTCTTAACCAATTATAGATTTTGAAGCTTTATTTTGATTAGTGGTAACTTCAACTTTATTACATTTTTACTTATGAGCCAACTCCACATTTAATCAAATCAAACTAGGACAGACAGACAGAAAAAGCTAAGAAAGCGAAGGGCATCATTTTGTCACCTCTTCGCATGCATGAAGGGAGTTCATGATAAAAATTTGACAAGGTACATAGGATTAGATCATCAAATTTGATTGAATCCTGCACCATGCTTGCCTCTATAGCATTAATAGACTATCCTAATTAGTGGTTGGGTGTCCCATGTGTACTTGAAAAGCTTTAGGGTAAACATCCCATAGTGGGATTTTCGGCATTTTACTTTCGTTGTTTACTCTAAATATTTTTTAAATTTTAAATATACACTTATGCAATGAAACATTAAAATTTTTAATTAACTATCCTTTAATAATGTAATAATTTCTCAACTAAATCACAAAAATAAATAAAATACCGAGATTTTTTAGAATCATGGGATATCAGCCTGTTAATATCATAGTCACAAATATTGTTCCCAATCTTTTCTCAATTTGGAATTTTTTGGAGAATTTTCAGATTTTGGGGGATTTCTCAAGAATTATTGATAAAATCCCACACAAAAACTTCTAAAATATTTCCTATTAATTAATAAATAATTTTTAAACTTCTTAAATTCAAGACCTTAATCCAATAACAAAACTTATTAGAGATGGTGATAATTATGTGATTTTTTTTTGGTTATTTTTCAATTAATAGTGAGAAATTAGGTTGTATTTGGATGTATTGCTAAAATAGTTTTATGAAATTTTAGTTTAATACTTTAAAATAAAGTATATGTTATTTTTCATGTTCTTAGACTTTGCAAATTTACAGAGTTTGGAATTTTGGTTCATCACGTAACATTTTTAAAAATATGGGCTGAGAATTCCTTTTACGATAGTGAACTCTGGCCATTGTTAATTGGTGAATCTATGTTAGTCTCTTATCAAAATGATTGAGAGTTTAACAACAAATGGCCATAGCAGGATTGATGTGATAAATTGTATGGATTGATGTTTAGAACCATTTGGTCAGGTTGAGTCTAAAAGTTCAAGCCCAACGAGTGAATGCGTTTGTCTTAATTGAGGCCATTTCTCCATTGAGCTTGGTGAAGCCAAATCTAGCAATAGATAATAATAATGTAATTTTTTTTTTGAAAGACACACATGGAGATGAGAGAGAGAGAAAGTGAGTTCAGATCTTCTAGTATCGATGCTCTACAAGGTTTCCATGTCCACCTCTGTGGGCCAATTTTGTTGTGTGCAAGACATCTCTTCGGCCCATCAGGTGCAGCTAATGTTGAACGTGAGACCAAACATCTAGCCGATCCAACATTCAGGTAGGCCACACCATAGAAAACAACATAAAATCATGCCTAACCTCTAAATTCACGTGGTATGGCCCACTTGACTTCTATAATGAGATGAATTTTGGTGTGTCACATGATTAATGAATTAGAAGGCATATGAAAATGAAGACGAGCTCACAAACGGGTTAGAAGGTTTTTATTAACGTGCATTCCATTCCAACTGTTTATTGTGGTGTGGCCTACTTGAGTTTTTGGATCGAGCTGAATTTAGCCCCTAGGCCTAACATTTATGAGGCAGAATTCCCTGTTAATTACTAATGTAAAATTTCTTAAATTTGCGTCAAGCTTGTTCACGAATGAAAATGGTTAGTAAATCTAAACCATTAGCTTAATGGGGCCATAGATGGAACATGCCCCAAAAAACTCCAAAATGCATCACTCCTAACTTTTGGATATTGACCTGCAAATAGTTGGCTGAGAAGATTCATGAGTGGTCCACATCCAATGAAAGGGCCAAAAATTGGATGAATGAGATCTTTCAATTTGAGAGATATGTAAGGCACTCTACATCCATCGTGGGGCCATTAAATTAATCATATGGATGAATAAATCATGGGCCCTCGGCCTCTTGTATCATTGTATTTGACATCATTAACAGCCAGAAATTTCATGATGCCGTGGACGTGGGTTTTCACAATCTTTGAATTGGTTGTTCAGGCCCGGTCGAGAAAACTGATTTCAGTTTCAGTACTTGAACGTGGGCTGACCTTGGCTTGGCTCGGGCTAGCTGCTTAGTGATAAATCCACGCAGTCCATACATTTTTTAAAATAATTTTATGGTATGAACTCAAAACTGAGGTAGATCAAAATCTCAAGTGGGCCACACAGTGTTGATTGAACTCTCACCATTAAAAACATCCTGGGGCTACCAAATTTTTGGATCAAGCAGATATTTGTGTTTTTTTTCCATCATCCAGGTCTTTATGACCTAATCTACAAGTTGGATGTCAAATAAATATCACGGTGGGCCCTAAAAAATATTTAACGGTGAGAATCATTATCACCATTGCTTCCCGTGGTGTGGTCCACTTGAGATTTGAATCTGCCTCAGTTTTGGAAAAATGCACTGAGATGATTAGGAAAAATAGATGGACGGGATAGATTTCTCAAAAACATTATGGTGGGCCCCACTTAGGTTTCAGCACGCAAAAGATTCAAAAAAATGGCTGCGGAATTTATGTTGCGTTGGAAACTTAAGTTGAATCCACTGTGATGTTTTTGAGAAATCCAATCCATCCATCCATTTTATGAGATCATTTTAGGACATGCATACAAAAATGAGCCAAATCTAATACCCAAGTGGGCCGTAAACATGAAGATTGAACTTACACGGTTGAAATATTCGTATATCACAAAGGTTTTGAATCATGATAATACTTGTGTTCTCAGCTAATCCTAGTAGGAATGACGCTATGAATGGTATAGATGACATGTAAATATCACTGTAGACCTAAGGAGATTTTACCAATAGGAATTTCCCTACCCCTTTTCCTTCGTTACGAGTCAATTGAGTACGGTACGTCGCTCACTTTTGATATGAAGTCCTAAAATGAGCTTAAAAAATAGATGAACATGATAGATTTCTCAAAAAACATCGTGGTGGGGCCTACCTAAATTTATAGAAAACTTAGCAAAGTGCGTGCGTCATTAGAAGACGGGATTGGATTCAGAGGTTAAATAGCTGAGGGGAGAGGTTGAGTAGCGGAAGTGATGTCATCAAGTTCCGTGGGCCTCACCATGATGTATATGTTGTATCCCTACTGTACATACATTTGAAGAGATCATTTTAGGATATGGTCCAAAGAACGAGGTAGATCCAAGGCTGGGGTGGACCCCACCATAGAAAATAGTGGTGAGAGTGACACCCACCCTTGAAACCTTCAAAAGGTCTACCATGGTTTTTATTTGAGATCCAATTTGCTCATGTGTTAATGTAGACATGAAAGAAGGGAAAACACAAATATTAGCTTGACGAAAACTTTTGTGGCCCTTAGAACTTTTTAATGGTGGGCATTACTCTCTCCACTATTTTCTGTGGTGGGGTCCTCTAGATCTTTGGATTTAACTCATTCTTTGGATCATGCCCTAATATGATCTCTCCAAATGGATGGGTGGTGTAGATACAAAACATACATCATGGTGTGGCCTACAGAACTTGGCGACATCACTTCATCAGGGAGTTTGGTTACTCAACTTGTAAGTAGCTAATCCGTGCGAGACATGGATTTCCTGCTAAAGAAGTTCCTGCGCTGGGAACCTAGGTGGGGGCTACTGTAATGTTTGTAAAAAATCCTCCCTGTTCATCTGTTTTGTGAGTTTATTTTAGGACATTTTATCAAAAATGAACAGTATCCAAAGCTCAATTGAGTCGTACTAAAGGAAAATGTGGTTAGGGAAATTCCTACCGTTGAAACCTCCTTGGGTCTACACTGATATTTACATGCCATCTATACCATTCATCACATCATTCCTGCTAGGATTAGCTGAGAACACAAATATTATCCCGATTCAAAACTTTTGTAACCTACGAATATTTCAACTGTGTAAGTTCAATCTTAATGTTTTCAACTAACTTGAGTATTGGATTCTGCTCGTTTTTGTATGCATGTCCTAAAATGATCTCATAAAATGAATGGATGGATTGGATTTCTCATAAACATCACGGTTGGTCCCACTTAGGCTTCTAATGCAATGTGAAAGGCTTTCACAGAAAATCAATTTTTTCAAGCAGGGATTTCCTGCAAAAGCCTTTTGCATGCTGGAAACCTATGTGGGGCCCACCATAATGTTTTTGAGAAATCTACCCCATCCATCCATTTTTCTTTATCATTTCCGGGCATTATCCCAAAACTGAGGCAAATCCAAATCTTAAGTGGACCAAACCACAAAAAGGAGCAGTGATAATCATTCTCATCGTTAAATATTTTTTAGGGTCCGCTATGATATTTATTTGACATCCAACCTATAGATCAGGTCAAAAAGACTTGGATGATGGAAAAAAAATACAAATATCAGCTTGATCCAAAAATTTGGTAGCCCCAAGAAGTTTTTAATGGTGAGAGTTCAATCAACCCTGTGTGGCCCACTTGAGATTTTGATCTACCTCAGTTTTGGGTTTATATCATAAAATTATTATTAAAAATGTATGGACAGGGTGGACTTATCACTAACATCTTGGTGGGACCCACCTAGCATCCCAACGGAAGAATTTCATGTGAAAAGGCTTCCACCGCATCTTTCGGAGAGAGTGAAGAGACATGTGAGAGAATGAAACTCGCTCTTTTAAGCTCACGCTAAGAGAACTTTCATCTAGACCATTTACCTGATCCGACAGTTGATAGAAAGGTTCGCACATAATGACATGCGAACTGGTGCGTAGCTAAGCATTCCTCTCTCTCTCTCTCTCTCTCTCTCTCTCTCTCTCTATATATATATATATATATATATATATGTGTGTGTGTGTGTGTGTGTGTGTGTGAGGAATGCTCACCTGCTTACCTCTTTACCATTTTTCACGGGTGCTGCATCACATGAACGGTTCAAATTTTTGGCCCACACCATGTGTGTTGAGTTCTGAAAAAGTTATTAGGAGTTGGTTGGCCATGGCAAAAGGAGAAATGCTCACCAGCGCACCTTCTTACTTGAACACTCATGCGCACCTTTGCATATGTATCATGGACACAGAATATGAATGGCCCACGTGATGCGGTGTAAGACCCGTATCTTAGTCCGTACCATTCCGTAGACTTCCGCGATCTTACCGGTCGAATTTCGGCAACCTTCGACCCTTAATCGATATTTGCATGTGACCCTGATTCGTACGTCGTCAACCCGAAGTCGATTCGACCCAAGATCTTTACCATAGAGATTGCGCCGTCGCTGCGGTTCCGATGCCGTGACTCGCGGGCCGATGCGATACCCTGGTCAGGAGATATGGGTCAGCATTCGGTGCGAGAAAAATGCCGCGCGTTGCGAAACCCAAGAGAATCTCTACGAGGTGTCACATCAATCTCATCAATCAATCAAATCTTATCACATCACATGTCAAGTAAATGTCAAAGTACAACCCCATCCCCAAACAACCCCAAAGTTAACACTCTCTTACACAAGTACACATCACCCATCACACCCATCTCTCTCTCCTATCACTCTCTCTCTCTCTTTCATTCTCTCTCTCATTTTAACTCCCAAGCAACCCACGTCCTTGAGAGCTCCATGAGAGAACCATGTGTGGCCCACCTTCCTATCACCAAATCTCAACCTTTAACATCGATCTCAACCGTTGAATCTTGTTCCCTTAAAGCTCTACAACGTGTTGGTGGAAGAATGAACAAGAAGATCCTAAGGTGGGTGATTTTATATTTGTCTTTGTGTGATTTAAGGGCCCACATATGTGAGACCCATCTTGATGTATGTGTTGTATCAAAGAGGGACCCATAGTGGCGGGGTCCCTCCGCTACTCCAATCTCCATCAGGTTTCTCCCTCTTTTTCTCTCTTTTTCTTTCTTTTATGGTAAGGATGAGGTGTGTGGCCCACACGTGGACCCACCTTGGCATGTTTATTTCATCCACAACGTCCGTACATGGGTCATCCGGACCGTCCAGATCATAGTCCCACATGATAATGATATATGTGTTGTATCCACCTTGTTCATCCGTGGACCCCACCTGATGGATGTGCTGTAATAGTGTCATCCAGCTTGGATGAGAGAAAACATAAATATCAGCTTTCATCCAAGCTGGTGGGCCACAAGTAGGACCCACCATGCATGCGTTTCATCCAGCCATCCAAACCAACCAGGAGGGATGCTGCTGGACAACTGCTGAGGGCCCCATGAGGCATGCTCTTCATCCCCATCGTCCTAGGCTCAGGACGTGGCCGCCACCTGGATGGAAGTGTTTCATCCATACCGTCCAACGATGGGGCCTACCAAACATGATGTATGTGTTCAGATCAACGTTGTTCATCTATTTTCCTGGTGGGGGGCCCTACCCTGATCTATGTATTTTATCCCTGCCGCCCATCTGTTCTTGACGATGGGGCCCGTTGGTGTGTGTGGCACCCACACGTGGGGCCTGCAACATCCTAACCGTCCAGCAGCACCCAGCTGCTGTGCTGACGCTGGCCCCATCTTGGGGTATGTGCTATGTTCAACCGTCCGTCAACAGGTACATGGGACCCGTGACCTTGATGCATGTGCCTTCCATCCACACCGTCCAACGTTCTGGGCGGTGGGGATCACCGAGATGTATGCAAAATCCACACCGTCATCAGTATGGTGGGCCCCATCATGCGATGTGTGGTATCCCGGCCGTCCATTAAAGTGGATCCCCCCATTTGCATGTGTTGGATGCACACCGTCCAGTAGCAACAGCTGCTGGACATCGGTAAAGCATATATATCAGCTTTCTCTAGAGCATGTGGGTCCACATGCGTGGATCCTACATGAAGTATGTGCCTTATCTGGGCCGTCCATCTGCCCTGACGATGGGACCCACCTTGACACACGTCTTATGTATGCCCCCCATCCAGGATGGTGTAGTGGGCTCCAATGTGATGTTTGTGCCTCAAATCCACACCGTCCAGACCTCTGGACGGTGGCTGGATGTTGGGTATATTTATATATATACATATACTTCCATATTATATTATATTATAATATATAATATGATATAATATTATACTATATATATAAGGTATATATGTATATGCATACATATGCATATCTGTACGTGTGGGCCCCATGTGGGACCCACCTGTTTCGTGATAGGGGATGGGCTAGTGTACGTGTACAGTAGCTGTATAGTTGCTGTATGGACGTTGCCCAGTAACGTGGGACCCACCTTGATATTTGTTGTATATCCTCACCGTCCAGCTTGCTGGGATGGTGGGTCTAATCATGAAGTGCACATTATATACACATCATCCATCGGTTTTAAGACCAACCATCCATTTGCCAGGGATGCGGGTCTCATTGCAGCGTCAGTAAGTTATGTGGGACCCACGTGATGTATATGTACATCCTAGCCATCCTGATGTTGGGACCCGCTGCTAAGCAATGTTTAGTTGGTGCTGATACACATAGACAATGTTTAGATGGTGCAGCCCATTGGTGTAGCCCACTTAATGCATATTGGCCCATTGGTACGGCCCATCATGATGTATTTTAGCCCATGGGCAGGGCCCAGCTATTGTGTATATGAGGCCATTATGATGTACTCTAAGGCCCATGAGTTATGGCCCATTGCATTGAACATAAGGCCCATTGGTAAGGCCCATTGATGTGGCTCACCTTGGTATATGTATGAGGCCCATTTTGATTTATTTGTAGCCGTCCATTGAGGCTCACCTTGGTATATATAAGAGGCCTACCTCGATTCATTTGTGGCCGTCCGTTGAGACTCATTTGATATATATAAGGCCCGTGTGATTAGGCCTATTTTGATGGATTCTAAGGCCCATGGGTTAAGGCCCATTGTAATGTATTTCAGGCCCATGGGTTGAGGCCCATTGTGATATATTAGGGCCCATGGGTTGAGGTCCATTATGATGTATTTGGGCCCCATGGGTTGAGGCCCATTGTGATATATTAAGGCCCATTAGTGTGGCCCATTGATGCGGCCCACTTGTTATATATGAGGCTCATTAGTGGGGCCCAATGATGCGGCCCACTTGTTATATATGAGGCTCATTGGTGCGGCCCAATGATGCGACCCACCATGATGTGTATATTAGGCCCAATGGTGCGGCCCAATGTATCGACCCACCGGGATGTCAAGGGCCCACCTGTGATGACCATTTGAGGCCCGTTGCGATATGGATCAGGCCCATGATGCATAGCCCATTTGATGTATTCGAGACCCATGTGCAGGGCCCACCTGTTACGTGTATTGGGCCTATGTGCAGGGCCCGCCTGTTATATATTTATGGCCCTTTTCGGTATGGCCCATTGAGTTGTATCTAGGTCCATATGATGCAGCACACTTGATGTATTCAAGGCCCGGATGCGTGGCCCATCCGATGCATAATGGACCCATGTGTAGGGCCCACATGTTATCTATTTGAGGCTCATGTGTAGGGCCCACCTGTGGCGTATATGAGGACCATAAGTGAGGCCATTGTGATGTGTTCGAGGTACATGTGATGCGATCCATTGGTGTGGCCCACTTGATGAATATTAGGCCCTTGTGCGAGGCTGTGGGCCTACTATGTGTTTGGTTCTATGTGAACTACTCTTTGGGAGCAATGTTGGTTAAATGTCCACATTGATGGGAAATGATGGTTGAATGTCCACATTGTGACCTTCCCTTAAGTCTGGTTGGCCCGTTCTCATCATTCTCTAGTGGGTTAACCCAAACGAATGGGCCTCATTGATATTGCTTAGACCATCATCGGTCATCCATATATAGATCCCATCTTGCGTCGATTATCGATCGAGGCCAATTACCGATTCTGATTTGTCGTAGTCGATTGCCGATTATCGATCGAGGCCGATTACCGATTCTGATTTGTCGTAGCCGATTGCCGATTATCGATCGAGGTTGATTATCGATCGAGGTCGAGTATCGATTTTGATGGCCGATTGCCAATTATCAATCGAGGTTAAGTACCGATTCTAATGGCTGATTGCCGATTATCGATCGAGGCTGATTATCGATCAGGGCCGATTACCGATTCTGATTTGTCGTGACCGATTATCGATCGAGGCTGAGTAGCGATTCTGATGGCCGATTGCCGATTATTGATCGAGGCTGATTATCGACTAGGGCCGATTACCGACTTTGATTCGTCGTGGCCGATTGCCAATTCCGATTGTCGGGGCCCAATGTGATGTACATGTGACCTGTATTTGAGGCCCGACGTGATGTGTATTTAACGCGTGTCTAAGGCCTAATGTGATGTATATTTAGGCCTAGGTGATGAGACTCATTGTGATGTATTTGAAGGTCAGGCGAAAGAGCCCATTGTGATATATGTTAGGCCCATGAGCAGGGCCCACCTTTTGTGTACATGTAACCCTTGAGTAAGGCCCATTATGTTGTATATTAGGCCTTTGTGTGAGGCCATGGGCCTATTATGTGTTTGGATCTATGTGGGCCATTCCTTGGGGCAATGTTGGTTAAATGTCCACATTGCCAAGGCCGATGGTTAATACCGATTATGAGTATGTGACCGTATAGCACCATGATACATGTCCATACGCATCATTTGCATGTCTGTTATGAGATATGATTGATCATTGCATATGTTATAGTGCTGGTTGTTATGAGACTCCCCGATATGCGGAGATTTTCTCACATGAGCGCACGGTATGCGCAGGATTGATGCATGATTGCACTATGTGACTCATGCATCTCGCATTTATGTGACATGACCACCGTACGCCCTAGCGACATCAGGGTTGTAACCTCCACAGGCATACTATGGATGGTCAGATGGGATACCAAAAATCTGTTCTACATGGGGTGCTATTGATATCCTTTGGTAAAAGTTCCAGAACCCTCTTGGTTCCAGAGGTTGCTCCAACATGTAGACTGAGTGGGTAGATAAGTGCTGAGTGCCGATTACCAGATGGCTGCGCTCTCCACTGTGTCGTGGTCGGTTGGAAGGGGGTGGGGCCTTACCTGCCAGAGAGGAGGAGGCAATGCTAGGCTGAGTCTGACCAGCTCGAGGAATGGGTTCGCTATTGACGAGTCGGGCCCGATATTGGCTGGCGGATAGTGAGGTCTCTTCCACTCACCTTGTTGCGCGTGATGGGATGACAATCTGGTATGGAGTGAATAGACCCCGGTGATTTCCAGAGAGAAACCGTACTGATGTGGACTTATCGAGTAAGAGTTGCATGCTCATTCATTCATTCATTCACTATCCACTCGGGCTGGTGGTGCGCAACTAATTGTTGTGTACTTTCGTTATGGTAAGGATTTCGGTTGGGCGCGCGACCAACCTGAGATCAGGAGTTTACCACGTTGAGTCTGACTATCTAAATTTAGGTATGAGACTGGTTTGGATAGAAGTCCATGGTGGCGGACCCCGTAGCCCGCGATACTACGTACTATCATCCCGACTTCACACTCCAAGCATGGTCATTTCATTCGCATCGCATATTGCATTACATCCGCAGGCATATGACATTTTGAGTTGTTATGCTTCTGCACTTATATGGCCTAAATAGACTTAGTAGGATTTGTATATTGCATTGCATTCTCGACATCTGATATTTAGCTCTTTATGATTCTTTATTGCATAACTGTTCTATATTGCGTATCCTGATATTTATTGACTTATGGACTTGTCAGTATTTTTGCTTATTCCGATGATGTACGAATTATGAATTATCAGTATTTTTGGTATTGTATGATTATGACATTGTATTAAATACTTGGCACTTACCTTGTGCACACACTTACACCACCCTCTAAGCTTTCTATAAGCTTATGTACGATAGATGCGTGCAGGTGATATTAGGCTGCAACATTGTTGAGCTTGGAGCGTGTGGTGGCCTTCTGGAGCTTGATTCTCTATTTATGTATTTCCCTTTCAGTATTGTATTCAAATGATTATATTAGTGGATATGTGATGACGATGTTGCTGTTGTGAATTGGATAATCTTGTGGTTATGCTTATCACTAGTTAAATGTACATTTAAAAAAAAAAATTTCCTCCTTATAGGATCCCAGGATCGGAATCTGGCATATGAATGCTAGGAGCCGAAAATGGGGTACTACGGAGGCTATCGGCACCGGATTCGGTGATCGGGATTCTTATGAATCCGATTTTTGGGTTTGGGGCGTGACATACGACACCCCATAAAACTCTGTGGGCCCAACGTTCAGCCTGATACAAAACTCTAATGGGATTTGAGAACTAAATATGAAATGTGTACCTAAATAGTAGATATTTCTCAACTTGATGTTGATGACAATGACCTTAACCTCCCACACCTTACACCTTGCAATGGCGACCTAGGATTTTTATATGTGTACGTTGGGGAATTAAGACATGTATTTATATAAACTTATCACAACTATAGTGAAGTCCATTAGTATTTTCAATCCAAATATCCAACGGTTAGATTTTCTAAACTATTGACCACATGTGGCCCACTTAATATAAGTGAACCGATCATAATGACCTTGATGTTGATGACTACCTTAATCTCTCGCACCTTACAACCTACAATAAGATTTGAGTTTTCTATATGGGTGCATTAGAGGGATAAGACTTATATTTTTACGAACTAATCATAGCTACTATAAACCCCACTAATATGCTCAGTAGGGGTGTACATGAACCAAGCTAGCTCGGTTAGCTCGCTTGACTCGGCTTGAAAAAGCTAGAATTGGCTCGATTCGAAGTTGAGTTCGATTCGAGTCAAGTCGGTTTTTACAGCTCGAAAATAAGTTCCAGCTCGACTCGACTCGGATCGACTCAATTAGGTAGGTAAGAAAAAAAAAAACCCTTAGCATCTACTCCATTTCCGTTTCCCTCTTTTGTTTTTGTTTTTTTTTTTTTTAAAAAAAGAACCCAACTAGCTCCTTGCCTCCCTCTCTCTCTACTCATCTAATTGTCCCACCCGACCACTCCCTGCTCTCCCTCTCTCTCTCCCTTTCCCTCTCTAATCGTCTAGTCATTCCACCCGACCAACTCCTTAATACTTCCCTCTCTCTCTGCTCGTCTAGTAGTCTCGTCCGACCAGCTGCCTGCTCCTCCCTCTCTCTGCTTCTCCAGTCGTCCCACCCGACTAGTTCCCTGCCGCCTTTCTCTCTGCTTGTCAAACTCGAAGTTGGCTCGAAAGTTGGAGCTCAAACTAAGCTGGAACTGGTCCGATCTGCTGACTGAGCCGAGTTGAACTGGAGATGCTGGCTCGATCACTGAGCCAAGCCGAGTCGAGTTTGAGCTATGTTTGCCTAGTGACCAAGCCGAGTCGAGCTGAGGCCAGCTCAACTTGGTTCGGCTTGATGTACACCCCTAATGCTCAGTCCCAGTATCCAACAATCAAATTATTCAGACTATCAATCATGTGGGGCCCACCTAATAAAAATCTTCCAACTAAGACATTTGAAAAAAAAAAATTAAAAAAAAAAAACTAAACTAAACTATGTCCATTGGATTATGTCAACATGCAATGTCAAAATGAATTTTCAATGGATCGCATCCAAACTCTAAAAATCCAAGGGCCAGGATCACCTTCAATTTGGAGCCGTGGCCCATTCAATTATGACAGTCTAATTCAAGAATCACCATACACGTGAGAGAAAACATTATTGCCATCTCCTTTTGTTCTCTAATGAATCACCAACGTTCACAATCTCATTTGAGAGCCCTTTTAACATGTGGAGGCGACCCTACCTATTTTGTTTGGTGTGCAAATGAAAGCAAATGAATATAAAAGAGCCGCGCATTGCCAATATGCTTTCTCAAAACATTACATTTTGGAGAATCCAAACGTCCTAACTTTATCAAATCCAATTTCATTCAAATAAAATATCAACAGGCCATGTTTCTCTATCGATACAAACTGCCTGAAAGGTAGAGAGTACATGTGCAACACGTGCTACGTGCTCCTCACATCATTCATGTTTTCCATGCATCGTGACTAACGATTAGCAGCAGTTGTTGCACCATTAGGGACCGCATGATGACATGGTCCGATGATCATAACCGTCCATGTTCTAGATGCTAAGAAATGGAATGATTGAATGATTGTGGCCATCATCACCATATGTGAATCTTGAACATCCAAAAGAAAATTTTCAATGACTCATGTTGAACAAAAAATCAAAGGTAGGGATCATTATTGAAGTGTAGCTGATCTGTGATAATACGAGAGAATATGGACCGTTCAAATAATTGTACCATCTCAACACATGGACCCCAACAAGGCAAAGCATGCTAGCGATATTTAGTCGCAATGCACCCAAAAATGGGCACACTCACACATACAACTGTTGCATGTGCTCATGTTCGGCACATCACACTTGCTAGCGTTCATGACCTCATGCAATAGCCACAATGACAGATACCGGTCTATATTATTTGTCAGAGCATGCTGCTTGCGCCATCCATCGAATGTGGTGCGCACGTATGATATGCTGTGTGTGGCCCACTTGATGAGCGGATCTATGGAATTCTTTCATCAGGTATTCTTGATGAGGAGGCCAACCTTTTGGAATAGTATTGCTGTTGAAGTAACAAATAACGGTTATAGTTGAAAGCTGTAGTAACTCGGACCAATCTGGATGGTTGGTCTGAAGTGGACAGCTACCATCCGGTCAGTCAGATTCGGTAACTAAGTCATTTTGGGAAAGAAATCACTTAAATCATTTGGTCAGGCTGCTTCCCCTGTCCAGATGTAGACCCATGATGTTGATGTTTTGGGTCAGACTGGTGGTTGAACTCGGGCCAAATTGTATTCTCTTATGGATCTGTGGTACATGGGTGCTACAAGGGACACCGTTCATCATCAAACACAGTCAATGTGTCACATTCAGCATTTAACTTTCTTCGTTTATCGTATGTGTGTGTATACATACACACACAGCGTCAGTTTTTACGGACTGCATAGTAACTTTTTTGAGAACTCATTATATCTGATAAGTCTCGAAAATCTGAACGGTCCACATGAAACAGAATCTCATGAAACCTCCTAGTATTAATTTTTACTTTGAACCAAAACTTTAGTGGGCTATGAAAAATGCAAACAGTTTCTTCCCTTAATTTGAATTTCTCTTTTCTATGGCTCACTGGAATATTATATCAGGATGAAAATCCACCCCCTAAGGTTTCATGGGATTCTACATCTTATGGACCGTTCGGATTTGACATCCATGACATGTGTACAAAGGTACGCACATGCATAGGTGAGCATGCCCGCCCCTCTATATATATATATTCTCTCTCTCTCTCTCTCTCTCTCTCTCTCTCTCTCTCTCTCTCTCTCTCTCTCTCTCTATATATATATATATATATATATATATATATATATATATATATAATAGTGCTATATTTGCTTTTCAATATTGTTAAGCGCCGTACATGTGCCACATGCATGTGCCATCATACATCTTAATTACGGCTACAATTTGTATTTAGTTTAACTTGAAATATTGTCAAGGTCATCTGATTGGGTTAGGGTTGAAAATTTTCAAACCGATTTGAAATTGGTTTGGGTTCAAGTTAAGCAAATTCAACTAAAGTTAGTTTGAGTTGAAAATAATTACATGTATTTCGGTCAGGTTGAGTTAGTTTTGAATTAAATATAAAGGAATTCAAATTAGGCATCTTGGATTGGAATTTAGTTTGAGTTAGGTTGATGGTTCTTATTCTTGAAGTTGGGTGGCATTTTGATTGATCATCAACCAAACTCAACCCACCCAAGTTGCACCCATAAATCATAATCTTAAGAGACGTCCATGTGCTGACACCGTATAGCCACATGTGCCATATGTATCCAAGTTATCAATGTGAAATATAATCTATGTGCCAAAAAATTCTTGCTAGTTCTAAAGTACTCTGCAAATCATATGAGAATTATTAGTCAAGAAGAATATAACCTGAACCGCTTAGACTATGGATGAGCTAGATCTTTTGTGCAGCTTAAGGGGTTTGATAGAATGTTTCCAACCATGAGAGCTCCCACCTGGTGCCTGATTATCATTGTTGGATGGAACGTGTCAGAGATCAAGCACGTAAAACTGTTACTTAGAAAAATGGACAACTAAAAAATCTAATAATTCAAATTCAACGTGCATGTGTAGCTCACTAGATGAGTGCAGTACCATAATTTTTGAGATATTACATGTCTAGATCAATGCACACTACCAAATGAATGGCGCATATGTCTTACAGATACATCATCTAATGCGGGCCAGAACCCTCATGAGCACTGCCACTATCAAAACTGTGTTGGAGTAGGATGATACCGTGGATCAAGTAGAACCAGCAGCAATATAGTTCTCTCTCGCACAGAATAGGTCACGCAACTGCCTATATAAGATTAGAACTGTACATAAGTTGAACCCAGTCGAGCTTGGTCCAGCTCAGCTTGGCTCGACTAGTTGGCAACTTTAGCTTAAATTTGGCTTGGCTCGGCTCAACTCGGTCCTCAAGCTTAACTGGCCAACTCGGCTCGGATCGGTCAACACTTGAGCCAAGTTCAAGCTGGGCTTGAGCTAGATCTTCCAAGGCGAGTTCGAGTTCAAGCATGCATGCATGAGTGTGTGCGTGTATATACTTTATTTAAATTTATAAATATATACAAAATATTTATATTAAGTAAACCCGATCTAAGTCAAATTGATTCAAACCGAGTGTGTTAAGCTCCAGTCGAGTTCTAAGACAAGTTGAGTCGAGTTTGCTATAGTTCAAATTTGACTGGTAATTTTTTCAAGCTTAAAAAATCAGCTCGAGCTGAGTAAGTCAAAAGAAATCATGAAAAAGCTTGATAAGATTTTTTTTTTTTTAAACTTTATTTTAATCATATAAGAGTTATCTATGAGTTTCGATAGGATTAAATTTAATTTACTATTTTTAATAATTTTTCTATTTTAGTAAAGCTATTTATTTTGAGTTGGGTTAGAATTAGAAATCGAGGACCTCTTTGCTTATATAAGGCCACCAAGTATGTTGTAGAGATTACTTAATAATGTTAAAATTTTAATTTCATCTTAGAAGATTTTTTTCCCAATAGATTCAAAAGTAATTCTTAAGAAAAAAGAAGGTGATTTTCTTCTTTTATCTGTGCGCTTCATATGCTATTACCGAGGAAAACAAATGGTTCAAAAGAAGTGTAAAAAGGATATCCTATCATATGGTTAGTGCTCCACAGAGTAAGTCATTAGTAGTCCACATTCAATCCCATGAATAAAATTACTTATTGGATTTTTTAAAAGTTGTAAATTTTGCAACATGGGCCATGTATGATATTTTGAGAATCATTTTCAAGTCTTAATTTAATTTACTTATTAAGCATGTTTTAAATAAGTAATATTAGAAAAATGTTCCAGAAGAAATAATTAATTAGGAAATTGCTTATATTAAGCTTATATATTAGTAGGATTAGACAACTTTGAGTTACATGCATACTACCCTTCTATCTTTTACTCTTTTAATAAATTAATTTTTGTCATTTTCTTCTCTCTTTTCTCTCTTCTATTTTCTCCTGATTATTCTCATGTTGATGCCAGGCTCTTCGTTCCTACGTGATGGTGGGTAGGGGTGCACATCTAATTGTCAGAACTGGACTGGAACCGTTGGATCGGTCCGGATTGGTCCAGTTTTAGACAGCACTGGTTTCGATTTTAGTTCCAAAAATTCGAAAACCGTTGGATACGAATCAGTTCCAGTTTAAGGCCCTGTAGAATCGAACTGAATCATCGATCAGAACCTCTACTTTAGAAAAAAAAAAAAAAACTCTAAATATCTAATCTCTCTACTTTCTTGCCCGACCGTTACCGCCTTTGCCTGCCCTCTCTCTCGCTGGCCGTGCCCCTGCCCTTGCCTCTCTCTCTCTCTCTCTCTCTCTCTCTCTCTCTCTCTCTCTCTCTCTCTCTCTCTCTCTCTCTCTCTCTCTCTCGTCGTTAGAACAGGTATGTGTTACTATTTAAATTTATCCCATCTCCCTGTGAGTTTTTTTAAGGGAGACAGTAGTTTTCTTTGAAGTTATAACTGTGTGACTCTGGGATTTGGTATGGGCCCACATTGTATGCATATGAGCTATGGATAATGTGGGCCTCACTTGCAAGGTGACCTAGTATCGAGAATGTTAGGTGGAGATGATTTACAAACAGGATAGAAGCCAATGGAGCACGTCCTAATGATCTGGGATGTACATCAGACCGGTGTATCTCAATTTTTAATATTTTTTATTATTTATTTTTTGACATCTGAGCATTCATTCTCTAAATTTGGGATTTGGTATGGCCCCACATTTTTTTAAGAAAATCACAATTTCTCCCTTTTCCCACTCTGTAACTGGTTTTAGAAGAAAACCCCATTTGGGATTTGACATCTTTTGCAATTCTCTCCCCATACATTTGCTATCTAGGATTTTGGAGGAAATGAATATGCAACAACAACAATCTGTTGTCTGTCACAGGGGTGATGAAGAAAGATTCACAAATAGGTGTTAGTTTTCTTATAACTCCTGCAAATCTTACTAGCTTAGGGCTTTTGAGATCTTCCCCAGCTGAAGATTGCACTGATTTAACACTCTAGAACTAGGGAACCGATCCAGAACCGAGCTGTTTTTCATGGTCCGGTTCCAGTTCGATTTCAAGGTACGAACGGTTCTGCTCCGGTTCTAAAAATGGTAGAACCATTAGGAACAGTTTGGTTCTGGTTTCACCCTAGAATCAGATTGAACCGACCGGTGTGCACTCCTATAGTGGTCGGTTGTCCATTTACGTGATGGGCACAATTTGAAACATGTTTGGAAACAACGCGCACGTGCCATCCAACCCGTCCATTAGATGCACCCTGTCAATGTTAGGAATAAAACCTAAAATCCAGCCTGATTCATAACTCAGATGGGCCACACCAAAGGGAACAATTTGGATATCACCTAAGTTGACCCCCACCACGGAAACATCTAGATGGAATGTGGGGTCTACCATTTTTAAAAAAAATATATGTGATCCAAACCAGTCATCAGGTGATCCCATCGGAAAGATGAGAAACATTGGAATGCAAGCCATTCCAAAACTTAAGTGGGCCACAACAAGTGTACATATGTTTTAGCATTGTTCCCTGTAGTGTGCTCCAACTGAATTTCTGATCGGAATGATTCTCAGCGTGTATGGTGAGAATGAGGAGGCACACTCGATGCACGGTTTGGATTCGACATACCCAACATGGATGGACCCCACACAGCTCAAACAGCCTTATGTGATCATTCCTCTCATGGTACAATGGCCTGTTTCTTCAGCTTGTACAAGTAGACCCATATTTCAGTCTAGCCTTTGACATCAGGGCCTATAAAAAAAGACGGTTGAGATGAAAAGAAGATAGCAAAAGTAAACATGCAACGGAGAAAACGCCAAACATAGAAGTGTTATAGATATTTCCCAAGGCATCTCCAACCATTGGTCAGAACGATCACATCAATGGTTCTGATCACAAACCATGGGCCCACAAATCAGAAAATCCTACTCGTCAGCAAACTATAATTCTCCTAAACGTTTTCTATATAAATTTCCATGCAAATGCAAAGCATGAAAAGCTGAATCTCCAGCCGCTGCTCTCTCTCTCTCTCTCTCTCTCTCTCTCTCTCTCTCTCTCTCTCTCTCTCTCTCTCTCTCTCTCTCTCTCTCTCTCTCTCTCCTCTGAAAATGCACGTATTTTCCTTCTTCGATCGAACTACGCGTGCTTTCCAACGCTCTCCATCATTTTCCAAGCTAATCCTTCTAGGCACTATCAGGTTTATTTATTTATTTTCTCTTCTAGTTATATAAAAATCCATCTTGGTTTTCACTTCTTCAATTCATTTGAATTTTGAATAGGTTCCATCTCTTAGAATTTTTTGGTATTTCTGAAATTGAATGCTTTTCATTTGTTTGAGAAACTGTTTCCTGTTCTCTGCTTAAAGAGCTTATTTTTATTTTTATTTTCTCTCATTGGAATTCGTTTTTAACGGCTAATTAACTCTCATAAACCATATAACTCTCACCAAATAAACGATACTCTGCCATAGCACGTACTGTACGTGTAAGTTTCTATGGGGCATAGAGATTTGTGGGCCCCTGCTGTGTGTTGGACAGTCCCAACAATCACTCTCACCAGATTATCCCATTGGGCGGTTTGGATGCAAGTATAAATTGTTGTGTTCGATACATAAAAAGCCGTATATATGTACATATAGCATATATTTCACACATGTGACACGTGCACTGAAGATTATGTTTTCACATGCAATGATCGTATAAAAACTTTTCTTATTGTTTAATTATTCAACCTTTTCAAAGAGATGCTTTCTTTGATTATTTCAACCTTTTAGGATAGGCTTTTCTCATTTTTGTTCTCCATGAATAAGTGTGTACTTGTACAAACGATGGCCAACCACGGCCACCCACATCTTTTCTTGCATCCAAATGGCCTTTATATTTCCAATTGTGGACATCTAACTATCTTATGGCCGTTCCTTCCACCGGACATGTATTGATATCCACGATTTTGATGGGATTTATCACCCCAAGGTCATGTGATGTAAATATCTACTTAATATATTATAAATTCAACGCATAATTTATTTACATATGGATAGATTATCACTTAAAACCAAATAAAATTTCACATAAACAGTTTATACTTGGTTAGAGTTTTAATATGAGGTACTTGCTCATGTTTGGTTGTTGACTCAGATAGGTTTCAACACGAGGTCATGGGTTCTGGTACTCAAATGTAGTGAAATCGAGCAATGGGGCACCTTAATGATTTCATCTGGTGTTTTTTTTTTTTTTTTTTGTTTAATTTGTAATTATTTAGATCTAAGGCTTAATTGGGCCATGCTATAGAAAATAACGAAGATTAATGCTCATTGTTGAAAACTTTAAAGGGTATAGAAGTTTTGAATCGAGCTTATATTTGTGTTTTGTCTTCGTTTATGTCTTGGCTTGACTCATTCATGCTTTCCTTTAGCTCAAGCTTAGCTTTGAGCTTACCATTCAAGCCTAGCTTATTGGTCAAACCTTTCGAGTCGAGCTTGTGGCGAGCTAGTGGATCGAGTCGATGCTTGAGTTAATCTTGCTCTTATCCCGACCCAACCTAGCACTCAATACTCAACCTACACCTGATATAATCCAACCACTCGACCCAACTGACCTAACCTGCACCCGATTCAACTCTCAAATCAAATATTCAATTATATATATATATATATATATATATATATATATATATATATATATATGAAAAAGCCATAAATGTAATAATATATATATATTAGATAAAGCTATAGATGTACTTTGTTATTGGTGTTGAGAGAAAGAGAGAGCTCAGGTGAGTGGCTGAGTGCAAGGTATATGGCTACTGTAAGTTGAAGTACTCAAGCGAGTGACTAAGTGTAGAGAGAGAGAGAGAGAGGAGCTCAAGCACAGTGAATTAGGTAAGAAAAATGATAAGAAATTGATAGATAGATCGAGAAGGATCTAACTTGACTCAAACTCAGTGTAACTCAAATATATATATATATATATATAGAGAGAGAGAGAGAGAGAGAGAGAGAGAGAGAGAGAGTAATGCTCACACACAACTAGTTGGACCGTGAGTTTTGGTCCACCTAGTTGGGCATTTAATGAAAAAATACCTCCTTTTATATAATGCATACACTTATATTGAGGAGATTTTAGAATGCATGTCATAGTTACGTAAAGTGGCATATTTGCTAAGATCTAAGCCATTAATCATTTAGGATACACTAAGGAGAAGTTATATAGGGACAAAATTCAAATCCATTCATCTTTCAAGTAGGCCACGCCAACCTAAATAATTTGGAAGGTGAACTTTTCTTTATTAACTATTTCTAGTTGTGTGATCCAAAAGAAGCATGGATGGGCCTGAAATTTGAACCCTAGGTGTAAAGTGAGGTGACCCATCAAATGTTCAGGATAGATTTAAAATTAACACCATAGTCGGCCTACCTAAAGGAGCTCTTTTTCAAAGCTGCGTTTAAATCACTCGTGGATCGGCATTATGAGGATTAATTACCAAAACAACAGACCCGGATTTCCTGCGAAAGCCTTTCGCAAGAAGTTTCTTTGCACAAGGATGCTGGGTGGACCCCACCGATATATTTGTGTGAAATCTATTCTATCCATCCTTTTTGAAAGATAATTTTAGCATGTACAATTGAAAAATAGATGTATGATCAAGTACTCAACTGGGCCACACGAGAGGAAATAGTTGTTATTCAGTCAGCACCATTGAAACATTTTTATGGCCAAAAAATTTCTGTATCAGGCTATATTTTTAGTGTTTTCACTTCATCCAATTTTGAATGACCTTATAAAGGGTTTGGATTGCATATAAACATCAAGGTGGGGTCTAGGAAGGTTTCAACGATGGGAATTTCTTTCCCCAATTTCTCCTCTTATGTGACCCCTTCGAGTCTTGTATCCACCTCAATTTTGGTATAACGTCCTAAAATGTGCTTTCAAAATGGATGGACGGAATAAATTTCTCACATACAATACACTGGGCTCCACCCAGACTCCTTGCGCAGGAACTTCTTGCAAAAGGCTTTCGCAGGAAATCCACAACGCGACTTCCTCTATGCCAGCATTACGAGCATTAATTACGCCAAATGGTAATATTTTGGAAACAGGTACCACACGCACTCCCACCTCAGATTTTTTCACGGGCCCACTCTTAAATGTATGTAAGATCCACTCCGACCATTAAACATGTAATCTAGTGATAGGCTCAAAGCAAAGAAATTAGGTTAATCATTGGTTTAGATGGGCTACACCAATAAGAACAATTAGGAGAGAGACATCCGCTCTTGATTTTTTTCAGGGCCCATCGTAAAGAAACTATGAAATCCGTTCCAGCTATTATATATCACACCAAAATTAATCCTAAATCCCAAAAATGAAGTCCATATATGATTCATGTGAGCCACACTGATGAAAATAGTTTAGAGGGTGAACCTTTCCATATACACTGTTTCTAATAATGGGATTCACCTGAACTAAGGATGGGAATGAAATTTGAGACCTTGATCTAACATGGGGTGACATCCCTAATGGAAGGGATTGATTTTTACATTAACACAATGATGGGCCCACTCAAGCTGTGAGCCCTTTTCCATGCCAAAATGTAATTAGTCTACCATGGAAGCATTTGCTTACATTATTTATGAGAGTGTTTTTTTTTTTTTTTCATTAAATGTACAATGGACTACACACTTATTATAGATTTGGACCATCCAACTAAAAATCAGATCTGTACATTAGCTAAATTATATTATCAACTTGTTGGGGGCAAAAAAAAAAAAAATGATGATCGACTGATCAAACATGTCAAATACTAATGAAAATAATGGGTTGTTAATAAAATATTCCAATGGTCTAGATTTAACATGCACGCTTGTATTTTTCTTCAGAGTGTAGTTTCTTAGTTTTTAACATATAAGTTCTCCTTAGTGGATCCTAACTGATGAATGGCTTAGATCTTAACACATATGTCACTTTACATAACTATAACATGCATTCTAAAATTCTTCAATATAGGTGTATGCACACGATAAATGGAGAAATTTTTGTATTAAATGCCCACCTAGTTGGACCAAAACTCATGGTCCAACTAGTTGTGTGTGAGCATTTCTCGTGTGTGTGTGTGTGTGTGTGTGTGTATATATATATATATATATATATATATATATATATATATATATATATATATATATATATATATAGCCGAGTTCCCGACGAATTAAGCTCCATTACATCTGAACTCACTCATTTTGAAAACGAAGCAGGTGATATGAAGCTTAGCTCTCCTTGAGCCGTTAACTCCGATATTCAAGCCTTGAACCAGTTGAGTACAACCGTAACTAAAATACATACATCACGGTGGGCTAGTCATGCCGTGCCGCAGGCATTCCGCATCATTGGAATGGGAAGCCGATTGTGTTGTACCCCTGCCTGGAATCGGTCCAGGTGGGCTCTGTGGGGGCCAAATTAATATATTGATTTTATCCATGCCCTTCATCAATTTTTTGAGATCATTTTAGAGTATTATACAAAAAATGAGGCAGATCCAATGCACAAGTGGACCATACCATGGGGATTGAATTCCTAACCATGACAACTTTTTAGGGCCACGGAAGTTTTCGATCAAGCTTAAATTTGTATTTTCTCTACATCCATTATGTCTGTCTGACCTAATGAACAGGTTGGATGGCAAATAAACATCACGGTGGGCCCTAAAAAGGTTTGAACGGTGAACTTCATTATCACCGCTGCTTCCTGTGGTATGGTCCACTTGAGCCTTATATCTGCCTCAGTTTTGAGCTAAAACGACAAAATTATCTGGAAAAAAAAGAAGGAAGAATGGAGTGGATAAAACACATACATCATGGTGGGTCCCACAAGCCCCTGCCTGGACCGATTTCTGTCAGGCGGGGGCAGGACGCAATCTGCTTCCATTCGAATCCTAATAGCATCGAAATTATGAATATTCAAACGCGCCATCAGTGATCTCTCAATCCACTAAACATTAAGCCGTTCGATTCTCTCAATCCACTGAACATTTCAAGACGAAATTGTAGCCATTGATTCGAATTTTAGGGATAGAACCATAGCAGAGGAGATGTCGAGTTTTCCCCTTCTTCACATCCATGAGGCTGCTGTGGAACTCTATTTTTTCCTTCTTTGTCTGATTGAGTCTCTTTTAAAGCTCAAGAGAGGTGTGTCCTTGTCCTTAACCCCCTCTTCAATGCTTTCTGTATGATTTTTATTTATTTATTTATTATGAAGATTTAGATTTTTTATTTTTATTCTTTAAGTATTTTCTCTTCGTTTTTGAATCTCTGCAACGTTGGGGGATAAATTTTTGTGGGGCTCGGTGTGGTGTGCGTATCGCATCCAACCGGTTAAAGACGGTTGATACAACCGTCATGCGGGCCTTAACGTGAATTTGGAGGTTCTTGGTTGGTTATTCTTTGTTGTCTATGGTGTGGCCCACCTGTTGACTGGATAGGGCTGATTTGTATGGCATCCCATCATCATGGGGGAACCTAATAGGTTGGATGGCATACACAATTATGGACGCGGATTGCCTGCGATCCCCTCAAGGAAGTTCCTACGGTTGGAAGCTAGGTGGGGCCTACCGGGATGTTTGTGAGAAATCCACTCCGTCCATCCGTTTTTCCAGCTCATTTTAAGCCATGAGCCGAAAAATGAGGTGGATTCAAAACTCAAGTGGGCTATGTTGATGTCTTAAATCTAAAGTTTTTCTAGGCTGCTCGACCGGTCGAGGGCCTGGCTTGACCAATCGAGGGTCCACTCGACTGGTCGAGGCCCGCTCAACTCGAAGTCCAGAGGCTCTTGATTTTGCTATTCCGCGCTACTCGACTAGTCGAGGGGTTTGCTCGACCAGTCGAGGCTCCGTTCGACCAGTCGAGGCCCTCCTTCGACTAGTCGAGGGTTACGCAGATTGTGCGGACTGCGTAAATTTAAGGTGGTTTCGTAGAGGTTCGGAAGAGGAGTTTCTTAAACTATAAATAGGGTCCCTAGGGCTATTCTAGGGCATGCTAAGGCTTCCTAAAGGGGTTCCAAGGGTTCCTAAAAGGGTTTTAGGTTTTCTAAAGGGTGTAGCAATAGTGAGATTCGAGGTTGTTCGAATTGAGTAAGTCCTTTCTCTTTGTAATTTATGCTTTCATAGTGGAATTTTGTCGCCTTGTGCCGTGGTTTTTTCCCGAAAGGGTTTTCCATGTTAAATCTGTGTGTTCTCTTGTATTTGCTTGGTGCCATTGGATTGCTATCCTAGATCCAGATCTGTGTGATTCCGTAGCACAAATCCCCAACAGGCTACATGACAGGAAAAAGTGGAGAGGGAAATGCCTACCATTGAAACCTTCACTTTGTCCAATTTCATGTTTTTGCACCCTCCAAACTGTTCATAAGGTCATTCCCACTGGGATGAACTGAAAACACAAAACATTAGCCGGATACAAAACTTCAGTGACCCCATGAATGTTTCAATGATGGGTGTTCAATCTGCACTGTTTTATGTAGTGTGGCTAACTTGAGTTTTGGATCTACCTCATTTTATGTCTCATGTCTTAACATGAGCTGGTAAAATGGATGGACAGAATGGATTTTTCACAAACATCATGGTGGGCCAAACCTAGCTTCTGACCGCAGGGGTTGCAAGCAATCCACATACCATAATTACACACAACAGTTGCATAACTTTTATATGTTTAATAATTCTTCCACGTCTTTTAAAAAAAAATAATTTTACAATTTTATATTTATTCTTATTATCATATTTTTCTATTATTTTTAATTAAATGTCTAGAAGTACATGTAGCTTACGCTACACACTCCAAAGGGTTGAATGCTATGCTCCACGCTATTCGCCCGATTTTTTTTTATTTTCCCCTTGTTGCCTGATCTGTAGATGGGCCGAGGAATTGGAATTGGATGGTACCGTGGATTTTAGTGGTGGTTTTTGAGTGCGACTCACCTGGGGACTGAAATGGTATGACTCGGTCCCATATCGGTGTGGTGGCTAATTTCGTTTTGGACCGAAACATATGCACGCTATTTTTAAAACCTTGATAGTGAGGTCTCTTCCAATTTCTATAACCAAGAAGCAGATCTGAACTTCTAATCTTAGGTAATGGAGTGATTGCTTTCTCTCCTCATAATGGCTGATAATGACTACAACCAGATACCCATGGTCATTTTCTTGAGAGAACCACATCCAAGTTGTGCGTCTTTCTCTTTACTCTTCCTAGCAGCATGACCAAATGGTTGTTTAAATTTTATTAAAAATGACTTTCGAATGTCATTAATCTCCTTAGATGTTGGAAAACCTGGCTGTGAAGGAACAACCAGAACAACGATTTGCATTAGGTAGGTGTCATTTTAGAACTGTAATTAGATACACAACATGAAAATCAGGTGAGTCAACAAAGAAATGAATGTGTGATTGTGAAAGAAATTCTTCTACTGCATTGGTAACTAACATATTTATGCTACATTTGGGCAAAAAACATTCGCTAATTTAGATTTCAAACAAACAGGATCTTGTCGGGCCCACCGCCATCACACAATCATTAGCTTGTCGTTTTTCAGGGAAGCTTGTAAAAAATAACTACTTGATTTTGTTTGAGCTCCCTACATGGCCCACTGAGGTTCTTTGGAAATCTGAATTTTCAGAAGTTTGTGATCCAAATGTTTCCATAAGCTATTTGCTGTATTACTTCCACACTGTCTAGTTATTCACTATTTCACTGAGAGAAGAAATAAATCAACGTTGGTTTGACATAAAGAGACTGAACACTCATTTGAATTTGATTCTTCTCATGTATTAGATGTATTTTCTTTAGCAATCTGTCATATCCATCCTCCTTTCTAAGTTCTATTTGCCACTGTTACGGTCCCAAGGGTTCAAGAGCCTAACTTTACATGTTCCATTAGTCCTGGGGCTTCTGGCGCTTTGGTTAGGTTCTTAACAATTGGTATCAGAGCCAACACCACATCCTGTGTTCGAGTCACAGAAGGGGCGACCTGTGGAAAGGGCAACCTGGACCAGCGTGAAAGCCACCATGGCATGGAAAGGAGTACCTGGATAACCAGAGTGCAGCCGCCATGCCTTGGAAAAGGGCTACCTAGAATAGAGGCCAGACCGAGTGCCGCCACAGAGTGGGCTGCCATGGATGTCGGCTGTGAAGCGTAGTGGAATGTTATGGTCCCAAGGGTTTAAGAGCCTAACTTTACACATTCCACCAGTCTTGGGGTTTTTGACGCATTGGTTAGGTTCTTAACGGCCACCCAATACCCTTTTTCTTTTTTTTTGTTCTTTTTTTTTTGGTTGCAGTACTGGAGGTCTTGTGGCATATTCTGAGTCAAAACCAGACAGTGGTTCAAGTAGTGGTGATTCATCTCAAGTAGAAGCCAAGAAGAAGAGGGTGGTAGTGCTTGGAACTGGATGGGCTGGCACAAGCTTCTTGAAAAATGTGGACTGTTCATTGTATGATGTTCAGGTGGTGTCGCCCCGTAATTATTTTGCATTTACACCTCTTTTGCCGAGTGTTACATGTGGTAAAGTGGAAGCACGTAGCATTGTTGAGCCAGTCCGTAACATTATCAAAAAGGTAATGACTACTAGGTTAGTCCATAAGACATTCTTTAATATCTTGTAGTGAAGGAATGCTAATTTCACACTTCCAATGGGGACACGCATGATAGATGTGTGCAATATCTGGATACCTCATCTGGTAGTCCCCAGATTGTGTATGAGCATTGGCCAAAAATTAGGCCAATCTCATGATCCTAACTGCTCCATTGGAACAGGGTTCAAAAATATCCAGTAGTAGTTTTTTCTTCCCCTTAGATTGAGCATGCAAGATTGTCTAAGCAGCCTATGTTTGGGCCATGGCCAATGTATGGTGGTCCTACTGAATAAGTGGTGGAGATCTTGCATGTCTGCCATGTGTCTGTCCAGAAATTGTGTGCAGTGGTGTGTACAAACACACTTACCATTTGTCCTGGCAAGGATATGCTATCCATTTTTAACTTCCGCAATGCTATGTTTGCAATTGCATCTCCCCAACCTAGTCTTAGTGGAGAGAGATGCTGGCATGCCTCATTTCTCTCAATGCAGCTCTTATTCCTGCTTCTCTTTCAATCCTCATGCTCCTTCTACCACCAAAAACAGCAAGGATTCCACTCAGATCTCCTTTAGTTTAATCAATTCTTACCATCTATTGTTTATGTCATTTCCTAATATTGATCTTTTAAGTTTTACAGACATGATTTAATTTCTATGTTATTAAATATAGGAACTGCTACATCAGCAATGTCTCAATCCTGTTGGATTTTTCTGAAAATGCAACGGAATTTGAACAGTTATTTTATTTTTTTTTCAAAATCTAATTTTAATTTAATCCTAGGATTTCCCGTCTTTGATAATCTCAGATTTTCTGAAGTAAAAAACCCTTGATGAATGGTTAGGATTTTCCCTGCACGAAGTGCATGCAATATATAGATTTTCTCGAATTGTTGCCAATGTTGCTCCTCCGACGCAGGAGGTCTCTCTCTGATCTATCCCAGATGGAGGGAGAGAGAGAGAGAGAGCTCACATCCACCTCAAGGTAGGAATGAGGTAATGAGGTGATGCCACGCATCCCCGCCAGAACTTCATGTGTACATGTGACGGATGCAAGGAGGAAGAGTTTCCTATATCCCCTACACACGAATGGGAACCTGTAACCTGCCTTATTCATGCATATGTAGTATGCTCATGATCTAATCCTTGCACGGTCATGGCCATCTACCAAAGACATGTATCCCATGTTGATCAAATAGTGAACCATCAGATTATCATAAAATGTGGTTAAAACAAAACGTCAACGGTTGAAAACCTTTATAGAGCTTTTTAAAAACCTTTTAAGTACCAAGCCCAGTGGAAAACCACTTGAGGAATCCCTGAGCTATTAGATATTGCAATAAGCACATTCCTAGAAAGCCAATGGATCCTTTATTAGCACATGCAAGAATCAACGGATCTTGATGGATGCACTCAACCACACCCAATTTTGTTGGCCATGCAGTAGCCTCTTAATGCATGTCAAAGCCATACAACCAAGATCTTGACTCTTACACGTCTTTTTATTATTATTATTTTTTTTAAGTTAAAGAATTTATATTAAAGAGAAAGAAAGAAAACAACAACAACAAGAAGGAAAAAAAAAGAAAAACCTTTAGACACTTACACATCCTCAAGACTAAGGATTAATCAACTTCCCATGCATCGTCAAGTTTGATCATGGTCCAGGAAGATGGGCCCCTAGACTAATGACTTGATCTTGATCCACCAATGTAAGCGTCCAAAGATCCAACAAGATCCTGTATCCATGGCACACCCACACTCCTATGTGGGGAGGGTGAATGCACAAGGAAACCAAGTTGGCCCCCGATGGTGGAGACTTTCCATCCTAATCCAAGTCAGTCCCCCTTACAGGATCACCATTCCTTTCATTATGATTTACATTGAGATCATCCTTGTCACATCCACATGACCAGATTGGGCTCACATTGGTTTTCCAAGGCATAACTCCAACACATCCCACATCAAGCCTTTGGAAAATTGCTAACATCCACATGAAGGTGGGGACATTAGCATTCCCCTTTAATGTAAATACATAGTTTAAATGATCCTGCTAAAGTCCCAACCTTCATGGGGACATTGGCACGTCCCCAAAGCTTTTAAATGTTGCATGGGATGACGTATTGCCAATTTGAACCCTTTATTATTTCTTACAACTAGGAGCAAGCCATGGTGCAAAAATCATGCCAATCGGATGATCCTAAATATCCGATCAATTGCATGGAAAATGGGCAGCAAGATTGAGTGGAGAAACAAAATAGGTCCAAGCATCATCTTAAAACATCTATTTGATAGATCCCACTTTTATTGCTTATGATTCCAAAGTCTCACTTCGGTTTGATGATTATAACTATGAGATGAGTGGCTTGTAACAATGGATGGTTGGAACAAATTGGTCCCATTCAAAGGGTTAGTATCATCTGATCGTCATGATTCTTGCACCATGGCTTGCTCCCAATGGCACCAGGAATGAACTGTTCTGATTGATGATCAGGTGTCCCATGTGTCATTCAAAACCTCTAGGGACATTACCGTCCCCATGAAGGTGGCGACATTAGCAAAACCCTAGTTTAAATTATCTAACTTCCATATTAGATGCTTAATAGGCCCTCCTACTTCCTGAGTTTTTGAGAATCAACCCTTCATCAGATTCATGTTGCAAGTTATGGCATAATTTTGATGTTGGCTGCCAACCTGAAGCAACCTCCTCCTTTATCCAGGCTGGGGACCAACAATGAGAACATAAAACTCCCACAGCTACAGGTGCAATGTAATAGACTATTACATAGGTTTCTTACAATCAAGTGCTATCTAATAGTCTCTTACATAGGTTGATTACAATCAATGAGTTAGGATAAGGCTTGGATGATGATGATGATGACCACTTCATCTAAGAGAAGCAAATTAATTGTCTAGTTACTGAAACAACATACTACTCTTTCTGATCTTGGCAGAAAAATGGAGAAATTCAGTTTTGGAAGGCCGAATGTGTCAAGATTGATGCTGCAAACAAAAGGATTCATTGTCATTCGAATGATAGCAAGATGGTGGAAGGGAAAGAAGAATTACTTGTAGACTATGACTACTTGGTGATAGCAATAGGAGCTCCGTCAAATACATTTGACACTCCTGGTGTGATGGAGAACTGTCATTTTCTGAAGGTAAACTTCATTCGCCACCATTTTAGATGATATACTGCTCAAGTACCGTGTTCTCTCTTGTTTAGAGGACTGCCATTGATATTTCAAAAAAATTTCAGTTGATGCTGTTAGTGTCTTGGGCATGTGTCGTTTAGTAAATGGTGTCAACCCTATGATTAGTGCACTTTGGTGATAGATCGAGTCTGTCCAATTACTGCACTGCCCCTTGGATGAGACAGACCAGAAATTGTGCTGATTGCATGTTCATAGCTATCCATTCCATACCCCACCTATGGATGGTCAAGAAAAAATTGGAGCAATGATCCAGGAAAGAATTCTATACGTCAAATGGTTAGAAACAACCAATCCCTACTACATTTGACCAATGCTCATTGGTGTGCATTGATTGACACATAATAACAATTCTTATCAGTTGTAGGATTGGTACCATTTAGTAATTGGATCCGTCCTCTTGCAATAAGTTGCATCTTCATTATTTCTTCCTGAAAATTTGCATTTTCATGCAGGAAATAGAGGATGCTCAGGAGATCCGAAGGAGTGTTATCGATTGCTTTGAAAAAGCCAGCCTTCCAAACCTCAGTGACGATGAGAGGAAGGCAGCTCTCCATTTTGTAATCGTTGGCGGAGGTCCAACTGGAGTGGAATTTGCTGCGGAGTTGCATGATTTTATCAGTGAGGACATAGTCAAGATATATCCTACAGTTCATGATTTAGTAAAAATAACAGTTATCCAGTCAGGGGATAATATTTTGAACATGTAATTACGATATTCTCATATCCTTTTATTTTCTTCTCTACAGAGTATTATTGCATGATGGCTAATTGCAAGTATTTCTTTTCACATGAGTTCCATGGGCACATGTGGCCTCAGTCCAAAAAATCAGGCCTAGTAGATGATCCTAACTGCTAGTTAAAAGCAGGGTGCAAAAATGGGCGGCTGTTGTTTCCTTTCCTCAAATCAAGCACTCTGGATCATCCAACCAACCTGATTTTCAGGGATGTCCTGTATATGGCTCAGGCCACCAGATGAGGATTCTGGATCTTGTACGCTTCTGCCACTTCTCTCCATATGAACTCTTGTGAAATAATGCATGCAAAATGTTGTGTGCAACCAGCATTCCTCATTATTGCTAGCACGGAGCACTTGTTCACATGAAGCCTTCAGTCTCTTCAGCTTTCAAAGCTCTCTTGAATATTTTTGTTTGGCTGGTGTTGGTTATGTTTTGTATGTGATGTTAGCATTTGTCTTCCAACCTACACTATTTAAATTTTTATTTGGATACATTGTTTTGGATTTGTTTGATATCCTCATCATGAGCTGAGAGATAGCTATGGTGCCTAACTGTTTCTTATCCAAGTAATTGTAATCATTTCTACATTTCTTAATTATAATGTTATTTTACCAATAAAAATTTTTGAGGTGTTGTCTGGACAGGAAGCTTTTTAAAGCATCATTGAAAAATCTTGATTCTAGTGGGCCCTAGACCACCTCACTGGAGAATATTAACTTCCAGAATGGCTACTTGACATGATTTATTGTTGGAAAATCTTGAGCTGAAATTTGTCTCTAGTTTTCTCATGCTAAATCTGTCTTTTTAACATATAGATGAGTCCGTTGGCATCTTTTATGCTGGCTATGTTTTTTCTTTTTATATTCTACTTGTCTATGAGAACTTTCTGATTTATTTCTTTACCTTCCAAATGTCCTCATTCTTTTAGAAGTGTTGTTTTTGCAGGTATGATAAAAGAATCAGATCGTTTGCTAAAGGGAAGTTCCAAAGAAATGGTATCGAAGTGAAAACAGGACAGCGGGTTATCAGTGTGTCTGATAAGGCCATTACCACCAAGGAAAAAGGGAATGGACAAATTTCTTCTATACCATACGCAATGGTTGTTTGGTCTACCGGTATCGGGACCCGCCCTGTTGTAAGGGATTTTATGCAGCAAATTGGTCAGGTTCATTTCTCCAAACCTATGATCCTGTCTGACTACCCTGTACTATGTGCTTGCACCTTTTCTACTGTTATTTTATTGGTCCGTTATAAATTAGATGGTTTTCATAGACTGTGATATTTGTTTTAAGTTATAGTTTGCATTGATTCACGTATTCAGAATGAAAGGCGTGCTTTAGCAACTGATGAATGGCTGCGAGTCAAAGGATGTGATGGAATATATGCACTTGGTGATTGTGCGACAATACATCAACGCAAAATCATGGTATGTGTAGCTTTTTGCTGTTTGATTTGTACATTTCATGGAGTAGTTGTATTTTGTGAGGCTGGATTATATGTAATTTTCTTCTGTGAAGCTTGTTCTATGCTTTCTTCTTCTTCCATCATCTGATATAGGATTCTGTGAAGCTTGTTTTGTTTTGTTTTTTTTTTTTTTTTGACGATTTCATTAAAACAGCAGAAAGCGAATGAGGAACCAGCCATGAAAAGCATTGAAGGGCCTTTAAGGAAGACTAGTACTTTTGTACAGTTTTTCCTTTTTGATTGAAAAGATGAGAGAGGACAATCTTTCAAAAAAAAAAAAGACGAGAGAGAGCATAAATGCAAAGCTAGATTTATGAAGGGATGTTTTAGGACATTCGGTACATTAGGACATTTTTAGTGTGCTGATCTATCATGACCGTGTAATCCCTCAGTCCAACTTGCCTCTCTTAAGATGTTAGGCCTTTGAGTGGCTTATTTGTGACCTCCCCTCCTGTACCAAAGTAATCATGGTAATTTTAGTTCTTTGACTCTTTTGTGGGAGGTTTATCATAGATGTTGAATTAATTATGCATTAAAAAAAGAGAGATTTACTCTCCATGATTGCATTTGATGGTGAAGGGCAATTCTGTAGATTAGGTGGATGTGAAACTACCATACCAAAGTATACTTGCTGAAATCAATTCATTTTCTCACATTTCTTACTAATCTAGTATATAATCAAATATTAATGTAATCTGTTAATGTGTTTTATCTCATGTCGACATGCTTTTAGGAAGATATTTTAATGATATTTAAAGCTGCGGACAAAGACAAATCTGGCACTCTAACTGTTAAAGAATTCCAAGATGTTTTGAAAGATATTCATATGAGGTACCCTCAACTGGAGTTTTATTTGAAAAGTAAGGATATCCACAATGTTGTAGATCTATTGAATGATTCCAAAGGGAATGAGAGAAAAGAACCTATCAAACTAGATATTGAAGGGTTCAAGTCAGCTCTGTCGCGTGTGGATTCACAGATGAAGAATCTTCCCGCAACTGCTCAGGTGATTTTCTGATCTACTTCTTACCGAAGTTGTGGGTACAGTGAATTAGATTTTATTTTTTTATTTTTTATTTTTTTTATAAATGTTGCTTCCGGATCCCACTTGCCAGCATGGCACATGTATTGCTACATGGGGGCCAATCGTCAGAGAGACCCACCAAGCATGTTGACCTCAGCACCTCACTAAACTGGTTGGCATTCCTGTATGGAGAAGATGGACTGTTGGAAAACGTTGACTAGTGTTCACCTTGAAATTACAAGTGGGGTCCACCCTATTAGTGAATTGGCTTCATTTTTTGGCCTGAGCTTACATGGCAGGGTTTGATTTTCTCACATATTTTTCGTGTTGGCACATCTCCCTGTGAGGAGCCTTCACATTTTCTGTTGCATCTGATAAATGTGGATGGATATTCATAAATGGCATCTTCTAAAGAATCATCCTGTGGCATTTTCTTTTTCTTGCTTTTATCATTGTTGATAGACAAAAGAGAATCGCCGAATATGAATCTACAAAATACACTCTTGACAATCATGAAATTCCAGGTTGCTGCTCAACAAGGGGCATACCTTGCTAAGTGCTTTAATGACATGAACAAGTGTGAAAATAATCCTGAAGGACCTCTCAGAATCAGAGAATCAGGGCGCCATCAATTTCAGCCGTTTCGGTACAAATCAAAACTCCATAAGTTTTCTATTGATAGTGCCTTTTTTCTTATTAGTGTTTTCTTTAACTGAATTGTGAATCAAATTCCAAAGGCCTAGGTCTTAGTTTAACCTATTAAAAGATGTTAATGGAAATTAATGCATACTCTAGTTTGTTTTTGCATGGCTATTATTTCATTTGTTGATATGGTCCCTTCTTAAGACTCGTTGATTGTAATCAGTGTCTTGATTGCAATCAAACTATGTAATATGCTTAATTGCAGTCAACCTATGTAATGTAATAGTCTATTACATTGAGCCTGTGGGGGTAGACCTGGCCTGACCAGTTCAAAATCTGGGCCTCAACCAACTCCAGGTCCGCCTGTTGTCAGGTCTATTCCCTTTATCTATCTTTAGTTCAACCAAGACATGTGCAAATGAACCACATTAGAGAGGGAGAGAGATAACTACAAAACTGGAAAAACTGAAAGAAAAGTAGAGGCATAAATCGCATTGGATGCATCAATGGTGGAGAGCAAGATTGTCTTGGTGAAACACAATGAGATGAAGGAGAAATGGACATTAATTTTAGAGGCTGTTCAATGAAGATATGGACATCTGGATAGAACTACGAGGGGCCTTCAACCTTGGGAAGTTAGCAGGGCATGTTTATTATCATAATATTCATGTAAGGAAAGTAAAGGTAGCCTTAGCAATGATGATGAAAGGCAACCCTGCGGGGACAAATGATACCTATGGAACTATGGAGATATTAGGCAAAATCTTTTTTTTTTTTTTTTGGTTAACTAGCCTTTTTAAATAAATTTGGCTAGCAAGGAAAATACTAGATGAGTAATGTGAAATTGGCCCCTGGAGTCAAAGTCTTTAAGTCCAAAATAACGCCCTAATGATCAAATTGGTTGGATTTGGAACCTCTCCATTTCAACCTGCCTTGCCCTAGACCTGGTTTTAGAAAGGGTTGGATTTGGACCGCTTGAAAATAAAGCAGACCTAAACTTGATCGAGAGCCTACTCATAAATCCTTTCAATTAAGGAAATTGAGGCATTCAAGAAAATGTAAAAGCCTACCTAAGGAAAACATGTAGTTGGTTTCCTAATAGGAAGTAGAGGCACAAATGGGTTGTGTCTACTTAACAGTTATTGGGACCCAACTAACAATAAACAGGGTTTAAATTTGAAAATGGATCCATTTAGGGCTGTCAATGGGCCGGCCTCAGGCCATGCAAAATAAAAAATTGGCCTGAACAGTTAAAAATCCTGACCAAAGCCAATCTTGGGCCTAGCCTGTTGACAGCCCCAGATGCATTGATCACTAATGCCTATGGGAGTTTTGTGCTCTCATTGCCAGTCCCAATCTTGGATAAAGTTGCATCAAGTTGGTAGCTGGCATGGAACTTTTGCCACAACTTTTATCATGAATATGAAATATTGGACCTATGCTTTAATTGAGGATATGGTCCATGACAGTGGAATGGAAAAATAGGAATCATGTAGCTGACCCCAATTAGTTGGGATAAAGCTAAGATGGATTGTGATGTACTCATTTTTTGCATTTTGATAAGCTAAATAACTTTACACACTCGTGTGAGTTCCTAATGACTTTTGGTCTCAGGTACAAGCATTTTGGGCAATTTGCTCCATTGGGAGGAGAGCAAGCAGCTGCAGAACTCCCCGGAGAATGGGTTTCTATAGGTCACAGCGCCCAATGGCTTTGGTATTCTGTTTATGCAAGGTAAGTCCGTTTCTCATATATACACATGCGTCTCTGTGGAAAGCACACAGTATGCTTGGAAATGTACATGTGCTCTGCATTCTGTTTCCATGATTGCTCAATATGTATAAAGCATATGATATTTTCTGCTTCCCTTGCTCATGTGCATGCTCATGATGCTTGTTCATGATGTGAAGCACCTATACATGTATGATGAAAACACAGTGATTGCTCAGTATTGCTAATGTTGTTTTGGGGAGCATTCCATACGTGTGGGGCCCACTTTCAGTGATCCATCCCATCCTTCTGCTGGGCTGCAATTGATGGGCTATGCTGCAAGAAGCACCCCTCCCCTTCAGAAAATCGCATCCATCTGATTTTTTGGTTTTAAGTATATGATATAGCCTACCCTCCACATGGAAAAAAGAATGATTTCATGGCTCCCTCACCAAAAGAATGATTTCATCACTCAAGGGTGGGCCCCACCATTTTGAAATACTGATCTGCTGAGCACTGTTTAATGTCTCATAAATGTACAGGTATGTGCATTTGTGTCATTGATCCTAATTTTGCTTACTGTTTTTCCAAATCAGCAAACAAGTTAGTTGGCGCACAAGAGCATTGGTGGTATCAGACTGGACAAGGAGATTCGTATTCGGAAGGGATTCAAGCCGCATATGAGGCAATGATAGGTTCCAGAACACATGCCCCAGCAACCATTCCTAGCATCTTTCTGTTTTCTTCTCTCTTCGTTTCTCCTCAATTCCGTTCTGGAAAATGACAGTTCTATTTTATCAATGCAGCTTCTTTGTCACAGTGGTCCCAATTCACTGTCAAGATAATCTAGTTATTATCAATTTTTCACTCAGCCAATCAATGATTCATTTGTGTGGCCCACAAGGCCAGATAATTTGGTAGATTGATGTTCATGCATATCAGCTGTGCTGTGTTTTAGATTCTACAGCTTAGAAACATATGGAGGTGGTCTATCTCTGTAGCCTATAGTCCAAGAATTTATCCTTTGGTACTGCTCACCTGACAAGCCGAACCCATCCACGTACAGAAAATCTTAAAAGAACATCATACGTTTGCTAGAATAGGTCCTGTCGTATCGCAATACGATACAAACAGTATAGCTATTGGATCTGTCTGCTCTAATGACCAGCGAGGGAAAAAGAAATAAATAAAAGCTCTCATATTGAAATATATATATATATATATATATATATATATATATACACACACACACACACACACACACACATGCACACCCACCCCACACACTCACGCTGGTGGAATTTCAACACCCATGGGTACTCGAACCCTTGACCGGGAGTTGAAACTCCTGAGAGTCTACCACCCGAGCAAGAGTGAGGACCCATCATATTGAAATATTTAACCCTTTGATTTTTCAAATGTCAAGGAGAACGTCTGTGTACAAGGGGAAAGAGTCAAACGATTAGAGGCTTATCTTCAAATGTAAATGTTTTTATTTTTAACACCCCATCATATCATGTCAGGATTTTAGCCTTTGAATATGGGTCATCTTGCAATGATGCAAACCATGTATATGACGAGTCTTACTTTGCATGGTGGAAAGATAACAAATAAAAAGCTCTCAGTGGGATTAATTCAACCCTTTGATAATCTGGCTCTTTTGTTTTGAACATTGAACGATCACCATAAATTTTGTACTATTAATATTCAATCTGAGAGTTCTTTTGGGCATCCTCCATTCAAGGGACAACTTATCAGATAAACCGTCTGTCACCGGAGAAGGTCCAAATCCAATGGCTATAAAGTCCCAACGTACACTTGGGGATGTATTGGAGCAAGCCTTTTTCCCGAATTGGAGTGTGTTAAGGTGAGGGTATACTATATTGGATGATCCTGCAGACTATCATATTTTTTAATAATAAAAATAGGAAATTTTAATGCAAAATTCCTCGAGGTATTGGATTTTACCAAATAGTGCCTCAAGTAATCGATAGTCCCCTCTTACAATAAATCGTTCCTCAAAGTAACCGATGTTCCCTGCCGGTGACATTACCTCGTTACTGCCCTCTTTGCTTTTTCTATGCAACAAAGTGGAAAATCAGAAGTTGTGGGGCCCACTTACATATATCTCACATCCAATCTATTCAACATATACACACAGACATTATTAAAAATATAACAGATTTAATTATGAAATAGGTTAAGCTGATTTTTCACTTTGTTGCATAAAAAATAATGTACACCATTCAAAATATTCCAATTCAAGTGTAGCCTATCTGATAAGCTGATTGAACACTAATTCCCACACTTTCATGAAAATAAGGTTTATCAACCACATTTTTTTTTTGGAGAAATTATGTTCTATTTTCAAATCATATGTAGCAAAATATCTCTCTCTCTCTCTCTCTCTCTCTCTCTCTCTCTCTCTCTCTCTCTCTCTCTCTCTCTCTCTCTCTCTCTCTATATATATATATATATATATATATATATATTGCAACTTCAATTCTCAAGGTATTTAGAATGTAATACGAACTCCATTTTAAGGGCACTTGATCAACAGCTAAAATGGAATATATGGTATCCACCTACAAACCAATGTTCCTCTTGTCCACACAGTATTATGTGGAGAATGGAGAGGCCCATTTAAGCTATGTAACATGCTATATTTTTTTTTTATCCCAATGCCTAATATTAGAGACAATACTGGTGGGTGAAATGAATTTGATATAGAGAACCTGGTAGGACTATGGAAAGCTCACTTAACGAAAGTTACACAGGCACTTATTAGTTTTTTAAATTTAATTTCGGTGATAGCAGATTATTTAGACCCTGATCCATGGCTCAAGTAGACGACTGAGTGAAAGATACCTCATTTCAACATTGAGGTCTTGGTATTGATCCCTAGTGGGGGTGGCTAACAGTGAAGTGTGAACTGACAGTGGGGTGTACTAACAAGCTAACAAAAAAACAAAAAAAAAAATGTGCAGCCCAGGTCTCATCAAGAGGGTGAAGGCCTTATCATGGCGCCCACTTTAATCTATGTATTCTATATCCATGCCATCCATCCGTTCGGTCATATCATTTTAGGGTATAATGCAAAAATGAAAAAACTCTCAGGTAGACCATACCATAGGAAGCAGTGGTGAATAACAATTAAAAACATTGTGGGACATAATAGTTTTGGATCAAGCTAATATTTGGATGGCAAATAAACACTAAGGAAACATTACGGTGGGCCCAAACAAGTTTTTAATGATGGGGCATTCATTCACCATTGCTTCCCATACAGTCCACTTGAGATTTGGATATGCTTCATTTTTGTAGTCATGCCCTAAAATGATATCGGAAAACATATGGACGGCGTGGTTGTATAATACATACATCAAAGTGGGCCCAAAGGTAAGAGCTGCACGATATTGGGTGAGGCCGGAGCCGCACCTAATTCGCTCACTATTTAGTTATTTCAGTTGCACAGGGCACTGACCCTTCCAGTTTCAGGTTGTACTGGTCAGTGCTGGAAAAGATCTGTGGGTCCTACCATGATGTATGTGTTTTATCCACACCCTCCATCCATTTTGCCTGCTCATTTGAGGGCATTAGTACAAAAAGAAAGCCTATCCAAAACTCAGGTTGCCATCAAACTTGTTGATTAGATCACACAGACATCATACATCATGTTGTCCCAAAGATAAATATCAACATTTTCGGGTTGTTAGTTTTCTTTCAATCCTTTCAATCAGTCTCAGAAGTGTTTTACCAGCTTTCCAATACATAAAGGAAGCCTGAGATACGTCATAGAGAATGACCCCAATTTGCACTAAAAAATGGATGCCAACTGGCATAAATCATCCCCGTTCGCATGAATGCCCAACATTTCTGATTTGGAGACGTTGATTTTTAGATCCGATACTGCCTCAAAACATGATTTTCCGAAGATAGTCGCAAAATAGCAATGTTTCATCCGCATACTAAAGGTGACTAATGAGGGGGCCACAAGCAAGCCCATAAAGAGACCATTGTCCATGCGTTTTTAAAGCATCGTGCTAAGGGCTTCACCAACAAGACGAACAGATATGGGGATAGAGGATCTCCTTGCCAAAAACTCCTAGAAGCTGAAAACAAAGACTTTGGACCATAACCGAACTCTCGAAACTCTAAAAATAGAAAAACAAGTTTTACTAAAAATAGCAAGTTATAACTTGAAACTCTAATTTATCCCCTAAAACGATTAAAATTTCCAAAGCTATTTAGGGAACAACAAACAGCTCATTGATCACTTTTCCACAATATATTATACGTCTAAAACGTATAACCAGTCATAAAGTAATGGCCGTCTTAAGCTATGGTGCACATTTAGGATGTTTTTACCCAATTGGGGCCCCTCTGGTCCAAATTTGAGTGATCCTGGCCAACAATTCAGTTGTCCTCTAGCAATCCAACATCAAATAGTATATGCAATACAGTTTTATATATGACTTCATATTGCAGTTTATAAATGAAATGACGAATGTTATTGTTATAGACCATGTATGTTTAATGCTATACTAAATAAATAAAGACATAAATCTCTATATTATAAATATAAATTCTCATTAACTCAATCAATAGAGAGAACAGAGAACACTAACTCAGGTCGCCAAAAATAGTGATTTGGATCACAAATGACCCACACTCCGGAATGCCCGATCCAAAATGTAAAATGTGAGGGGTTTCACGTTTTAGGTAACATTGGTCTAGATTGGCCTGGATATATGCCATGTGCACAATGGCTGGCACACCACAACTTAAAAGTGGTCATGAGTTTTTACCAGAGTCTTGTCCAATATTCCTTCCCAAACCTAATTTCAAAACTAAACCAAACACTTGCTTGATGAGTTTCACTAGAGACCTTATCACTGGCCATTCTACATAAGAAGCAAGATCCAGCTGCTTTGACTTCCAAGGAGGTGACCTGATCAAATGGGGCCATCTGTCCATATCACCATCTGATATAGGTGGGACACTGAAGAGGTTTAAGAATAGCAAGTTTGGCTGTTGGTTTCCAATCCAGGACCAGTGACAATTAAATTGATATGAACAATGAAGCTGCATGGTTAATATAGAACATCCATTTTCTACAACGGATTCAAGGGGAAACAAAGAGAAGAAAACAGAAACATACACACAAGACAAGGATGCTAGGAATGGTTGCTGAGGCATGTGTTCTGGAATCTATTACTGTGTCATATGCGGCTTGAATCCCTTCCAAATATGAATCTCCTCGTCCAGTCTGATACCACCAATGCTCTTGTGCGCCAACTAACTTGTTTGCTGAATTGGAAAAACAGTAAGCAAAATTAGGATCAAATGATACCCAAATGCACATACCTTTACATGTATGAGACATTAAACAGTGCTCAGCAGGTCAGTATTACAAAATGGTGGGGGCCACCCTTGAGTGATGAAATCATTCTTTTGGCGAGGGAGCCATGGATGTGTGATCAACCAATAACAACCTCAATTGGACAATCCTAGTGGACTTTTTCCCATGTCGAGAGTTGGCTATATCATATATTTAACTATCCATTTCCAGGCCAAACAAATCAGATGAATGGGATTTTCTGAAGGGGAGGGGTGCTTCTTGCAGCATAACCCATCAAATGGGGCCCGTCAAAGGATGGGATGGATCAATGAAAGTGGGCCCCACCTGTATGGAATGTTTTTGCCAAAATAATATTAGCAGTACTTGAGAGCAATCACCGTATTTTCCTCATACATGTACGAGGGCTTGATATCAAGAATAAGCATCACGAGTAAGCAAAGCAGACAAAACCATATGCTTATACACACTGAACAATCAGGGAAACAAAATGCAGAGCACGTGTACTTGTAAGCATACTGTGTGCATTCCACAAAGACACACATAGCCATGAGAAACAGCCAATACCTGGCATAAACAGAATACCAAAGCCATTGGGTGCTGTGACCAATAGAAACCCAGTCTCCTGGGAGTTCTGCAGCTGCTTGCTCTCCTCCCAATGGAGCAAATTGCCCAAAATGCTTGTACCTGAGACCAAAAATCGTGAGGAACTCACATGAGTTTTTGAAGTTATTTAGCTTATGAAAATGCAAAAGACGAAGAAGAAGAAGAAGAAGAAGAAGACATAAGCACAATGTGATAGGCTATTGCATAGGTTGATTACAATCAAGCACGATTTAATAGTATATTACATAGGACCATAGGTTAATTACAATAAACAAGTTTATTACAATCAATGAGTTTTGAAAATGGGCCATATGAACAAATGAAATAATAGCCAAGCAACAACAAATTAAACCATGCATTAATTTCCATAAACATGTTTTAATAGGGAAAACTACGACCTAGATCTTCAGAATTTGATTCACAATTCTATTAAAGCAAACACCTTAATAAGGAAGAGGCATGATCAATAGAAAACTTATGGAAGTTTGATTTGTACCGAAACGGCTGAAATTGGTGGCGACCTGATTCTCTAAACCTGAGAGGACCTTCAGGATTATCTTCACAATCCTTCATGTGGTTAAAGCACCTAGCAAGGTACACACCTTGTTGAGAAGCAACCTGGAATTTCATGATTGTCAGACAAGAGTATTTTGTATATTCATTTTTGGTGATTCTCTCCTTGCTTCTTCTCTATCAACAATGATTGAGCAAGGAAAACAAAATGACATGAGATGGTTCTTTAGAAGATGCCATTTAAGAAACTACCATTCCACATTTATCAGATGCAGCAGAAAAGGTGAAGGCTACTTGCAAGGACACATGCCAACACGGAACATATGTTATAGAATCAAACCCCACCATGCATGTTCTCTGGCCAAAAATCAAGACAATCCACTAATTGGGCAGACCTCACTTGTAATTTCAAGGTAAACCGTTGGTCAATATTTTCTAACTGTCCATTTTCCCCATACAGGAATGCCTACCAGTTTAGTGAGACCAAGAAACATGCTTGGTGAGTCTTATCTGACTAATGGCCCTCACATGGCAATACATGTGACATGCTGGCAAGTCTAATCCGGAAGCACGTATTAAAAAAATAAAAATAAATCATAACTTCAATAAGAAGTTTATCAGAAAATCACCTGAGCAGTTGCAGGAAGATTCTTCATCTGTGAATCCACATGAGAAAGAGCTGACTTGAACCCTTCAATATCTAACTCAATAGATTCTTTTCTCTCATCCCCTTTGGAATCATTCAACAGATCCACAACATCACTCATATGCCTACTTTTCAAATAATGCTCCACTTGAGGGTACCTCACAATAATATCATCAATAACATCTTGGAATTCTTTAACAGTTAGAGTGCCAGATTTGTCCTTGTCCGCAACATTAAATATCGCTGAAATATCTTCCTAAAAGCATGTCGGCAAGAGATGAAACACATTAACAGTTTACATTAATATGTGATTATATGTTAGATTAGTAAGAAATGTGAGAAAATGAATTGATTCCAGCAAGTATAATTTAGTATGTTTCACATCCACCTATCTACAGAATTGCTCCTCACCGTCAAATGCAATCATGGAAAGTAATGCTTTTCTTTAAATGCATATTTAATTCAACGTCTATGAAAAACCCCCTATAAAAGAGTCAAAGAACTAGAATTACCATGATTACTTTGTATGGGAGGGGAAGTCACAGATGAGCCACTTCAAGGTCTACCTTCTTACGAGAGGCAAGTTGGACTGAGGAATTGTAGTTGCATGATGGATCAGGACACGTAGAGTGTCCTAATGTGTCTGATACCCCAAAAATCCCTCTATAAATCTACATTATGCATTTATGCCCTCCCTCATCTTGTCAATCAAAAAGGAAAAACTGCACAAAGTTTGTAAGTGGAACAATGTTCCCTCTTTAGAGAAGGGCCAGCTCAACCCACCTGCTTAGATTTCTGAACAGTAGACAACAAAACCGCTAGTCTTCCTAAAAGGCCATTCACGCTGATTGGGATTGGCCCAGCATTTCAGCCAAAATAATCCGCTCACATTGTGGCAGAGAAGAAAATTGGAATCACATTAGGTGGGCTTCCAGTTTCCCTTCATTTCCAGCTCCAAATTCAAGTGGGAGAAGAACAAACGGAAGTTGTTCTTATCCCACCTGCAATTTGGGCAGAACACTTTTTCCACTGCAAATTAGGAAGATTTGAGGTGGGTCCTAAAGCAAGTAAGCATGGACTGCTTAGTATCAGGAGGAAAGGACTAGCCCATATATATACTGCCTCATGTCCGGCACAACATGTGTGCAAGAATCAAGATCCAAGCCATCCATTAGGTAGACCAACATTTATACATGCTATGGTCCCACAAATGTGGGTAACCCACTCATCCAGTAGAGTACAGAGTAGAGCAAATGGCTGTATAAAAATAGATGACCATTTTGTCTCATACACTGTGCCCTACCTGATGAGTAGATTGGCCTGGGCATTCACAAGGTTTTGCTCACACGATGGACATCTTGGACATTCACAGACTTGCCAATTTTGCACATGTGATTGCATTAGAGGGGCTGGGATCTACAGATGTGGAATTAGCAGACCTTTACAATTTCATAAAATTTGGATGCCACAACTAAGGACTTAAATGTGATATCGCCTTCTATGTTCATTAACATTCTAGCTTGCCCATATGCGAGTATATGACAAGGTTTTGATGCAATTGTTGCATCACATGACATTAATAGGCCTTTACTTTGTTTGATTGGCGCCTTGGCACTGTAACTTGATGATAGGGTCACATTTCATGGTGGTTCCTGTTTTACTTTCTAGTGTTTTTAATGAAATCATCATTGATGAGGACATCCAAGCACCATATCAGAGAAGGGCTGAGCCAATCTCCTTATGGTTAGATGGCGATTACATGGGGTCCACTTGGCCCGATTCACATTCCTAGCTACCTTGACGACCCAAGGTACATGTTTATGCATCTTTGAAGACCTTACATTGGGAAGATGCATGTGGGTTGCATATAGGATCTTAATAGACACATCTGACCATTGGATCATCATCATTGGAAATCTTGATCGTGGACTCCCATGGGCCATAAAATGGTTTAGTTGTTTAGATTGTTTACATGCTTCATTATTTTTGGTATACCTTATATTTTTGTTAAGATTAGGGAGTTAGGAACAACTTTTAATTTATTAAACGTCTTTATGTTGAGAATCTTATCTGAGAGCATCTTTTTGTAAAAAGTCTTTTCTGAGACTATAAAAGAGAAAGATGGGTGTGTGAAGCCTTAATGCCATTATTTTGAAAAAAAAAAAAAGCTTTGTGTTTTCTTTTCTTAATATGATTTGAAGAATACTTCATGTGATTCGAAACTTGGTTGTGGTGTGATTCCATTCCCAAATCAATGGAGGTGCAACGTCTCCATCTATCATCTTCCTTCTTACTTCATTTCTATCCAAAAGAGGTATTTTTCCAAACAAATCATCTCTTTTCTTCCCTTCCTATCCAAGACCATCTAAATCATATTTTTCTTCAACTTCTCATCATCCAACTTCAACCCCAACCAAAATTAACCATTGAGGACCCAAAAAGCCTAGCCAACGACCCACATGTATGAGCCCCTAGGCTAACGGCATGGACAACCGCTCAATCATTTGATTTCCCATTGCTTCCCCCATAAAAACCCCTTGATTTCCCATCCATAACCCTACCCTAAACCCTAGATCCACAATTTCCTATTTTTCCCAATTTCTAAAAACCTTATTTCTAAAATTTCCAATTCCCATGAACCTTAGTTTTCCAATTTTCAGATTTTCCCATTCCTAACCCTAATCATAAAACTTACAAATCTGTCTCTTGAGTGTGGAACGTGCCTATGCTAAATTGGAAGTTCTATTCTTCCATTGGGCCTAGTTTTAATTGATTTATATGATTCTTTAGCATGCGGGCATGCGATTTAGATTAAATCAGATTTTAGTGTCTATCGTTTACTCTTAATTACTTGGTGGATTAGCATCTTTTGTTAATTGAATTACTTTATGGACTCTTTCATAATCTCCATGTTGCATGCTAACATTAAATCATGTGTCCTGCATCAATCATATTTCCTAGAGAGAGAGAGAGATGTCATGATAGAACAACTCGAAAGAGAGAGATACACATATCATGATAGAACAACACGAAAGCACAGTATGAGCTTCACAGAAGAACACAGTTACATATAGTCCAGCCTCATGAAATGTACAAATCAAACAGGGAAAAAAAAAAAAAGCGACATATACCATGACTTTGCGTTGATGTATTGTCCCACAATCACCAAGCGCATATATGCCATCACATCCCTTGACTCGCAGCCATTCATCAGTTGCTAAAGCACGCCTATTATCCTACATATTTGAATCAATGAAAACTGTAACTTAAAACAAACATCAAAGCCTATGAAAGACACCTAATTTATATCTGACTGATAAATGACAGTAGAAAAGGTGCAAAAACATGGTAAAACAAGGTAGTCGGACAGGATCATAGGTCTAGAGCAATGAACCTGACCAATTTGCTGCATAAAATCCATTACAACAGGGCGGATCCTGATACCCGTAGACCAAATAACCATGCCATATGGTACAGAAGAAATCTGTCCATTTGCCTTTGCCTTGGTGGTAATAGCCTTATCAGACACACTGATAACCCGTTGTCCTATTTTCACATCAATACCATCCCTTCGGAACTTCTGTTCGGCAAATGAACTGATTCTTTCATCAAACCTGCAAGAACAACACTTCTAAAAGAATGAGGACATTTTGAAAGATAAAGAAATAAATCAAAAGAGCTAATAGACAAGTAGACTCAAAAAAGAAAAAAATGGCCAGCATAAAAGATGCAAATGGACTCATCTTCAGGGGGGGGAAAACAGATTTACGATGAGGAAACTTGAGATAAATTGCAACTAAAGATTTTCTGACTATAAATTATGTCAAATTGCCACTGCAGAAAACTTATCAGCGAGGTGGTATGGGCCCCACTAGAATCAAGATTTTTAAATGATGCTATATAAAGCTTCCTGTCCAGACAACACCTCAAAAAGTTTTGTTGCTAAAATAACATTAAAATTAGGAAATGTAAGGAAGAAATGATTATGATTACTTGGAAAAGAAACAGTCAGGAATTATAGTCGTCTCTCAATCCATGATAAGGATGCCAAACAAATCTAAAACAACGTGTCCACATAAAATTTAAATAGCGTAGGTTGGAAGACAAATGCTAGCATCACGAACAAAACATCACTACAGCAGCAGAAAAACACCAATATTCAAGAGAAACTTTGAAGGCTGATGAGGCTGAAGGTTGTGTGTGAAAGAAATACTTGCAATTAGCCTTTGTGCAATAATAATCTATAAAGAAGAACAGAAAAGGATATGAGAATATGTAATTACATGTTCAAAATATGATCCCCTGACTGAATAACTGTTATTTTTACTAAATCTTTAACTGTGGGATATATCTTGACCAAGTCCTCGCAGAAAAAATCATGCAACTCCGCAGCAAATTCCACTCCAGTTGGACCTCCGCCAACGATTACAAAATGGAGAGCAGTCTTCCTCTCATCCTCACTGAGGTTTGGAAGGCTGGCTCTTTCAAAGCAATCAATAACACTCCTACGGATCTTCTGAGCATCCTCTATTTCCTGCACGAAAATGCACAGTTTTGGGAGAAATAATGAATACAAGGATGCAAGATGCAACTTATTGCTAGAGGCTAAATCCATTTACTAAGTGGTACAAATCCTACAACTGATAGGAATGGTGAATGTGTCAACCAATGCACATCAATGGGCATTGGTCAAACGTAGTAGGGATTGGTCGTTTCTAACCATTTGATCTATAGATTTTTTTTTATTTTTTGAGAGGTAACAAAAAAAACTTTAGATAGCAAACAACTGCAAGAACTGTACAGCTGGGGACCGAAACCAGCCCCCCAAAAATACACGCAAACAATTTCCAACCAAAACAGCCCCGAATTTACAAATATATATATATATATATATATATATATATATATATATATATATATATATATATATATATATATATATATATATATATATATATAAATACAAACAATATCCCCATCCAAGCATGAAGCCCAACCAATCGCTAAACCCCTTGCTCGCATCTTGACCCAACCCACAGCATGACTCACGTTCCTAAAACACCTTCCATTCCTTTCCTCCCAAATCACCCAAAGACCTGCCAATAAGAATAGCCTCCATATACATTTCCTCTTCTTTCCGACCTCCACCCCATGCCACCTATCAGATGGGAGCCAGTAGAGATCGGAGTGGTCCAAGAGACACTGAACTTGGAGAGATAAAAAAAATAAAAATTCCAAACTCTAGAAGCAACAGGGCAGTGAAGAAAGAGGTCATTGACTGTTCCAAATCAGCCATGCACATGACACAGATATTTGGAAGCATCATTCCCCATTTATAGATTTTTTTTTTTTCCTTGAATCACTGCTCCAAATTTTTCTTCACCATCCATAGATGGAGTATGGAATGGATAATTATGAACTTGCTATCAGCACAATCTGTATCATCCAGGGGGTAGGGCAGCAATTGGACAGACTGGATATATAACCAAAGTGCAATAATCATAGTGTTGACACCATTTACTAAATGATACATGTCCAAGATATTAATGACATCAATTGAAGAATTTTGGAATATCAATGGCAGTCCTATTAACAAGAAAGAAGATGGTACTTGAGCAATATATCATCTAAAAAGCCAGTGAATGGATGTTTACCTTCAGAAAATGGCAGTGCTCCATCACACCAGGAGTGTTGAATGTATTTACCTGAGCTCCTATTGCTATCACCAAGTAGTCGTAGTCTACAAGAAATTCTTCTTTCCCTTTCACAATCATGCTATCATTAGAACGGCAATGAACCCGTTTGTTTGCAGCATCAATCTTGATACATTCTGCTTCCCAAAACTGAATTTCTCCATTTTTCTGCCAAGTTCAGAAAGACAAGTAGCATGTTGTTTCAGTAACTAGTTAATTTGCTTCTCTTAGTTGAGGGGTCATCGTCGTCGTCATCATCATCATCATCATCTAAGCCTTATCTCAACCTATGTAATAGACTAACTAGATAGCGATTGATTGTAAACAACCTATGGAACAGTCAATTACATTGTGACTGTGGGAGTTCTATGCTCTCATTTCCAGTCCCCAGCCTGGATATACGAAAGGTTGTGTCAAGTCAGCAGCCAGCATCAAACCAATGCCACAACTTCCCAACATTAGTCTGATGAAGCAGTTATTTAATTAATTTATTTTTTATATATAAATTTAAAATAAAAATAAATAAATAAATAAATAAAAACTCAGGAAGTAGGAGGGCCTACGAAGCATCTAATATGGAAATAAATTAGATAATTTAAACTTGGGTTTTGCTAATGTCCCCACCTTCATGGTGACATTAACGTCCCCAAAGGTTTTGAATGACATGTGGAATGCCGAATCATCAATCAGCACAGTTCATTCATAGTTCCATTGGGAGCAAGCCATGGTGCAAGAATCAAGCCAATCAGACGATCCTATCCCTTCGAATGGGACCAGTTTGCTAAACCGCCCATTGATTACAAGACGTAGATGACATGGTTAGAATCATTAAACCGAAGTGCTACTTTGGAATCATAAGCAATGCAAAGTGGGACCTATCAAACAGATGTTTCAAGATGACGATTGGACCTATTTTGTTTCTCCGCTCAATCTTGGCTGTCCACTTTCCATGCAATTGATTAGATGTTTAGGACCCATCTGATTGACGTGATTTTTGCACCATGGATTACTCCTAGCTGCATGAATGAATGAAGGATTCAAATTGGTAATACGTCATCCCATGTCATGTGTCATTTAAAAGCTTTGGGAATGTTGCCAACATCCCCATGAAGGTTAGGTTGCTAGCAAAACCCTTTAAACTATGTATTTATATTTAAAGGGAATGCTAATGCCCCGACCTTCATGCGGATTTAGCAATTTTCCAAACGCTTTTAAGTGATGTGGGATGGCTAATCATCGCTGTAGACAGTCCATTCATTTCCTACCATATTGGCAATCCATAATGCAAAAAATACACTAACTGGATGATGCTACTCATCCAATCAATACTGTGGATAATGACATTCAAGATTGAGTAGAGGAACAAAATAGGTCCACTCATCATCTTGAAGTATCTACTCAATGGATCCCACCTTGATGTTGGAATGTTAGAGTCCCTTGACATATATTGATGCACCATCCTCTAACAGCTCGAGCTTTTAGAGAAAGTGGTTGCTTGACACTTGATCACTTACAATTCCTAAGAATCGTATTCATTAGATGCTATTAACCATCTAATCTAATGTTCGTGAAAAAAACAGATAGTAATGACAAAGTGGCCAGCAATCAAAAGGCTAGGATCATCCGATCAGCATGATTTTTGCACAGTGGCCAACCTTACTGGAATAGAATGAAAAGGCGGTCTAGATCAATGATTGACTGTCCCACGTCATTTAGAAGCTTTAGGGACATTGCCAATGCAAAAGTTCTTACATTTAATAATGTACAAATTAAATTTAGTAATTGTGTTTGTAAAGCTTAGAATATCAAGATTAGGAAATGGCAAAGACAATAGATAGTAAGAATTGATTAAGCTAAAGGAGATCTCCTTGCTGTTATTGGCGGTGGTAGGCAATGTTTTAAATATTGATGATATTGGCCAATATATATTGTATCCCACTTGTGTGATACGAAACTCACAAGTAATGCTAATATATCCCAAATGTTCGAGATCCTGTTTTTTGTTCAATTATGTCAAGTCAACGTCAAATAGCTATAAATCCGTTGGTTCTTCATGTTTTGCATGAAAAATCATGGAGTTGGAGCTTTGATTTCAATATTTATTGGTTCTTCATTTTCTCTTCTTTTTTTTTTTTTTCCTTAGAAAATTTCCTTCAATTAGCTGTCAATTGAGGTTGGCCTGACTTTTTGCCAATGCCCATACACAATCTGGAACCTACTGGATGAGGTATCCAGATATTGCACACATCTATCATGTGTGTACCCATTGGAAGTGTGAAATTAGCATTCCTTCACTACAAGATATTAAAAAATGTCTTATTGACTAACCCAGCAGTCATTACCTTTTTAATAATGTTGCGGATAGGCTCAACAACGCTACGTGCTTCCACAGTACCACATGTAACACTCGGCAAAAGTGGCGTAAATGCAAAATAATTGAGGGGTGACACCACCTGAACATCATACAAGGAACAATCCAGATTTTTAAAGAAGCTTGTGCCGGCCCATCCGGTTCCAAGCACCACCACCCTCTTCTTCTTGGCTTCTACTTGAGAAGAATCAACACTACTTGAACCACCGTATGGTTTTGACTCGGAATATGCCACAAGACCTCCAGTACTACAATAAATAAAAATGTTTTGGGTGACCATTAGAACTTAGAAGGATGAATATGATTAGATTGCTAAAGAAAATACATCTTATGCATGATAAGAATCAAATTCAAAAGAATGTTCATCTCTTTACGTTAAACCAAGATCTACTTCTTTCTTCTCTCAGTGAAATAGTGAATGACTAGACAGTGTGGAAGTAGCACGGCAAATAGCTTATGGCTACATTCTTTAATTTTTAGAAGCTTCCCCAAAATACAACAAACCTATGCTTTCCTGATGGGCATGGACAAGATCCTATTTGTTTGAAATCTGAATTACTCAATGTTTTTTGTCCAAATGTAGCCTAAATATGTTAGTTATAAATGCAGTAGAAGAATTTCTTAGACAATCACACCTTATTTCTTTGTTGATTCACCTGATTTTGAGTTTATGTATCTAATTACAATATTCTAAGAAGACACCTATCTGACATAAATTGTTCTGGTTGTTCCTTCACTGCTAGCCATTCTAAACTCCCAGGAACTTCAACATCTAATGAGATTAATTACATCCAAAAGCCTTTTTTTTTTTTAAGTTGTACCCGAAATGTAAACAACAATTTGGTTATGCCGATAGGAATAGTAAAAGAGAAAGGATGGCACATGACTTGGGTGTGGTTCGCACAAGAAAATGACCATCAGTATCTGTTTGTATCCCCAATCAGCTGTTATGGGGAGAGAAAAGTAATCATTCCATTTTCCAAAGATTGGAGGTTTAGATCTACTTCTTGGTTATAGAGATTGGACGAGACCTCACTATCATGGTTTAAAAAATAATACAAATATATGTGTGTGTGTGTGTGTGTGTGTGTGTGTGTGTGACCACACAGGGTGTCCCCGCCCCTTCTTGGGGTGAGACTATTCCCTGTGGATGCATGCAATCACCCGCAACCATGTGCACTGGGTGATGCCAGGGAGGGGAGTTGAACCCACGCCTGTAGGGAGCAAACCCATGGTGCTGGCTGAAATACTACGAATATCTGTTGCAGTCCAAAAACAAAATTAGCCACCAAACCGATATGGGAGCCAGTCACATCGATTTTAGTCCACAAGCGAGTTGCACTCAGGAACCACTAAAATCCATGGTGTTATCCAATTTGAATTCCTCAGCCCCTCTATAAATCAAGCAATAAGAAGAAAAAAAAAAAAAAAACAAATTATTCGGGCAATCCTGATAGTCTGATCTGAAGGAGAGTAGAGTGCATGCATGTGTTTTCCTTTATGGGTATGTGTATATGCTTTGGTGTTCCCTCCGGACACCATTTTTTTAAAACGTCAATTATGGTTATAAAATATCATTAAGGTGTGAGAAGAGAAGAATCTACACAGCTTTTTCCTCCAAGACTTCTCTTTTGTTGTCCTTCCCCTCTTCTTTTCTCTAACCATGTAATTGATTACATGGTATGGGAGCAAGGTTGATTGATCTCCAACCTTCATCTCCATTTACATGATCAATGGGCATCAAATGGATGATTGAAAGAAGAATGGTAAACACTCCAAACTTATTACAGTGAACATCCATTAATCGAACAGTTGGACTCTTCAATCAGTATGATTTTGGGTTGTATGCCTAGTATGTCAAGACGGAGGAAAGTAGACTTAGATGGTTTGGTCATGTGCAACAAAGACCAAGAACTGCACCAGTTAGGAATGAGTCCATACAAGTTGCAGGCTCTAAAAGGGCAAGGGAAAGACCCGAATGGTTGTGGATGGAGGTAGTAAGTAAACACTTGATGGACTATGGCCTAATTGACGTTATGGTCCTTGATAGAGTGGAATGGCAGCAAAGAACTCATGTAGCTGACCCCAATTAGCTGGGATAAAGCTTACATGATGATGATGATGATGATGCCAAATCCACAGTGGGGCCTGCAATTTGAATGGTGTGGATTAACATGCATGGGTACTGCATTATGGTGAGCATGGTATTAAAAATGGTTACACCGTTACAACAGTACAGTGCAACCCCTAATACAATATGGGCCCGAAAAACTTGTTCTGAAAAAAAAAAAAACAAGGCCTGCAAAGGGCAATATAGGCCCAAGAGATTTTCTTCCTTTAATCAAAATTTTGACCATTACAGGGCTGTAATAGCCGTTATCGCCCATATCATAACAACCATACACAATTGCCATTATTGAACACCTTGATGGTGGGTCTCCATGGATGTACGTTTTCATCAAACACTAAACATCAATCCAATATCCTTTGTTCAGACAGCTTTAGAGAGAGAGAGAGAGAGAGAGAGAGAGAGAGAGCAGCAATAGCACAGTAAAAGTAGCCCCAACAAATTAAAAGAATTTGATTTTGGAAATATCAGGATCCTATGAGATGGAGCTTCAAGAAGAGATGGAAAGCTACTAAAATTTCAAATGAATCGAAACCGAAGACGCATTTTTATATATGTTAGAACAGAATTTTAAAATAAAATAAAATAAATTAATTACCTGACAGCGAAGACAAGGGTTATCTTAGAGAATCGGAAAGCGCGTGTAGATCGATCGAAGAAAGAAAAGACACGCATTTTCAGATATGAGAGATAGAGAGTGTGGGAGTGAGAGAGAGTTACGCTGACTGTCCGTGGGTTGCTACGGATATTTATGACAGCCGACAGGAAGCGGATTGGTTGTTGTACCTCACATGAGCTATATAGCTGCTGTTACCTGGGTCTGATCAAGGCTTGGCGAGATCGCTCTCTTAATACTTGAGGCGAGACGAAAAATAAGACAGATCTAATTATCAAGTCCACCGCACTGCTTTAAACTACTACCATTGAAACCCTTTTTTAGGTCACAGAAGTTTTGGATTAATATGAAATTTATTTTTCCTCCCTATTTGAATCTTTGTTGCATCATGAACAGATTAAATGTAAAATAAATGTTACGATGGGCCTTACAAATTTTTTACCATGAAAACCATTATCTGCGCTGCTATTTGTAGTGTGATCTAGATGATCTTTAAATATGATTATTTTTTTAATAATGCTCTAAGATGATTTCTAAAAATAGGTGAACGGTGTAAATATAATAAATACGACCCATGTAACTTTGATCCCTTTAAACCGTTCGTACAACCTGCAGCTTGAGGAGCGACGGCGCTCGTCTTCGCACCAGACGTACCAGCTACATAGCTGGTGTGTTTGGCACACCAGCCGATCCGCTTCCTTTATGACACGCTCGCTCACACGGAAGCCGATCGGCTGCTTTACCGCACACCACCGACTTAGCCGTTGTGTCGACGTAACTAAGTTACGTGGGTCCCATCATGAGGTATGTGTTATATACAAACCATCCTTCCAATTTTCGAGCTCGTCATAAGGCTTTTAGCGGAAAAATAAGGTAGATACAAATATTAAGTGGACTACTCTGAAAAAATCTGTGAGGGATTGAACATGTACCATTGAATTTATTTTGGGGTCACATAAGTTTTGAATCAATATGGTATTATTGTTTCCTCTTCATCATGGTCCATGTGAACTTACGAACAGATTGGATGGGAAATAAATGTTATGGTGGGCCCTACGAATGCTTTAACGGTAAGAATCATTGTCCCACTTCAATTTGTGGTGTGGTACACTTAAGCTTTGGATATCAATCATTTTTGGAATCATAACCTAAGATGATTTCAAAAAATTGATTAACGGTGTGGATATAATAAATACATCATTTTGGAGCCACGTAACTTTGAACTCCTTTTAACCGTTCGTGGCTGCGCTCGTCTTCGACGGACACGTATACAAATTATATAGATCTGTGGTGTGTGGTACACCGGCCAACCCGCTTCCTACATTCACGCTGTGAATTCAAATTCGGTTGTCAGCTCATTTTAGGACAACAGCTGAGACATGAGTAAGATCTAAGACTCGACTGGGCCACACTAGAGATGGAAACGGACGCGGATTGCGTCATACCTAGAGGTGGGCAACGGACCGAGCCGGATCCGATTCGGTCCAAGCCTACCTTATTCGAAATCTACATAGCCTTATCCGAATTCAATCCTATCCGAAGCCGGATCTAAATCATCTGACTCGCGTCTATCCGAATTTCTATTGACTTGAACCAGTTCGAGTCCTACTCGGTCAGGAAAACTGACTCGGATCAGATTAGGTAAAGTCTGGGCCGTCCATTTTATTATTTCAACTATTTCTTATGGTGTGATCTACTTAATTAGTAGATATACTTAAAAATTGAACATCCATTCCTGTAATAATCTGAAAAAACTAATGAACGGTGTGGATAAACAAAAAAATAATAATAATAAAACTAGGCCCCACATAGTTTACTTAGCAACATAAAATAACAAAGTACGAAATGGCTTATTGAAGAAGCTTCGTACCATGGGCTATAGCCGTCACTTACAGCTAATATAAAAAATTGGATTACGTACTCAATACGCTCCTATCGTACTATTTAAAATCTGTTGGGCCCACCTTGAATGTATGTTATCTATCCACATCGTCCGTCCGTTTTTCCATATTATTTTAGCGGTTGAGTCCAAAATTTAATAATACTTAAAATTCAAGTAGACCATACCATAAGAAATACTTCGAATAATAATTTTCACCATTGAAACCTTTTTAGGGCCCACGGTGATGTTTATTTCTCATCAAACTTGTTCATACGATCACATAGACATGGGTTAAGGGAAAAAAAAAAAATACAAGTTTGATCCAACACTTCCGTGGCCCCAAGATTTTTTCAACGGTAGATGTTCAATTTACACTGTTTCCTGTGGTGTGGTCCACTTGAGGTTTATATATACTTCATTTTTATCATCAAGCCCTAAAATTACCTGGTAAAATGGATGGATGGAGTGGATAAAATACATAAATTACGGTGGACCCCACAAGATTTACTCAGTACGCAATCCCCTCCCCTGCTCTAGTTACGTGTCGTGTGAGGATGAGCACTGACGCTCCTCGAGCTTCGAGCTGTACGAACGGGTGGAGATCAAAGTTACAGGGCCCCACATGATGTATTATACCGTTCGTCTATTTTTAGAGATCATTTTAGAGCATTATCAAAAAAATGAATGATATCCAAAGATCATCTGGACCACACCATAAATAGCAACAAAGATAATGATTTTCATGGTTAAACAATTTGTAGGGCCCACCATAACGTTTAGTCTCCATCCAATCTGTTAATAAGGTCACAAAGACCTTAATGAAGAGGAAAAACAAAATTCATATTGATCCAAAACCTATGTGAACCCAAAAAGGGTTTCAATGGTAGACGTTCAATCTCCTACTGCTTTCCATAGTGTGGTCCACTTAATAGTTAGATCTGTCTTATTTTTTTGTCTTAAGCCTTAATACGATATTGCCAAATGAATGGATGGTTTGGATATAACACATACCTCGTGATCAGGCCCACAAAACTTACAAACGTTACGCCAGCGAATTCGCTTTGTACACCAGCCAATCCGCTTCCGCCAACTTCGTCCAACTGTGAAGACTATAAGCTGTAAACAGCTGTATGTGAACCATCAGCTACGACTCCCTTTCTCTTTCTCCTTCTTCTAAACACAGAGAGACCTCGTGAAGCTTCAAAACTAAACCGCAGAAAGAGAGATTTAGATAGAAATAAACAGATACAAAGAGATAGAGTTGGGGTGCTCGGGTGTACATTGGGCGGGATTTTTTGGCGCCAGACGAAAAGCCAAAGATGGATGGGCGGTAAGATATTGAGAAAGAACATTTTACAAAAATAGAGGGATATTTACATCCCGGGTCGGGTCGGGTCAAATCCTTTCGGTCCGGGTTTTCGGATTGGTTCTGTCCGGACACACTACTATCCTAATCCGACCAGAAAAACGATCGGATCTGGATGGACGGACTCGATCAGGGTCGATCTACACCATCGGTTCTGTTCGGAACGATACCGAGTCGAATCGGATCAGGTCGGATCCACCTAATCGGGTCTAAAATGCCCACCTCTAGTCATACCCCCACCCGAACAGTAATTCGTCCGGACAGGGCTATGTGGGGCCCAAAGTGATGTAAGTGTTTTATCCACCCCGTTAATCATTTTTCTCATATCATTTTAAGATATGGTGCAAAATATTAGGCAGGTACAATCTTACCTGGACCACAAAGTGGGGATTGAACATCAACCATTAAAAAGTTCTTGGAAGCAAGATCAAGCTCATATTTATGTTTTCACTTCATCCACGTCCACATGACCTTATTAATACATTGTATGGTAAAAAAACATTATAGTGGCCCTCATAACGGTTTCGGCGGTGGGTGTCATTATCACTGCAGGTTCCTTTGGTGTGGTCTATTGGAGCTCTAAACCTACCTGGTTCTTTAGATTATAACTTAAAAGGGTCTAATAAAAGCAATTAATGGCATTGATAAAATACTTACATCACTTTAGGCCCCATAGAGCTCTGCCAGAATGGATTAGCGTCAGGCGGGGGTGGGAATCCACGTTCGGATGGAAACAGCCATTGTTGATTCTCAACTGGATGAAGAGAAAACACAAATATAAGCTTAATCCAATACTTTTGGAAGTTACGCGAATATTTATGTGGTGTGAATTACTTGGGTCTTGGATCTCTCTCAAATTTCATTTTTTGTTGTAAAATAATTTGAAGAAATAGATGGACGGAGTGGATTGCGTAGTGAGTAACTCACTTACTCTCTGTGAGGTCCACCTTGATTTATTTATTTTATCCGCTCCGTCCATCCATTCTCCCAGATAAATTTAAGGCTTTAGGCCAAAAATAAGTATAGCCAATTTTCATATGGACCACACTATGGGTGCGCGGCCTGGAAAGGTTTCAACGGTGGAAATTATTATCCCCACTGTTTCCCATGGTATGATCCACTTGATCTTTGGATATACTTCAATTTTGGGATCAACCACTTAAATTAGATTGAAAAACGGGTGGACGGCGTGGATAGACTACATACATTCAAGGTAGGCCAATTGAGTGGATTGCATAGTAACTCACTAGGCTTAGCGTACCGAGTAAACTCAATGAGGTCCACCTTAATTTATTTATTTTATCCGCTCTATCCATCCATTTTACCAAATAATTTTAGGACTTACCCAAAAATAAGGCATATCCAATGTTCATATGGACCACACCATGGGTACAGGACCTAGAAAGGTTTCAACAGTGGAAATCATTATCCCCACTGTTTCCCATGGTATGATCCACTTGATCTTTGGATATACTTCAATTTTGGGATCGACCACTTAAATTAGATTGAAAAACGGGTAGACGGCTTGGATAGACTACATACATCCAAGGTGGGCTCAACTGAGTTTAGTCAGTATGACGACAGTTTAACTCAGTACGCAATCCGATTTCTTCAAATGCTGGGGTTCCAAATCCTCGCTCTCACACACGCCCTTAAATTTTGGGCACATGCCTTAAAATGAGCCGGAAAAATGACTGGAAGGCGTGGATGAGACACATGCATCACGGCGGCACCACAGATTTTGCTCAGTACGCTATATCCTACCACGTTACTCAGTACGCAATCTGCTTCCTTCAATGGTGGGAACTCAATCTCCACTGCTTCTGTGACCTCACAATGATTTCAATGGCCGTAGATGTCAGGTTTCAAAAGTCGGGTAGATGAGATCATCAGATGGGGTCACAAGTATACTTTCAATTTCAACCATTGGTCTATTTCTCTCAGCCGTTCATTTTGCCAAGTAGATGTGTACTCCATCTAACGATCTTACGCGCGTATTTTCTCCGCAGGAATGGTACCTATGGAAGCGAATTAGCTGTTACCCGGGAAAAACCTCGGTGGGTGTTACCCTGCCGTGTGGGGCCCACATTATGTATTTTTTGTATATCCATACAGTCCATTCGTTTTTCAGACGCGATCCCAAACCATAAGAAGATCCAAATCTCAGGTGGACCATACCACTAAAAATTGTGATGAATGACCATCAAAAGCTTTTTGTGGGCCATAACAGTTTTGTATAAACCTTATATTTGTATTTCACTTCATCCAGATTTTCTTGACATTATCAAAAGGTTGGATTGCAGATAAACATTACCAAAATACCTCAATTACATTAAAAATGCCTTCGCACGCCCTTTTATATATCGTGGAGATGGTCTCGGAAGAACCGCCAAAGAAAATTCCCAGGGCTTTTGATCATGCCAACACGCAGCATGTTTAGAAAAAGAGAAATTGAATATTGTAGATGCCACCTTTTATCCATCGTCTTTTATGAAGACTCCAAAATTTACTTTCTCAACTTAGACGTTCCACACGTACGGACAGAGCATTCGAGCACGAAATTACCCCTGCTTACGCTAACCATGGCTACGGTTATAATCGTAGCCATAGGTCAACAGAAACGAAAAATCACTTTGAAAGGCAGGGGTATTTTCGTCCTCAATTAGTCTGTCGGTACGTAAAAGGTCTAAACTGGGAACGTATGTTTGGGATGGCTCAGAAAAGATGTTGGGCAAAAGGTGGCATCTACAGTGGTCAATTTGTCTTAGAAAATCAGTGCCATGCATACACGTAATAGTTATAGCCATTACTAAAGTATTTTACATTGTGGTATCTCATCCGGCATGCACGATGATATAGACCAGTTGTGATAAGGTTCACCAAATCAATTGCCTCATTATGAACCAAAAATCACATTGATTGGGCAGTCTTAATCATCTAAGTTGAATCTGCACCATTGACCATTTTATACAGACACACACACACACACTTTCCATCTAAAATTGTCTAGATCATGGGTCACTTTAGTACGTGGTATAGGAATGGGCACGTGGTATGCCATGGGTAAGGTCATGTGCATCATTTGCACATTCTAATACTAATGCACCGAGTGCACGGATAAAGAAGAGATCATCATCGGGTGCACAGACAAAGGGAAGAGATTATCGTCCTCTTCTCAAGAGTAGCCCTTGAATCTATAAGTAACGAGAAAATCTCTAAAAACGAGAAAATAAGTTGATATTATTAAGTAAAAGTGTTGCATACAAGCATCTGTGGCCTTATATAAGTTTTAAAAAACCCACTCAAACTAGGACACTTTTCCAAAAGTATAATAAGTTATCCAATCATACCAAAAAGCATAAACAAGCCTTAGATGACTAAAACAAAGACTTTGGACCACAACTGAACTCTCAAAATTCTAAAAATAGAAAGAAAAAAAAACAGAAATTACTAAAAATAGCAAGTTATAGCTTAAAACTTTATTTTGACTTGAAATATGCTAAGCTGTTTAGGGGGCAACAAACTCTGGGTTGTTGGCTAATGTGTACAGCTTGTTGATAGCTTTCTTATGGTATACTATTCGTGCAAAACGGATAATTGGTCATAAAGTTACGGCCATTAGAAGCTATAGTGCGTATTTAGGTCATTTCTACCCAATCAGGGCCCCTCTGGCCCAAATTTTTGCAATCCTGGCCATCCATTGAGATATCCTCTACCCATCCTACATCAAATACTATATGATATGCAACATAGTTTTATAAAAGAACTCGTATCGTTATAGACCCCGCATATTTAGTGTTATACTATAACTAAAAAAATAAAAAGATAAATCTCTATATTGTAAATATAAATTTGCATTAACTTAATCAATAGTAAGAACAAAGAGCACTAATTCGGGTCGCTAAAAATAACAATCTGAGTAGCAAGTGACCCATAATCTAGAATGCTCGATCTGGAATGTAAAATATGGGGAGTTTTACTTTTTAGGTTACATTGGTCTAGATTGGCATGGACATATAATGTGTGTACTGTGGGTGGCACACCACAACTTAAAAAGAGATCATGAGCTTTCACCAGTCTTGTCCAATCAGCCATCCCAAATTTAACTCAAATTCAAAACTAAACCAAACACTTATATGATGAGTTCCACTAGGGAATCTATCACTGGCCATTCTACATAAGATGCAAGATCCACCTGCTTTGATTTCTGAGGAGGTGACCTGATGAAGTGGGGCCATGTTTTCATATCACCATCTGATATGGGTGGGACACTGATGAGATTTAAGAATGGTGAGTTTGACTGTTTGTTTCCAACACCAGACCAGGTGACATAATTAAAAATCAAATGAACAATGAAGCTGCATTGATAATATAGAACTGTCATTTTCCAGAATGGAATTAAGAAGGAGAAACAAAGAGAATAAAAAACAGAAACATACACACAAGACAAGGATGAATGGTTGCGGGGGCATGAAATCTGGAACCTATTACCCCCTCATATGTGGCTTGAATCCCTTCCAAATACGGATCTCCTCGTCCAGTCTGATACCACCAATGCTCTTGTGCGCCAACTAACTTGTTTGCTGAATTGGAAAAACAGTAAGCAAACTTAGGATCAGTGACTCCCAAATGCACATACCTTTACATGTATGAGACATAAAACGGTGATCAGCAGCAGATCGGTATTTCAAAATGGTGGGGCCCACCCTTGGGTGATGGTGATGAAATCATTCTTTTGGAGAGGGAGCCATGGATGTGTGATCAACCAATAACAACCTCAATTGGACAATCCTAGTGGACTTTTTTCCATGTCAAGAGTTTTTGGCTATATCATATATTTACTATCCATTTTCAAACCAAAAAATCCGATGAACATGATTTTCTGAAGGGGAAAGGTGCTTTGTGCAGTGCAATCCATCAATTGGGGCCCATCAGAAGGATGTGATGGATCACTGAATGTGGGTCCCACCTGTATGGAATGTTCGCCAAATTCGCCAAAACAAGATTAGCAGGAATTGAGAGCAATCCCAATTTTTTCCTCGTACACGTACAAGTGCTTGATATCATGAACAAGCGTCATGAGCAAAAGCAGCAGAAAAAACCAAATGCCTATGCGCATTGAACAATCAGGGAAACAGAATGCAGAGCACACGTGCATTGGCAAGCATACTGTGTGCATTCCACAAAGATGCGTAGCTACGAGAAACAGACAATACCTTGCATAAACGGAATACCAAAGCCATTGGGTGCTGTGACCAATAGAAATCCAGTCTCCAGGGAGTGTGAGTTTTGCAGCTGTTTGCTCTCCTCCCAATGGAGCAAACTGCCCAAAATGCTTGTACCTAAGACCAAAAATCGTCAGGAACCCACAAAAGAATATGTGAAGTTATTTAGCTTATGCAAATGCACAAAATGAGTACATGAAGCTATTGAATGTTATTTTACTTATCCCATGGGAGACAGCATTTATGTCTCATAGTTAGATGGGGAATTCTTGAATTTATGAAAAAGAACCATTGCAAAAGCATTTGCCCTTTACAGATGCTTTCACTAATCAAGAACAAAAGTTGGGGGCAGAAGAGATGGTTAGGCTCAATTGCAGTGTTGGCACATGAGGGGTGTTAGATTTTCAGTGCCCTCATGTGCAGCAATTACGGTCAGCTCAAGGAACATCTTTGGCAAACAGCATACCATAATAGGTAAGGGCTTTATGCAGATTCCTAATGAAGATATATTGCTAAAAAGAATGCATGTCTCACCACAAACCCTTCTCACTCTTGTAGCAACTGTTGAAAACAATGGTATGAGAAATATTCAAACTAGAATAAATCAGTAAAATATAAAACGACACACCAGTTTAGACAAATGCAAAAGCAGTAATCCCAGTTGATGAAGAAGTTTTCTTGTTGGATGAGGCACGGACTCAGTGGTGCTCTTTGAGATAGTTCAAGTCCCTCAATAGATTTTCTCCAATGCAGTCTGTTTGCAGCGCAATATCCCCAGTATACAATTGCCCAATGTACAGTCTTGACAGTGTGCACACATTATGTAAAACCCAACATCAAAACCACTAACCCACTTACCCACTTTCTTCACACGTCCGGAGAGAAAAAAACAGGAGAATTTTTGGAGAGAAGATTTTCTGAAGATGTATAAAACCTAAGAAATGAAACCCTTTTCACACACACACACACACACACACACACACACACACACACACACAGAGAGAGAGAGAAAGAGAGAGAGAGAGAGAGAGAGCTTATCCAACTACAACATGCATATACACCATGTGTACGGAGAGATGGCGTATGGAGAGATAGTTCATGCATGTGGAGTCACGTCCGACATGCGGATACACATCAAGAAAGTGGGCCACATCCACACCCAGCTATAACTGGTTTCCACGCCAGTTTTCCCACTGGGCCGTCCTTGGGCGTGCACGTGGGCTAGTGCATAGTAATACACCAATTTGAAACACTAAGGTGAAGAAAGCTTTATAAACCCTCCACAACCCTTCTTCTTATCTGACACGGGATTAAACTTTTGCACACTAAAGATGAAAGACCACTTTTCCAAAAAGTTTTTTTTTTTTTTCTTTTGTTGTTCTTTATTTTTTTGAAATACCCCAACAGAAACACCCTCATCCATGTCCTTAACAATGCCAATATGCCTTCTTGGGTACATGATTCCTATTCATGACCTACCACATTACCTCCTTAGATACCCATATGCTTTCTCCAGTTTTGGAACTGGTCAGGCCATGTATACCAGGCCAAGCCTATTCAAAATACGATTGTGCCTGGCCCAGCCAGCCCACTGCTCGCCTTAAAAAGGGACCATATCATCATCATCATCATGTTGGAAGTTATGGCATAAGTTTGTCTAATGTAACCCTCCTACTTTATCCCACCTGGGGACTGGCAATGAGACCATAAAACTCCCACAGGCACAACTTAAAAGACAATTACATATGTTGATTGCAATCAAGTGTTATCTAATAGTATATTACATAGGTTGATTAAAGAAGTTGGTTGCAATCAATGAGTTTTGAAAAGGGGCCATATGAACAAGTGAAACAACAGACAAGCAAAAACAAAATAAAGTATGCATTAATTTCCATAAATATTTTTTAATAGGGAAAACTAAGACCTAGATCTTCAGAATTTGATTCACAATTCAATCAAAGCAAACACCCTAATAAGTAAGAAGCATAATCAATAGAAAAGTTATGGAAGTTTGATTTGTACCGAAATGGCAGAAATTGATGGCGACCTGATTCTCTGAACTTGAGAGGACCTTCAGGATTATCTTCAGAGTCCTTCATGTGGTTAAAGCACCTATCAAGGTATGCACCTTGTTGAGCAGCAACCTAGTATTTCGTGATTGTCAGAGAGTTTATTTTGTATATTCATATTCAGTGAATCTCTCCTCTCTTCTTCTTTATCAACAATGAAAATGCAAGGAAAAGAAAATGCCAAGAGATGGTTCTTCAAAAAATGCCATTCATGAATAACTACCATTCCACATTTATCAGATGCAACAGAAAATGTGAAGGCTACTCACAGGGACACATGCCAACACAGAACATACATGAGAAAATAAAATCCCAACATGTATGTTCTCTGACCAAAAAATAAAGCCAATCCACTAATTGGGTGGACCTCACTTGTTATTTCAAGGTGAACTGCTGCTCAACAACTTCTAACCGTCCATCTTCTCCATACAGGAATGCCAACCAGTTTAGTGAGGCCAAGAAACACGCTTGGTGGGTCTATCTGATGGATGGCCTCACAAAGAAATACATGTGACATGCTGACAAGTCTTATCCAGAAGCAACGTATAAAAAAGCTTCGTCACTAAACCCATCATTTCAATAAGAAGTTGATCAGAAAATCACCTGAGCAGTTGCAGGAAGATTCTTCATCTGTAAATCCACACGAGACAGAGCTGACTTGAACCCTTCAATATCTAACTCAATAGATTTTTTTCTCTCATTTCCTTTGGAATCATTCAACAGATCAACAACATTGCGCATTCGCTTAGTTTTCAAATACTGCTCCACTTGAGGGTACCTCACACAAATATCGTCGATAACATCTCGGAATTCTTTAACAGTTAGAGTGCCGGATTTGTCTTTGTCCGCAACATTAAATATCTCAGAAATATCTTCCTAAAAGCATGTCAGCATGAGATGAAACACATTAATGGATTACATTAATATGTGATTATATGCTTAGATTAGTAAGAAATGTGAGAAAATGAATTGATCTCAGCAAGTATAATTTTCTATGGTAATTTCACATCAATCTACAGACTCACTCTCCACCATCAAATGCAATCATGGAGAGTATCTCTTTTCCTTTAAATGAATATTTAATTCAACGCCTATGATCTCTCAAAAAAAATTTCAACATCAATGAAACCCCCAACCTCCCAACAAAAGGGTCGGAACATCTTGTTGTAGTAGTGCTTTGTAGTGATTTTCAGAAGACCCTATGGTTGTTTAAGGACCCGGACGAAGTCTTCTTTAGTGTCAAGGTAATAGCTATGAAAAGAACTAGAATTAACACAATTACTTTGTATGGTAGAGGAAGTCACAGAAAAACCACTTCAAGAAGGCCTACCTCCTTACGAGAGGCAAGTTGGACTGAGGAATTGTTGTGACATGATGGATGAAGACACATAGAGTGTCCTAATGTGCCCATGTCCTGAAATATCCCTCCATAAATCTAGCTTTGCATTTGTGCCCTCCCTCATCTTGTAGATAAAATAGGAAAAACAGCACGAAGTTTGTACATGGAACAATGTTCCCCCCTTTGGGGAAGAGCCAATCTCAATTCGTCAGCTTAGTTTTCTGCATAGTAGGCAACAAAAGCGCTAGTCTTCCTCAAGCGCAATTCACCCTGATTGGGATTGGCCCAGCATTTCAGACAAACCAATCTGTTCACATTGTGGACAGAGCAGAAAATTGGAATCACATTAGGTGGGCATCTGGTTTCCCCTCGTTTCCTGCTCCAAATGCAAGAGGGAGAAGAATGCACACAAGTATTTCTTATCCCACCTGCAATTTGGGCAGAACACGTATATTCCACTGCAAATTAGGAAGATTTGGGACAAGTCCTAAAGCAAGTAAGCAGGGACTGCTCTAGTATCAGGAGGAAAGGACTAGCCCATATATATATATATATATATATATATATATATATATATATATATATATATATATATATATATATATATATATTGCCCCATGTCCAGCACAGCACGTGTGCAAGAATCAAGGTCCAAGCCATCCATTAGGTAGACCAGCAGTTTACATGCCCTGGTCCCACAAATGAGGCTAACCCACTCATCCTGGAGCACGGAGTAGAGCAAATGGGCAGATAAAAAATATTTGATGACCATTTTGTTTCAAACACTGTGCTCTACCTGATGACTAGATTGGCCTGTTTTTTTCAACCAGGGCATCTACAAGGGTGGGCTCACGCAATTGACATCTGGGACATTACACAGACTTGCCAGCTTTGCATATATGGTTGCATTAGATGGGATCTAGAAATGTGGAATTAGCAGACCTCTACAATTTCCATAAAATTGGAAGCCACTACCAAGGACATAAATGTCATATAACCTTTTATGTTCATGCACATTCTAGCTTGTCTGGATGTGAGTATATGACAAGTTTTGATACAATTGTTGCACCAGATGATGATAACAGGCCTTTTCTTTGTTTTGTTGGCGCTGTAAATTGATAATAGGATCACATTTCATAGCTGGTTCCTGTTTTGCTTTCTGGTGTTTTAATGAAATATCATCTTTCCAAAAATAATAACTAATAAATAAATAAGAAGAAGATAACAGTCCAGTTCTCAAAAGCCTATATCAGATGATAGAACAACAAGAAAGCATAGTACAAGTTTCACAGAAGAACACAATTACACATAATCCAGCCTCACGATTTACAACTGCTCCATGAAATTATATAAATCCAGCAGCAAAATGCTACACATACCATAATTTTGCGTTGATGTATTGTCCCACAATCACCAAGTGCATATATGCCATCACATCCTTCGACTTGCAGCCACTCATCGGTTGCTATAGCACGCGTATTATTCTGCATAGGTGAATCAATGCAAACTATAACTTAAAACAAATATCATAGCCTACTGAAGACACCTAATTTCTATCTGACTGATAAAAATGAAGTAGAAAAAGTGCAAAAGCATAGGTACAACAAGGTAGTCAGATAGGATCATAGGTCTAGAGCAATGAACCTGACCAATTTGCTGCATAAAATCCATTAAAACAGGGCGGATCCCAATACCCGTAGACCAAACCACCATTCCATATGGTAAAGAAGAAACCTTTTCATCCGCCTTTGCCTTGGTGGTAATGGCCTTATCAGACACACTGATTACCCGTTGTCCTGTTTTCACTTCAGTACCATCTCTTTGGAACTTCTGTTCAGCAAACAAACTGATTCTTTCATCAAACCTGCAAAAAACAACACTTCTAAAACAATAAGGACATTTTGGAAGGTAAACATAGCCCCTGTAAAAGATGCAAATGGACTCATTGGGGGGGGGGGGTCCACTAGAATCAAGATTTTTAAATCATGCTTTAAAAGCTTCCTGACCAGACAACACCTCAAAAGTTTTATTGCTAAAATAACATTAAAATTAAGAAATGTAAAGGAGAAAATGATTACAACTTGGAAAAGAAATAGTCAGGCATTATAGTGGTCTCTCAGCTCATGATAAGGATGTCAGACAAACCTAAAACAGTGTATCTGAATAAAAATTTAAATACTGTAGGTTGGAAGACAAATGCTAACATCACTTACAGTAGCAAAACAAAAATATTCAAGATAACTTGGAAGGCCGAAGAGGGTGAAGGTTCCATGTGAACAAGTGTTTTGTACTTCGCAGTTTGCTTGGGGGAGCTATTCAGATTTCTGAGCATGTTAACAATAACAAGGAATGCTGATTGCACACAATTGCATGTATTATTGCGTGAGAGTTTATATGGGGAGAAGTGGCAGACACGTACAAGATCCAGACTCCTCATCTGGTGGCCTGCACCATATACAGGACATCCTGGAGAATCAGGTTGGTTGGATGAGCTGGAGCGCTTGATTTGAGGAAAGGAGATGACAGCCGCCCATTTGTGCACCCCACCTCTTTCAAGCGGTTAGGCGTTTTTTTTTTTTTTTTACCAGGGTCACGTGTGCCCATGGAACTTGTGTGGCAAGAAACACTTGCAATTAGCCTACATGCAATAATAATCTATAAAGAAGAACAGAAAAGGATATGAGAATATGTAATTACATGTTCAAAATATGATCCGCTGACTGGATAACTGTTATCTTTACTAAATCTTTAACTGTGGGATATGGGATATATCTCGACTAAGTCCTCACAGACAAAATCATGCAACTCTGCAGCAAATTCCACTCCAGTTGGACCTCTGCCAATGATTACAAAATGGAGAGCAGTCTTCCTCTCATCCTCAGTTAGGTTTGGCAGGCTGGCTCTTTCAAAGCAATCAATAACACTCCTACGAATCTTCTGAGCATCCTCTATTTCCTGTATGAAAATGCACATTTTTGGGAAGAAATAATGAACTTCATGCACTGTACAATGATGCAAGATGCAATTATTGCTAGAGGCCAGATCCATTTACTAAATGGTACCAAACCTACAACTGATAAGAATGGTGAATATGTCAATCAATGCACATCAATGGGCATTGGTCAAATGTAGTAGGGATTGACCATTTCTAACCATTCGATCTGTATAATTTTTTTTCCTGAATCATTGCTCCAAATTTTCCTTGACCATCCATAGATGGGGTATGGAATGGAGAGTTATGAACTTGCAATCAGCACAATTTTGGCCTGTCTCATCCAAGGGGTAGTGCAGTCATTGGATAGACTGGATCTATCACCACAGTGCACTAATCATAGTGTTGACACCATTTACTAAATGATACATGTCCAAGATATTAACGGCATCAATTGAAGAATTTTCAGAATATCAATGGCAGTCATATAGAGAGAAGATGGTACTTAAGCACTATATCATCTAAAAAGCCAGTGAATGGAAGTTTACCTTCAGAAAATGGCAGTGCTCCATCACACCAGGAGTGTTGAATGTATTTGCCCGAGCTCCTATTGCTATCAACAAGTAGTCATAGTCTACAAGAAATTCGTCTTTCCCTTTCAAAATCATGCTATTATTAGAACGGCAATGAACCCGTTTGTTGGCAGCATCAATCTTGACACATTCGGCTTCCCAAAACTGAATACCTCCATTTTTCTGCCAAGTTCAAAAAGAGAAGTGGTATGTTGTTTCAGTAACTAGACTATTAATTTGCTTGTCTTAGATGAGGGGTCATCATCATCATAATCATCACCATCTAAGCCTTATCTCAACTCATTGGTTGTAATCATCACCATCTAAGCCTTATCTCAACTCGTTGGTAGGATACTGTTTATTTCATACTCTTTGAAATTTTTTAGGTCAGAGCGGTCAAGATTACATCAAATCCAAGTCGGGACGGTGACATTTTTACTGTTTTTTATATCATTTAGCCTTCTTTGCCCGATTTAACGTCTCGACATACAACTAGGAGTGGGGTTGGTAGTGCATCTCATCGTCCCTCAATGAAGGACTGTGGCAACTGTCTAGACGCTCTCACGGATCGAACTCAAATCCGCACCTGGAATGTCCGGGAAGATGGACTTGCTGAGAGGGTGCCTGTTGCTGAAGTTGGAGACGAATCTTGCATGGCTCGGTTTGTTCGTATGCTGCTTGGATTGGTGATTTTTTATGCCGGTATTAGGTTGTTTGGTCGGTTCTAGAATATGTATGGCTGAGGAGAACGAATAATGCATTCCTAAATTTTTTTATTATTTTTTTTTCTTTTCTTGTTTTTTGGTATAACATGATGGTTGGGTCCTCTGCTTTTATTGTGGACTGTTTTCTCAGAGACAGTCAAAAGAGGGTTGGATAAGTCGATCACACATTGACGTCTTTCCGATTTTGAACTGTAATATCCGATTTTTTTTTTTAATTGAGATTTCCTATCAGTGAAAAGTATTCACTAATATATGATCTTCATTGTGGAAAAGTCCTCAACGATGAGGATAATTAATTGTGTAGGAAATTGTGCCATTGGATATGACATCCATGCCGTGAAACACGTCAATCGAACAGGGTGATAATGGATGAATGGTCAGGATCCTTCCAAATGTTTACCGTGGACCGATGTGGGTCCACGGTCAATGCATCCTGAAAATTGTTTCCCCAGCATCCACGCAGGGTTTGGAATCTAGATCTCTTTGATGTGTACCATGCGATAGATTTTTAGGAGACAGACATTTTTATGACATCCATACCGTTCAACATGTGAATCCAAGTGGGGACATTGGTAGAACGGTCATCATTCATGTTCTAGAAAGTGATGGACCGCAGGGATTAATCACAACAACAAGAGAGGGGCCCGCCTGAGATAGATTGTCTGAGCATGCACAGATACGGTTCATAGTACACAGACTACCACTATCTATACTAGTATACAATGTTTGACCCCTATACGTCGTTTCCAAACATTGATCTATACTAGAAATTGTATACATGCTAGGATAATACGTCCTATCCAAACATTGGTTAGTGGCATGATTGTGATGGATGTATTGTGAATATCGCCCATTGTATACATGAACAGTACCTGAATACAATGCAATACACCTAAAACGTGAATCCAAACACGCCCTAATAGATTAAGTAGATAGCAGTTGATTGTAAACAACCTATGGAACAGTCTATTACATTGTGCCTATGGGAGTTCTATGTTCCCATTATTGGTCCCTAGACTGGATAAAGGAGAGGTTGTGTCAGGTTGGCAGCCGGCATCGGACTTATGCCACAACTTCCCAACATGAATCTGAAGAACCATTGATTCTCTAAAAAAGCTCAGGAAGCAGGAGGGCCTATGAAACATCTAATATGGAAGTAAATAAGATAATTTAAACTAGGGTTTTGCTAATGTCCCCACATTCATGGTGACATTAACATCCCCAAAGGTTTTAAATGACATGTGGGATGCCCGATCATCATTCGGGATGGTTCATTCATAGTGCCATTGGCAGCAAGCCATGGTGCAAGAATCATGCCAACCAGATGATTCTAACTCTTCAAATGGGACCAGTATGCTAAACCACCCATTGTTTACAAGCCATAGATCGCATGCTTAGAATCATCAAACCGAAGTGCTACTTTGGAATCATAAGTAATACAAAGTGGGATCTATCAAATTGATGTTTCAAGATGATGATTGGACTTTGTTTCTCAGCTCAAACTTGGCCGCCATTTTCCATGCAATTGATCGCATGTTTAGGACCATCTAACTGGTGTGATTTTTGCATCATGGCTTGCTTGTGGTTGTATGAATGAATGAAGAATTCAAATTAGTAATATGCCATCCCATGTGTCATTTAAAAGCTAATTTCACATTGGAAGTGTGAAATTAGTATTCCTCTCTACAAGATATTAAAGAATGTCTTACTGACCGACCCAGCAGTCATTACCTTTTTTAGAATGTTACGGATAGGCTCAACAATGCTACGTGCTTCCACTGTACCACATGTAACACTCGGCAAAAGAGGAGTAAATGCAAAATAATTAAGGGGTGACACCACCTGTATGTCATACAATGAACAATCCAAATCTTTCAAGAAGCTTGTGCCAGCCCATCTGGTTCCAAGCACTACCACCCTCTTCTTCTTGGCTTCTACTTAAGAAGAATCAACACTACTTGAACCATTGTATGGTTTTGACTTTGAATATGCCACAAGACCTCCAGTACTGCAATAAATAAAAATGTATTGGGTGACCATTAGAAGGATGGATACAATAGATTGCTAAAGAAAATACATTTGAGCTTCCCCGCAATACGACAAGCCTATGCTCTCCTGATGTGCGTGGACCCCATAAGATCCTGTTCGTTTGAAATCTGAATTACTCAAATGTTTTGGGTTCAAAAGTAGCCTAGATATGTTATTTAGAAATGAAATAGATGATTTTCTTTCACAATCACACCTTATTTCTTTGTTGACTCACCTGATTTTCAGGTTATGTATCTAATTACAATTCTAAAAAGACTCCTATCTGACATAAATTATTGTTCTGGTTGTTCCTTCACTGCTAACCATTTGAAACTCAGGTACTACAACATCTAATGAGATTAATTACATTCAAAAGTCTTTTTTTTTTCTTTTTTTTTCTTTTTTTTAAGTCATACCTAAAATGTAAACAACAATTTGGTTATGCCAATAGGAAGAGAAAGAAAAAGGAAGGCACGTGACTTGGGTGTGGTTCACAGAAGAAAATGACCATGGGTATCTGTTTGTAGCCCCAATCAGCTATTATGAGGAGAGAAAAGCAATCACTCCACTTCCTAAGATTAGAGGTCTAGATCAACTTCTTGGTTACAGCGATTAGAAGAGACCTCACCATCATGGTTTAAAAAATATTATGAATATCTATTTCAGTCCAAAAAAAAAAAGAGCCACCACACCGATATGGGACCAAGTCGTATCAGTTTTAGTAGGCGAGTTGCACTCAGAAACCACTAAAAGCCATCGTAGTATTCAATTTCAATTCCTCAGACAGACTATAGATCAGGCAAATAAGAAATAGCAATAATTATTTGGGCAATCCTAACAGTCTGAGCTGTAGGGGAGTAGAAAGTGTGCATCTGTTTCCCTTTATGGGGGTGTATGTATGCTTCGATGTTTCCTCTAGACACCACTCTTTTATGTCCATTAGGGTTATAAAATATCATTAAGGTGTGAGAGGGGGAAGAATTCTCTACATAACCTTTTCCTCTAAGACTTCTCTTTTGTTGTCCTTCTCCACTTCTTTTCTCCAACCATGTAATTGATTACAGGGTATGAGAGCAAGGTTGATCGATCTCCAACTTTCATCTTCATTTACGTGATCAATGGGCATCAAATGGATGGTTGAAAAAGAATGGTAAACACTCCCAACTTAACACAAGGAACATCCATTAATTGAACAGTTGGACTGTTCAATCAGTGTGATTTTTGGGTTGTATGCATAGTAGGTCAAGATGAGGGAAAGTAGACTTAGATGAATTGGTCACGTGCAATGGAGAGCAAGAACTGCGCCACTTAGAAGGAGTGAGCCCATATAACTTGAAGGCTCTAAAGGGCAAGGTGAATGCCCAAAAGGTTGTCGGTGGAGGTAGTAAGTAACCACTTGATGAACTATGGCCTAACTAAAGTTATGGCCCCTGATAGAGTGGAATGGCAGAAAAGAATTCATGCAGCCGATCCAAGGTATTTCATAATGTTAATAGTGTTTGTAATGACCACCACCGTTCCCTTTACCATACGGGCTCCAATGGCAGTTACGGCTTCCATAATGATTGTTACGATCTCTCTTTTTTTATTAAAATAAAAATCCAAAAAAACTGTATCGGCCCTGTCATGGACTGTTACAGGGCCTATGATGGCCTTTACAGGTTATTTTTTCTATAACAACCTTTACAACCCCATAATGTATAACGGATGTCACCACTACCTTTATGTAACAGCCCTACAATGGCCGTTATGGCACACCATGAGCTGACCCCAATTACTTGGGATAAGGCATACCCAATCCAGTGGGGCCCACAATTTGTATGGTGTGGATTGACATACATGTGTACCGCATATATGGTGAGCGTGATATTAAAAAAGGGTTATGTATTGGCCGTTATAAAAGAATAACAATGCAGTCATTACCCTTGTTCTAAAAAAATAATATAATAATAGAGAAAAACAAAAACAAAAAAAAAAAAAAAAAAAAAAAAAAAAAGAAAGAAAGAAAAGAAATAATGGCATGTAATGGGGCCAATACATTGTCTTCCTTTAATAAATTTTTTTACCATTATCCTTAAAAAAAAAATAGACCATTAGAGGGCTCTAACAGCCATTACGGCCCATATCGTGACAACCATACACCATCACCATTACAGAATACCTTGATGGTGGGTCTCCATGGATTTATGTTGATCAATCACTAACCATCAATCCAATATCCTTTGTTCAGACAGCAAGGATCGTTTGATCAGTATGATTCAAGGAAAACTCCCCCATCTGCCGTTGGATCCAGCATTTCAACGCTCTAGGTTGACATACTTAAGGAGGATGCAAAAACAATATTAGGCAGTATAGCACCAATATCTGCCCTTCGATCGAAAACCTACGATCACCTAATCAATGTGATTTTCAGTGTGGCCCAATTTCGGTAGTATGGACAGACATATATCTGTTCCACATAAACAGTGGGCATCCACAGACATACATTGATCACATACCAACCATCCATCCAATATCCTCTGATCCGACCGTAAGAATCGTCTTATCAGTGTAATTCAAGGGGCATTCCCCGATCTGCAGTCCGATCCACCATATGAAAACTCTAGATCGATGTATGTACAGCGTACATAGAACAACATTGGACACTTAAAGCTCCAATCCTCTGTCCTTGGATTGAAAACCTACAAACAGGGCCCACAATTGGGATGATCTGCATTGACTTTCACGTCCACCTTGTACTATGGCAGAGTACAATCCAATTCGTACAAATTAATAATAATGGCAGCATGAAAATTGAAACATGCAGAACTAGCCAGAAAAGATCCAGCTACATTGAAATACCAAAGCAATCTGAGCTTTATATATATATATATATATATATATATATATATATGAGAGAGAGAGAGAGAGAGAGAGAGAGCAACAGCAGCAGCAGCAATAGCACAGTAAAAGTAACCGCAACAAATTAAAAGAGTTTGATTTTGGAAATATCAGAATGCTATGAAATAGAAGCTACAATAAGAGATGGAAAGCTACTAAAATTTCAAATAAATCGAAACTAAAGATGGATTTTTATATACGCTAGAACAGAAATTTAAAAAAGAAAAATTCAAAAATTACCTGACAGCTAAGACAAGGGTGAGCTTAGAGAATTGGGAAGCGCGTGTAGATCGATCGAAGAAGGAAAAGAAATGCATTTTCAGATATGAATGAGACAGAGAGAGCTCTGTTTCCAGTCCGTTTGTCCGTTGGTTGTTAAGAGAACTCTGTTTCGTGTCCATTAGTTGCAGCGAAAATTTATCACACGCCCGCCCAGACACGGATTAGCTACTGACAAGTTGAGTAGCGAGACTCGCTAATGAAGTGACGTCAGGAAGTTATGTGGGCCCACTATGATGTATATGCTATATCCACACCGTCCATCCATTTGGAGATATCATTTTATGAAATGAGCAAAAGAATTATGCAGATCCAAAGCTTTAGTAGACCTCATCATAGAAAAAGTGAGGAGAGTGATTCCTACTGTTGAAACCTTCCTAAAGCCCACCACGATGTTTATTTGAAATCCAAACTGACGCTCACTTTTGGAGGCCCAAACGACTTCGAAATGCGACAGTTCCTAAAGCTTTTGGAAGCCCAAATTAAATCCTATCATGATGTTTATTTGAAATCCAAACTTTTCTAAACTTTTCATAAATTAACACAGACATGAAAGAAGGTAAAAAAAACAAGTATCAATTTGATCCAAAACTTATATAGGCCTTTGAAGTTTTTAATGGTGGGTGTCACTCTCCCCACTGTTTTCTGCAGTGTGGGCCACTGGAGAATTTTATTTTACTAATTATTTAAATTTTATCTAAAATTATATTTAAAAATGGATGAACGGTGTGGATATAATGAATACATTATCATGTGGCTCATAGAACTTGGTAACGTCACTTCAGAAGCGAGTCTCGCTACTCAACCTGTCAGTAGCTAATCCGCGTCCCGCCCAGACGCCCCTTTGCGCGTTATACGGGGTTATATGGTAACCTCTGTAATCCAAGTTCCGTGCGGTCCACCGATGTTCGTGTCACATCCAGTCCATACATTAGTTCATCACCTCATCAACCGAGACAAGAGTAAGATCCAAGATTCAAGTGGGCTACACTGGGGATGGAAACAGCCGTTGTTGATTCTCAACTGGACGAAGAGAAAACACAAATATAAGCTAATCCAATACTTTCGAAGGTTACGAAAATTTTTCTTTTGGTGTGTATTAGTTAGATCTTTTATATGAATCATATTTCGTCGTACGTCCTAAAATTATCGGATGAGAAAGATGGACAGAGTGGATATAACAAAAACAGGCCCAAGATTGCCTTTAATCCCTGTCACAAGTTCAGTCGAATTCCGAACGCCGATAGCATGGAAATTTTATATTTTGAGAAAGAATACGGATCCTCTGTGTGCGTCTCGCAACAAAAATATGGATGTTGAAATCTAATTGTACGGTGTGATTGTATTGAATAATGCATTGCTGACTGAGATGGACCAATACCTGTACAGCGAAGGAGGGAAAAAAGAGGAAAGTCATGGTCCTAGCAGACAGAGGATTCTGAGTCAAAAATGTTCCCAACGAAGGTTGGACGCGAATCTGACGTACAACGCTTTCGTTCCCAATGATGGGTCTACATCTGATCTGTAAAAGTGGTGGAAGGAATAATCAATGGCTTGATGGGATGAAAATAGGGATAATATACTCAACAGGTGGGCCATACCTTAACACAGTGGCTTTCATTGGTTTCGATGGTATAGACCGTGTGATGGGTGATCATCGTAGTTTTCTTTTTTCTTTTCTTTCCTTGAGAGAAGGGCTATTCTCACCCTTTTAACGGTTCGGATTTTCTATAAATGTGACAATTAAGTAGAAAATGAAGCAGTTGCACGTGAAAGTTCAGCACTTCACAGACAACCCTGCATATCAACGCTTCTCTGAGAAATTATCGGATACAGATAAAGCAGCTGTATGAAAACTCATTCTACGTCCTTTTATTTCCGCCCACATGTCTAGTATATGTAAGATCCAACCCGTGAAAATTGTGAACCACTCCATTTTTATCAACTTTTATTAAAATGACACTGATCCATTCATCTTATGGGCCACACCAGTACACTGAGTCATACCATTGAATATCATATGATCCTGATGCTTATCCCAATAGAATCATCCATCCTTCTGATTTCCATATTGGGTGATCATTCATAGTGTGGCCCATAGTTTTCACCGATTGGATATTCTACGCTTATTAGTATTGATAAAAATAATAATAATAATAATAATTATAATCGATGTATCTTCCGCTAGGATACAGCTGAATTTCTCCCACTTTCTGGGACGATTTGCAGGTAAGAACCGACGTAGTGAAGAGTTAAATCGCGGCACACGTAACAGCGTGAGATTCATGTGAAGTATCTAGGCGGAAGCGGACTGCGTGGTGTATCACACACCCCACCGACCTCGATGGATTGCGTACGTAGCTCACGAAGACCCCCGCAGGAAACGGACTGGCTACTCTCCTGCCACCAGCCAATGGCTGATGGTCGGTGCTTTGTAGGCCCACCATGATGTACGTGTTTCATCCATGCCGTCCATCTATTTTTCCAGATAATTTTATGCTATATCGTAATATCAACTGGACCATATTATAGGAAAAAGTATTGAATGAGCATGGACCATTAAAAACCTTTTGGGGTCATAAAAGTTTTGGATTGAGCTGATCTTTGGTTTTTCCCTTCATATGACCTAATCAACAGATTGGATGCCAAATAAACAGTACAGTGGGCCTTAGGAGTATTTTAAGGGTGGATATCTAATCATCATTGTTTTCCTATGGTGTGGTCCATATGAGATTTAAATCCCTCTTATTTTTAGTATAAAACTCTAAAACAATATGCAAAAATGGATGAACGGAATAGATGAAACACATACATCATAGCGGGCCCACAGAGCACCGACCACTAGCCACGGGCTGGCGGCAGGGGGAGTAGCCAATCCGTTTCCACCAGCGCATCGGTTTTTTTTTTTTTTTTTTTTACACACGCACACACACCAGCGCATCAGTTACACGGGCGCGAACGATTGAAATGAGATCAAAGTTCCGCGGTCCCCACAATGGAAATAAAAATATCCACACTATCCATCCATTTGGCGAGATCATTTTAGAGTATGATCTCAAAAATGAGTCATATCCAATGATCAAGTGGACCACACCACCAATAAAAGTGGAACAATGATTTCAACCGTTAAAAACATTTGTGGGGCCGCCATGATATTTATTTTCCATCCAATCTGTTCATAAGGCCATACAGACCTAGATAAAGGTAAAAAATGTCATATTCATCCAACACTTTTGTCTATGAATTGTAGATGTTCAATCCCGCTGCTTTCCACGGTGTGGTCTACTTGAGCTTTGAATATATCTTATTTTTGGATGCATGCCTTAAAACCATCTCTCAATTACAGATACGTCATGGGGCGCGGATTAGCTACTGACAGGTTGAGTAACCAAATTAGCTACTGATGTGACGTCAACAAGCCCTATAAGCCCCACCATACTCCTCACATCCATTCGAAAAGATCATTTTAGCCCAATATCCAAAAATTGATTTAATTCCAAAGCTTCGGTGGTCCCCAGCATAAAAAACAGTAGGATAAATATGTCTACCATTAAAAACTTCTAAAGGCTACAAAAGTTTTAGATCAAGCTGATATTTATAGTTTTTCTTATTTCATGTCTTTTTTAACTTTTTAACTGGTTGGATTTCAAATCAACATTATGATACGCCTTATGATAGTTTCAATGGTGGGAATCACTCTCCTGACTGTTTTCTTTAGTAGAGTTCACTACAAATTTTTATTTAACTTATTCTTTGGTTCATAACTTAAAATGATATTTAAAAATGAATGGACAGTTTGGATATAATATATACATCATAGTAAGGCTCACAGAACTTGATGACGTTACTTCAGTAGTCGACTCGCTGCTCAACCTGTCAATATCTAATTCGCGCCCATACCTTATGGTACGACACATAACTTAGACGACGTTAACAACACACCACTAAGGTCTACTACGGTCCCTGGTGTGTGGGCTACGAAGAAATCCACTTCCATATGTCTGTTTGGATAAATAGGCTCCGTTATTACGAAACTGCGGATTAGGTGAGACCTCGACCTCACCCAGGATGGTATATGTGGACCCCACCATGATGTATTTATTTTATCTATCCTGGCCATCTAAATTTTAAGATCATTTTATGATATTAAACAAAAAATGAAATATATATACTTATTAATAGACTCCATCCGGATCAAATCCGATTAGATTCAATTGGATCGAATCAGTTTGGATTGACATTAATCTAAACTCGATCTGATGAACGTTGGATCTGACTGGGCTAACTCGATCCGACCCGATCTTGACCTTCGGTTTGAATCAGATCGGTTCGAATCCACCCGATTCTGCCCAACTCTAACGGTAGGGCATAAGCTTCCACCAGTAGCAACCGATACAAAGATTATGAAGGGGGTATTACCAAATCCCAATTCAGCCATTGGGCTCATTTAGCTTCATTTAATGCAACGAGATTAGCTGGTGTAGTTGACACCAGCTATATAGCTGTTGTAGGTACGTGTCGTGCAAAGACAAGTACGGACACTCCTCAAGCTCAGTGTTGCACAAGCGGTTCAAAGGAGATCAAAGTTACATGGCCCCACAGTGATGTAGTTATTACATCTATATTGTTCATATATTTTTAGAGATCATTTTGGAGCATCATCCAAAATATGAATCATATCCAAAGATCATCTGCACTACACCACAAACAGCAGTGAAGATAATAATTTTCACCGTTAAGCAATTCATAGGGGCCACCATAACATTTATTTTGCATCCCATCTGTTTGTAAGGTCACAAAAACTTGAATAAAAAAGAAAAACAAATTTCATATTGATCCAAAACTTCCATAACCCCAAAAAGGGTTTTGATGGTAGATGTTCAATTCCCTACTAATTGCAGTAGGGTCTACTTGATAGTTAAATCTATCTTATTTTTTATCTCAAGCCTTAAGGCAAGTTCACTAAATGTATCGACAGTTTGGATATAACACGTTACTTATAATCAGACTCAGAAAACATGCTGACATCAATACATAAGTTATATAACTGGTGTAATACATAAGTTATATAACTGATGTGAGGTACACCAGCCACAGGAAAACATAAATTTGTTGTTTGTGGAAAGCAGAATATCCCAGTACAGAGCGTAAACAACTTTTCTCATTATGATTATGACTTTTAGCTCGGTGACTCTGAAAATTTACAGCCGCTGCTAAATACGGGTTTCGTTGTAATACTTCAGGGGCCTGTACCGCTGACAGCGTTTGGCTAGTGAGCCAACACCAGCCAGCTGTCTGATGTCACAGTTTTATGAGCTCCACTGCAATGTATGTGTTTTATCGGTGTTGTACGTTTACTTTTTAAAGCTTATTTTAGGCCAATTTTATGGCATGAGCCTATGAAAACGAGGCACGTTTAAATCTTAAGTGAACCACATTACAAGAAAAATTAGGAATTGAATACTTATTGAAAACTCATTGCGGCCGAAGATGTATTAGATCAAGTTAATAAGTTGGATGGCGAATAAATATTACATTGAGCCTTAAGAAATTTTAAACGGTGGACGCCCAATCTACATTGTTTTCTTATAGCATTGTACACCTGATATTTAAATTTGCTTCAATTTTTAGGTCATGCATGAGCTAGCAAATGGAGCGTGGATAAAACACATACATCACGGTGGGGGCGTGGATAAAATCTTCCATTTGAATACAAGTCACAAATGGAATGCAAGTGATGTAAGTGTTTTATCCACGCCGTTAATTACTTTTATCAGGCCATTTTATGATATCATGCTAAAAATGAGGCAGGTTCACAGCTCCAGTGGACCACACTAAAGGAAGCTACAGTGATAATGACAACCACTGTTGAAACCTTTCTAAGGGCCACTCTGATGTTTTTTTACCATCTAACTTATTAATAAGGTCATGTAGATGTGGATGAAGTGAAAACACAAATATAAGCTTGATCCAAAACTGCTCCAGCTCCCAAGAACTTTTTAATGGTGGAAGTTCAATCCCCACTTTGTGGTTCAATTAAGACTCGAACCTGCCAAACTTTTTGGATCATACTTTAAAATGATCTGAGAAAAATGATGAACGGCGTGGATAAAACACTTACATCGCAGTGGGCCCCACAGAGCCCTGCCTGGACGGATTACCGTCCGGGCGGGGGTAGGACGCAATCCGCGTCCCTTTCGGGGAGCAGTCAAATCAAATCGACATTAGTGACCGTAACAAATATACATCAGACACGTGTATCACGTGATGTGAAACCGGAGTGGATTGCGTGTTATCTGGGTAAGGGCCCACCTTGATCATTTGTTGTATGTTCACACGGTTCATCCGTTTCTCCCTCCTATTTTAATATGAAGTCTCAAAAATTAAACAGATCCAAATCTCAGGTGTACCAGACCACAGAAAACAGTGGTGATTGAGTGTCTCACAGTTAAAAATTCCAAAGGGCCCATCACAAGTTTCTGTAATGTTTATTTGACATCCAACTTGTTGATAATGTCAAGAAGAGTGGGATGAAGGAAAATTACAAATATCAGCTTGATCCAAAACAGTGGTGATTGAGTGTCTCACAGTTAAAAATTCCAAAGGGCCCATCATAAGGTTTCTGTAATGTTTATTTGACATCCAACTTGTTGATAATGTCAAGAAGAGTGGGATGAAGGGAAATTACAAATATCAGCTTGATCCAAAACTTTTGTGGCTCACGGAAGGTTTTAATGGTCATTCATCACTATTTCTAGTGGTATATAGTCCACTAGATATTTTTGTCTTCTTAAGTTTTAGAATCATGTCATAAAATGATATTTATGAATGGTATAAATGGCATATAATCATCACCCAAGGGAGATTTCAATGGTAGACATCTCCCTATCTCCCTGCCTACTTCTCATTATGCAGACTCCTTGAGTTTTAGATTTGGCTCCCATGCCCAGATATGATCCGGAAAAATTGACCAACTTAGTGAATTTCTTATAAACATCTTGATAGATCCTTTTGCAACCTAATTTTAGCCAAGCCGATTAAGGAAAGAACATATGTCATTGTAGGTAAATTTAGCATGATCTCTGAGGAGACTCGGAGATGTGGTTGAAAAGATCTGTTGAGTAAAAAGTGGTCGAGCAGGAAATGTACGAAGAGCAGTCAAGCGAGCAACCGACAAAAAACATACAGTTGATGTGCGGTCGAAGGGTGAGTGATAAAGCTTGGCCAAGCGAAAGAAAAACATTCCAAAAGAAAGAGATGTAACAAGAAAAGGGCCTGGATAAGAGAAGGATAAAGAGAGAAGCTCTTCAACTAATGTAATCCAAAGTAACAAAAGAATTATTCAGGAGAATAAGCTGCATAGCAGAAGTATATAAGAAGTAGATAAATAGATAAAGGATTAGTAGGAGTGGAAGTCAATCATACACCAATCAAACCAAACTGATCAATTTACTTTATCTTAGTTATCATAGGAGTAGCGATACAATAATGGTAATTCAGTTCTTAGTTATTATCCAGTTCTATGCTCATATCTTATAATTGATCCTTATCCAATATCAAGTAGTTTTTTTCAAGAAATGCTCATATCATTTTGTTCTCTCTCAGTGAATGATTGTGAGTCTTTTTTTTTGTTTGATTGCACTTGTATTCTAAGAAGTCATTCCTTTCTAAAAAGTCATTTCTTGTTAAAGATAAAGCACAATTCATTTTTGGAGAAAGAACCCCATGCTCGGATAATCGCTAGATCATTACAAAATTTTGTGAGTGGCTGAGTAAGCAACCGATTTTTTTAGAATCTAGTCATATACATTCACAACGAACATATTTACTTATTTCGACACTTGGGTGACTGCTAATTCAATTTGAATCAAGCTGCTTAATTGATTCCGACAGACCCACCCACAAACATGATATAAAACAAATTGAAGAAAGTGCCAACAAAACCAACTAGCTTTCTTTGTAGGAAGTTCCTGTGAAAAGCTCTCGTAAGAAAGCGGATGGCCAATAACCCCGGCAGAGAGATATACCTGTGCCAAGGCTGTGGGGCCCATAAAGATGTCCGTGATAAATCCACTTCATTAATATGTTTTGCAAAGACAACAGCAGGACATGACTCTAAAAATCAGGCACATCTAAAACTAATGTGAGCCATACCACACGAAACAATGGGATTCATGACTTGGGGCATAGGAGTTTTGTATCAGATGATATTTGTGCCTACAGTTTATCTGAGTGGAAATAACTGTATGAACGGTTTGGATGGCATATAAACGTCATGGATTTATATATATTATCCACTCTGTTCATCTATTTTATTAGATAATTTTAGCACATAAGCCCAAAAATTGAAGCATATCCAAAGCTCAAGTGGACCACACCACAGGAAAAGATGTGAATTGAATGATTATCGTTGAAAGTTTTGTAATGGCCACGGACGTTTTAGATCAAGCTGATATTTGTGTTTTCCCTTCATCTATGACTGTGTGATCTTATGAACAGATTGGATGACAAATAAACATCACTGTGGGCCCTAGAAAGGTTTCAACGGTGAACATCGTTATTCTCATTGATCCCATGGTGTTAATGTCAATACCATGCATATAGGTATTAGTTCAGCCATTACTGAAGATTTTTTCATTGTGGTACCTCATCCACCATAGACGATGATATAGATCAATTATTGTAAGGTTCACAAAATCAAGGGCCTCTTTGTGAACTGAGCAATAATCAAAATTCACATTAATTATGCAGTCTTAATCATCTAAGTTTTCTTAGTTCGATCTACACCATTGACCATTATATGCAAGCATTCAAGCCACCAACTGGATGGTTAAAATTGTCTAATCATCATGATTTTCAGGCCACTTTCCATCTAAAATCGTTTAGATCAAGCTTACTTGGATTTAGTGTTTTAAGTATCAACGATATTGGCCGATATATCCCACAATATATCTTGTATTCTACTTATGCGATAAGAAACACACTAGTAGCGAGATATATCCCACATGTTCGATCCGGTGAGCATTTTTTATTTTCGATCTTTTTTTATTTTTAATCATGTTAAATCAGTGTCAAATTGTTACAAATATATAATTTTTCATGTTTTGCATGAAAAATCATAGATTGGGAACTTCGATTTCGAGATTTGGAAGACATGAGCCGAGTTGCAGAAAATTAAAAAAAAATCAAATTCTTTTAGTTTCTCGCAAATTGGTTGGAATATTTGTGTCCACATATAAAATCAAACACGCATGTAACCTAATTTAGTAATTCTTCTTTTGCTTTTGAATGTATTGCTTGTGTTTTCATACGTCTTCTTACATTTACAAATTATATGAATAGACTTTGAATATACTAACATTAATTCAGTTAGACAACGCATGGATTATGACCCCAGATAAACAAAACCTATCGTATGCATTTTTTTTTTTTCTAATGTTTTGATTTACAAGTGTGTATTGATGTCTTTTTTAACAATCGTTGAAGTTTCATTGAAAAATTCGACCAATTTCCCTATGTTTCCAACAACAGTGATACATTATGCGATACAACCGATGTATCCCATGCAATAACTGATACATATCCATATCCAAAGAGTGTGATACGTATTGCGATACCGATATTTTGAACATTGCCTGGATTGTGGGTCACTTGGCATGTGGTACGAGAATGGGCATGTGGCATGCTACTTCCTCCAATATGTGGTATGCTACGGGTAAGGTCGTGTGCATTACTCTAATACTAATGTAGTGCGTGTGTATATAAAGAAGAGATCATTCTCTACTTCTCGAGAGTAGTCCTTAAATCTATAAGGAAATAGAAAATCGCTAAAAATGAGAAATACAATTTAGTATAATTAAATGAAAGTGTTGTGTATAACGTATATGATAAATTGCATAAGCAAAAGAAACCTTAGATACTAATTTCACTCAAAATAGGACACTTTTCCAAACTAATAAAAATTAACAAAAATAGTAATAAGACATTTAACCCTACCAAAACAACTCTTAGATGACTAAAACAAAGACTTTGGACCATAACCAAGCTCTCGGAACCCTAACATTAGAAATAAAAAAGAAGTTGCTAAAGATAGAAAGTTATAACTTAAAAGTCTAATTTGATTCGAAATTTGCAAAGCCGTTTGGTGGGCAACAAATCTCAGATTGTTGGCCAGGGCGTACGCCTCATTGATAGCTTTCCTACAGTATATTATTTGTGCAAAACAGATAACCAGTTGTTATAGCCATTGGAAGCTATAGTGTGTTTAGGTCCTTTTTACCCAATCGAGGCCCCTTTGGCCCGAATTTGTGCAATCTTGGCCATCTATTGAGTTATCCTCTACCCATCCTATATCAAATACTATATGCTATATAGTTTTATATATAACTCTTATTATTATATATGAAATGACAAATGTTGTTGTTATGGAACCCACATATTTAGTGTTATACTATAACTAAATAAATAAAGATACCAATCTGTACATTGTAAATATAAATTTGCATTAAATTAAATAATAGTAAGAACAAAGAGCACTAATTCAGGTTGTTAAAAACAGCGATCTTGGTTGCAAGTCACCCATAATCCGGAATGCTCGATCTGGAATGTAAAACATGGGGGGTTTCACTTTCTAGGTAGCGTTGGTCTAGATTGGCATGGATATAGGCCATGTGTACTGTAGGTGGCACACCACAACTTAAAAAGTGGTCATGAGCTTTCGCCAGTCTTGTTGAATCTACATTCCCAAATTTAACTCAAATTCAAAACTAAACCCCAGCCATTCTGCGTAAGAAGCAAGATCCACCTGCTTTGACTTCTAAGGAGGCGACCTGATCAAGTGGGGCCATCTTTTCATATCACCATCTGATATGGGTGGGACACTGATGAGGTTTAAGAATAGCAAGTTTGGCTGTTGGTTTCCATCACCAGACCAGATGACATAATTAAAAATCATACGGACAATGAAGCTGCATTGATAATATAGAACAGTCATTTTACAGAACGAAATTAAGAATGAGAAACAAAGAAGAAAACAGAAACATACAAGACAAGGATGCTAGGAATGGTTGATGGGGTATGTGTTCTGGAACCTATTACCGCCTCATATGCGGCTTGAATCCCTTCCAAATATGAATCTCCTCATCCAGTCTGATACCACCAATGATCTTGTGCGCCAACTAACTTGTTTGCTGAATTGGAAAAACAGTAAGCAAAATTAGGATCAATGACACCCAAATGCACATACCTGTACATGTATGAGACATTAAACAGTACTCCAAAAATCAGTATTTCAAAATGGTGGGGCCCACCCATGAGTGATGGAATCATTATTTTGGCTAGGGAACCATGGATTTGTGATCAATTAATAACAACCTCAATCGGACAATCCTAGTGGACTTTTTCCATGTGGAGAGTTGGCTATATCATATATTTAACTATCCATTTTCAAACCAAAAAATCAGATGAATGGGATTTTCCAAAGGTAAGGGCGCTTCCTGCAGTGTAACCCATCAATTGGGGCCCATTGGGACTGGATGGATCAATGAAAGTGGGCCCCACCTGTATGGAATGTTTCCCGAAACAATGTTAGCAGTACTTGAGAGCAATCACTGTATTTTCCTCATACATGTACAAGTGCTTGACATCATGAACAGGCATCATGAGCAAGAGAAGCAGAAAAAACCATATGCTTTTATGCATTGAACAATCAGGGAAATGGAATGCAGAGCACATGTACATTTGCAAGGGTACTGTGTGCATTCCACAAAGAGACGCTTAGTTATGAGAAACAGACAATACCTCGCATAAACAGAATACCAAAGCCATTGGGTGCTGTGACCGATAGAAATCCTGTCTCCGGGGAGTTCTAAAGCTACTTGCTCTCCTCCCAATGGAGCAAATTTCAAAAAATGCTTGTACCTGACACCAAAAATCATTAGGAACTCACATAAGAGTGTGCGAAGTTATTTAGCTTAAGAAAATGCAAAAATGAGTACATGAAGAAGTTTTATGTTATTTACTTTTCCCATGAGGGACATTCATGGGCATTTATATCTCATAGTCAGATGTGGAATTCTTGAATTTATGAAAAAGAACAACTGCAAAAGCATTTGACCTACAAAGATGCTTTCACTAATCAAGAACAAAAGTTGGGGGCTAGAAGAGACAGACTCAATTGCAATGTTGGGCATGATTATGTTGACAAGTGACGAGTGTTGGATTAACATATATCAGTAGGCTCCTTGCTATTCTCTGAATCTAAGTACAGTTTAAAGTGTGGCGGCTTTGCTTGCTTGTGGGGATATGGTTCATTTGGTCGGAAAGGAACAATCTGTGCTTCAGGAATTGGCGGGGTGATTTTCGGAGGTGTTTCATAGAGATAAATAAAATGGAATGGAATGGGCAATGGCATCAAAGGCTGTCAACTAGTCTCCTTTTCAGAGGTGTTTCAAGCAAATGTTTACCTATTTGGGAATGGATCATCCAATGGTTAAGGATGTTTTCGACCTAAAGGGGTCAAAGGTTAGGGTCACAAAGGCACCTCAATTTACTTGTTTCTTCACTCCTTGATGCTCCAAGTCTTCATGTGCCTTTGGTCTTTAGCTTCCAAGGGCTCAACCAACTTATTGACACATTGACACACGTGATTGACAAACAAGTGCACTTACATCAAGCGTTGTCTAATATTATATTATATAGGTTGATTACAATAAACAATTTGGTTACAATCAATTAGTTTTGAAAAGGGGTCATATGAAAAAATGAAATAATAGCCAAGCAAAAAAAAAAAAAAAAAAAAAGAAAGTATGCATTAATTTCCATAAACATTTTTTAATATGGAAAACTAAGACACCAATCTTTAGAATTTGATGCAAAACTAAGACCCCAATCTTTAGAATTTGATGGACAATTCAATTAAAGCAAACACCATAATAAGGACAAGGCATGATCAACAGAAAACTTATTGGAAGTTCGATTTGTACCGAAACGGCTGAAATTGATGGCGACCTGATTCTCTAAACCTAAGAGGACCTTCGGGATTATCTTCAAAGTCCTTCATGTGGTTAAGGCACCTAGCAAGGTATGCACCTTGTTGAGCAGCAACCTGGAATTTCATGATTGTGAGAGAGTTTATTTTTTATATTCATATTCGGTGATTCTCCTCTTTATTTCTCTATCAACAATGATAAAGCAAGGGAAAGAAAATGCCACGATATGGTTCTTCAGAAGAGGCCATTTATTAATAACTACCATTCCACATTTATTAGATGCAACAGAAAATGTGAAGGCTACTCACAGGGACACATGCCAACATGAAACATATGTGAGAGAATCAAACCCCACCACATATGTTCTCTAGCCAAAAAATAAAGCCAATCCACTAAGCGCCTGTTTGGAATGCGTGATTAGGTGGTATTGAATTGCATTAGGTGAAATGAACACCATTATTACACAATAATTATGTCTAGAAATATCATGGAATTTTGACCGTTCAGTCCCACATTTGGGATCAAATTCTTCCTACAGGAAAAACATTGTATCAAGTGAAACTAGTGTTTGGTGGACCATGGAATTGTAATCAACTGATGAGATTTTACAAATAATGTCAGTCACCTATATGCATATGCAACTCGAGCATCATGTGTAAAGGGCGCATATGGATGGACAGTGTGAATAAAACACATGCATCAACATAGGGTCTACAAATGCAATGGATTCTGGATTCCATAAAAAAATCCCTTTGTTATCTCCTGCTGGGATTGGATGATATGATACCCGAAATCATCCAATCCTTCCCATTAATTCCAAACCCAGGATGGAATTTACATTATACCAAATGCAATTCCATACCACCTAATCCCATGTTCCAAACAAGCCCTAATTGGGTGGACCTCACTTGTAATTTCAGGGTGAACTACTAGTCAACATTTTCTAACTGTCCATTTTCTCCATACAGGAATGCCAACTAATTTAGTGAGGCCAAGAAACATGCCTGGTGGGTCTATTTGACGAATGGCCCTCACATAGCAATACATGTGACATGCTGGCAAGTCTTATCTGGAAGCAACATAAAAAAAAAAAGCTTCCTCACTAAATCCATAACTTCAATAAGAAGTTGATCAGAAAATCACCTGAGCAGTTGGAGGAAGATTCTTCATCTTTGAATCCACACGAGACAGAGCTGACCTGAACCCTTCAATATCTACCTCGATAGATTCTTTGCTCTCATTCCCTTTGGAATCATTCAACAGAGCTAAAACATTGCGCATATGCTTCCTTTTCAAATAATTCTCCACTTGAGGGTACCTCACAAGAATATCGTCTATTACACCTTGGAATTCTTTAACAGTTAGGGTGCCAGATTTGTCTTTGTCCGCAACATTAAATATCGCTGAAATATCATCCTAAAAGCAAGTCGGCATGAGATGAAACACGTTAGTATGTGATTAGTATGCTAGATTAGGAAGAAGTGTGAGAAAATGAATTGATTTCAGAAAGTATAATTTGGTATGGAAATTTCACAACCACCTATCTACAGAATTGCTCTTCACCATCAAATGCAATCATGGAGAGTATCTCCTTTCTACAGAATTGCTCTTCACCATCAAATGCAATCGTGGAGAGTATCTCCTTTGAATTAAATACCATGATTCAAAGAACTAGAATGCCATGATTACTTTGTATGGGAGGGGAAGTCACAGATAAGCCACTACAAGAAGGTCAAGAAAGTCTAGCTCCTTACAAGAGGCAAGTTGGGCTGAGGAACTATAGTGTCAAGATGGATCCGGACACGTAGATTGTCCTAATGTTCCTGATGTTGTAAAACATCCCTTCATATAACTAGCTTTGCATTTATGCCTACCTCATCTTGTCAATCAAAAAGGAAAAACTGCACAAAGTTTGTGAGTGGAACAATGTTCCCCCGTTAGGGAAGAGCCAAGCTCAACTCATCTGCTTAGTTTTCTGAACAGTAGGCAACAAAAGCACTAGTCTACCTCAAAGGCCATTCATCCTGATTGGCATTGGCTCAGAATTTCAACCAAATCAATCTGTTCACATTGTGGACAGAAGAAAATTGGAATCACATTAGGTGGGCTTCTGGTTTCCCCTCATTTCCAGCTCCAAATGCAAGTGGGAGAAGAATGAACACAAGGTGTTCTTATCCCACTTGCAATTTGGGTAGAACACATCTATTCCACTGCAAATTAGTAAAATTTGAGACGGATCCTAAGCAAGTCAGCATGGACTGCTTTAGTATAAGGAGGAAAGGACTAGCCCACACACACACACACAGATTTATATAGCCCAAGGTATTCCGTAATGGTAATGGCAGCTGTAACGGCCATCACTGTTACCTTTACAATACAGGCTATAACGGCTGTTATGGTCTCTTTTTTATTGAAAAAAAAAATCCAAAAACATGTCGGTCCCATAATGGACTGTTACGGGGCGGTTACAACCTTTATGAGGGGTGTAACGGCCGTTATAGATAATTTTTTTCCATAACGGCTGTTATGAACCCGTAACATGTAACTGTTGCCACCATTACCTTTACGCAACGGCCTTTATGGCCCCGTAACGGCCATTACAGCACACAATAATACTGCCTCATGTCTAGCTCAGCATGTGTGCAAGAATCAAGATTCAAGCCATCCATTATGTAGACCAACAGTTTACATAGCCTGGTCCCACAAATGAGGTTAACCCACTCAGCCAGTGAGCCCAAAGTAGAGAAAATGGGAGGATAAAAATAGATGACCAGTTTGTCTCATATATTGTGCCCTACCTGATGAGTAGAATGGCTTGATTTTTAAATGAGGGCTTCTACAAGGTTTGGCTCATGCGATGGACATCTTGGACATAAAAAGATTTGCCATTTTTGCACAAGTGGTCGCATTAGAGGGGCTGGGATCTACAGAAGTGGAATTAGCATTTTATGTTCATGTACATTCTAGCTTGTCTGGATGCGAGTCTATGACAAACTTTTGATGCAATTGTTGCATCAGATGATGATAACAGGCCTTTTCTTTGTTTTGTTGATGCTGTAAATTGATGATAGGGTCGCGTTTCACGGCGGTTTCTGTTTTGCTTTCTAGTGTTTTAATGAAATCATCATCTTTCCCAAAAATGAATAATAAACAAATAAAAAGATAACAGTCCAGTTCTTAAAAGCCTGTGACAGATTATAGAACAACAAGATAGCACAGTGCAGGCTTCACAGAGGAATGTGCATATAATCCAGCCTCATGAAATACAACTGCTCCATTGAGTGTAAAAATCAAACAGAAAAAAGCTACACATACCATGATTTTGCGTTGATGAATTGTAGCACAATCACCAAGTGCATATATATCATCACATCCTTTGACTCGCAGCCATTCATCGGTTGCTAAAGCACGCCTATGTTTCTGCATATGAGAATCAATGCAAACTATAACTTAAAACAAATATGACAGCCTATGAAAGACACCAAATTAATATCTGATTGATAAAATGACAGTAACGAAAGTGTAAAAACATAGATACAAGTTATAGAACACGGTAGTCAGACAAAATCATAAAACTAGAGCAACGAACCTGACCAATGTCCTGCATAAAATTCATTAAAACAGGGCGGATCCGGATACCTGCAGACCAAACAATCATTCCGTATGGCATAGAATATATCTGCCCATTCACCTTTGCCCTGGTGGTAACGGCCTTATCAGACACACTTATAACCCGTTGTCCTGTTTGCACTTCAATACCGTCTCTTTGGAACTTCCGTTCAGCAAACAAACTGATTCTTTCATCATACCTGCAAAAAATTAACACTTCTAAAAGAATGAGGACATTTTGGAAGGTAAAGAAATAAATAAGAAAGTGCTAATAGACAAGTAGATGCAAAAAATAAAAACATAGCCAGCATCAAAGATGCAAATGGACTCGCCTTTTTTTTTTGGGGGGGGGGGGGGGGGGGGGGCAAGATTTACTATGAGGAAACTAGAGATAAATTTTGACTTAAGATAAGATTTTCTAATGACAAATAATGTGAAATTGCCATTGTGGAAGTTATTGTTTTGCAGTGAGGTCATGTGGGCCCCACTAGAATCAAGATTTTTAAATGCTGCTTTAAAAGGGTTCCTGTCTAGACAAAAAGTTTTATTGCTAAAATAATATTAAAATTAAGAAATGTAGAGGAAATGAATACGATTACTTGGGTAAGAAACAGTCAGGCATTATAGTTGTCTCTCAGCTCATGATGAGGACATCAAACAAATCTAAAACAATGCATCCAAATAAAAATTTACGTAGTGTAGGTACAAGACAAATGCTAACATCACCTACAGCAGCAAAACAAAAATATTCAAGAGAACTTTGAAGGCCAAAGAGGCTGAAGGTTCTATGTAACAAGTGTTTCATGCTTCGCAGTTTGCTACTGGGAGCTACCCAGATTTCTGAGCATGTTAACAATAATGAGGAATGCTGATCACACAACCTTTTGCATATATTATTGCACAAGAGTTTATATGGGGAGAAGTGGCAGAAGCATACAAGATCCAGACTCCTCATCTGGTGGCCCACACCATACAAAGGACATCCCTGAGAATCAGGTTGGTTGGATGACCTAGAGTGCTGATTTGAGGAAAAGAAGTGACACTCGCCCATTTGTGTACCCTGCTTTAATCAAGCAGTTAATCATCCATTAGGCCTGATTTTTTTGGATCAAGACCAAACGTGCCCATGGAATTCATGTGAAAAGAAATACTTGCAATTAGCTTTTGTGCAACAACAATCTGTAAAGAAGAACAGAAAAGGATATAAGAATATGTAATTACGTGTTCAAAATATGATCCCCTGACTGGATAACTGTTATTTTTACTAAATCTTGAACTGTGGGATACAACTTGACCAAGTTCTCACAGACGAAATCATGCAACTCTGCAGCAAATTCCACTCCAGTCGGACCTCCGCCAACAATTATAAAATGGAGAGCCATCTTCCTCTCTTCCTCACTGAGGTTTGGAAGGCTGGCTCTTTCAAAGCAATCAATAACACTCCTACGGATCTTCTGAGCATCCTCTATATCCTGCATGAAAATGCACATTGTCGAGAAGAAAATGAAGAACTTCATGCACTGTACAAGGATGCAAGATGCAACTTATTGCTAGAGGCCAGATCCATTTACTAAATGGTAGCAACCCTACAAATGATAAGGTTGGTGAATGTGTCAATCAATGCACATCAAATGGGCATTGGTCAAATGCAGTAGGGATTAGCTGTTTCTAACCATTCGATCTATAGATTTTTTTTCTCCTTGAAACATTGCTTCAAATTTTCCTTGGCCATCAATAGATGGGGTATTGAATGGATAGTTATGAACTTGAAATCAGCACAATTTCTGGTCTGCTGCATCCAAGGGATGGTGCAGTAATTGAACAGACTGGATCTTAACCAAAGTGCACCAATCACAGTGTTGACACCATTTACTAAATGATACATGTCCAAGATATTAATGGCATCAAATAAAGAAGTTTCAGAATATCAATGGCAGTCCTATAAACAAGAGAGAAGATGGTACTTGAGCAGAATATCATTTGAAAAGGCGATGAATAGAACTTTACCTTCAGAAAATGGCAGTGCTCCTTCACACCAGGAATGTTCAATGTACTTGCCAGAGCTCCTATTGCTATCACCAAGTAGTCATAGTCTAAAAGAAATTCTTCTTTCCCTTCCACAATTATTCTATCATTAGAACGGCAATGAACTCTTTTGTTTGCAGCATCAATCTTGACACATTCGGCTTCCCAAAACTGAATTTCTCCATTTTTCTGCCAAGTTCAGAAGGACAAGTAGTATGCTCTTTCAGTAACTGGACTATTAATTTGCTTCTCTTAGGGCCTGTTTGGTTTTCCAATTACAACGGTAAATGGCTGTAAATGGGTAATGATTATTTACTCTTGTAATTGTGTGGTGACATCACTTACATGTGACTGCAATGATAATTTTGCTACATTGATTGTTTCACCCAGAAATCAATGTAAAAATGGTAGTTGTATAGTGCGAAAATATAATAATCACAATTTACTTTACCTAGTTCCTTTATATGCGTATTTGACTCTTGATTTATGAGTCATAAACTCATAATTCCTATTTAAACAAATACTTAGAAATGATAATGATGGCTCATTTACTTTGCATTTCATAGGAAATTGGAAAACCAAACAGGCCCTTAGATGAACGGGTCATTATCATCATAAAGCTGTATCCCAACTTGTTGATTGTAATCAACCTATGACCAACTAGATAGCACTTGATTGTAATCAACCTATGTAACAGTCTATTACATTGCACCCGTGGGAGTTTTATGTTGTTATTGCCAGTCACCAACCTGGATAAAGGAGGTGGTTGTGTCAGATTGGTAGCTGACATCAAACATTTGCCATAACTTCCCAACATGAATATGAAGTAGTGATTCTCAAAAACTCAGGAAGTTGGTGATGTGGGAGCATCTTGGTGTGATTCCAATGATGCACTGTATTTCCACCTTGGGGTGGGGTGGTCAACAAGGTGGGGTCTATGAGATGCAGAATGGCCACTGGGTGTGGCCCACTGTGGGACCGTGTGATTCTGTGACCCATGCGAAGCGGGGGTTGCCCATGGGGAGATCTCGCTTGGGTTTGCTTGGGAGGGCCTACATATAGGGATAAACCGGTCCTTGCCCATCTCGGCTCTAGAGCTTTTGGTGCATTGGTTGGTTGTTCGCTATCAATAGGAGGGCCTATGAAGCATCTAATATGGAAGTAAATTAGATAATTTAAACTAGGGTTATGCTAATGTACCCACCTTCATGGGAATGTCAATGTTCCCAAAGGTTTTGAATGACACGTGGGATGCCCAATCATCAATCGGTACAGTTCATTCATAGTTCCATTGGAAGCAAGCCATGGTGAAAGAATCATGCCGATCAGATGATCCTAACCTTCGAATGGAAACAATTTGCTAAACTGTCCATTGTTTACAAACCATAGATCACATGGTTAGAGTCATCAAACCAAAGTGCTACTTTGTTATCATAAGCAATACAAAATGGGATATATCAAGTAGATGTTTCAAGATGATGATTGGACCTATTTTGTTTCTCCACTCAATTTTGGCAGTCCATTTTCTATGCAACTGATCGGATGTTTAGGATCATTTAATTGGTGTGATTTTTGCATCACACGATGGCTTGCTCGTAGTTGTATGAATGAATGAAGGGTTCAATTTGGTAATACATCATCCCATGCATCATTTAAAAGCTTTGGGAACATTGACAATGTCTCCATGAAGGTTGGAACATTAGCAAATCCCTTTAAGTGATTTGGGATGGCCAATCATCAATGCAGACAGTCCATTCATTTCCTACCACTATTGGCAATCCATAATGCAAAAATCACAACAATTGGATGATGCTACCCATCCAATCAGTACTATGGATAATGACATTCAGCATTGAGTAGAAAAACAAAATAGGTCCACATAATCTTGAAGTATCTACTTAATATAGCCCACCTTGATCACTTACGATTCCTAAGGTGCCATTTGATAAACTGAAAAATAAGATCTGGAAATTAAGTGTTGAATTGTAATTTTGAAATAATTTTAGTCATCAGTGAAAAGAAATATTAATGCATCACCACTTTCAGCATTAAGTGAAGGGAGGGGAGCTGAAAAAAGTCCCATATTTTCTTTGATAGGGATAAGCCCCCTCTCATCCAAACTCCTTCCATATCCTTCCTGATCCCTCCCTCTGTAAAAAGGGAGGCATTCTTTCATTAAAAGCATCCCAAAACAGGGGTGTTCCCAGAGAGAATGTAGAGTAATTATAACCATTTGTCCATCAAGCCCACCTCTAGAGAATCTAAGCCATTAATCATAATCCGGGGGCCATGTTAACTATAGAATTAGAGAGGTGATAAGATCCTTGCGACTCCCATTAGTGGTTAAGCAGACCACTGGACATAGACGTTCATCTTCAGATTTGTGCAAAGGTCCCATTATCGTGTATATCATCAAATCCTATGCCCCCCCCCCCCCCCCCCCCCATTCAAGCCAACCATCAAGATCTCAATCACTTATTCAGTAGGACACACCAAATATGGGCCATGGCCCAAACATAGGCTGCTTGGACAATCTTGCATGCTGAGCAGTTAGGATCATGAGACTGGCCTAATTTTCGGCCAATGCCCCTAAACAATGTGGGCCTACCAGATGAGGTATCCAGATATTGCACACATCTCTATCATGTGTGTCCCCATTGGAAGTGTGAAATTAGCATTCCTCCACTACAAGATATTAAAGAATGTCTTATTGACTAACCTAGTAGTCATTACCTTTTTTATAATGTTACGGATAGGCTCAACAATGCTGCGTGCTTCCACTGTACCACATGTAACACTCGGCAAAAGGGGCGTAAATGCAAAATAATTAACGGGCGACACCACCTGAATGTCATACAATGAACCGTCCAGATTTTTCAAGAAGGTTGTGCCGGCCCATCCGGTTCCAAGCACTACCACCCTTTTCTTCTTGGCTTCCACTCGAAACGAATCAACACTAGTATCGCTGTATGGTTTTGACTCGGAATATGCCACAAGCCCTCCAGTACTGCAATAGTTTTTTTTTTTTTTTTTAATGTAAACTTAGACAGGATGATGGATATGATAGATTGGTAAAGAAAATACATCTTATGCATGATAACAATCAAATTCAAATGAATATTCAATCTCTTTATGTCAAACCAACATCTACTTGATGGATATGATAGATTGCTAAAGAAAATACATCTTTGAATGATAACAATCAAATTCAAATGAATGTTCAATCTCTTTATGTCAAACCAACATCTACTTCTTTCTTCTCTTGGTGAAATACTGAATAACAAGATAGTGTGGAAGTAAGACAGCAAATAGCTTATGGCTACATTTGGATCACATACTTCTGAAAATCCAGAGTTTCAAAGAACTGCAATTTTGCGGCCCATGCAGAGAGCCCACACAAAATCAAGTAGTTGTTTCTGGGTTTTGGAGAGAGTCTTGACTTCTTTATTTTTTAGGAGCTTCCCCATAAAATTACAAGCCAATGCTTGCATGTGGCCATGGGCCCCACAAGATCCTATTTGTTTGAAATCTGAGTTACTGAATATGTTTTGTCCAAATGTAGCCTAGATATGTTAGTTGCGAATGCAGTACAGCAGTAGAATAATTTCTTTCACCATCACACCTTATTTCTTTGTTGACTCACCTGATTTTCAGGTTATGTATCTAATTACAATTCTAAAAAGACACCTATCTAACATAAATTGTTTTTCTGGTTGTTCCGTCACAGTTAACCATTCAAACTCCCGGGCATTTCAATATCTAATGAGAAGTCATTTTTTGTTCTGGTTGTTCTGTCACAGACTCACAGCTAACTATTCAAACTCTCAGGTATTTCAACATCTAATGAGATAAATTGCATTCAAAAGTCCTTATATATATATATATATATATATATATATATATATATATATATATATATATATATATATATATATAATTGTACCCGAAATGTAAACAACTTGGTTTTTCAGATAGGAAGAGTAAAAGAGAAAGGAAGGCGCAAGACTTGGGTGTGGTTCTCTCAAGAAAATGACCTTGGGTATCTGTTTATAGCCCTTAATCAGCTGTCATCAGGAGAGAAGAAATCACTCCATTTCCTAAGATTAGAGGTTTAGATCTACTTCTTGGTAATAGCGATTGGAGGAGACATCATCATTGTTTCAAAAATAGCATGAATGTCTACTTCCCTCCAAAATTAAATTAGCCACCACACCAATATATGACCGAGTTGCACCGATTTTAGTCCCCAGGCGAGTTGCTCTCAGAATCCACTACTTAGATCCATCGTACTATCTAATTGGCATTCCTCGACCCCTCTATAGATCAGGCAATCAGAAAAAAAAAAAAAAACAAAACAAAACAAATTATTCAGACGATCCTAATAGTCTGATCCGCGGGAAAGTAGAGTGTGTGCATGTGTTTTCCTTTGTGGGTATGTGTATATGCTTTGGTGTTCCCTCCAGAAACCATTTTCTATGTCGATTAGAGTTATAAAAGTGAGAGGACAAAGACCTCTTTTGTTTTCCTTCCCTGCTTCTTTTCTCCAACCATGTAATTGATTACATGGTATGAGAGTAAGGTTGATTGATCTCCAACCTTCATCTTCATTTACATGATCAATGGGCACCAAATGGACAGTTGAAAGAAGAATGTCAACAGTCCGAGTTTAAAACAGCAAACATCCATCAATCCAACAGTTGGACCATTCAATCAGTGTGATTTTTGGGGTGTGTGCCCAATAGGTTAAGATGAGGGAAAGTAGACTTCGATGGTTTGGAGACCAAGAACTGGGCTGGTTAGAAGGAGTGAGTTCATATAAGTGGAAGGCTTTAAAAGGTCAAGGGAAAGACCTAAAAGGATGTGGGTGGAGGCAGTGTTGTTAAAATCTTATGATTTACGACATACAATTTGAGTCGAATCTTAAGCAAAAATTATTTGAATGCCACCCTGAATCCATTTTTATATGAATCTTATTATTCTATGATTTGAATCCTACGATTTAAAACTCAAATCCTGATTTACGATTTAAATTACACTATTCTCTTCTATTTTATGCTTCGCTTGGCTTTCATTTTATGTTTTTAAATCGGAGAGGGCTTTAAGAATTGTTTAGAGAAGGTAAATTATTTAATTTATTCTTTATAAGAGATTAAATGATATATACTCTTCAACTTTAAATCATGAAGCTTTTTTTATGATTTCTTAATTGGTCAAAATACCAAATTGATGTATGACTTATCCGGACTTACATGTATTGACGAATAATGTTTAGAAACCAAAATATCTTTTTTTAGTCGGTCTACCGGGTCCTATGCCACTTTCCCAACGTTATTCTACATTCATGAAACGTACCAAGAACATACATTATTAAAGGATCCTTGTATGATTTTTAGGGAAATTTCTTTCCCCACCTTTTCCTCTCGTTTTGCCGACTTGAGTTTTGAATCCACTTCGTATTTGGTTCCATGTTCTAAAATAAGTCAGCAAAAAAGGATGGATGGGGGTGGATTTCTCACAAACATAACGGTGGGCCCTACCTAGAATCCAAGCAATCCGCCTCCAGTTAGCATGCTTTAAAAAGGAATACGCAATGGCCGTTAGTAACAGTAACGAGTCCGACCCATTACGCCATACGGGCCAAAAACGTTCCATCAACGGGCCAGGTTAAGGCCCGGCCAAGCTGTGTCCAAACTCAGCCCGCATTGTTCAACATAGGCTCAAGTCCGGTGAAAATCCAACTGTTTGGCCGGAGGTGATGATCGGAAGAGCTTGTAAGATGAGAGAGAGAGAGAGAGAGAGAGAGAGAGAGAGAGAAATGGGTGCGTGGGTTAGAGTGTGGAAGATGAGTGGACGTGGATGAAACAGATACATCATGTTGAGCCCACAACGTGGATGAAACAATACATCACGTTGATCCCACTAAGGCTGGTGGCAGCCAATCCACATCCCAATCAACCTATTAATGTGGCTAATATGATCATGTGAAATGTACCCAGACCACTAATGAATCACCTTGTTTTAATCCTAGCCTGTGATTTTGTTGGCACTCGGTTTGTTGATTGTCACGTGTAGCCTATGTGAATGTGCCAAAATTGATATAATGGCTCAATTCAATCATTCAACTTTAACCCCAAGCGATAGAATAGTTAAATGCATCAGACTTGACAATATATAACCAAATTTAAGAAGACCCTTGCCTACTAAGCCACTTATACAATATTTATAATGATTAGGTGATAATTAAAAAATGAAATTCTTTCTCTGAAAATAAGTTGGGCTTTGCTTTTTATAAGAATTAAGTTCAACATATAAGCATAAACTTAGATTTATTTATGTATATGATAAATTTCTCTTATAGTTATTTTTAAAATATTTTTCCTTTTTGTTGAACAGTTATAATAATTGAGGCATCATCATTTGGATCATTTTCTTGTTACATTTTTTTATTTTAATTGTCTATCTTCTTTCAACTAAGTTCTATTCTTTTTGTTCATAAATTACTCTTCAACCACATTACTTTCTCATCACCTAAAAAGCATTAAATCAATGCCAAATATAATTCCATAAAAAGTACTCTAAATATTTTTAAAAAATCTTCCCATACACCTCTTATCTTTAATGTAATGCCAATTGTCACTTTCTTGTTAGCTTTTTTAAGACATAAGGTACAACAAATTCACTTTCTCATTGGCTTTTTTAAGGCAGTCAGAAATAAAGTACAGCAAATTCATTCATACTGCACATTGGAAATGATGTATGGCAATTGTCACTCTAAATTATTTCTCTGATCTTGGACCAATTGAAACGAGCATGTGCTTGACTTCAAGGAACCATGCCTAAATTTTTAAGCAGATTTTATATGATCATCATGGTGGGTCATATAAAAATCAAGGGTGGACGTCTCTCAACCTTGTATCCTAAAGTATGGATAACGTGAATATTAGGTCAAGTGATTTTTTAACCCTCTATCTAATGTTAGATTACACATCTAACAGTCCAATTGAATTTCAAATCAACATCATGGTAGGCTTTACCATTTTATGGAGGCCCACCCTTAATATTTGATGGCCCACCATGATGTCTATTTGAAATCCACTCCAGCAATTACAATCCCACGTTCGCCCCTTGTGATTCATGTGAGGGAATAATTGAGATGAAGAGGTCCACCTTTAATTTTATACATGGCCTATGTGATGACTATATTAAATTCACTTGAACTATTAAATATCACGCCCAACTTTAGTCATTGAGCTGAGAAATCAGGCTTGTAAGTGATTCACGTGAGGCACAATGAGAGAAATTGTTTAAAGGTTGAGTGTTGTTAGCTACATTGTTTCCAATCGTGTGGTAGACATGAATCACGGATGGTGGTGACACTTGATCCCTAGGTGTAAAACAAGTTCAAGCACTTAGTAATCGGACGTAAACATTACAAAGGGCCCACTAGAGCTAGTAATTGCCAAATGTTGGTTTTAAGTAGGGGTGTACACGAACTGAGCTAGCTTGGTTAGATCGCTTGACTCAACTTGAAAAAACTCGATTTGAAGCTGAATTCAAATCGAGTCAAGCTGATTTTTTTAGCTCGAAAATGAATTCGAGCCGAGTTTGAGCAGGCCCAACTTGACTCCACTCGAATCGAATCCAGCTCGAATCAAACGCAGATTGAACCAGTTTAGTGACTCGGTTACTTTGCCATTGATGTTGCTCACCAAGTGTTTGATAAAATGACTCAACGAAGTGTGGCCAGAAGGAAGGTATGTACATGAAACAAATGCCTTTTTTTCTTGAGTTTTTTGGGTTTTATGTTGTTTAGAAGATGTTTGATAAAATACTTGTAAAACTGTTGCTTCTGTTTCACATACAGAGATATTTTGAAGGTGCGGTCCAGGTGTTTGTGGAAATGCCTCGATGGTGAACTGAGCCCAAGCTACTGACCGAACCAAGCCGAGCTGGCCAGTCACACTCGAGGACCGAGCCGAGCCAAGTTTGAGCTGAGGTCAGCCAATGGCTGAGCCGAGTCGAGTTGAGGCCAGCTGGACTCGGTTCGAATTGATGTACACCCATAGTTTTAAGCCTAACCCCAGCCCTTGGGCTGGGTACTTTAACCCAAGTCTTACCTGAGGTGGGGTCAGGCCCGAAAACCTGATCGACCAGTTAGCCCATTGACAGCTCTGCTCGTAATAGGCCCGTAAGGATCAATACATTTTCTTCCTTTAATATAAATTTTGACCGTTACAGGCCCATTTGATCAAATGCGATTTAAAGAAAACTCCCCCATCTGCAGTCGGGTCCATCATTTGAACGCTCTAGATTGACATACATACAGAGGAGCGTGATTTTCAGTGTGGCCCACAATTTTGGTAGCTTGGATTGACATATATGCGTTCTACATATACAGTAGGCATCCATGGACATACATTGATCGAATACCAACCATCTATCCAATATCCTCTGATCAGACCGTAGAGATGACCTGATCAGTGTGATTCAAGGGCCATTCCCCCATCTGCAGTTGGATCTACGGTTTGAACGCTCTAGATTGACGTATGCATGGAGTATGTACAACAACATTAGACACTTAAAGCGCCAATCCTCTGTCCTTGGATCGAAAACCTACCATCACCTAATCAGCGTGATCTTCAGTGGGGCCCACAAGTGGAATGATCTGCATTGACCTCCAAGTCCACTATCTACTATGACAGAGTATAATCAAATTCGTACAAATTAACAATGATGACATGAATATTGAAACATACTGTGTGTATATATATATATATATATATATATATATATATATATATATATATATATATATATATATGTAAAAAGGTACCATGCGCTCGACCTCATTATAGGCTCCCGTGAGGTCGAGCTGTGTGGGCCTCACCGTGATGCGTGTCGACCATCAACACTGTGCATTTGATGGGTTCCCTTTAAATTATGGAATATCTCAAAAATCAGCCGTATACAGAACTCAGGTAGGCCCACCTGAAATTTGCATGCGCCTGAAACTTGGTCTGAACCCTCATCTAAGTGGGACACACATAATGGATGGGCTGGATTTGCAAAACACATCTCGGTGAGCCCAAAAAATGACTATGAATGTTTTAATGGTGCACGGCCCCTCTCCACTTCTGTATGTGGTGTGGCCCAAAAAAGTCACGAATTGACTTGATTGTTGAGACCTAAGCACACGATGGACTGGTGCATCTGACTAATGGGGTAGATGTTCGCAACACATCACGGTGTGGCCCACACAGCTCGACCTCATGGGACGAACTCTTGAGGTTGAGTGCATAGTACCTTTTCCATACATACATCGATAAGCGTTGTGTGGGCCCCACCGTGATGCATGTCGACCATCAACACCCTGCATTTGATGGGTACCTTTTAAATTATGGGATATCCCAAAAATCAGCCGTATACAGAACTCATGAGGGCCATACTATTTAAAATCATGTGAAACATCGTTAAAACATATAAAAAGCATTTGGTGGGGCCCACCTGAGTTTTGAATGCTAGAAACCTGGTTTGAACCCTCATACAAGCGGGACACACATAATGGATGGGCTAGATTTGCAAACCACATCTTTTGTTGGCCCAAAAAATGATTATGAATGTTTTAATGGTGCATGACCCCTCTACACTTTTGTACGTGGTGTGGCCCACATAAGTCACGGATTAACTTGATTTTTGAGACCTAGATCCACGATGAAATGGTGCATCTAACTGATGGGGTAGATGTTTGAAACGCATCACGGTGGGGCCCACACAGCTCAACCTGATGGGACGAACTCGTGAGGTGGAGCGCATAGTAATATATATATATATATATATATATATATATATATATATATATATATATAGGGAAAAGGTACTATTCGCTTGACCTCACAATAAGCTCCCGTGAGGTCAAGCTGTGTGGACCCCACCGTGATGTGTGTCGACCATCAACATCATGCATTTGATGGGTCCCCTTTAAAGTATGGGATATCCCAAAAATCAGCCGTATATAGAACTCAGGTGGGCCATACCATCTAAACTCATAAAAAGACACCGTTAAAACATATAAAAGTACTTGGTGGGGCCAACCTGAGTTTTGAATGCTGCTGAAACTTGGTATGACCCCTCATCCTAGTGGGACACACATAATGGATGGTCTGGATTTGCAAACCACATCTTGGTGGGCTATTAAAATGATTATGAAATTTTTAATGGTGCACGGCCCCTCTCCACTTCTGTATGTGGTGTGGTCCACGCAAGTCACGAATTGACTTGATTTTTGAGATCCAGGCCCACGATGGAATGATGCATCTAACTGATGGGGTAGATGATTGAAATGCATCACGACCTCATGAGACAGACCCGTAAGGTTAAGCGCATAGTATGTTTTTCCATATATATATATATATATATATATATATATATATATATATATATATAGAAGTTAGAAGGAGATATGGAAATTAGCTTCTAAATTTTCAAATGAACCGAAACCGAAGATGGATTTTTATATACGTTAGGACAGATATTTAAATAAAAACAAAAAATTACCTGACAGCGAAGAGAAGGGTAAGCTTTGAGAATTGAAAAGCGCGTATGGATCGATCGAAGAAGGTAAAGAAACGCATTTTCAGATATGAATGAGAAAGAGAGAGAATTCCGTTTACTGTCCGTTGGTTGCTACGAATACTTATGCCGCCCGACCGTTACTTTGCGTGTAACCGGGGTTATGGAACCGGAAGCGAATTGCCTGTGACCCCGGGCACATTGAAATACCTGTGCCCAGGGCGGTGTGGGGCCCAAAGAGATTTCTACGACAAATCTACTCCGTCCATATATTTTAAAATGCCACAATTGGATAGGATTTAAAAAACCATAGACATCAAAAACTCGTGTGAGCCACATTAGAGAAACAGTGGGAACAGAAACATTCACCGTTGAAACCTTCCTGGAGCTGACTATGATGTTCATATCCCATCTAAACCGTTCATATGGTTATTACTACTCACATAAACTGTAGGAAAAATATCATAATGATACAAAACTCTTTCTCCAGGCGTTCAATCCCAACGTTTAATGTGGCTAGGCCACATGAGTTTTGGATCTTCCGGATTTGTAGAAACCTCTTATATCGTGACCTTTTAAAACGGATGGACGTAATGGATTTATCACATACATCTCTCTCGACCCGATACTGCTCATAGGCAATCCGCTTCCCATGTAACCCCCGTAAACCCAAGCTCCGTGTGACACACTGATGTTTTTGTTACATTAGGAGCGGATTGGCTGGTGTACCTCACACCATCTGTATATATGTATATAGTTGTTTTATTGACGTCGACAAGTTCTGTAAGTTTGATGATGAGGTATGTGTTATATTCAACCCGTCATCTATTATACAATTTCGTCTTAATGCTTGAGACGAAAAATAAGATAGATATAACTATCAAGTGGACCATACTGAAAAAAGAAGTGGAGATTGAACGTTTACCATTGTAACTCTTTTTGGGGCCATAGAAGTTTTGGATCAATTTTGAACTTTCGAGTACCCGCGGTGGTGAAATCCCACGGTGTGCGTGTGTGGGGTATGTGTGCGTGTCTGCGTAGGTGGGGTGTGTGTGCGTGTGTAACCAAAAAAAAAAAATCCAAATATCGAGTAGGCCACGTTGGGATGGAAATAGCCATTGTTAATTCTCACACGTCGGAAGAGAAAACACAAGTGTATGCCTCATTCAATACCTTTGAAGGTTATCGTTTGGATTGGAAGTGCTTGTGTACGTATGATGGAGCCGTATGTAGCAATCCCATGGATCTTAAACCAATCCACTAACACCACCATCATTACCTTAAAATCCATTTCATCCCTCCTAATCGCGTCGAATCGGTCCGTCCAAACAGCCCTAACTGAATTAGATGATACTCTACGCTGAGATGAATAGATTGGTAATTGGATCTGGACCAGAGTTCTCTCAATCCTCTCAATCATACCACCAACTGCTTGATTTGATGCTCACTGTATTCAAGTGATTTAAGCAAGGGAAGAGGTTAGCCACACTGAATAGGTTCTTTTTACCAATATTTTAAAGTGGTATTTCTCAATCATAATACGAGATTTGCATATAAGAGGATAAACCCTACCATAAGTACAATCGATATTTATTAATGTATTGGCCTTGTTACAACCTTTATGCTTTTACAATATAATCGAAGTGAAAAAATAAGATAAATACCTGATGCACTTATCAAAACAAACGATCGATATTTAATTTCATAATATGATGGGATTATAAATTAGGACACAAATGGATATAAAAATTTGACAACTTAAGATTACAAATATTTAATTTACTCCTAAGAGAAACATACTGCAACGAGAGCCGTTGGGTAATAATAAACTAAGCTGGAAAAAGTAAAATAAGCATGTAAATAAATGTGCTTGACATGGGGCCTCAAACTCATCTTCTAATGTTCCTTTTATAGCTTTCTCGAGGCGTTGAAAGCTTATCACTGGGCTAGGTCATTCGAAATGCTTTGTGCAGACTTTCCAAATATGTAACATTTTCCTTCACAAACTGGCGTTCACTTTAGAAAGAAAGTGCTCCAGACTTGTTGTCTTCTCGAATTTTCTTTCCATATTCATCCTCTGCAGAGATGTTCATAGCCCATTAAAGATCTAGCCTAGTGCCCCTAAAGTTCCCATGATGAAGACAGTTAGACCAAGGTCCAAGAAATTCAAGTGTTTATTTCTATTGAACATGGTCATTCAACATCTCTCAATGGCCCACCTTGTCAACTTCAAGGTGTTGGTTGATCTAGATCAAACCATCCACTTCATTTAATATCCTTGAACAATGATGGTCCACCTTGTCAACTTCAAGGTGTTGGTTGATCTAGATCAAACCATCCACTTCATTTAATATCCTTGAACAAAAATAATTATCATTAAATAACATCTACAAATCAATCCTTGAATATTTTATAACACTGATATTCAAAAATAAATAATAACAAAATACATTTAAATTTTAATTAATTTCTAAAGAAACAAGAGGAAAAAGTCTTCAATCTTGCCCAATGAGTTCTTTATATACAAACCCTGTAAAAAAAATAAAATTATACAGTAATAGTGCAACCGCTCTTAGAGTCACATCCTTTTCAAAAGTAAAAATTCAATGATAATACAAATATAACATAATAACATAAACATGATCAATTGCAAGTATTGAATTGGCATTATACATGGCAATAGAAATGATTTAATATTCATAATAACAAAATAAGATAAAGCAGTCATCTAAGATCATTTTTTATTCAATCCAGGGCAGAGCATCCGTGTGTGTTGATCCTTTTAGGGAATGACCCTCAGCAGAGCACCGGTGTTAATCCTTTTAGAGAATGACCATCGGTAGAGCACCAGTGTTGATCCTTTTATAACATGACTCTCGATAGAACACCTAGTAAATAGACTTTTAGGACAAATACCCAGGGCAGAGCACCCGTATGTGCATATTTTTTAGGAAATGACCCAGGCACCCGTGTCGATCCTTTCGGGAATAACCTTAGGTAGAGCACTCATACCATACCAATCCTTTTGGAAATGATCCTGGGCAGAGTACCTGTACAAAATAATATAAAGATCCTTTCAAGACAAAGCACTCATTAAACCAAAAGTACAATAATCACTTCAAGGCAAAGGACCCATAATTTAAATACATTCTTCAATCTATAACAAAATAAATTGCTTCTTCAACGCTTAACTATAATCACTTAAATCACGTAATAATAATAAATTCGAAATATAACCCAAAACAATGATCCAATAAAATCTAAAATACAGAATCACATAACAATTAATTAAATAAATTTAAAACATGTTACAAGTAATCAAATAGATCTAAAGCATATAACAGTTAATCAAGTAAACAAAATTCACAGGCTAACGTAACAATACAATGTATGCAGGATTTGCAACCGGGATGATTACCTACCTGATCTAGTATGTTAGAATTTAATGTATGATTGGTCTTAACGTATCGACGATCCAACTATGCTCCAGTTTAACTCAGTTCAAAGCACGCATAGTTGATGCAACTTAATGGGCATTTCTATACAAATTGATGGAGATCTCTATATACAAACATGTAATTTGATTATAAGCCTAATGATCTAGAGTTTTCATATTTCTAAAATTAAATATAAAAAATATCGAATTGACTCAGTGCCTTCACTCAGCGAGTCGACTGGATAAGCCACTAGAGTTGAAGGCACAACTATCACGCTATTTATGAATTGAAAGAGTCAGAAGAATGTTACCTTCTGTAAGGCACTTAAGAGCCCAAATTTCACTCTGAAAATCGGTCAGCTCTCAAAAATACAGTGCTAAGTCGGCAAATGGTTAGAGAATCCTTATCTCTTGGCCTCTCTATCTCTCCATCTGTTTCTCCTGCTTCTTTCATTTCTTATTTCTTTCTCCTCTGATCCTTCTCTTTCTTCCACTTGCTCCTTCTTCCTTGTTAGATGGTTGATGCAAGGTGTTGAAGTCGGTGGTGCAGCGATTGAACCCTATGACAATGGGTCAATTTGGATGATGTGTGGAGTGCACACCCTCTCTCCCTCATTCTCAAACCCTCAGGCCGAACTCTCTCTGGAGTCTAGATCTTATGGATGGTTCGGATCAGCGAGGTGGATCCCATGTGCAAGACGGCATGAAAGAATGGTCAATTCGTGCGGAAGCTTGGCACGGCAAAGAAGACGGATGGAGAGGAGAGAGAAAATCGAGGAGGGGGGCGTTGGTTATGTGAGAGGAGTGACGAGCCTAACTTTACTTTTCTTTCTTTTTGTTTTTTAAAAAACATGGTGGGATCCACAAAGATGATGTGGAAAATCCACTCTGTCCATCTGTCTTGGTGGATGATGTTAAAACATGGACCAAGAAATGAAGTAGATTCAAGGCTGAAGTGGATCACACCAAGAGAAAAAGTGGGATATAGTTCCTACAGTTACAAAAATAGACGGGTTGTTACAGTTTGAGTGATTTGACCTCTGATATTGATCTATCATCCGGATATATAACATCTCTCGTTCTCTTAACTCCGATGATGGTGTAGCATGAGATGTAATATGTTTTCAACTGTCTCTCTGTGATTCGATTCTGGGACTATATCTAAGTTGGTTTGTATGCCGACTACACCTGTCGATCTTCTATATCATTGTTGTCAGTTCTCCAAACGTTTTTGAAAAAATTTTCCATTTTAAAAGAATTGTAAGAGAACCTCGCGGATTATATCATATCCAATTATGATATAATATATACTTGTTCAGTGCGTCTCTTATAGTCATGCCTGGCACCTCTATTTAACAGGCACACTAAGCATAATCATATGAAACGTGACATTTGTCTCCATAAAAGTACTTGATAAGAGTCCCTATCATCACAATAATGATAGTACAGGAGTTCAAGTATAATTATGACGGCGCCAAACATACGGTGTCTCCGCATGATATCTTTTCATTGGCACCGAATACGGATATAAATAGTTACACCAACATTTTTCATGGTGTGGATTGCTCAAGTTTTGCATCACACACACACACACACACACTTCATGTCATGTCTTAAAACAATGTGAAGATACCGATGGACAAAGTAGATATAACACAAGTTTTATCTTGAGTTATATCTACTTTGTCCATCAGTATCTTCACATTAGCTGTTTGCAAGTAATGCGACAATAATTCATAGGTGGTACGTAGATCTACTAGGGCGGATTAGCTGTTACCCGGGTGTTACTCCAATTGTGTAGGAACCTTGAAGTATTTGTTGTACATACGCACCATCCATTTTTTTTTCTTCTCATTTTAGGATATGAGATTACAAACCTTAAAAAGACCCAAATCTCAGGTGGACCATACCACACTTGAAACAGTGATGAATAATCATCAAAGAAATTTTTACAGGCCACAACACTTTTGGATGAAGCTGATCTATGTATTTTCCCTTCATCCAGGTCTTCTTGACATTATCAAGAGGTTGGTTGGGAAATAAACACTACGAAATCCTTCCAATGGCGCTTTGGAATTTTTTTTACGGTGAGACACTCAATCACCACTGTTTCCTATGGTGTCCTCCACCTGAGATTTGGACTCAAAAGGTACGAGGCATTAATAACCCATCACAAGAGGCTTATAGAGGACCGTTGAATCATCCACTGTTTGCCATGGTGTGGAACACTTAAAATAAGCTGCGGGGAAACATGATAAAACACACACATCATGTTGAGGCCTACATCACCCAATAAGTCAACAAAACAACACTGGGGGTGTTTGTTGGCAACACAACATGCTCAGCATGGGGTGTACTATCAAGCTGAAAAAAAAAAAAAAAAAAAAGTTCAGCATCCTTATAAAGGATATGTTCCTGAGTGCTGACAAATGCAAGGCCCAAGTGTTGGGCTAAATTGATTATTTTTAACATCAACCATCCATTAGATATCAAATACTGGACAATTTAATCAACCATTTAGATATTACATTTTTCCATGAGACAGTTGCATAAATGTTATATTAAACAATGTACAATTGATGAAATTTTCTGTTCGAGTTGAGAGATCCACTTCTCTCATCAACTTAATAACCCCCTCGACTATAAGTCTAAAAATTATAGAAGTTAAGATTTATTTCATCAATCACGGATGAGATCATTAAGAACACTTTCCAACCTAAGCATCCATGACCTAGACATTATCCACAGGCCTGATACCCATAACAGAGTCTGACAATGCTCTCCTGCAGCCACCTGGACAATTATTGGCTGCAACAAAATCAATATCAGAATTGTATTGTGAAAATTGGCAATGCCATCTGAAGTTGAAAATAAAATATATGGATCTTTGTAGGACAAGGATACCTTGCATCATAAGATTGAGATTATTGAAGAGAAAGTAGCATATATTGATTATTTTGGTTGAGAAAGGAATAGGACAATCACATGATCTTTAATTAGCTTAGAGAAAGCCCCTTGATAGGGTGGGTGTTGGGAAAGGAAGGAGCATCCAGAGAATGTTTTGACATTAATAAGGATATTTATGGGGAGCAGCTATGAATGTTGCTAATTCAATGTCCTGAAATGAGATTGGGTTACAATTTATCTGTTTTGAGAACATTTGACACTTTCTTTCTAATTCAAATAGAAGAATTGAACATTTCATTTACAACAATTCAATTCATATATAAATTGTTGAATAAGCATTTGGTTCATGATGCATCTAATTAAAAATCAGCCATAGGACTAGTTTTCATTGAAATAAATAGCCATAGGAAGCCAATTGCCAAACCCGAATAAAGCAAGTGAATAGCAAACAAGTAGTTTCTCATGGCCTGAAACTAATTATTCACATGAGAGCTAAATTTCAGGGCACACTTGGTAGGACTCACCAAATTAAAGGAGGGGTAATAAGTAAGAAAACAAAAATCAAGAATTGGGGTCGGATGCTTAAAATAAATTTAGTGCCGCTATTTAACTCCAGTCTCTTAGATAAGCAATAGAGAAGAAGCTGATGACAGCAACATATTTCTACGAGTTTTTCAGCCTCCATACCCACCTTCATTATAGGGCAGCAGGATAGTTAAAACTCGTATAAAATTATGCAAGCGATTCCTTATTTCTGCCCACAGCTGGTTAAATGCACTGGACGAGACAGTGTAGTGACTGATTCAGGGCACAATCCCTGGTGAACTTTACTAGAACAAAATAAATAATAAAGAACGAATTCCACATTTTTAACTACATTTTAATTGGTTAGGGATTGCAAACTTGCATTCCACCCAATCGACAAATGTACAAGGCCATACTATATTCAACGGTTCAAAAATGAACAAAAAAGAAATTATACTAATTTGATTTTCCAAGTATAAGATTGGCGGATATTAACTCAATGCTAAAAAATGTTAAATATTATATGGTTCTATATTACAAACGAGTTTACATAGTCGTAATTAGAATTGTTTCACAAATTTGATTTTGGGACTGACTGATTTATTAGTTTTTGAAATGAGCTAAACCTTTTGTTACTAAAGAAAGTTACAAGCATTCTGGAACAGAAGAACATTTTTGGTTATTTGGTTAAGCAGAATACCTTGCAACTTCCAGACAACGACAAGGAGAGCTTTGGCAAAGCATTGTATCAATCTTGCATGTTTTACAAATAAAAATTGTTGTTTAACTCCATTCGGATAGATATGCGATAGAGAAGAAACTGATAAAACATCACATTTCTACTTTGATATAGGGGAGTAGGATTGTTAAACCCTAGTAAAATTCTGCAATTTTCATCAAACAGAAAATTTAGATCTAATGACCACACAACCACAAGAAATGTAGTCCGATCCATTGAATTAATGTATTTCAAATGACACATTAAAAGGAAATAAAAGCAACGAATAATATCATAGCCTCAGCTAGATCCATTAAAATCATTTGAAATGTAGGTCCTCCAAGTAGGTTCTCCCTGTAACCAGGGACATGGATTCATTACACCTCAAAAAATATGGATGTATCATCATAGGCAATGCCAGACTATGATTGCTAAATATAAAAATAGCTCAAATGGATGTATAGCATTCATGCACCCAAAATATATCTCAAAAACCAATTGATCAAACAGTCCTTACCATCAGTAAGGTAAAAAAGCAAAATATACAAAACACAATCATAAACCGAAGGCCTGCCTAAAATTGAGTTGATCTCATTTTAGTTAACGGTTATTATGTAATTGAAGAGATCTGTATCTCCAACACAAAATGAGTTAATGTTAACAGGATACTACAAAGAAAGGGCTGGTTTGATGGGGTTTTTGGTCTCTAAGCTTGGACGTCCAAGGGCTCTTTGGTTGCTCATGGAAAAGGAAAAAATGGTAGAGAGAAATGAGAGAGGGGGGATGGGATGGAGAAAGGTGATGGGTGAGTGATGGGTGTACTTGAAAGTTAATTTTAGGAGTTGCTTACCTTAGGGAGAAAGAAAGCATGGGCTTCTAATTGACTAGTGATGTGATGTGTACTTGATTGATCAATGTGATGTTTGATAAAGATTCTCTCGAATTTCGCAAATGCGCGGCGTTTCTTCGAAATATGCGCGGACCTACAACTCCTGGCATGAGTATCGCATTGGTACGCAAGTCGCGACGTTAGAACTGTGGCAACAGCGCAATCGAAAGGGTACAAGTCTCGAGTTGACAGGGTGCAACTCAAGGTCGCACGCAAATGCCGATTATAGGTAGCGGGTCATCGAAATTTGATAGGGAAGATCGATGAAGTCTAAGGCATGATACAGACTAAGATACAGGCCTTACAGCTCTCCCCTTATAATAAAAATATCATCCTCAAAATTTGCACTATTACGCAACTAGAGAGAACTCACAAAGGAAGAGAAACCATATCACTATATATATATATATACAGTCATGCTCCCCTGCGCACCTTTGCACACGTGCGCACCTTTGCACACGTGCCATGGGTGTCTAAACTGAACAGTCCATGTGATGCGGAATCCCACGAAACCCCATGTGACAAATTTTCACCCCGATCTAAAATTCTGGTGGGCCTTAGCAAAGAGAAACGCAAATCAAGGCAGGAAACTGTTTTCATTTTTCATGGCCCATCAAAGTTTTAGATCAAAGTAAAACTTGGGCCTGGGGGGTTTCACGAGGTGTTACTTCACATGAACGGTTCAAATTTTGGATCCACATCACGTATGATGGGTTCTCAAAAAAGTTCGTACATATTACATAGGAACTAGTTCGTAGGTGAGCATTTCCCTATATATATAACCAGTACCACCACATACAATCAACATCAAAAAGATGGGGACAGCACTTGCGAATCTCAAGCTCTTGCTCCCAAGACGCTTCATCTACACTATGATGACCCCACTGATCCTCGGATCCCGATTAGAAACAATCGAGACTGGAATACCTTTCAACCTCAAAATCTTAACGATAGGGAGTTATATCAAAAAGTTTCTAAGTTATCAGAACTTGGAGACCTAATCATTATAAATTCTCAACAATCATAGTGTAGGGTAACTATCAGTAGATGTGTTAACCAGGGTCATCATAGCTAGGCCCGCGCATATTTTGAAAAAGCAACGCGCATTTGCAAAACCCGAGAAAATCTCTACCAAACATCACATTAATCAATCGAGTACACATCTCATCACTAGTCAAGTACAAACCTATGCTTTCTTTCTCCCCGCAAGCAACCCACAAAGTCAACTTTAATTCAAGTACACCCATCACTCACACATCACCTTTCTCCATCCCATCCCCTCTCTCATTTCTCTCCACCATGTTCAAGCTTGGAGACAAAAAAACCCCTTCAAACTAGTCCCTTCCTTGTAAATCCCAAGATCGGAATCTGACATAGACGCTAGAAGCCGAGAATGGGGTACTACAAAGGCTATCGGCACAAAATTTGACGATTGAGAATTTTGTGAGCCTGGTTTCCTAATCTGAGGCATGACAACTAAATGGTTGCTTAAATAGTTTAAGTTGTAAATGATTTACAGCCCGTCCTGTTTGGCTTTAAAAGGCCATTTGGATGACTGTAACTTCAGTAAAATGTAACAAAGTTACATGCAAGTTATAGATTTCGTGGGAGAATAACTCTCTCAACCTATAACTTTCTAACAAGAAAATGACCCAAAAATCCCACAAGGAGAAAGGTCTTTCAAGTAACATGTTACTTTCTTGCTGGCAATGGTTCTTAGGAGAGAATTGTAGGTGCATTGTGGCCATTGAAGGCACTTCAATGGTTGAGGGCTAGTCTTCTCCTTCCTTCCCCCCTCTCATCCATCTCCAAAAGAGATATGCCCTAAAACCCTCAATTGTTTTTTCCCTCTTCATTGATTTTTTCCTTAATCCTGCATTGTAAGTTTGACCATGATGCTGTAATAGCCACATAGCTAATAGTTGATGCTCTATGGGGCCCACCATCTTGCATATGGTTTATCAATGTGGTACATCCATTTTTCCAGGTCATTTTAGGGAGGCAAATCTAAACTTCACGTGGACCACAACACAGGAAAAGTGTTGTACTTGAATGTCCATCATTAAGAAGCTCCTAGGGCCTACTATAATGTTTGTTTCACCAAGTGAAAAAAAACAAATCAGTTTGATCAAAAACTTTCTTGGCACCAGAGAAATTTTTAATGGTTTGTGTTAAATCAACACTATTTCACATAATGTAAACCACTTGAGATTTGGATCTACCTTATTTTTGGGCTACGCCAAACAATGATCTTAAAAAATGGATGGATGGTGTGGATGACACACATACAATATGGTGGAAACCATGGAAAATTAGAACTAGACACCTAGCTGCAACATCTAAAGCCAAACCAAGACTGCTACTTGGTTGTTCTCTATGGGCACCATCATGATTTGTGTTTTTCTATGCCGTCAATCTATTTCAGATTATTGTTTTAGGGTATCATCCCAAAATGAGGAAGATCCAACTCTCAAGTGGACTAGACCACAGGAAACAGTGGTGATATAATGCTTACCAATAAAAACTTTCCAAGGGACACTCATTGTGTTTATTTCCAATCCAAGCTATTGATTTGGTCGCATAGACCCAGATGAAGGGAAAACACAATTAAAAGATGAACACATGGCCCACTTTTATGGAGGTATTTTGCATACATAGGCCCATAATTATATGTAACTTACACCTGTAAGCTACATGTAACTTGCTTTAAACTTAAAAAACTTACAACCATAAGTTGTAAATGATTGTCTGTGTTTGGATAGCCTGTAAATTGAATAAGTCCTACAAATGGAGAGCCAATCTTTCCATTTATAACAATTAAGTTGTAAATCAAGAGAGCCATTCTTTCCATTTATAGACACTAGGCTGTAAATAGAGAGATTGTAGGTAAATGCCCTAAGGACTATAAATGACCCCTAAGGTATTAATAATTTAAGATCTCCAATACATAAATAGTATCTACTACCAGGAGATAAATTAATTTTTAGGCTTCTACCAAGCAGAGAAATTTCCTTTCTCCAAGCAATTTGGGTATTTGAGGTCTGCTTTTAGTTTCATGGTCAGCTCCACAGTTGCTATGATATATCATTTGAGATCATGTCTAAGCTTTAAACATAATTGTTATATCAATTGAGATTATCTTAATTGATTTGTCAAGGAGGATAGTCATAACAAGGAAGTTCATGAACTAATGGATTTTTACCTTGCAAAGAAGATTTTTTAAGTTCTCTTACTAGCTTGATTTTATTTTTTTTGTTAGCTGGTTAGTACACCCCACTGTCAGTTCACACTCACTGTTAGCCACCTCTTACTAGCTTGATTGATTCAAGAAAGAAGGCACTGAAATGAATTGTCATATGAACTAGAATTCAAGTGATAAGCTAATGCCTCAGCAGATCCGGTTATCTCATATGAATGTAGCAGTTTCAAGTAGGTTCTCCCTGTAAAGACAGGGACTTGAAACTAACTACACCTCAGAAAACATGGATTAATCATCATCAGCAACGCCATAGATAACTCATTCATAACTAGACAAGACAATATTCTGGTCAAGAGATTGTATAGTAACATAAAGGTTCTAAAATTAACAGGTGGGACCCATTGTTCAGTGATCCAAACCAATGGTTTTATGGACCCCATGAGGCCATCCACAATGAGTATCATGTTATTAGTTCAAATGCATTGTATAATATCTCAGAACAAGCATTGCATACAACCCCAGAATCAGAAATAATGATATGAAACCCAATACATACAAGCAATCAAAACAACAAATTTCTACTTACTAATGCAAGATTATGATTTACAAAACGATGAATAACGTAAAAGTATTAAAATTTCTAAACCCCATTTTCCGAAACCATGATCCAACTTTTCCAAACAAGAAATCAAGATTACAAAACAATACAATAGAAGAATCCAAAACAGAGTAAATGGCTCAGAAATAAAACAGCTTTTTCAATCAAGAATTTTCTGAAGCAGAACTGGCATTAAGCTGCATGTTTTAATCATCACCGCCGATTGACAAACTCGGTTCAAATTAACCCAATATAAAAAATGAAATCATTTCAACATTAAAAATAAAAGGAATTTTCTTTTTTAGTTCATGAGAAAAAAAAATCAATTTTAGATTTTTTTTTTAAAAAAAAAAAACATATTCTAATACTGATGGAATAAGATTGCTGGCTCATATCAAGAAATTCAACCATTTACCCTTTCATCTTCAAAGATACTTCTCAGAAGCGCGGATAAGATTTAATCATTGCCAACATCATGAAAAAGTGATTAATCTAAACCGTTCAATTAGTGCATATATAATGATAAAATTTACTTGTGGCGAGAGATTTTAGAGGCATAGCCATGGAAAAAGACCAAAATGCCCCCACGTGTAACCCCGCCGGAGCTTGGTATATGCCTCCATGACTAAGCTCTTTGAGCATCAAAACCTCAAAAGGCTAAAGGTGAGGAGAGGCAATTACAAATATAAAATGATCGGACAGAAAAAGAAATCAGGGATTGAAATCTAGCCGTTGCTTTGACACAGATCAGCCGTTGAAGACAAACACAGAGCTGGCCTGCAACACTGAACGGCGCATGGCTTTCGCACGTGCATTGGGGCTTCCATCTTCATAAGAGTTATCAGAGAAGCCCGGGGTGCAGCGTGCAAGCGGAAAGAAACCCTATACAAACACAGACATACGCAGAGAGAGAGAGAGAGAGAGAGAGAGAGGGGGGGGGGAAGAGATGGTGGTGGTCGGGCATATGAGGGAAGAGATGGTGGTGGAAGGGCATATCAGGGGAGACGGTCTTGAACATTGTAACGTGCATATATATAGTGAGGGGGTGCTTAGGGTTAGGGTTTATAACGCGTCTATAATGTGTTCGAAATTACATACATACCCTTTAAGACGGTTGCTTTGCGTTGGGTTAGGTTGGACGCGGATCTCTGCGAAACCCTTACGTATGAAGTTTCTGCACTTGAAACTTAGGTGGGTCTACCGAGATGTTTTTCATAAATCCACTACGGCCATCCGTTTTTTTAGCTCATTTTAAAATGAAAAGGATACAATGCTCAAGTTTATCACACTACAAGAAAGGGTTGTTAGGGAAATTTCCACCGTTGAAACCTCCTTAGGTTCTACAGTGATGTTTACATGTCATCCACACCATTAGTAATGTCATTTGTACCGGGATGAACTGAAAACACAACTAATAACATGATTCAAAACTTTTTTGTCCTCGTGAATATTTTAATTGTGGACGTTGAATTATCACATTTTCGGCTCACTTGAGCATTGGATTGGGTTTATTTTGGCCTAAGTCCTAAAATGAACTTAAAAAATGGATGGATGGAGAGGATTTCTCATAAATATGACAGTGGATCCCACCTAGGTTTCCAGCGCAGGAACTTCATGCGAAAAGCTTTCCCAGGAAATCCGCGTCCGATTAGGTTGGGTTGGGTTTGCCCGAGTCAAACCGAACCTAAGCCCGAAAAATGGGTGCGCCTGTGCCAGCCGGACTATGCGGTGCGCCTACTATCAACTAAGCACCACGTTCGAGCACATACATGAGATCCAAGCCTTCCCTCAAATGCACAAGGGACGCGGATTAAGTAATACCTACACCTATCCCAGTTCGGAACAAGTTGGGGCTCTAAGGGGTCCACCGTGATTGATGGGTTTATCAACACCGTCCATTCATTTTCCTATATAATTTTAGGATATAAATCCTAAAATGAGGCAAATCTAAGGCTCAAGTGGATCACACCTCAGGGAGCAGCAGTGATTAGAAAGTCTATCATTGAAATTTTTTTAAGGCCCATTGTGAAGTTTATTTGCTATCCAACATGTTAATAATTAGCGCTGAAAGTTGCCCAACCGACCCAACATTGGGTTGGGATTGGGCCATACAAACACCAACCCGATAAAAGTTGGGTTGGAGTTGAGGTCTCAGGTTGCGCCACCCAACTCAAACCCGATCAATATTTAAGTTCACTATAAATTAATTATAATTGAGTATAAATTGTTTGTGTTGAAGGCATAGGAAATTCCAATGCCATCAAGTTTCATTGGTCCACATCATTTTCGATGACTCATGGCAACTGGTTACACCAGATTCCTTTTTTCCAAATAGATTGCTTGATACACGCTTGATACACAATACAAATTTTAAAGGAATAGTTCTCCAATATATTAGCTTGTTCATCATATATAATCATTAAAACTATAGGTGCAAAAAAATTAGACTTGTATTGAAAATATAATAGACTAATTTAATAATGAAAATATTAGCATATATCTACCCAACCAACCTAGCCAACCCAACTGCGCCCGCTTGGGTTGGGCTTGGGTCAAGAATTCTCAACCCAAGGTTGGGTTGGGTTGGGTTTGGGTTGAGGTATAGAAATCTTGAGTTAGGCTAGAGTTGAGCACTAACCCGACCCAACCTAACCCGCCCGACTTTCAACCGTATTAATGATGTCACATTGACGTGGATGAGGGCAAAACACGAATATGAGCTTTATCCAAGACTTTAACAACTCTCAAGAAGTTTTTAATGGTAGGCCTTGAACCCCCACTGTGCGGTCCACTTAAGCCTTGTGTCTACCTCATTATAAAACTTATAGCCTAAAATGATGTGTCAAAATGGCCCATGCATCACGGTGGGCTGGGCCCCTTGAAGCCCCAGCCTCTTCCAAGCTTCAAATAGGCAGGGGTAGTACATAATTAGGGTTCCCAATTTTGGGCGGTCCAACACTCGGATGGGCTTCACCATCATGAAGGGCTTCATATGTAAATGCATTGTAAATAGATAATAATTATTTTCTTAAGTAATTACTACGTCATTCCCAATGCACACGGGGACAACCTCTCCCACTGTGAAATGAATGTGGGCCCCACTATGATGTAACCGTTCATATGTTATGCTAGATTGGGTGCATGTATGTGTTCCCATGTGTATCTTCTATTATTGTGTCAGGCTAGTTGGGTCATCTGACCTAGCCCAGGTGGGTTGGGTTGAGTATGGTTCAACCCATTAGTGGTGGCAAACTTGACTTGGATCTTCAACCTGACCTGAACTTGACCTAAAAAATTAAAAGGGTTGGGTGGACCCATTTTTTTAATCTGAGTAGGGCCCCGTTTGTTAAATCTGAAGTCTAAAGCCTGAATCCGAAAGCCGAAGCCTGAATCTGAAATCTGAAGCTTGATTCTAAAATTTGAAGTCGAAAATCTTGTTTGGTAATTATGGCTAAAGTTTGAAAATTAATTACTTAATTTAAAACAATTTGTTTGTTAACAAACATATGAAATGTCTGAAATATGTTAATTTGACATATTTGCCCTTATCTATCTCTTGTTTGGAAATGCTTTACATTATAGAGAAATTATTTTTTATTAAATGAAAATAAATTTATTTTATTTAATTCAAATAAACGATAAAGTAATTAATAGAAAACTAAAATATTATTATTCATAAAGGAAAAGGTATTTAGGGAAATTTCTATTGTTAAAACCTCCCTAATTCAACAGTGATGTTTACATGCCATCCATACAGTTCATAACGTCATTCCTACTGGAATGAACTGAAAACACAAATATTAACATGATTCAAAACTTCAGTGGACCCACGAATATTTCAACGGTCGACATTTAGTGTGGATGTTTAGTTATCACGTTTTCAGCCCACCTTAGCATTGGATATGGTTCATCTTTAGCCTCATGTCCTAAAATGTACTCACAAAACGGATGGACGGTGAAGATTTCTCACTAACATTCCAGTGGCCCCACCTACGTTCCCAGTGCAGGAACTTTCCGCGAAAGGCTTTTGCAGGAATCCGCTTTGAGTCCAGGATGGAAATGGATTGAGTACTCCTCCAACAACCGTGGTCGATGCTCTATTAGCCCCTCCATGATATATGTATTTCATCCATTCTGTTCATCTATTTTTAAAGATTATTATAGTGCTTCAACCCAAAAATTAGAGGGATATAAATCTCAGGTGGACCACACCATAGGAAAATAATAATGATTAGATATGCATCATTAAAATCCTCTTAAGGTCTACTGTACTATTTATTTGACATCCAATATTTTTGTTAGGTCATATAGGACCAAATGAAGGGAAAAAAAAAATATCAGCTTGATCCAAAACTTTTATGGCCCCTAAAAGGTTTTTAATGTTTGACGCTCATTCAACATTGTTTCCTATAATGTAGCCCAATTGAGACTTTTATGTACCTAATTTTTTATCCCATGCCATGAAATGATCTTAAAAAATAGATGGATGGCATTGATGAAACACATACATCATGGTAGGGCTCACACAGCACCACCCACCAGCCACTGGCCGGTGGCAGTGGGAGTAGCCAATCCGTTCTCTACTACCCGAGAAATTTCCAACTATACGACCAGTATATGGCCCATTCCCGAGACAAAGCCCACCCCATTTTACTTCCCAAGAATACTCCCCAGGTGTACGGATGCCTTCCCAAATGTCGAAAATGCCCCTACTTTTTCCTTTAAGCGGATCGGCCGCTGCGCGAAGACGAGTGCTGACGCTCCTCGAACTCCGAGTTCTACGAACGGTTCAAAAGAGATTAACGCTACAGGTGCCCCCACAGTTATGTATTTATTATATCCACAACGTTCATCCAAATTTCCAGATCATTTCGGAGCATTATCCCAAAAAAAAAATCATATCTAAAGATCGACTGGACCACACCAAAAAGAGCAGCAGAAAATTGATTTTCACCGTTGAAACTTTTGTAGGGCCCACCATAACATTTATCTTCCATCTAATCCATTCATGAGGTCACAAAGACCTGGATGAATAGGGAAAAAAATCGTAATGATCCAAAACTTCCGCGACCCCTGAAAGGGTTTCAACGGTAGACGTTCAAAGCAGAATGGCATTACCATTTGCTATAGTCAGATCTATGGCTACGGATTATAACCGTAGCCATAGATTCCATAATCCGTAGCAATAGGGTCCGTCCGGGGTGGGTGCACAGAACTAGCGGCCCCCTACGCCACTTGCTGGCCTGTCCGGCGCGGCCACGCCAATCTGGTGAGGCCGCGCCCATAGGGTGGGCCCTATGGCTACAGATAATAACCGAAGCTAAAGTCCGTAGCAACAGGTTTTCTTTTAGTTTTTTTGTATTTTTTTGTATTTTTTTTTTAATGGAGAATTTTATTCTACCTATAATTTTCTCTAACACATATCTATATAAATATGTATATATAAGCATATAAAAAAAAAAATTTCTCTTTTTTTCCATTTCTTTCTTTATTCATTTAACAAGAATATCTTCTAAACTAAAATTAGTTACTTGATGTACCCTATATGATTTTGGGGTAGGAGAAGCTACTTTAACCAACCAATTTGGTTATTTTTCAAGATTTCATCAGTTCGATGATCAAAAATCCATTTCATTCACTTAGTGGTCAATATCGTTCATTTCATTTACATGCATTTCACGGTCATTTCACTTCAATTCATGATCACTTCCATGCATTTCACGGTCATCCAAAACATTTTCGTGTTGATTCACGGTCATTTCAAGGCATTTCACGGTCAAACTCCTTCACTTCACGGTCATTTCGCTTTAATTCATGATCACTTTCATGCATTTCACGGTCATCCGAAATAATTTCGTGTTGATTCACGGTCATTTCGAGGCATTTCACGGTCAAACTCCTTCACTTCACGGTCATTTGTATGCATTTCACGGTCATTTCGCTTCAATTCATCATCACTTCCATGCATTTCACCATCATCCAAAACAATTTCGTGTTGATTCACGGTTATTTCGAGGCATTTCATGGTCAAACTCCTTCACTTCACGGTCATTTGCATGCCTTTCAGGGTCATTTCGCTTCAATTCATTATCACTTCCATGCATTTCACAGTCATCCGAAATAATTCCGTGTTGATTCACGGTCATTTCGAGGCATTTCACGGTCACACTCCTTCACTTCACGGTCATTTTCATGCATTTCACGGTCATTTCGCTTCAATTCATCATCACTTCCATGCATTTCATGGTCATCCGAAACAATTCCGTGTTGATTCACGGTCATTTCAAGGCATTTCACGGTCAAACTCCTTCACTTCATGGTCATTTGCATGTATTTCACGGTCATTTCGCTTCAATTCATCATCACTTTCATGCATTTCACGGTCATCCGAAACAATTCCGTGTTGATTCACAGTCATTTCGAGGCATTTTACGGTCAAACTCCTTCACTTCACAGTCATTTGCATGCATTTCACGGTCATTTCACTTCAATTCATCATCACTTCCATGCACTTCACGGTCATCCGAAACAATTTCGTGTTGATTCACGGTCATTTCGAGGCATTTCACGGTCAAACTCCTTCACTTCACGGTCATTTGCATGCATTTCACGGTCATTTCGCTTCAATTCATCATCACTTCCATACATTTCACGGTCATCCGAAATAGTTCCGTGTTGATTCACGGTCATTTCGAGGCATTTTACGGTCAACTCCTTCACTTCACGGTCATTTGCATGCATTTCACGGTCATTTCGCTTCAATTCATCATCACTTCCATGCATTTTACGGTCATCCGAAACAATTCCGTGTTGATTCACGGTCATTTCGAGGCATTTCACGGTCAAACTCCTTCACTTCACGGTCATTTGCATGCATTTCACGGTCATTTTGCTTCAATTCATCATCACTTCCATGCATTTCACGGTCATCCGAAACAGTTTCGTGTTGATTCACGGTCATTTCGAGGCATTTCCCGGTCAAAGTCCTTCACTTCACGGTCATTTGCATGCATTTCACGGTCATTTCGCTTCAATTCATCATCACTTCCATACATTTCACGGTCATCCGAAATAATTCCATGTTGATTCACGGTCATTTCGAGGCATTTCACGGTCAAACTCATTCACTTCACGGTCATTTGCATGCATTTCATGGTCATTTCGCTTCAATTCATCATCACTTCCATGGATTTCACGGTCATCCGAAACAATTCCGTGTTGATTCACGGTCATTTCGAGGCATTTCACGGTCAAACTCCTTCACTTCATGGTCATTTGCATGCATTTCACGGTCTTTCCTTTCAATTCATCATCACTTTCATGCATTTCACGGTCATTCAAAACAATTCCGTGTTGATTCACGGTCATTTCGAGGCATTTCACGGTCAAACTCTTTCACTTCACGGTCATTTGCATGCATTTCACGGTCATTTCGCTTTAATTCATGTTCACTTCCATGCATTTCACGGTCATCCGAAACAATTCTGTGTTGATTCACGGTCATTTCAAGGCATTTCACGGTCAAACTCCTTCACTTCATGGTCATTTGCATGCATTTCAGGGTCATTTCGCTTCAATTCATCATCACTTTCATGAATTTCACGGTCATCCGAAACAATTCTGTGTTGATTCACGGTCATTTCGAGGCATTTCACGGTCAAACTCCTTCACTTCACGGTCATTTGCATGTATTTCAGGGTCATTTCGCTTCAATTCATTATCACTTCCATGCATTTCACGGTCATCCGAAATAATTCCGTGTTGATTCACTATCATTTCGAGGCATTTCACGGTCAAACTCCTTCACTTTACGGTCATTTGCATGCATTTCACGGTCATTTCGCTTCAATTCATCATCACTTCCATGCATTTCACGGTCATCCGAAGCAATTCCGTGTTGATTCACGGTCATTTCGAGGCATTTCATGGTCAAACTCCTTCATTTCACGGTCATTTCGAGGCATTTCATGGTCAAACTCCTTCATTTCACGGTCATTTGCATGCATTCACGGTCATTTCACTTCAATTCATCATCACTTCCATGCATTTCACGGTCATCCGAAACAGTTCCGTGTTGATTCACGGTCATTTCGAGGCATTTCACGGTCAAACTCCTTCACTTCACGGTCATTTGCATGCATTTCACGGTCATTTCGCTTCAATTCATCATCACTTCCATGCATTTCACGGTCATTCGAAACAATTTCGTGTTGATTCACGGTCATTTCGAGGCATTTCACAATCAAACTCCTTCAATTCAAAGTCATTTGCATGCATTTCACGGTCATTTCACTTCAATTCATGATTACTTCCATGCATTTCACGGTCATCCGAAACAGTTTTGTGTTGATTCACGGTCATTTCGAGGCATTTCACGGTCAAACTCCTTCACTTCACGGTCATTTGCATGCATTTCATGGTCATTTTCACGCATTTCGCGGTCCAATCGCTTCACTTCATGGTCATTTCCATGCATTTCACGATCATTCCCGGCAATTTCGTGTTGATTCATGGTCATTTTCATAAATATTAACCTAAACCTATACTTATAACCTAAACGTATTCTCAAATCCCAAAACCTATAACTTAAACCTAAACCTAAACTTTAACGTAAACCTATAACCTATAGCAAATGACCTTAACCTACACCCTAACCTTAACCTATAACCTATAACCTAAACCTATTCTCAAATCCCAAAGGTTATAGGTTTTGGTTTAGGTTATAGGTTATAGGTTTAGGTTAAGGTTTAGGTTTAGGTTTTGGGATTTGAGAATGGGTTCGGGTTTAGGTTATAAGTTTTGGTTTCGGTTTAGGTTATAGGTTAACGGTTTAGGTTAAGGTTTAGGTTTAGGTTATAGATTTTTGGATTTGAGAATGGGTTCAGGTTTAGGCTATAGGTTTTGGTTTTAGTTTAGGTTATAGGTTTTGGTTTAGGTTATAGGTTTTGGGATTTGAGAATGGGTTCGGGTTTAGGTTATAGGTTTTGGTTTTGGTTTAGATTATAGGTTTTGGTTTAGGTTATAGCTTTTGGGATTTGGGAATGGATTCGGGTTTAGGTTATAGATTTTGGTTTTGGTTTAGGTTATAGGTTATAAGTTTATGTTAAGGTTTAGGTTTAGGTTTTAGGATTTGAGAATGGGTTCGGGTTTAAGTTATAGGTTTTGGTTTTGGTTTTGGTTATAGGTTATAGGTTTAGGTTAAGGTTTTGGTTTAGGTTTAGGTTATAGGTTTTGAGATTTGAGATTGGGTTCGGGTTAGGTTATAGGTTTTGGTTTTGGTTTAGGTTAAGGTTAGAGGTTTTGAGATTTGAGAATGAGTTCGGGTTTAGGTTATAGGTTTTGGTTATAGGTTATAGGTTTAGGTTTAGGTTATAGGTTTTGAGATTTGAGAATGGGTTCGGGTTAGGTTATAGGTTTTGGTTTTGGTTTAGGTTAAGGTTAGAGGTTTTGGGATTTGAGAATGGGTTCAGGTTTAGGTTATAGGTTTTGGTTTTGCTTTAGGTTATAAGTTTTAGGATTTGATAATGGGTTCGGGTTTAGGTTATAGGTTTTGGTTTTGGTTTAGGTTTAGGTTATAGGTTTTCGGATTTAAGAATGGGTTATGGTTTAGGTTAAAGGTTTTGGTTTAGGTTGTAGGTTATAGGTTTTGGTTTAGGTTATAGGTTATAGGTTTAGGTTAGGTTTTGGTTTAGGTTTTGGTTATAGGTTTTGGGATTTGAGAATGGGTTCGGGTTAGGTTATAGGTTTTGGTTTTGATTTAGGTTATACGTTTTGGTTTTGGTTTAGGTTATAGGTTTTGGTTTAAGTTATAGGTTTTGGTTTAGGTTAAGGTTTAGGTTTAGGTTAGAGGTTTTGGGATTTGAGAATGGGTTCGGGTTTAGGTTATAGGTTTAAGTTATAGGTTTTGGAATTTGAAAATGGGTTCGGGTTTTGGTTTAGGTTTAGGTTTAAGTTATAGGTTTTGGGATTTAAGACCAAAACCTATAAATTCAAAATCAAAACCAAAACCTAAACCTACAACCTATAACCTAAACCAAAACAAAAAACTATAACCTAAACTCCAACCCATTCTCAAATCCCAAAACCTATAACCTAAACTAAAACCAAAACCTATAGCCTAAACTCAAACCCATTCTCAAAACCAAAACCTATAACCTAAACCAAAACCTTAACCTAAACCTATAACATATAACCTAAACCAAAACCAAAACCTATAACCTAAACTCAAACCCATTCTCAAATCCCAAAACCTATAACCTAAACCAAAACCGATAACCTAAATTAAAACCAAAACCTATACCCTAAACCCGAACTCATTCTCAAATCCAAAAACTTATAACCTAAACCTAAACCTTAACCCAAACCCATTCTCAAATCCCAAAACCTATAACCAAAACCAAAACCTATAACCTAAACTAAAACCAAAACCTATAGCCTAAACCCGAACCCATTCTCAAATCCAAAAACCTATAACCTAAACCTAAACCGTTAACCTATAACCTAAACCGAAACCAAAACTTATAACCTAAACCCGAACCCATTCTCAAATCCTAAAACCTAAACCTAAACCTTAACCTAAACCTATAACTTATAACCTAAACCAAAACCAAAACCTATAACCTAAACCCGAACCCATTCTCAAATCCTAAAACCTATAACCTAAACCTAAACCAAAACCTATAACCTAAACCCAAAACCATTCTCAAATCCAAAAACCTATAACCTAAACCTAAACCTTAACCTAAACCCTTAACCTATAACCTAAACCGAAACTAAAACCTATAACCTAAACCGAAACTAAAACCTATAACCTAAACCTGAACCCATTCTCAAATCCCAAAACCTAAACCGTGAAATGAACACGGAATCGCTAGGAATGACCGTGAAATGCATGGAAATGACGGTGAAGTGAAGTGAAATGACCACGAAGTGCATGGAAATGGTCGTGAAGTGAATTGAATTACAGTGAAGTGCGTCAAATTGACCATGAATGAACACGGAATCACAGGGAATAACCATGAAATGCATAAAAATGATGGTGAAGTTAAGTGAATTGACCGCGAAGTGCTTGAAAATGGCCGTGAAGTGAAGTGAATTGACCATGAAGTGCGTCAAAATGATCGTGAATGAACATAAAATCGCCGGGAATGACCGTGAAATGCATGAAAATGACGGTGAAGTGAAACGAAATGACCACGAAGTGCGTGGAAATGGCCGTGAAGTGAAGTGAAGTGAATTGACTGTGAAGTGCGTCGAATTGACCGTGAATGAACACAGAATCGCTAGGAATGACCGTGAAATGCATGGAAATGACGGTAAAGTGAAGTGAATTGACCGTGAAGTGCGTGGAAATGGCCGTGAAGTGAAGTGAATTGACCGTGAAGTGCGTCGAATTGACCGTGAATGAACACGGAATCGCTAAGAATGACCGTGAAATGCATGGAAATGATGGTAAAGTGAAGTGAAATGACCACAAAGTGCATGGAAATGACCGTGAAGTGAAGTGAATTGACCATGAAGTGCTTCGAATTGACCGTAAATGAACACGGAATCGTTACGAATGACCGTGAAATGCATGAAAATGACGGTGAAGTGAAGTGAAATGACCGCGAAGTGCTTGGAATTGACCATGAAGTGAAGTGAATTGACCGTGAAGTGTGTCGAATTGACCGTGAATGAACACGGAATCGCTAGGAATGACCGTGAAATGCATGGAAATGATGGTGAAGTGAAGTGAAATGACCGCGAAGTGCGTGGAAATGGCCGTGAAGTGAAGTGAAGTGAATTGACCGTGAAGTGCATCGAATTGACCGTGAATGAACACGGACTCGCTAGGAATGACCGCGAAATGCATGGAAATGACGGTGAAGTGAAGTGAAATGACCGCGAAGTGCATGGGAATGATTGTGAAGTGAAGTGAATTGACCGTGAAGTGCGTCAAATTGACCGTGAATGAACAAAGAGTCGCTAGGAATGACCGTGAAATGCATGGAAATGACGGTGAAGTGAAGTGAAATGACCGTGAAGTGCATGGAAATGGCTGTGAAGTGAAGTGAATTGACCGTGAAGTGCGTCGAATTGACCGTGAATGAACACGGAATCGCTAGGAATGACCGTGAAATGCATGAAAATGACTGTGAAGTGAAGTGAATTGACCACAAAGTACGTGGAAATGGCCGTGAGGTGAAGTGAATTGACCGTGAAGTGCATCGAATTGACCATGAATGAACACAGAATCGCTAGGAATGACCGTGAAATGCATGGAAATGATGGTGAACTGAAGTGAAATGACCGCGAAGTGCATGAAAATAGCCGTGAAGTGAAGTGAATTGACCGTGAAGTGCGTCGAATTGACCGTGAATCAACACAGAATTGCTGGGAATGACCGTGAACTGCATGGAAATGATGGTGAAGTGAAGTGAATTGACCGTGAAGTGCGTGAAAATGGCAATGAAGTGAAGTGAATTGACCGTGAAGTGTATTTTTAACCATCGACCCGATGGAATCTCAGAAAATTACTATGTTATTTGGCTAAATTAGCTTCTCCTACCCCAAAATCATATACGGTACATTATGTAACTCATTCTAGTTTAGGAGATATGCTTGTTAAATAAATAGACAAAGAAATGAATTAAGAGATAGAAAAATATTTTTATATACTTATATATACATATTTATATAGTTATGTATTTGAGAAAAATGTAAGGGAGAAAAAGTTCTCTCTATTAAAAAAAAAAAAAAACACAAAAGCACAAAGAGACTATTGCTACGGATTTTAGCTACGGTTATTATCCGTATCCATAGGGCCGACCCTATGGGCGCGGCCCCACCAGATCTGCGTGGCCGCGCCGGACAGGCCAGCAAGTGGCGCGGGGGGCCGCTAGTTCGGCGTGCCCACTCCGAATGGATCCTATTGCTACGGATTATGGTATCTATGGCTACGGTTATAATCCTTTCAGGGATTATAATCCTATTGCTACGAATTATGGTATCTATGGCTACCGTAGCAAATGGTAACATCCAGTATTTGAAATATCGGTATCGCACTATGTATCGCACCCTTCGGATATAAATACGTATCGGTTATCGCACGGGATATAGCATTTGTATCGCATAATTTATCGCACTTTTTGGGAAACATGGGGAAACATTTGAAGAAATTGTTGAAATTTTTAATGAAACTCTAGGGATTGTTAAAAAAGTCCTTAATACACACTTTTTAATTATAACATCTCAAAAAAAATATGCACATAATAAGTTTCCTTTGTATAGGATCCTAAGCTATGAGATATTTAACTGAACTAATACAATTATATTTAAATTGGATGTATGATATTTATAAATATATCATAGTCATGTATGAAAACACAAGTAATTCATTGAAAAGCAAAGGAAGAACTAAAGAAGTAAAATTTGATATATATATATATATATATATATATATATATATATATATATATATATATATATATATATATATTAATGATGGAGACTAGTTGTGGTCTAGACCAACATAAAGTTGCTTGGTGGCTTATAATCATCATCTCCATCTCAATTTGGAAGCAGTTTTACATTCCTCCCATTGGTGTGGCCTACCATAGTTTTTTAATCAGGCAGCTTTTGTATGCACGAATCACTGGATGAACTGTGGATTTTACATTTGCAGCATGTCAGATGGAAAATAAATGACATGGTGGACCTCAAAGTAACGTCACCAAGTTCTATAGGGCCCACCATGATGTGTGTTGTATCTACACCGTCCATCCATTTGGAGATATTATTTTAGGCCATGAGAAAAAGAATGAGTCAGATCCAAAGCTCGAGTAGATCCCACCACAAAAAATAGTGGAGAAGTGGAGAAGGGACGCCCACCATTAAAAATTTCTAAGGGCCATAGAAGTTTTCAATCAAGCTGAAATTTATTTTTTTTCCCTTCTTTCATGTCTGTCTTAACTTATAAACAAGTTGAATCTCAGATAAACATCACAGTGGACCTTAGGAAGGTTTCAACTGTGGGCGTCCCTCCCTACTATTTTCTGTGGTGGGGTCTACTCCAGATTTGGATCTGACTCATTCTTTGTCTCATGACTTAAAATATATAGGCAAATATATAGACGGTGTAGATACAACACATACATAATGGTGTGCCCCACAGAACTTGGTGCGTCAGTTTGGCCTTTCGCGTCCAGACACGTATTGTGTACTAGCCCGCTTGTCCCTAGCTCCGAACGGACAGTTATGTGGGCGGGCCCACCGTGATGTATCTGTACATCCAAGCTGTCAATCCCTTTTCTCAGATTATTTTAAGGCACGAGCACAAAAATGAGGCAGATCCAACGCTCAGGTGGACCACACCAAATAATAAGCATGGTTGCATTAAAATGCACAAAGCATTAAATGTTGGTTGGTGCTCTGTTGGCCCCACCATAATGTATTTGTTTCATCCATTCTGTTCATCCATTTTCACGAATCATTTTAGGATTGATACAAAAAATTATAGGGATGTAAATCATAGGTGGACCACACCACAGGAAAATAATAATGATTGGATATCTACCATTAAAATCCTCCTAAGGCCCACTGTACTGTTTATTTGACATCATCTGTTAATTGGGTCCTAAAGACCCAGATGAAGGGAAGAAATAAATATCAGGTTGATCCAAGGCTTTTATGGCTCCCAAAACGTTTTTAATGGTCAATGCTCATTCAACACTGTTTCCTATAATGTGGTCTACTTGAGGTGTGGATATGGTTTAATTTTGGGCTTAACATCTAAAATGATCAGTAAAAACGGATGAACGACATGGATAAACCACATACAATCACAGTGGGTCCAACAAAGTTTACTTAGCAAGCTAAGAGCGTGTTACTCTCGGTAGGCAATCCGCGCACATTGCGTCACCAAATTATGTGGGTCCCACCGTCATTCATGCACTGTATCAACTCCGTACATCAGCTTTATCATATAATTTTATGGCTTTAAACCAAAATTTAATCATATCCAAATTTTAAGTGGACCACACCACCTGAAAATAGTGTGAATTGAAGTCTACCGTTGAAAACTCTCGGGGCCCATAGAAGTTTTAGATCAAGATGATATTTGTGTTTTCCATTCATACATGCCTACGTGATCTTATGAACAGTTTGGATGACAAATAAACATCACCGAGGGCCTTAGAAATGTTTCAACGGTGGAAATCAATACTTCCACTATTTCCTTTGGTATGGTCTACTTGAGCTTTTGATCTACTTCAGTTTTGGGCTCAACCCCTAAAATGATCTAGAAAAACATATGGACGGTGTGGATAAACCACATGATTTCAAAGTGGGCCCAACAAAGTTTACTCAGTACGATGAGAGTGTACCAAGTAACTCAGTACGTGTCACCGCTCCATTTTCACCCATCCACGCGCTCCATTTTCGCCCATCCGCGCCCCTCTCCTTCGCATTCCCTCTCCTTCACGAAAGCATGCATTCCGGAGCGAGGTTCGCGGCGAGGTTTCTTCGATCCGGCCTGATTTCTCGTCGAAATCTCAGAAAAATTCCCACCTTCGATCACCGATCTTCGCTGCGGCCTACAAGTACTCGTCCGATTTCTCTTTTCTTTTTTTTTCTGAATTTTTTTTTTCTGATTCTTCACATATATGTAGCTTTTAATGGTCGGTGTGGCGATATCGACGATATATCGTGCGATATTGACGATATATCGGCCGATATCTAGATTTAGGGTTTTTTGGTATCTTCCAGGGGTTATCGAGAGGGTTTCGTCTCGCAGGGGTGCGATAACGATAATATCGGCCGATAGTATTGATATTTCAAACACCGGTAACATCTACTATAGCCATAAGTCTGACCGTTGAAACCCTTTCAGGGGTTACGAAAGTTTTGGATCATTACGAAATTTGTTTTTCCTTTTCATCCAAGTCTCTGTGACCTTATGAATAGATTGGATGGAAAATAAATGTTATGGTGGGCCCTACAAAAGTTTCAACAGTTAAAATCAATATCCAGTTGATCTTTGGATATGGTTTTTTTTTTTTTTGATAATGCTCCGAAATTATCTCAAAATATGGATGAACGTTGTGGATATAATAAATACATAACTGATGGGCCCATGTAACGTTGAACTCTTTTGAACCGTTCGTACAACTGGGAGTTCGACGAGCGTCGACGCTTGAAGGAAAAAGCAGGAGCATTTTCGACCTTTTGCAGGGCGTTCGTACACTCGGGACTATTATTGAAAAGTAAAATGGGTGGGCTTCGTCTCAGGAATGGGCCATATAGTGGTCGTACAATTGGAAATTTCTCCTACTACCCCAGCCCGCCCCGGACGCGGATTTCCTGCGAAAGCCTTTCGCAGGAGGTTCCTGCGCTGGAAATCTAGGTGGGGAACCACTGTAATGGTCGCGAGAAATCTACACTGTCCATCCGTTTTTTGAGCTCATTTTAATAAGTGAAACTAAAAATTAGAGGGATCCAAGACTCAAGTGGGCCTCACTAAAGGAAAAGGTGGGTAGGAAAATTTCTACCGTTGAAAACTCCCTGGGGTTGACAGTGATGTTTACATGCCATCCATACCGTTCATAATGTCATTTCTGCTACGATGAACTGAAAACATAAATATCAGACTGATTCAAAACTTCAGTGGCTCCATGAATATTTCAACTGTGGAAGTTTAATCCTCACGTTTTCGGCCCACTTGAGTATTGGATCCAGATAGTTTTTGGTCCCAGGGCCTAAAATAATGTTTCAAAACTGATGAACGGGGTGGATTTCTAACAAACATCGCGAAGGTCCCCACCTAGGTTTCGAGCGCAGGAAGCTCCTGCGGACGGCTTTCGCAGGAAATCCGCGTCCGCCCGTCCTTGGCTCCGAACGGGAAGTCCCGTAGGCGGGCCCACCGTGATGTATATCTACGTCCAAACCGTCGATGCCTTTTCTCATATTATTTTAAGGCATAAACACAAAAATGAGGTAGATCCAACGCTCAATTGACCACACCAAATAATAATCTTTGTTGCATTAAAATGCACCAATTACATTAAATGCAAGAGTCATCTGTGATGTGGTCCATTTGATCATTGGATTTGCTTCATTTTTGTTTTAATACCTTAAAATAATATGAGAAAAGGGAAAAAGGGTTTGGATGTACAGATACACCACGGTGGGCCCACCCACAGAACTGCCCGTTTTGAGCTAGGGTGGGGGTAGTACGCAATTGGCGTCCGTTGTACTAATGGTTCAAAGAGATCAAAGTTACGTGGGTCACTGTTATATTTTTTACCATCCAACTTATTCATTAGGTCATGTAGACGTGGATGAAGTGAAAACCCAAATATCGGCTTGATCTGAAACGTCTCCAGCTCTCAAGAAGTTTTAACGGTGGATGTTCAATCCCCACCTTATGGTCCAATTAATCATTGGACCTGATTCTTTTATTGGATCACACTTTAAATTAGCTGAAAAAGTTAATGGACGGTGTGGATCAAACACATAAATCATTGTGGGGCATAAAGAAGTTTCATAGGTTAAAGGTTGATTTTGTATCGTGCGGAAAGAAAAAATTTTCATATAACTTGAAAAGGATACTCTTGGAAGCAAAAAAGTTTTGTTTAATGAAAAATCACGGAGCGCATTTCGTATTCACCGTTAGGCTAGACTCCTATCATGAAAATAATTCAGTGAAAAATCACCTACTGTTTTTTGTCTTCCGCGTTAACAAGGCATTAACAAACACTACTAAATATGGAAAATTTTCTCCATTCCATATTAAGTGCAAAAATTTAACATTAACAAACACGGCCTAAGATTTTGGTTTGTTTTGTTAATTGAGAATTAAATGGGCTGGGTTTAGGATTTATAGGCCAGATCCAATATGATCATGAATATATTTTCAATGTTTTACCGTGTTACTTTTGTATACTGCATGGGATGGATGACACTCAACTTAGCAATTTCAATTATATTAATGATTGTAAACTCAGATATATTGATTAAATTTAAATTATAATAAGAGTTTGAATTTATTAGAATTAATACTTCTTGGAGTGTAGGTTGATAAGTTAACCACACACAAAATGGCATTATTTTTATTTTTTAATTAAATGAATTGGTGAGTTGGGTTTAGGTTGTGACCCATTTGGTTGGACCCATTCTCATCATGACCTAAATTCAACTCGAACCAAATCCAATCTGACCAAACCATTTGCCACCTTAGAACTGATTAAACTTAAATGGGCCAGATTTTGTAGTTTGAGCTCAACCTGCTATACATTTAGCATGAACCTGCCTCACAAATAGGCCACGGCGGTTTGGAGTTGTACTGTGGGTCAATCCAGCCCATTGCCACCCTATTTCTTTGGGCCTGTTTGGACAGGTACGCTGGATGGGATTAGAAGGGATTAGGTTGGATTGGAAGATATATCCCGGGATTGGCAAGGCATGCCCAAACAGACATGGGATTGTGATCCCGGGATATAGGAATCCCATGGATCTTAAGACAATCCACTGACATCACCATCATTACCTTAAATCCCATATAATCCATCCTAATCCCTTCAAAATTGCCTGGACGTGTTTGGTTAGAGGTATTAAAAGGGATTAGAAGGTTTAATCCCGGATTTGGCCGGGCGTGCCCAAACAGACCGGGTATAGCAATCCCGGGATATAGTAATCCCATGGATCTTAAAGACAATCCACTGACATCACCATCATTGCCTTAAAATCCGTGCAATCCAGTCTAATACAATCTAATCCTATCCGGCGTGCCCGTCCAAACAGGCCCTAAGTGGTTCTCATCGTGATAGTCTGAGGACTTTGAACCTCAGCCATTTTAGTCGACGGTCACTTAATTTCAGGACGGTCCTCGATTTGCAATCTGGTAAGTGCAGGTCTAACCTGATGGCCTGGAGGTTAGACCTGCACTACCAGCCCATTACCAATCCTTTCAGGCTCTACCGAAAGCTCGTCTTCGATAACTTCCTTTCCAACAAATCCCCTTGGCAGCAGTTCTTAATTTATGCTGATTATTCATCAATCCACATCAAAGGCGAGTTATACGACCACGAAAATCTAACCTAGTGGTCTAATGATTGATCAAGTACTGCACCTGGACCAGGGCCATTTTACCAACTGTACCCAAAGTGATCATGGTGCAGGCGGTGCACTAGGATCAATCATCTGCCGCTAGGTGAAGTTTTCCCAGCTGAGAGGTGTTGGGCTCGGCAATTAGCATAGCTAAGAAACAATATAAAAAAATGATAGGAAGAATACAAACAATGCATAACAAACATTCCCAAGAAGCTAAGATATGAATCATTGAATTCTATGCCGTTGGATCGTGACCAGTATTGATGGGAGCCAAAAAAATTCCAAAAATGCCTTGTTTGGATGCGTTATTTGATAAACTTGTAATAATTGGTCCTGGAGTGTACAAAATGACAAAAATTGCATTTAAATTCCTTAGTTTTCACAATGAGCAGCTTTTAAATTTCAGTTACATCCCTTTCAAGTCTGACTCACAACTACCAAACTACTCAAAGTAAGACACTGGCATTATGACCATTTCCCACTTGAAAATGATCATTACAATTCAAATCAGTAGTGCATCCAAACACCACAAAGCATCAGAAATCCAGACCATGTATATGCACTGCCAAAAAAATAAAAAAAATGGAACTGTGTACATGTTGAGCTGTCAATCCTATCGGAAGGGCATTCTTGACGTTGCATTTGTTGTTTTCTTTCCTTGAGTTCTCCCTTTGGCTTTTATCTGTTGAGAAAGAAGCTGATTATATAAATAATTACGGGAACAGATGATGTAAATAACAATCAGTTATGCAACCTGCAAGCACCAAAACACTGCACAAAAGCAATGCAACATGACACACATCCAATCATATCATGTGAGTAGGACATCTGAGCCCCCACCTAATGAAGATCAGGATGGTCCAACGGGACACCATCATGCATGGAAACAATGGACGGTCTGGTTCAATAAAGACTGGCTGATCCATGATTGTATCTGATGGACCAGCCTGATTTCTTGCATCAGGTGATCTTCAATGTGGGGCCCACCTTTTGGATGGAGCAGTGTCCTACACACATGGCATGTTAGCATGTGAGGAGGTGTGCATTCAATAGCTACTAACAATGTGATGAAGAGCTTGTGATGCACCACATGGAATCTGAATTCGATTCGGGAGTGTGGACTCAACCAAACACTCGTGGAAGTAATTGGGTTTTTTCAATTTTCAGCCAAAAATGGTTTGAAATGAAAGAAACACCATATTAAGGCTGTGCTTGGATGTGCAATTGAATGGAATAACAGTAACTTGTTGAATCAAGTGGAAATGACCAAGTCATAAGTACCTTCTTATTCTTATAGGGTGACTATGAGTTAAGAACGTAAGTGGAAATTGAGGGCAGTTAGGAACACTAGAAAATGTCAAACTATGATTTTTGGTCATTTTCCTCTTTATTGCACTAATAAAAGTTTCATATTCAATTCAATTGCATATTGAAACACAACCTGAAGGACAAATGAAACACAGATTGTAGCATTACTTGCTATGTTTTACTGAAACACGCATAGCAATACTTGAATGTATCTAACACCCGCACAACAAACTAAGTTCACACATATAATATAAAAAAAAAAGAGACCAAGACTGCATGAAGATTTGTGGGGGGGCCAATTGAACATTTTAAAAATCTTATTTTGAAATATGGTCCCACTGCCCAAAGATCAGTGGGTGGGCCAATTGAACATTTTAAAAATCTTATTTTGAAATATGGGTTGTAAGTCCCATCTGCCTTGTCTGGATGATGGGAAATTGGTGGGCACTGATATTCCACATAGTTTTACAACTCAAATGAGACAACCACAAATGTCACACAAATTAGATTCATGGCTATACAAGTTAAGAGAGCTCGAAATTCATTCCAATTCACAAAAACTTGAAAAATATAATTCAGCTTGAAAATCTTATAATTGGGTTCCACCAACCAAAGTTTTTCCCATGACAAGAAATAAATAGAAGCTCCACTCATCACATAGGCCTTTATCCCACAAAATTGTGATTGGATTTTAAATGGTAGATTGTAAAAGTTCTATGATTGGCTGCCTGCCATCCACCAACCTTCCCAAACAAAATAGCATGAAGTATTTAATAAGAAGCTAAGAACTTGAAGATACCATTTCCATACCTTTACATCAGTTAATCTGTCACTGTCCTTTACGTGTATCTCTTGCTTTGAAGCTTTCTGATTCCGACTCATATTTGTTGCAGCATTTTCTTTGCCAACTCCCACCACTCTACTGAATTTGCTAGGAGCAGTGATCTGCTTAGATTTTGTAGCCAGTTTTTCCTTTGGCAGATCTGCAGCATTACGTGACCACAAAGGTTTTCTAGGCCCGGATGAATGGAGAACCTGCTACATACAGAAAATGCATGCATGCATCATATGATGATTCCACACATATGAACTCTATGTAGAGGAATTATATGATCTTGAGCTTCAGCAAATGTATAATTTTCTGCCACCTCATATTCCAAACATGTGGGGTCCATGGTTCAGCATTCCAGACTGTTTATCTTGATGGATGGGGAAAGACAGCCATATCGGAGGATGGTTCAGCAACCCCTTGTCCTTGGCCCTTTTCTCCTTTTTACCAACTTAACATGGAGAGTTGATGTATCTTTTCTGAACCATCTATTCATAGGCTGTTGATCTTGATGGACCCCACTGGGACAGTGGAAACCACACCCATATACGAGGATCCCAACCATTGGTACCGCAGCCTTTTAATTTCCATTTTAACATGAACAATTGATATATTTTTCCTTTACCAGCCACCAATCAAAAGGGATTCAGGATCTTGGGGCTCATCACATCAAAGGTCTAGATGACTGAACAGTGGGCCCCATATATAAGAAAATCTGGTATTAGCCAATTGTACATCTGCTACTGGTGATGTTTCAATGAGAATTTACAGCCTCAAACCTTTGCTTTTGCCTCTTTGTAGACGGGCTCAGCAGCAGGCACTTTCTCTCCCCATTTCAAATTCGAATTTGATCCCCTGTCTGGAACATGACACTTGGATGTCTTCCATACATATGAAACTTTGCTGTTGTTGGGTCGTACATCATTTGTATCTTTCCCACTCTCTGGGGTTCCCTCCTCATTCACTGCAAGATTGATGCTCTCGATGTTGCAGCCAGGGTTGAAAGAGGACCCCACACTTGACTTGCCTGTTGTAGAAGATTTACGTTGTTTTGGTAGTCCTCCTTCCTTCACCTCTACCCTCGACGCATGACTTGTAACACAACTCTTTGTAAGACTGATCCTCATGGATGACAGTAACCGACTTGTGTAGCCAACCATATGATTAGACGACTCAGGGATTGATGTTTGCTGATTGCTGACGCCTGTGGTGCTTGCATTCGAATTTGAAGTGCTTTTCAGATCTCCAAAACTGCCTTTGGATCTTATGCTAGGGGACTTTGATGTTATGGTGCTGGTTGATTTACATTCAGATGTCAAACTTGCTTTTGGATTGGAATAGCTTTTCAGATTTCCAGAGCTTTTTGTTCTTATGCTAGGGGACTTCAATGTTGTGGTGATGGTTGATTTGCATTCAGATGTCAAATTTGCTTTTGGATTGGAAGAGCTCTTTGGATTTCCAGAGCTGGTAGAGGGTTTTATGTTAGAGTACTTCGATGTGATCGTGCTGGTCAAATTACTATGTACAACATCAGATGAATCCTTTCCATCCAAGATCCTGATAGAATGAGATTTTTCTTAGAAAATATAGCCATACCACCATCAGAAAATGATTAAATTTAAATTTCAATCTAGATGTTCATTGGATGGTCCTCTTCTAAAATGGCCATGGCTGGAAATCAGGTAGTCTGGGGCCACACATTTAGAGAAGAAGTGGATGGTAGTGGATGGTAAATGACTGACCAGACTACCTGATTGTTTAGGCCATGGCACATAAACTATGAATTTCACCTTTTGAACAGCCAACATCTACACATGGGCTGGGCACCTTAACCAGTGTCATGCCATAGCACGTCTCTTTTGAGTTATGAGGGATTGGTGAGATGAAAAAACTACCTGATTGGATGTTGTTTACTTGTTGAAGCAATGTGTCCAACGTCTTCCCATTTCCTGCTCCTATAATGCTTGCCTCTTGATTTTGAGACTGAGTCCGGAAGCTTGGGAGAAAGCTGTAGTAATTCAGGGGACTTCATTTTCCCTTCGCTCAAAAGAGGGAATGATAAGATTAAATGGTGAGATGGGCCTTGATGGAACCTGGAAAAAAAGACATGGGTCATTAACAAGTCTAAGAAAAAATAAATTACATGACCTAAAGAATTATAATTTAAACTCCTTCAAATCGAGAAGGATATTAGATGCTTACGGGTGCTCCGTTCGGAACCAAGCATTGTCGCTGCAATATCACATAAACAGTATAATGGGTATCACAAAATGAAATATTATCACATCAATGAAAATGAATCCAGGATTCAAATAATGAGGAATTATAGGGTCCAGCTTACCAGCAAGCATACAGTTTGCTGACATGCAAGATTCTGTACATTACAGACCACAGTTCAGTGATCCGAACCGTTGACATGAGGGATGGGGGATGCCCTGAATAATCTGCTTAGGTTGGAAGATCCTAACATTTGAACATTGGAATATTTCATTGACAGTAAGCAGTTCCTGGAATTTCTCATTAGCTGTCCATTAGTGGGTCATTGATCGAAGAGTTAGGATTAGAATATTTTTTTAGGATTCCCATCCAAGAAAGGGCCAATCTAGTCAACCGTATGGATCACATAACCATGATGCCAAATGTATAGAATCCTGCACGTTAGCAGATTGTACATTTGATGATGACAAGGACCTGCACTCCTCTTAATTCACACCAAAAACCAGAATTCTCAAAACTCACATGTCTTTGTACAGGAACTGATCTTCTGAAGTGAAATCCACCCACATGGGGGCTTCGATTTCTTCCTAAAAAAGATTCAGGAGAAAAAAGGACCCTCAGCATCGTCAATAAGAAATAGCTGCTGGAATTACATTCGTTCCATTCATGAAAAGAATCCACAAAACCCAAATGTATTAAAGAGGAGCCAAAGCAAATAATGGGGGAAAAAAATGGCACCAAAATCCTCAATTTTTTATGCATGAAAAATCCATAAAAACCACAATATATTAAGAACGATGTAAGCCAAAACTCAGAAAAGTATGGCACTAAATCCCGAATATCATGAAAATCCCCGATCCTATCAAGAACAATTAAATCCTGAAATTAAAAAAGAGGCAGATTCCCCAGTGTGCAAATCCTTACAAGAAAAAGTTCAATCCTAGAAAAAAAAAAAAAGAAGAAATTTTCTTGTAAAATGAACTGTAAAAAATACACTATCAAAGTAAATGACAATGAGAAAAAAGAAAAAAGAAACACACCCAAAATACAAAGAAGGTTGACTAATAAAACCAGTGAAAATCCAGTCCTGCTTTCAAATTATATCCAAATTCAAAACAGAGATCAATGAAACAAAGGAACTATATATATATATATATATATATATATATATATATATATATATATATATATATATATATATATAAGGAAAGAAATAAAAAGAATATCTAAAAATCGAAATGCATTCACATCCGAACCCCTTAGGAAGAAAAGGAAAAACCTAAATACTAGAATCCAAGAAAAACTACATCAAAACCCCAAAATCAAAGAAAAGGGAAAAATGGGGTTTTACCAGAAAACCCTAATGATCGGAAAACCCAGAAATACTCATAAAAACAGCCCAAATGCATTGAAATCCAAACCCCTTAGGAAGAAAAGGAAAAACCTAAATTCTAGAATCCAAGCAAAACTACATCAAAACCCCAAAATCAAGGAAAAGGAAAAATGGGGTTTTACCAGAAAACCCTAATGATCGGAAAACCCAGAAATACTCATAAAAACAGCCCAAATGCATTGAAATCCAAACCCCTTAGGAAGAAAAGGAAAAACCTAAATACTAGAATCCAAGAAAAACTACATCAAAACCCCAAAATCAAAGAAAAGGAAAAATGGGGTTTTACCAGAAAACCCTAATGATCGGAAAACCCAGAAATACCTATAAAAACAGCCCAAATGCATTGAAATCCAAACCATCAAGGAAACAAGATAAAGCCCAAATACCAGAATCCAAGAAAAACTACATCAAAACCCCTAAAAATCAATGAAAGGGGGAAATGGATTTTTACCAAAAAAGCCCAATGATCGACGGGTTCAACACTTTTCCTTTGATTCCCTCCTCGACTAACAACAGAAAGGTCGGCATTCCGCTTCTTCAAATCCATTTTCCCTTCTTCTTCTTCTTTTCCTATCCGTCTCTCTCAAGAGATTTGGAATCAAATTATCAGAACTCAAAAGAAAAGGAGCTGTAACAGCATTTCCATCAGATTGGAATTTTTGAGGGAAGAGATTTCCATTCAAGACATGAAAATGTTGAATTTCTACTGAAAGAAGAGTCTTGTGATAAACAACGAGGTTACGTGCCATCTGTGTAAATGCGCGAGTCTTTTGACCGTTGCACAATTCAGAATTCGAATTAACGGATGGAACCAGGGGGGCCAACACGAGCCAAGCTTTGCAAGTATGTCAAACACAGGCTCCCTACACGTGTCAAAGTGAAGTTTATTGCATGATCCCGACTGTTCATCTGGTTGGATCTCTTACAAATGTGCTGTCTGCCGAAACCCAGGACGGTCCATTTTCAGGTGGGCCACACTTCGATGGAAAAGTCGATGGTTAAAAATGCTAACGCACGGTCCACGTTCACCGTTCACCCATGTGTTGCTCTCCTAACCAGTAGACCTTATTTTTGGGTAAATTTCTCTGTGGCCCACCTGATGAACAGAGCAGATTTGTAGAGTACTTATTTCGGCGTAAGCAGGGTAATTTAATTGGGTCACGTGCCTTTGTCAGACTTGGCCACGTGTTAAAGTTTCAACAATAGATGTTCTTCAATCCTTGCATTTGGATTTGCCTGGTTTTTAGCTTACGTCGGAAAATGAATGGATAGAATATATGGAGAAGGTGGATTTTTCACTTCAGTGTTGCTTCAATTAGAAGATCAATCCACCTCCTTTGAAAGCGTTGAGGTAACATACTCACTTGACGTAACATAACCTGGCCAATCAAATCCCACTGTGTTGGAACTTTACGGACCATGATGTGTGGGCTATATCCACACCGTCCACCCATTTTTCAAGATCATTTTAGAGCATGGGCCAAAAAATCAGGTAGATCTGAAGCTCAGGTCGACCCCACTATAGAAAACAGCAGGGATTGAATATCTACCATTGAAAATTTCTTTGAGGCCATATCAGTTTTGGATATGCCTCAGTTTTAGGCCCATGCCATAAAATGATGTTACAAAACAGATAAACATTCTGAATATAACACATGTTATTCTCAATAGTTTTAAATGATGGTGGATATATTCATTCAATGTACCGCTATATTACTAACATAGCATGGAATTAAGCTTAATCTACATATGGGACAATCCCTTCCATATGTAATAATTATGTTTTTTGAAACTCAATCTCACCTCATCCTTCCCAATATCAGCGCCAAACACCCCCTTAGTTTATTGGGTGATGCCTCTGCTTGCTTTTGGCTGACACACTGACATTTGTGAATGCCATTCCTTGGGTTAAGAATGTTAGAAAAGCCCAGTCAAGGCATTCAATTAGTCTATTATCAATGCCAGTTTATGTTAGGACGTGATCTCGAAACTTAAGTAGACCAAAAACTCAAGTTAGCCCCAGCATAGGAGACATTGGGATGGGCACGCTCACAAATAAAACTATCTTCGAGCCCAAGTTCTGAACCAAGGCAACCTTATTAAACAGGTTAGATGGCATATAACCATCACAACACGCTTTAGGAATGTTTCAGTGATAGTCATCCACATCGTTATTGTTTAATGTGGTGTGGCCCGCTTGTGTTTTGGGTCCACTTTATTTTTAAGCTAACATCTCAACATGAACTGATTCATATCTTTTCAATCCATTGTTGTATAAGGTTAAAAATCACAGCGATTGGAAAATCCACCCATCCATTTGCTATGAATTTACCCATTGAATGTGGACTGATCACAGCCAGATGGCCATCATGGTCCAAGTTTCCTTGATTTTTGAAATGTAGCCTATCCAAATGGTGTAAAAAAGATCATGATAATAACCATACACCAGCATCACATGCAGAGTAGAGATGTTTTGGTAGCATTACCTGGAGACCTTGTGAAGTTGTGACTAGGGACCCATTTTGATTAGGGGTGGCAATGGGTCCGGTGACTCTCGACCCAAACTGGACCCTCACCCAATTACCTTACCTTTTGGCACGACTCGAGCCATGTCCAACCCATCTAATTATAATGGGGCTCAACCAACTTTGATCATTCCCTCACAACCCAAATGAGGTTTTAGAATGAAATATGGGGCCAATCAGTAGATAAACACACACACACACACACACACACACACACACACACACACACACACACCCCTATCGGCAGTTCATCATCCCAAACTTGCTGAACAAGTCCAAAGCATATTTTATGTGACACAAGTAGATCTATCGGCACTTCTATCATTTTGTTTCGGTTTTTGGGCTGCATTGGGTGCAGTTAGCTGGTCCAGCCCATTAATAACCTATATTGGAGGGTTCAGGTGGAGTAGAACCTTGAGTGAACGGAGCACATTTTGTATTTGGTGCCCAACCCACTACCCATTTAGCATGGTCTGAACTTGCATCATAAGCTGGCGGAGCTAGTTGACCCATGCGCCACCCAGTCCATTGATAACTTAACTTGCCAGGTTGGGTAGAGTTGAATCCAGACCCAACCTGTCTACTTAAATGAGTCATTATATCTGGAGTCCAACCAACAGTCTCATTAGTGGGCCGAGCCATCCCATTGATAACTTATATGGGTGGGTCGTTTACTTAAATGAGTCATTATATCTGGAGTCCCACCAACGGTCTCATTAGTGAGCTGAGCCATTCCATCAGTAACTTATTTGGGTGGGTCTAGTAGAGTTCAACCAGAGCGCAACTCATTTAATTAAATGGGCCACATTTTAAATCCGGATTGCAATCCGTTAGCCATTTAACTTGCCTTGAACCCGCCTCGTAAAAACTGGCTCAACGAGTTGACCCACAGCCGACTCAACCGATTTTCACCTCTACTTGGGATGCTTCCCTCAAATGCATAGGATGTTCTCATCCAAACTAGAGCTAGGCATGGTACAAGTCAACTCATTGACTTGTTTAACTGTTTAGACTCAACTTGACCCGAACCGAGTGGCTGAGTCAATCCGAATCAAGTAGACTTCGCCCAATCCAAACTCAAACCGAGTCGGCTCTAGGTCACCCAATAACTCAACTCAACTCGACTTGAAATCTGGCTGGACTTGATCTGAAACCCAACTTGACCTTGTTTTGAAATGTGTGTATGTGAGTTCTTGTGAAAACATTTTCAGAACTTCTATCTTGTTATAAAAAGCTGAACCATCCATATGATGCGGCACCCTATGAAACCCTTGGGGCCCAACTTTGACCTCAATCCATAACTTTGGTGGGCCATGGCAAAAGAAACCATTTATTTCCTTAATAGCCACTTAGCTCTCAACCTGACACGCCTCTTTAATCTAAATGTAATTTAATCTAACATACCTGCCACACCCGACCCAACCTCTTTCCATCCATCCTCCTCTCCTGAGCTTGACAACCACCCACCATCACTACCACTAGGTCACTCTCCTCCCACACCGTAACAATCCTAACTTGACAACTACAACTCAGCTGCTTGCCTCGATTAAGTAGCTCGTCCGCACTCACTTGACCCACTCAGTCTTCGTCGACTCTTGATAGCCACTTAACTCTCTAAATCAACTAATCAAGGTAAATTTGTTTTCAAAAAGATTTTTATTTATTCTTATAAAATACATCCTGCTAGGATATCTTAATTTGAGGGATTTTGTGAAATTAGAGTATGATAGGACTGAATGGACAAAGTGAAATAGATCAAGTGCTTGTATTTGACACAGGTTGGCTCGAGTGCATCCGGACGAGTTATGGTGCGTTGCCTAAATGGTTTATAAACTCTAAATCCTAAACCTTAAAAAATAAGTCAACTTAAATCAACACGATTCCTGTAATTGGGTTGGACTTGGTCTAGGTTAGTCAGACTCACATCAGGTTAAGCATGCTGGCCTTGATATCGAGCCGGATCGAATTTAGGTAAAGTCTATTTCAAAATTAGATAAAGTCAGGCCAACCCTAATTTGGTCCGACCCACCTCTATGCCCAACTCCAATCTAAGCTTACATTGTAAGGGAACCAATGCCGATTTGGACAAGAGAAGAAGGGAAAACAAAATCCCACCTGTTACAATTCCCGGTTTCGTGATCCGCCGAACACCCAACAACTTTGGATCCACCGATGGCCTTAGGAGAATAATTGACTTGTGAGTACATCCAAACAGGCCCAATGGATGTGGAGTAACGATCCGTTTTGATTTTGGAGCCTACCGTAAGTTGTTTGAGGTCGGCAAACGGACGGTTATAAAAAAATTATTTTGTCTCCTACATTTTTGGTATGTGGGCCATCTAGATGGTGTATTAGAAAACCAAAGGTCATGATGAACGTACAGTACTTCCAGCTGAGATGCTTTGGTAGCACTGTTAAAATCATGTGCGTGAATGGCCCTCCGCAACACTGATGGAGAGAATTTTAGGTCTCTTTTGCAACGCTTTTCAAAAGTATGTTTGCCGCATTGGAAGCCATTGTAATAAGTCTTGATTGGACCACTATTTCCTTTTCTCACCCAATCGTTATGATGACGAAAATGCCCTTTTTCACTTCCGAAAACCCAGACTGGATATAGTACAGATTGCTGATTAAACCCTGTGAATGTATGTGTATTATCCATGCCGTTTTTATAGCTCATTTTAAGTTTGTGCCAAAAATAGAAGCATATACAAAGCTCAAGTGGACCATACAAGAGGAGTAGTAGGGAAAATATTGCCAATACTTGTATGACTTTCAACAATTACTGTAATTTATATTATAAAAATAAATTTTTAGAGTATGAAATGAGAATTTTGAAAAATATATTCTTAAATTTAAAGTAAAATTATTTTAATAAGTAAAAATATTTCCATCTTTTTAAGTTTTCAACGCAGGAGTTCAACTCACATTGTTTTACCTGGTAAGTCTGCTTGAGCTCTGGACATGCTTAATGTTGGGCCCATGAGCCAAAATGATATGGTAAAATGGATAGAGGCGTGGATAAGACACATACATCATGGTGGGCCCAACAGAGTTCACTCAGTAGGCGTACAAAGGGATCTGGCCATTCATTCAGCAGGGCCAATAGAGAACGATTTATGAGCAAAAAATCTCATCCGTCCGTCAATCCTAACCATTTAATAGACGGGGTACATAAGACAGAAAGTAGTGATTTTCTCAACGACAACAGGATCATTGATTAGTTGGCTAGGATTGTCCAATCGATGCAAATATTTTATAGTGGCCAGCCAACTGGTGTACCCCTTAGATGGGCCGTCCAGATCATGTCCACGTATTCCACATGCACGCCAAATGTTATGGATCCGATGAGATATTCCCCAAAAGCTAGAATCGCATTATAGATTAAAACAAAAAAGACAAGGGCTTTTTAATCATCCCCTCAATCAGATCCTAATCTTTTGATGTATTATGTATACATGAACATCGATATAATACATCAATAAACAATTTAAAAAAAAATCGAACTCCCAAATCCAATTCCTCCCCTCTACGCATGCTTGGATAAGGCCACATGTGCCAGCCTGGATCTCCTCAGCCGTGCATCAGGTGGGCCACCATGGATATAAGACCTTGGCCCAAAATATCAGCCAATTGAACTAAAAACGTACGGAAAATTGGATGACTAGCAATTAATTCCCCAGCGGATGGTACGTGTATGGTCAGCTGCGTTGGTGGACCAGCTTGAAATTTTTTTTTTTTGGGAGGGGGCAGGTCATGTACGGCAATCTGATGGACGGCTTGGATGTCTCCATAAGCCCAAGGCTAGCACGTGTGGCTCCATGCCAGGTTGGCTATAGTCTAATTAGTGGGAATTGAGAAGGGACAGGTGCCACACCTATTTTCTTACGGATTCAGCATTGGATCTGCATACTTGGTACGTGTGTACAAGATCTGAACCGTTCATATGGTGGGTCATATTATGGATGGATAATAACCAAAACTTGGTGGAAATCAGAGAATCCTAACCGTTTGATTGAAGGACTTTGATGAATACATATTGATGGTTAATAAAAATACAACCAATGGTTCACAATAAACGTGCCAAAAATCTTCAGATCAGGTGGTCAGATTTGCTTACCCTGATGTCCTTTTTGAAACACGGCCCATCGAAGGTGTGGCCCACCAGACCAGCGGTCCCACTCTTTAATAAACAAGTGTCTAACATCACACATCCTTTCAGTAATTAATCACCAGATTACCTCTATGTAATCCAAATCAGCCGGAAATCTGACACCAACCGGCCGGAAATTTCCTACTTCCCAGCGACCGAAAGATCGATCTCGATCAGATTCTCCTCCTCTACGTGAAATCCGACCGTCCCTTTCCCTCCCAAAGGTATCTCGATCAATCCCTCCTCCCTGTCATCCTCCCACCTGAAAGAAAGACTCTCCGGCGAATCCCACACCGGGAATCCCGACGGAAATTCCCCCTCCGACGAGTCGGAATCCGTGTAGTAGAACGATAGCGACACCATTCGGCGGTCGTTCTCCGGCGAATCTTCTTCCTCGCCCTCGTACTCCTCGTATATGACTTCCAGCGGCCCCTTCCGACTCCATTCCACGAACGACTCCGAAAAATGGGGCTTTTGCTCGGATATCGAATCGGTATCGGTCTCTGTAGCGGTTTCGGGCCCGACCCAGATAGGATCTTCGTCTTCCGAGTCCGCCTTCTCGATCTCCGGCTCAAAAATCTCGTCTTTTTCGAGTTGGGTGTTTTGGGAAGCTCCCAAATGGAAAAGGGAAGCTAAAAGAATCACAGTAGAAATCAAAACAGGCGAGAAAAACAGAGAAAGGAAGAGATGGGGAAGATAGAGAAGGATGAGAGTGTAGAATGCGACGAAAATCGAAAGCAGGGGATTTTGATTAGAAAGGAATGAACAGATGAAAATATACGATTTTGATAGGAAATCGAAGGTTGAGGTGCCGAGATTTTTGAAAATAGAGGGCTTTTCGCTGGCTCTGTTTTCTCCTTCCATGAAGGGGAGATGGGTGTGGGAGATTTCTCTTTTGGGGAGTATCTGAGATGAAAATTGGGGTTAAAAAATCAAACCCATTGCAATGTAGAAGGATTATCGAGAGAAAAAATGAAGATCAATTGGAAGGAGGAGAGATGGGTTTTTGAAGAGGAATCAGGCTCGCGTTTTTGGCGTGCGTTTGGAGGGAGTGAGAAATGGAATATAAGAAAGAGGAAGGGGGGTGTTCTTGAAATTACGTAAATGCCCTTGGTTTTGATCCATTCACGATTGCTTGATCTTCCAGCAATCCTGACCGTTCATCTAGTGGGCATCATTGCGGATGAGGCAATCTTCCGAAATTCGGACGATCTTAACCGTCCAATTGTCAATCTACAAATGGATGGCAACTAAGGGTGTAAACAATGGTTCACCTTCAATGTGAAAAGTCTTCCACTATTTGAACGTCCAGGATCTTCCGAGAGTGTGGGCATTGGATATAGGGCCCACCTGACTAACCGCAGATATGAACTCTCTGACCATGTTAACCACTCCTAAGTATGGGTTGGTTAAGCTCACATGCATGTATAGCCCTGCCCATTACACGCTATATGTGCATGATCGGAGCAGTCCATCAGGTGGGACCCACATTTTAGATTCTATTGGTCTAAAATCAGGCGATTCCAATCATCAGGTTTGTCATACTGAATGAAACAAATGGATGGATAAACAAGTTTTTTACGGCCGTTCATTTGTTTTATGCGGATATTGCATCTGTGTGATTCATCAATGTGCATTGGCATGTAGACGGACAGGGGCTATAAACCAACATGAGTTGCCTTCGATTATAAAATTATTTTTATATTTAATTGTATTATAAAAATCTTTTAGAATTAGACAGATCTATTTGATACTCTGGAAGAGTATGGCACTTGATACACTGAAACTCAGAAATTGTACATGTAGCATACATTAACTCACATTAAACTGTCTAAATTGGTCCCTAAGTCACAGCCTGAAAATCTGATTGGTTGAATAATCATAACTTTTGATTCTGGAATACTTATATGTTGAAATGTAATTATTGGATATTTTTCATTTTCAACCGTCCACTAAATATCCACTAATCCAATCGATGCATCAAGTTGAGACTCACAATTTGGATGGTTTCTGTTGCTGTGTTTTTATGGGATGGCTTTTTTAATGTGGACCCTCCTTCACCTGCACAATCAACAATGTTAAGGGAACCCTGGCTAACGCCGGGGAACCTCCGATGCTTAAGTCAGTTATCTGATCAGTAGCAAAGAGCTTATCTCAGTTCAGTCCTGCGTACCTTCTTCCGTCCCAAACTTGGAGATTTATACAGTTTGTCAATCCTCATCCTCATAGGATTCTTCTCCTGATTATTCGGAGACTTACTCCTTTACACGGATTGCTCTAAATCCCAAGAATCTCGGAATTCGCTACCTGTATCCCTAAATTTCTGTAGAGCAGTATTTGTTCCCGTTCCGCTACTTGCTGACTCGGCCAGGTCGTTACCGACTCTGGGGGAGTCTCGGCCGACACAGGAGGATGGGTTCTCGGCCTTTCCACGGACGGAACAATCTTGGTGTCTATCCGTCATTCCTTGTTTCGTGACCGAAAGAACCAACTCGTTGAGTCGGTTTTGTTCTATCGGCTGAGTGGCCTGAACACGCTCGGCCTTCAGTGGGCTCATGCAGGCGAGGTCATCACTCTTATAGAGTGACTTTAATCGTCCCTTTCTTATGCCTCCTGGCCTATCCTCTGTTCCGTCGGTGTTGTCTCGGACTTTTCAGGCAATGTCCGCAGAGCCGACCTGCTTTAATCCGAGTCTCCGAACTTAACACATTTTCACCCAACAGTGAGTCCCCCTTACTCCTTGTGTCGTCCGCGGCATCAAGGAGTACGATTTTGTCGGTCGGCTCGTATTAGCATCCGAGATAATGATGAGGCATTTAATGCTCTTTGAGTCGTCTCTAGCGTACGACGCTGCGGCTCCCAAGGCCGCACGTGCGACCAGCCGTCGATTCGTTTCGTCAGCGCATGAAATGCGGACGCGTGGCCACGATGTTACCGCAGTCAGCCAGCGGTTGCCATGCGTCAAACGGGGGAGCCGAGGCGAACGACGATTCGCTTTTGCCATCAATGCCCTGCCACGTGGCACGACTATAAAAGGGTCGGGCGGGAGGACTGTGCGAATTTTATTTTCGCTCTTCTTCCTCCCGCCTGTGTCCGATTCAGAGTTCGTTTTTGCTTCTTCTCCTCCTCCTCCTCCGCTGTCGCTTCTTTCTCCGTCAATCTCCCCTTGCATTCATCATCGATTTTTTTGGTGAGTCCTTTCCTCCTTCTTTTATAAGCTTTAATGGCCGCACACGGCTCTCAAAGCCCTCGGGAGGAGATGTCCGTAGATGAGGGTGTGTCCCAGCATCTTTGGGACGTTACGGAACCACCTTCACTGTTGACAGAGTTTGCCGTCGGTGCTGACGCCGCATTCCGGCTGATCAGAGAAACCGGCGACTCATCGGCTGAGCATCCGGCCTAGACCGGTCCATCCAGCGGTGGGACGTCTCTGGTGACTCGTCCAGGGAGACCTAACCCTTGGGTGGATCAGTTGGAGGATGAGGATGGAGAGGACGAATTAGTTATGGGCGAAGGGGCGGCCATTCTAAACCCTGTGAACCAAACTACGGAAGCCTCTGAGTTGTCTTCAAAAGGGAAAGAAGACGAACCTAGCGGTCTCGTCGCCTCCATTCTAACTGAATCCGACCTAAACCGGATCAGGGCTGGATATCATGTCCCTGACTCGGTCGTCCTCCGTCTCCCTCTTCCGGGTGATTTGCCCGACCATCCCCCTGCAGGGATGGTCGCAATTTTTCAAGTCGCGATGCAGTGTGCCTTGCGTTTGCCACTCCAGTCCATCGCTCGTGACTTTTTGTCCCGAGTTAAAATAGCTCTCAGTCAAATTGTTCCGAATGCGTGGAGGAATTTGTTCGGGTGTGCGGTACTCTGGTCCGAGTTAGAGCAACCTTTCCTCACGGTCGACGAGTTCCTCTATCTGTATCAAGTCCGACCAAATCCAAACTTCCCTTGCCTCTATTTCCTGAGTGCGTGGAGAGGCAAAGGGGGGTCTTTAATAACCGACCAGCCCACTTCGAACAAGTTCTGGAAGGAAAGGTTGTTCTGTGGGTGCGGTTGGTGAGAGTCGACCGACACGTGGCCGTACGAGCTTCAAGTATCCCGCACGTTCCGTAGAGCAGGTGACTCGGTGACTCAGCCCGATGGTCTTTCCTTCTCTTACTCTTTGTTTTTATACCATCTTCTGCTAATCCTGACTCCACAATGTCTTGCAGATATTTTGAAGAAGAGAGAGAAACTCGAATCCGGGGCTTTGACTCGGATAAGGGAGCTGAGGAATCTGAACGCGGGGGAGCGGTCTTAGAAGTTGCTACTGCAACCCGAGCGCCTCCATCTTGGAGGTTTAGATTCGTTTGTCTCAGGTAGCTTGTCCTCCTTTTCTTTGTTCTTTCGGTTCCCTGTTCGCCTTCTCATTCTTTTTACTCGTCCTTGCAGACCTTCCCGAGGCTCGCCCTATCTTGAGGCCTGCGCCTGAGAGCATGGCCGAGTCCCGCCCTGCCTTGAAGCCGATTTTTAAAGTGAAGGCCCCCCCGAGATCGGCTCTGTTGTCCGGGTCTCGGCCCTCGAAGCAGCAGAAGACTGCGGCCAAGGGTAAGGAAACGGCCGATCCATCCGCTCCTGCACCTGCTGCCCCCCAAGTGGTCGTCCTGTCCGACCCTGATGAGAGGGCCGAGGAAGCGGAGCCAATTCCTCCAATGACTCAGGCGACTCTCGAGTCGGGACCTGTTGCAGAGGAGGTCCCAGGGCCGAGGGAGGCCCCGCGCAAAGAATCCCTGAGAAGGGAGATGACTCAACATGAGTTCCCCTTCACGAAGATCATTGCGGGGATGGTTCCTTGGGCGCTTGCCCACGGGGGCGAAAGAGACTTCGCCAGTTATTACAACGCTCCGACTGCCCAGACCCTCGGACATGCGGCGAGGTTACTTTTTGAGGTAAACTTTTTTTCAATCCTGTGTCGCCCTTAACTAAGTTTTACAGCATAGCTCACTGTCTTTTTATCGCAGCTGGCACCTTGCCTCGTCAAAGCTAGCTCGGAGCTGACTGCCGCCCAGAAACTCGCATCCGAGACAGAGACTGCGAGGAGTGTCTCTGTCGAGGCTGAGGGACGCCGAGAGATCGCTGAGAGCCGGATTGACATCATGACCGGCGATCTATCGATCGCTCGGAAGGCGGCCGCGGATGCCCGTGTAGCTCTTGAAGGGGTCAAAGCCAATAACGCTCGCCTGAATTCGCTCCTCCAGGAGGCTGAGGAGAGGGAGCGACACCTTCTTCGAGTTCACGGCGGGTGCGAGGGTGCTCTTGCTCGCGCTAAGGCCGAGGCCGCCGGCCTAGTTCAGGAGGCTCAAGAAGAAGCACGCCGAGCCAAAGAGGAACAAGAGCGAGCCGTAGACGCCTTCCTCGAATCTTCCGAGTTTGAAGATGAGAGGGACCGCCTTTATCAAGGTGGTTACAAGGCCTGCGTCTTAGAGATGAGGGCGGTCTTCCCTGATCTCGACCTCTCCACCTTCGAAGTTGACAGTCCGTCCGCCGAGGCTGCTGAAGGCGAAGCCACAGAAGGAGATGCTGCTGTTGACGAGGCTGGTCCTTCAGGCGCCGCATAGGAGATGAATGCCGACTGAATGGGACAGTCGGATATTGTACTTTCCTTTTGTTTTGTTTTTTTTTGTTGGTGACCCGACATCGGATACTTGGACGAAATAGAACTTTTTATTGAGTCGACTTCAATTACAGTACTTTGTATTTTATCTTACGGGTAATAAATCTTGAGATGCTCGGCGTTCCAAGGCTGAAGCAACATTTGTCCATTTAGGTCTTCCAGTCGATAGGTTCCCAGTAGGATGGTGCCTGAGACGATGTAGAGACCTTTCCAATTGGGTCCTAGTGTACCCGACCCAATTTCCTTAGTGTTTGGAAAGGTCTTTCGCAGGACCATATCCCCTACTCGGAATCGTCTGACTTTAACTTGACGATTGTAAAATCGAGACACCTGTCTTTGTCGGGCCATCATCCTCAATCGAGCCATTTCTCTTTTCTTTTCCAACGAATTAAGCTCGAATGAGAGGAGTTCGTCATTCTCTTATCCACTGTACAAGTTGACTCGGGCAGAGCCAACGCCGATCTCAACCGGTGCGACTGCTTTCGCACCGTAACATAGGGAAAAGGGGGTTTCTCCCGTGGCAGTCCGTGCTGTAGTCCGATAGGCCCACAGTATATTCGGAAGTTCGTCGGCCCATGCTCCCTTTGCTTCATCAGCCTCGTCCGGAGATGCTGCTTTATAATTTTGTTGACCGCCTCGACCTGTCCGTTCATCTGAGGATAATGAGGCGAGGCGTACACGTTTCGAATCCCGAGATTGCTGTACATCTCCCGAAATTTTTTGTTATCGAACTGCCTTCCGTTGTCGGTAACGATAGTCCGAGGTATCCCGAACCGAAAGATGATATTCTTCCAAACGAAGCTTGTGATCCTTTGCTCGGTGATTTTCGCCAATGGTTTCGCTTCAGCCCACTTCGTGAAGTAGTCTACCGCAACCACAACAAATTTAGTCTGACCCTTCCCCAGTGGAAAGGGCCTGATGATGTCGATCTCCCACTGCGCAAAGGGCCATGGTCCCGACATCGGAGTCAGTTCCTCAGGGGGTTGTCTCGGGATTACTGCGAACCGCTGACACTTATCGCATCTTTGAACGAATCATTTAGAATCGTGCTGTATAGTCGGCTAGTAATACCCCTGCCGCAACACTTTATTGGCGAGCGAGTATCCTCCTAAATAGTTTCCACGTATCCCTTCGTGTATCTCCCGTAAGATATAATCGGCTTCTTGGGAGTCGACGCACCTTAGTAGGGGAGCATGGAAGCCTTTTTTATATAGAATCTCATTCAAGATGGTGTAGCGTGATGCTTAAACTTTTAACCGCCGTGCCTCGGCGCTGTCTTCTGACAGTTCACCATCGTTAAGGTAGCGGACGAGTGGGTCAAACCAAGCAGTCGCTGTGTTGATAGGAAATAGGGCCGAAACTGTCGGCTCATCTATGCTTGGTTTAGGGACGTACTCAATCGGAACCGACCGAGGTATGTCTTCCTCGTCAGCTGAGGCAAGCTTTGCTAACAAGTCAGCTTTGGCGTTGTCGGTCCTGGGTATTCGAATTACTTCGCACTTCTGGAATCTACCGATCAATTCTTTAGCTTTTTCCATATACGCCTTCAGTTGTTCTTTCCGAGTTTGATAAACACCGAAAACTTGGTTAACGACTAATTGTGAGTCGCTGAAAACATTCAAATGGGTCGCGCCTAGACTCGCGGCGAGTCTAAAGCCTAATAATAAGGCTTCGTACTCTTCTGTATTGTTGGACGCTTGAAAGCCGAGTCGCAAGGCATATTGCATACAGATTTGATCGGAAGTTTCTAATACTATCCCTGCCCTTCTTGCCTTCGAATTGGATGAACCGTCGACAAATAGCTTCAAGGGTACCGGCCCGAGAGAGGAAGAAGCCTCAGGTACAATAATTCCCTCCGACTCAGGCATATTGTCACGATTAGGAGTCACTTCGACAGGGAAATCGGCGACGGCCTGTCCTTTTAAGGCTGTCCTGGGCCTGTAATGTATGTCAAATTCGCTCAATTCGACTGCCCACTTTGTAAGTCGGCCGGAAGCCTCCGGCTTTTGGAGAATCTGGCGGAGTGGTAAGTCGGTCATAACGACAATGGTGTGGGCCTGAAAGTATGGCCGGAGGCGTCATGACGATACCACCAGAGTTAAGGCTACTTTCTCGAGCTGAGAATACCTCGTCTCTGCTGGTAGCAAGGCTTTGCTGATGTAGTAGACTGACAGCTGCTTCCCTTGACTCTCTCGTATTAAAGTCGAGCTTACTGCGGCTTCAGATATGGCCAAATATAATAACAACGCTTCACCAGGCTCGGGCTTAGATAGCACGGTGGAGATTCGAGGTAAACCTTCAGATCTTGAAATGCCTTCTCACATTCGTCCGTCCACTCCATCGTCTGTCGTCCCTTCAATTGTTTGAAGAACGGGAGACATTTGTCTGTGGCTCGGCATAGGAAACGATTGAGCGCGGCCACTCTTCCTGTTAACCTTCATTTTAATTAACTTTAGGTTAAATATGTAAACTTTAAGTAATTTTCGAGTGCTTGTGTATCATTTATCACACTCTGTCAGAGTATCAAAGCTTTTAGATGGAGATAATTTTTAATTATGAATGGTTACGAAGCGTCACGACATTGCAAAATCATGGTAAAATAGTAATTTAGATGGGAATTTGAGGGCATTTGCGTATCCATATTAGTGGAGTTGGATTGGGTACAAAGGTTTCTTGGGCACTATCATCATCGCTGGATTTTTATTTGTATTTTTTCTTTTTCCTGTTTTTGGAATATTTTCCATATGTCCATCTTATATTTTTATCTAAGTCAAGGTTCCTTTAATAGGTGGGCCATCTCCTTTTGGGTTCCCCCACTCCTTTTTGTGTGGGATAGCAAGGTGGGCCATGCATCTGACTTATGGTGAGAGGTTGCTGGAAAGGAAATACCCCCCCTTCAAAAAGTCAGGGGCAAATCTGGCTGTTTGGGAATGAGGTGTTATCATGCAATTTCATGGAAATTTTCTACCTTTCTCAATTTGAAAATTTCAACTTAAAAATTGTGTTTGGGCGCAATTTTCCTAAGTACAAAATAATAGTGGACTTTCAAACAGTACATAGTAAGTTTGCAATTTAAGTAGATTGTGAATTATATATTAGGAGTTTGAGATGGTAGATTAGTAGGAATTTGAAGGTATTTTGAATCCATCCATCATTTGGTAGAGTGAATTAGAGGCTATTCCAAATTTAAAAGATTTCAAATCCTCACTTTTAAATTTTGAAATCCTTCTCTTTTGCTGATGACCAATTCTCTTCTTTTTTTTTTTTTTTTTTCCACTCAATTTTAAAGGTACAAAAGTGACATGTGTAATATAAGTATTACTAAGCTATTAATTCATTGTACACATGAATTACTAATGATATTTTAAAACAATTAGATTATTAACATCATTAAAATTACATAAATATAATAACCTGAACAATCCAAACATTATCATATAAACCAACGAATAAAAAGTATTAGCTAGTCATTTGGTTGTGATCCTATACCGTGAGCCATTTTAGACTTGAAATTTTATCATTTTTTTACAAAAGCATATATTTCATTAGACTTATTATTGTCATTGGGCAAACATTAATATGTACATTAATAAAAGATATTAAAGTTGATTTAATAATTAAATTCAACATCCTATAAATATACTATAAAATTTAAATGCATAGCTATTTTTGAAATAAAAGATTCTAAATTCAAGAGTACTAAACACAATTGAAAAATTCCGAATCCACAGTATTCCAAATCCATGACCTCAAACAAGGCCTTTGTTTGGTGGACAATTGAAAAACCAGTACAATCCGGTCTGATTCATTCATATGACAGTGCGATGGTGCATGATTTGTTTCGTTTCAGTCCGTAATCTATACAATTATATAATTATGTTAGATGGTTTTTTCATCAATACAACATCACACCCAATTATAAAAAAGTTCTAATAACTCTTTGATAAGATAGTTTTTGAGGATGGGCCTTAGAGTTCTCAGACATGGGCAGCTGATTGGGTTTGGATCTTGTTAGGTTTGAATCGCTTTCTAGACCCAGGTCGCTTTCTGGACCCAGATTGGACCAGCGTCGTTAGCCATACGGCTATTGGACCACTGTTCTAAATTAGGTTTGGGTTGCATCAACCTCAAAAAAAGATTATTTACATGATTGGCTTTACCTCAATGATGGATTTACCATAAATATATTTGCAAGGTGTGTGCTTGGCTTAAGAACCTCATTATATTACTAGAATAATTAATATATATTTAATATAAAATATTATTATTTAAATTATCTACAAAGCAGGGTTTATTGTAATGAGTAAACTCTGTTGGGCCCACTGTGAATTATGTGGTTTATCCACGCCATCCATCGGTTTTTCCAGCTCATTTTAGGGGTTGGTCCCAAAATTCAAGGATATGCAAAGCTCAAATGGACCACACCACTGGAAAACAGCTGGAATAATGATTTCTACCGTTGAAACCTGACCAGGGCCCACAGCCACGTTTATTTGTCATCAACCTGTTTATAATATCACACATAAATGGATTAAGGGAAAACACAAATATCAGCTTGATACAAAACTTCTATGGCCCCAAAGAATTTTTCAACAGTAGACATTCAATTCATACTGTTTCCAATGGTGTGGTCCATTTGAGTGTTGGATGCTCTTCAATTTTGGTATCAAGCACTAAATTCATCTGATAAAATGGATGGACGGAGTGGATAAAATAAAAAAATCACAGTGGGCCCCACAAAGTTTACTCAGTACGCAATCTGCTTCCCCTAGTCATAGCTCGACCCGATTTTAACCGGTTGGAAGACGGTGGACCCGATCATACCCGACTACTGTTTTTTGGTTTTTTCTTTCTAACTGGGTCCGAAATGGCGACCGGACCCGCCCTCATTCCTAGAGAAATTGGAACCAGATCGGTTTAAATCAGGTGGGGTCCACTAGGCACCTACGGTCCCGGTACGCATTGACAGTTTATGTTTGAGATCTAGCATCTAGAAACCTAGGAATCAGCTCTGAAGATTCTGATGAGGTTTCCGTGCATGTGCAAATGTCGCACACGTGTTTAGCTAATCAGCCAGCACCCTGTTCAACGTGCCAGCATAAAAGGCTGTCGAACTGCTCAGGTGGGCCACAGATATAGGAGAAAACAGGAGCGGATAATGTGTTACCAGGGTAAAGGCTTAGTGGGTATTGCCCCTTATTGTGGGGCCCACCTTGATAATATGTTGTATATCCATGCCGTCCATCCTTTTCTAAAGACTATTTTAGGAGGGGATCCCAAACATTATGCAGTGCAAATCTCAGGTGGACTACACCACAGGAAACAGTTGTGATTGAATGCCTCACGAATAAAAATTTCTAAGGGGCCATCATATGGTTTTCATAATTTTTATTTGCAATCCAACCCGTTGATAATGTCAAGAATATCTAGATGAAGGAACATGCAGATATCATCTTGATTCAAAGATTATGTGGCCCACAAAAAGTTTTGAATGGCCATTCATCATTGTTTCTAATGGTATGGTCCACCTGAGATTTGGATCTTCTTAATGTTTGTGATCGCGTCCTAAAGTGAGATGTTAAAACAGATATGCCAGAGTTGACACGTGCGAGTAGAATTAAGGACTTACGGTTATAGAATTAAGGGCTTACTGTCAATGGGCCACAATTTCAACTAGGAAGTTTCTGATGAGTTGGGGTGTCAATGGGCCGGGATCGGGTCTGAAAATAAAATTTTGGATGATCCGGCCTGACGGCCGGGCCCTAAACAGTTCAAAATACGGGCTAAGACCATACTCAGGCCCGGCCCGTTGGCAGCCCTACACATGAGCTTTGTAATAGGGATACGGTATGATAGAACCGTTTTCATCATGGTATAATAGAGTCTCTCTTCCATGGACCCACATGGCAGATGGAACGGTGGATCAATGCCGTTCAACTGGTATAGGCTACCCTGGATGAGCCAAGGTTAAAAGTTCACAAAAAATGATGAATGATTGCCTGCGTCTAATTAGTGGTCCTCGAAGGGGAGAAACATGAGAGAAAGGGACGGCTAGGATGGTACTATTAGTGCAGTATTTGTAGCATGGGACAGCCATCATAGAGCCCACAAAGTGGATGGTCCAGATCTTCTGGTCCTCGCAAGTTACATCAGCTTGAAATTTTTTATTAATGAAGACGCCATACTTACGTTGTGCACATACCACCGTACGTGTCTGCTGTGTCCTAGTCCCACTTGGATGGGCAATTGCCTAAAATTACACCAAATGGGGTGATCCTAACCATTCGATTGACTGACTTTCACCAATCAATCTGGACCATTGCAAAAATTCCTTTTAACCCGGTAGGTCAGTCTCGAATCATCTGACATTAACTGCAGTACTCACGTATGGTTAGGATCTACACAAATGAACAAAACAGCGATACGTGGCTGTGATGGATGGCTTAAAAAATGAACTTGGTACTCACATGCACGTGTAGAGGATAGAAATCCGTGTGGCAAGCCAACGTGGCATTGACAAATACGATTAATAGAATCCTATGCCCGAGGTTATATGCATTGTACTCGGGTTTCTAATTCCAATACGTGGGTCCAATGTTTCAGTAATCCACAAGACTAGGTACTCTGTCTCAACCGTGGATGGACCACGTCCCGAGACGACCAGAAAATCCGAGCGTCAGATCGGTTAAGAAGAAAAAGACAAGGCGGCGGTCCACATGCAGCTGAGAAAAGTCTTAAAAGATTGGTGGTTAGGATAATCCCACGTAAGACTTTTAGGTACGGTCCATGTGCATCATTTTCCGACCATCACGTAGACAACCTGGTTCAATAATCGTATTGGCCTACTCACCAGGTGGGCCAAACTTCTGCGTCGGGTCAGATCATTGGCTACCGTTGTTTTTAATGGTGGGGCCCACCTGATGAGTGGGTGGGCCCGTTTTTGTGCCATATGGTATTTGTTATGGTGCAACATCTAACAGAGATAGAAACAATGTTTTTGCATGGAGACTCACACCTTGTGGGCTTGGTAAGCGCGGCGCGGATTAGCTACAGACATGTAGAGTAGCGAGACTCCGACGTCACCCAGTTCTTTGGGGCCCACCATGATGTATGTACTGTATCTACACCGTCCATACATTTGGAGAGATAATTTTAGGGCATGATCCAAAGAATGATGCAGATCCAAGGCTGGACTGGACTCCACCACAGAAAACAGATGTGAGAGTAATGCCCACCGTTGAAACCTTCATAAGGTCCACCATGATGTTTATTTGAGATCCAAACTGTTCATATGTTAACGCAGACATGAAAGAAGGGAAAACACAAATATCCGGTCGATCGAAAACTTTCGTGGCCCTTAGAACTTTTTAATGGTGGACATCAATCTCCCCACTGTTTTCTTCTGTGGTGGGGTCCTCTTGAGCTTTGGATATGACTCATTCTTTGGATCATGCCCTAAGTATGATCTCTCCAAATGGATGAACGGTGTGGATACAAAACATACATCATGGTGGCGTCCACATAACTTGGTGACGTCACTTCAGTAGCGAGTCTTGCTACTCAACATGTCAGCAGCTAATCCGCGTCGCGGTAAGCGCTACTCTTGATTGATTTCGATGGGTGGGCCCCACATTTGAAGATGGTTCGTTGTTCTCGACATATCTTTCACCGAGTATCTAGCTTAGCTGCATTGGATCATGCCTCCGTACTTTGATGAGTCGTTGTTCTATCGTGTTAGTCCACCGACATTTCTAAAGTGATGGTGACTCATCCTGACTGGCACACGTATGGCGCACGTATACATCATGGAGCATTTAAACCTTGCGCCCTACGTGAGAGACGGATCAAATCCTTGAAATTGCACTAAGCAGGCGTTCTTCACCACCGGATTTGCCGGCAGTTGGCTACTTCATTTCTAACCGTTTGTTTAGTGTCGACTATGATGGTATGTATGGTTGTGATTAGAGGTGCAACTCGAGGATGTGAAGTAGGATTGGGAGTTAACCTAATCACAACCGAACATCAAAGGAGTCGGCCGAGGCCCTATCCAACCATAGACCCAACCCAAGCTACCAGCTGAAGCCCAACATGTGCTGATCAACCTCAGCACAATTTGAACTTAGTTGGGTTAACCTGGTTTGACACGTGCAGATAGTAATATAATAAATAAAATTGGATTTCCATCAGCATTAATAAAAAATACCATTAAAGTAACATCTATAACTATTAAAATAAAATTAAAATTTTCATTTTTATAATCTCCACTTGATGGACCACTTAACATGTGGCCATTAATATTTATATCGTGGACCAGAGTTTCCATTCATGAAAGGTTTCGATCAAGAACCCTAAATGGCTTAGTGTCCATGGCACGGATGGTTCCAACCCAAATTGTATTTTTCATGCAGTCTATGATTTTCTATCCATATTATGCATGTTAATTGTTATTCATGTGCACTGGATGTAAGGTTGGATTTGGGATGTGAAGATGGCTAATAAATTGAACTAGTTACCAATTGAGTTGAGTGCAACATTGGTTGACCATAGTCATATGGTCCATTAATTAGGTTGATTTCATGACTTAATGACAAATAATTTGTGTTTCGATATTGAGATTATGAGTTCAAGTGCCCATGTTGTGTGGGTAGACGTGAGGGCATGCAAAAATATAGAAAATGGTGGATGAGTGACCACCATATAAAAAAATGGTCGCCCAATAATGATATGTATGCGAACATCTCCCCATGCACACACGGAATACACCCTCCACCTTGGCTTTACAATCTATTGGTCCTGGCTAGCACAAACTATAGATTCGCTTAAATGTTGAGAAATCATAAGATTTTTCAACTGACTCTTACAGTTGGTCTACATTCCTTAATTTTGAGTTAGGGCTTCAAAAAAATGAAAGGACTATGCATCCTTTCTACCTCACACGATGTGCCGTATCTACGTTACGTGATTTTATGGTTCTTTGGAAGGATTTAACGGAGTTTCGGCATTATTTGATCTGGCCATGTTTTGCGAAGCCCAAGATTATGGGTAGGAAAAAAGAGAAAAAAATAATAGCTAACCTTCCGGTGCATGATTTAAGACTTCACGGAAGGAAAAAAAAGAAAAAAGATAGATAAGAGAAAGTATTATAGAATAAAATATAACAGAAATTGAGTTTGTGCTTTTGATGCATCTAAGGTGTGTGAATTGAAATGTATATTGATTTGGGACGTAAGAAGAAAAATGGAAGACCCAATAAACTTTTCTACAAAAGAGATGGGTGAATATTTCCAATTCTAACTATAATCTTTGAATTGTAGACTGTTTTTCCATAGCAAATTTCTTGAATTGTGCAAGACCTTGACGTCAGTTAAGAAATCTTTGAGGCCTTTGGAGAGTAGGACCCACCCTACATCTGAAGCCTACTGGTCCTCTCTTTCTTTGTGTCCCATGGCCCCTGGAATGACAACTGATGTATTGTGTTAGTAGACGAAGACCGTTAACTCATGGCAAGCCGATGGTGGACACTTGTCCCTATTTTATGATTTCGACATATGTAAGATCCAAATATAGGTTTCTATTACCTAAAAAAGTATGTTAGGTGGCCTTCGGCTTGTGGTTGGCTAATGGTCCACTTGACACTATTTTATCTGTCAAAATAGGCTTCTTGACACCTGTGGAAGCAAAAAATAAAAGTAGGAATGATAATGTCACCGTTAGTTCACCACCAACCTACAGTATTTATTTTGTTGATATGGTTCGTTGAATGGTTCTAGGAGGTGCTGTGACCCTCTTTGCAATGTATTATGTATTGGATAAATATAATTTTAAGACCTTTAAACAAGGTTTCTAAAGTATTTGGATGACCAATCAGGATTTGGTTTGTTTAAGTTACGGATCTACCAATCAAGTATATTAGTTATTTTTGAAACTTGCTCTAAGCCATACTTTGTCCAACTTTTATAGTCATATGGTGAGTATCGAGCTATATGAATACTTTTAATTAAAAATTAACCAAAGTTGATGAATAATTCAATGTTGTTTAAGGGGGGGTATCTACAATATCCTATAACAATTAAATTACCAACTGCATTATCAAATTTACATTGATAAAATGATCTAAACAGTTCAAACATTGGCCATATAAATCAATGGTGAAACATTATAATCCTATGCTCTTGACTCATTTAAGGCTTAGAATTTATTGTTTTACCAATGTATATATTTCAATATGCTTATTATAATTAAAAATCATATATATACAATAATTAGAGATTGAATTTGTTTGAGTCATTAAATTTACATTCCTACAAATATGCAATATAATTTAAGTGCATAACTATTATTGAATTACAGGAATTCTAAATCATTCCTGCTAAGCACAGTTCAAGAATTTAAAATCCAGGCATTTCAAATCAAGGTGATTTTCAATCTAACAATTCCGAGTTCATGGTGCCAAATGAGGTTAGTACAACCCATGTTTCACCCCTAACCATAGCCATATGGTGGATTAATCACAGCCATAAAAAAATGGTGGTAAACCATCCTTATATCCATGCCTTTTTTATTGTCATGAAGATTAAGAATGCCAGGTGGACCGTCATTAATGAATACGCGTTCTGGCATGAATGTGCCAACCTAAGTTCGACTTAAGGTCTTGTCACTGTCTAACCTGTTTAGATAACTAAAAATAATATAATAGAAATCAATATTTTTTATTAGAGAGGTACCACCTAAACCATACTTTTCTAATAATTAATGTCCTCATTCACGTGCATTGCATAACGGATAAAGCAGCCTTAAAAGGCGTTAATGAAAGAGAATTATATAAAAGAATACGTGGCCTGAATATTTCCACATCATATACGGGTTCTTAATTTTGACAAATTGGGCTTTCATTACGGAATCCGAACCGTTGATCTGTTTTGTCCCACCTTGGATGCTCTATGGTTGAAAATTCTTCTTGATAAGTGAATCTTCTTGCTGGATACATGGCACAAAATGGACGGTTAATAAGAGTATTAGAATGAAGTTCCATTTCAACAGAAAATAGTGCTAACATTGATTGAAATTACCTTAAAATGAAGTGGGATTTTGAACCATGGTGGTAGACTCCCTGGAGTTTTAACACCTGGTCAAGGGTTCGAGTACCCATGGTGGTGAAATCCCACGGTGTGTGTGTGCGTGTGGCGTGAGTGTGTGTGCGTGTGTAAAAAAAAAAAAAGAGTGAGATTTTTAGGGTCTTCTCGATCCAGTGGGACGCAGAAGACCAATGGTGTGGATTACCTAAACATGGGACTCACTTGTCAAACTTAAAATCCATGTAGAAAGGTGAAAGATGTGCTCAGATATTTAATCAATCGTACCTTATAAAAATGTTACTTTTGGGGCTACCACTAAGAGGACTTGATACGATTCTTACAATGGGTGAATTGCGTAGTATCCTACTCTCTTGTATGGGGCTTATTGTTTGGCAATTCAGAACCGTTGGTTTGATGGGTCACTTAGTAGACGGACTATATCTCGTGGAATATCCTAGTCGGATGGTACAAAATTCTCGATGGGTGTCATGGCAATAGCTGGTTAAGAAAATATGTACAGCAATGATTCACGTCGAAATAATAAAATGCCAAAAGATTGGAGACCGGATCTTCAGATTTTCATTATATACACTATAGACTGTGGGGCCCATCAGACCAACGGTTTGGATCACCTAAATAAGGGTTCCAATTGTACAAACTGAAAATCTTACGGTTAAATGAGGATCACACGGTTTTACAACTGGACCGTTTGGATTATGTGTGAAATTCAATCCATATTCCTGCTAGCTTTACGTATGGGTTAAAGCTGAAGTTCACATCTTGATAAGATGGAATACTATACAGTTGAGAGAGATTATATGATACGCGACCGGCATATGTGCAGAATATATCTGGGTTTTCAAACCTGGGAAGTGGGTCCCATTTTTCGGTAATCCATACCATTGATATGTTGTGTCCCAGAAATCTACTAGTTTGGAGAATCCTCTCAACTAAGGTTGGAGCTTTTTTTTTTTTTCATTTAAATGTGAACTGCTTTCTTAACCGTTCATCCGTAGATCAAAATAATTGGGGCTCCCTATTTTGGCAAGTGGGACCCATGGTTTTATATTCAGGATCATTGGTGTATTAGAATACACTGGACCGACCATGACCCAAAAATTCAACCAGATTGGGAGATCCCAGTAACCAATGTTGGGAATTTTAATAGTTGAATGTGGACCGTTGATGCATTTCCCTTCTTGACTATGTATACGTAGGCTACAAATTGAAGGTTGTGATTGTGTTATGGAATGTGGACCGTTGATGCATTTCCCTTCTTGACTATCTATACGTAGGCTACAAAATGAAGGTTGTGATTGTGTTATGGAGGAGATTTTCCGGGGCATAGTGCATTCACCGTAGGATGCAACAGACCAATGGCTAGATTTTTCTAATTGGTGCTCTTGTCTAACACAAAGCCACACAAACCAGGTGGGACCCACTTACGTAGATGATTTAGTTGAAAATCTATGAAAACAAGACATGGAGACCATCAGTGCTGTCATACACGGCTCAGATGTGCTACACATGCCAGGTTGGCACTTGTGGCTGTACGTGGTGGTGGTGCATGTGGTGTTAGCAAAACCCCCTTGTGGGGTGCAATGTCGTCCTCATATTTACACATGAACAAGGCATGAAAAAAGCATGTCATGTACATGCTGGGTTACTGTTCCATTTGCCTGTAGTGGGCCACGATTAGATGAAGATGATCAACGGACAGGAAAAGATACGAGGACACCAGCTGACTAATTAAATATTTGCACTATTCCACTTCAAGAAATCAACCATGGAACTGCATATTGGCAGAATGATGCACGCTCCTGTAACTAGTTTAACTGGGCTATGGCAGTTACAGCAGCTGCAATGGCCATTGGGACGGATGGTTTGATGATCCTGGCATCAGACCGCATGGGGAAGAACGGAAAATGCAAAAGTTTGTCGAAGAAGGGAGAATAGAAAGGTTTGTTGGGGAACTGCAGAAGCATATAGAGATGAATCAAACAAAGTATACACAATTGGATAACCAAGTTCAAACAAGAACAATATAAATTTTACTTAAGAAAAATCTTACAAAAAAAAAATCATAGAACAACGTTGAGTATACACTATAAAAACAAAATTACAAGAGATAAAATGTTACCGATTCTAACAAGCATCGAATCCACTTCACAAGTTCTAATTATGCCCTTAAAATCCTTTGTAACAAATTAGAAAGCTTTAAAACACTCATGCACCTAAATTTAGATTACATTTTGCTATAGTATCAAAGTCCTTTAGAACTTGAGGTGGGTGTTTGACAAAAGCATTCAACCATGTGTGCCATTGTACAAAGATCTTAAATAGTAGATGTATATACTGTCTTAAGCATCTTAAACTAGCTTGGAGTGGTAGTCACAGTAGTTATTGTTTGAAAAATGTGTTGGAAATACCGAAAAATAAAAAATAAAATAATGTTAATTATTTTTATTTCACTAAGTTGAATCACGTAAAATAAACTCATTTCAGACCACTCACACCGTCTTGTGACGGAGCGACCACTATGCGCACATGTGAAGTATAAAATGTGTCAACTAGTGCCACTATGGCCACACTGTCTATGCCCACCTCTGAGTGTTCCGGAACATGCAACCCGAGTATCTCAATCTCCAAAGCTCTAAGTAAGGATACAACACACATATTCACATATAAATCACGATTTTTCTCTTTTCATTTTCAATGTGGGACAAAAGCACACACTGTACTTTTCATTTGAAAACTTTAAAAAGCATTTTGGCGGCAAAACAAAAATGCCGATTTATTATTATTATTATTATATTTTTGATTTTTTGAAAACCACACATTTCAACAGTTACACTTATAATTACAGTCAAGCTCACAACAACCATTGAATAGGTGGCCCACTTCAGCCGGGTTTGTAGGCACCTATTTTCCTAAACTCGAGAATCATGTGTATCGAATTCATGGATATTAAACAAGCATACCAATGCATGTATCTAAGAAAAGATAACATGACATTCGGTTTTATTCCTCTCCAATTCGTCATCCATGTGTAATGTCAATGAAAAGTCTATTGCAAATTAAGTGCATGAATTGTGGACTGAAAGCATTGTTTATAGCTAGAGTGGGAGTCTCCATCACAAACTCCCTCTCTCTTTATGTGTCTCCATAGCCTGGAGAAGGTTCTAGCCATTTCTAACTTTCTAAGCTACGTTAAAACCTACTCAATCATGTAGATGGCCATACTTCTATAGCCCCATTAGATGCCCCACTTAATTATTCAAACCTTTCAATTCTATTGACTTGACATATGTAAGTGACATGTATAACCCACCTCAATGAAAAAGGCTAACATTCTTTCATTATTCGAATCACAGGTAACCCACTGATACACGCACGTACAATACTTTTAATATTTATGCATCTTAAGTCATACTTTAAATAATTTAATTTATTAAAATTACTAATATGAGACCATGACAGTTATAATTATTTCTAATGAGATAAATTCTTTTAAGATGGATGTGTGTTATAAAAATTTTATGCCCAATGTAGTCACATTTGCTACTTTTTAAACAATCGTAACATCTTTATTTAAAATGCCTTATTTTTAAATGAAATTAAATTATTATATTTATTTATTTTTAAAATGTGATAAAATAATAAAAAGAGGAATAAAAACTATTACACTATAAAACATAATTGCTAACTGAACTAAAAGAATCAAAGTGCACATAATTGAAATATGTGTATAAAATATTACTTTAAAAATAACTACTTTTATCAGTAGACTCACAAGAGTTTCAACATGAGGTCAAGGGTTCAATTAACTAATGCAAGGAAAATTCACATGATGTGAGTGCAGATCAGTGTATGTGTTAAAAAACAAATTCTCTTTTACTTAGTGGTGTCAATGGTCGGGCTTGTGCTTGGCCAAAGCAGAATTTTGAAAAAGCCCGGCCTAAAAGAGTTCAAAATCTGGGCTGACACAACCTTAGGCCTGACCCGTTGAAAGCCCACCTCGTGATTTAACTAGGGGTGTACATTGAGTTGAATCGAGTCGAGTTGGCCACAGCTCGACTCGGCTCAGCCACTAGCTGACCTCAGCTCAAACTCAGCTCGGCTCAGTCTTCAAGCTTGACTCGTCAACTCGGCTTGATTCAATCAGCAGCTCGAACTAGTTCAAGTCGAGTTCGAGCCAAGATCGAGCTGGGTTTGCTATTGCAACATTTTCACAAACACATGAATTACACCTTCAAAATCTCACTATACTTGAGATAGTAGTAATGATATTAAAAGTATTTTATTAAACACCTTCTAAACAACATAAAAATTTAAAAAAAGAGTGTTGGTTTCATATATATACCTTGCCACTAGCCACACTCCTTTTAGTCATTTCATCAAACACGTGGTGAGCAACATCAATATCAAAGTAACCGAGTCACCGAACTGGTTCGATTCGAGTTCGATTAAAGTTAGGTTCAATTCGAGTTGAGTCAAGTTAGGGCCGCTTGAACTCATTTTTGAGCTCAAAAAATCAGCTCGACTCGACTCGAACTCAGCTTCGAACCGAGTTAAATTGAGCTTTTTCGAGTCGAGTCGAGCGAACTAACCGAGCTAGCTCGGTTTATGTACACCTCTCGATATAAGAGAAATTGACCACCGTAGATGTAACCTTTTACCTGACATCCTTTTAAAGTGCTCCCAAACTTTATTTTTCCAAAGTAAGGCATTCGTACGGACATAATTTATAGACGGAAATAGTAGGGTGGCTAAATAGCTACGGCTACGGTTATAATCCGTAGCCATAGGTTATAAAATCCGTCTACAAATCGTATGTCCGTACAAAATGGTTTACTTTGGGAAAGTGAATTTTGGGAGTGTCTTTCAAAGACGCTACGTAAAAGGTGGCGTCTACAGTGGTCAATTTCTCCACGATTTAACTCTCCAAAATATTAAGGTACATTAGGGTATATTTAATCATGTACACCGCCATAATTCTGTAGGAGCAGCTGACAGTCATCTTAATGATCTAAACTGTTCAATTCTATCTGCCTGACACAAGTGACAAGTTTGGCCCACCTCAATAAGAAATCCTAACAGGGTCATGATAGACCGATAGTTAACATGATCAATGTTTCAAAGCGTCCGAGGGACATGACGAGACCAGAAATCAAAGTCCATTTTTTTCAAAACGGGAGATGTCGTTCGGGCTGCCTGTTGGCGGGAAACAAGCTTTAAAGACGACGAAATAGCGAGTTGGAGTTGTCGCGGGGATGAAATTCTCAGCCGTCCATTCCTTGAAAATGCGCCACGGACTGTCCACGTCGCGTAGCGGCAAAGAATGCTGGGTGGTGGGAGCTACGTAGGTAGATGAAATGGACCTTGGCTTTTGTGAGCAACGAACCCATCTTGCATGTACCACGTGCCCGTGTGGCCCACCACTAATGTGGGCCCACACACTACTTTCTTGCCGATAGCCTCTTCCTGTCGGCCAGTAAAGCGACCTTCTCGGGAAGAAAATTCTACGGTTTCTGTCGTACGCTTGAGTGCGTCATACACAAACAGGAAGCGGATTGCGTCGTGCCCCCCCTCTAGACGGACTCAGTCCTGGAAGGGCCTCTGTGGGGCCTACAATGATATAGGTTCTTTATCCACGCCGTTCATCAATTTTTCAGATGATTTTAGATTAAACACTATAAATGATGGAGATTAAAAGCTTAAATGGACCACACAATAAGGATTGAACATACACCATTAGAAATTCTTAGGCGCCAAAGAAGTTTTGGATCAAGCTTATATTTATATTTTCCCTTCATCAAGGCTTTAGTGACCTTATGAACAGGTTGGATGGAAAATAAAAATCATGTTGGGCCCTAGGAAGGTTTCAACGGTAGGAACAATTATCATTGCTTCTTCCTATGGTGTGGTCCATTTGATCCTTGAAGTTTTCTCCTTTTTAGGCTCATTCCATAAAATTATCTGTCAAAATGTATGGACGGTGTGGATATAACTAATAAATCATGGTGGACCCCACATAGTCCCTGCATAGACCGAGTCCGTCCACCTGTAGGACGCAATCCGCTTCCAAACAAACAAGCATCCATCCAGCGGCCGGTTCCTCTACAGCGTTATTCGATAAGCTTATCCTACAACACCGAGGTTTGATAGGGTGCGGTGCCATCGGAACCCGCTATCGTAGGGATCAGGTGTCCAGCCTCTGAGTGCATCTCAAATGATGATCTGAACCGTTCATTTTCTGAATTTTATGCTACTTAGACCACCATTAAAAAAATTTATATGTTGAACAGATGATTTTTATATGAAGATGAATATTTAATGGCTCGTATTAAAATCCAAGATTCATAGGTGAAGTTCATCAAGGAAGCATGATTTGGAGAAAATAATCTCTATATTGTAGTAGTAAGAACATGAACGGTTCGGATCATTTGAAGGATTTAACCTGGGGGTGGAAACCGGCCATCGTACGGTAAGGTGGTAGGGTGGCAGGCACATTACACTATCAAAGTCCTACAACAACGTTGTGTGTGGGGCTCATCGTGACGTTTAAATGACATACAATTAGCCCATCATGTGCGCTGCTGAGCTTCTCCTTGGAACCAGACATCAGGCCAATAAAAACTCAGGTTGATGCGGACACAATCACATTTAAGGTGTACCAACGAAGAAAGCTCCAATCACAAATGTCATCCTTATGGATAAGCGACTATTGAGGAGATGAAGACCTTTCACATATGATTGGACATATAGAAGACCCCACTTATGAAAGACACATATGAAAGAAGATTGGAGAAAGAAGACCGAGCGCTCGAACTTTTCCGTACTTATGTTATTTACGTATTTTTGCTTAGTTTAGGGTATTTTAGTAATTATATGTCTTTATTTGCTTATTTTATGAGTATTTTAGTAATTTTATGTCTCTATTTGCTTATTTAAGTGGGTTGAAGCCCTAAATACGAATTTTAACTATTGATTAATGAAAAGTAAGTCCTTTAGTTGCCTCCTTCCTCTCTTCTCTCTAACGGTGCTTCTTCTCTTCCCTTGATCTTCTTCTTCTAATTTCTTCTTATGCCCCTCCAACTTCTTCAAGGTAATTATTTTCTTCTTTCTATTTTTTAGTTTTGGCTAATCTTTTTCAGATCAAAATCTTGAGAACCGATCTAAACCCCAAACCCCCAAATTCTTAAATCCCTAATCCGAGAAACTTTTTGGTTCTTCGAACTAGTGATCTTCATTGATCGATTGGGTGTGACCATGCAAGATCGGGAGGTCTCATCCCTCGCAGGATCCAACCTAAGTATTAATTGAATCTCATACTCCACGGTTGTGATGATGGCCCGCTCCATTGCATGTTTCCTTTATGATTTTCTCAATTATGATGATTACTGCTAGAATTTTAGATCATTTATTCCTTTTATTTCCGCTGTTTAATTATGTTCATGAGCATGCATCATAATTAGGGCTGTTCTGCTTCAAATTTGGTATCAGAGACTACGCTTGCATGGTTTTTGTCTAAATCGAGTTATCAAATTAGGGTTTTGATTTTTAGGTTTAATTTAGGAAAGTTCCATATTTAGAAAGTTTTCAATTTTAGAAACTTTTCAATTTTAGAAAGTTTCTAATCTGGAAAATTTTCAGATTTAAGTTGTTTCCTGTTTCAACTTAATTGTGACAATTCATAGTAGTTTTATATTCATCGCATTCATCTTGAATGTCATAACACCTATTAGTCTAGTTGGGTAGAGTTTGGTTCAAGTCTTCATTGTATACCATGAGAAGTGGTAGAGGTTTCGGACTTCAACCTACTATGAATAATGAGCAATTATCTGAGCAACTTGCTCAATTGATACAAAAGATAACCGCCCTAAAAATGGATCAAAAGCTTGAATTTGCCTGCCTTGAGAACCAAATTACCACTACCATGACTAAGGTTGAGCAACTAGAGGCGTCCCAAAAAGAAACCCTCGCTGTAGGGGATGATGCGTACTCCCAAGTGGGAGGAATCATTGAAGAACGCGCTGCCACACATGGTGGTCGTGAGAATAGAGATCGTGGTAATGGTCGTGGTGTGGTGCGAGAGGCACGAGCCACATGTGATCATTAAGACCGCTATGATCCAGATGAGCATGCGATGAAGAGTGTGAGAGTTGAGGCCCCGAGTTTTGATGGGCACTTGGATCCCAAGGCATTCCTTGACTGGGTTGCCGACATGGACCATTACTTTGAGTGGTATGGAATGTCGAAAAACCGTCAAATGCGGTTTGCTAAGATGAAGCTTGTGGGTGAAGCCAAGCTCTTCTGGACCAACACCGAGCATAGGATAGAGAGAGTTAGTAGGGCCCCTATCACACATTGGTATGAGATGAAAAAGAAGTTGAAGAAAAAGTACCTTCCTCTCTCATACCGTCAGAAGCTCCTTGACCAATGACAATCCTTACGCTAAGGGTCAATATCTGTCATCGACTACATCGCTAAATTTGAAGAATATGTGATGCGATGTGATATCCAAGAAGACCCTCTAGTAACGCTCTCGCGTTTCAAGACGGGCCTTCGTGCGGATCTTCAGCGCGAGCTTATGACTCGTCCCTTAACGGACTTGGATGAAGCATATCAATTCGTACAGGAGTTAGAGCAATATCTGAAGGCTCCTGTCATTCGTCGTTTTGAGTCCCAAGACTCCAGTGCTAGATCTAGTTTCCAGGGAACTATACCTAATATCGGTAGTCAACGTAGGGCACAGGCGACCATCCCGCCTAAGCCTAGGGAGGACAAGGGCAAAGGGGTTCTTGGGGCCGGTCCTAGTAACATGAGCCAAGTGAGGTAATATGAGTGTGGCAATCTTGGCCACATGTCTAATCAGTATCCTGCGAAGAGCCGTGGGAGAGCCTTAGTTATAAGCGAGTCCCACGAGGGTGGAGATGACCAGGGTGATTATGAAGTTGAAGAGTATCATCCTGAAGGAGGACTTACTGATGAAGAAGAAGTGGATGGAGAAGCAACGCTTGCAGTAGTCAGACGTGTGCTAGCTCAGTCAGAAGTAGTGCTGACTGGCGTCGAAGCACTTCTTCTACACTATTGTCAAGTGTGGTGAAAAGAATTGTAAGGTGATAATGGACAGTCGAAGTTGTTAGAATGTGATTTCCACTAGCACCTTAGATTACTTAAAACTGAAATCTACACCTCATTCAGACCCGTATAAAGTTTCTTGGGTTGACAAGACATCCCTACCTGTCACCCAGCAATGTCTAGTCTCATCAAGTTTGGGTCATACAAAGAGTTCCTGTGGTGTGATGTTTTACCTATGGATGTAGGACATGTTATCCTAGGTAGACCGTGGCTATTCGATAATGATGTCACGATCTTTGGCCGTTCAAATGCATGTACTTTTATGTATAATGGTAAAAAGATCAAACTTAATCCCATGTCACCTGAGAATACACTAGGGAAGAAGAATGATGAGAAGGCAAGTGAGCCTAGAGAAATGGAGAAATCCAAACCTAAGTCTCTACATATAATCAGCGCAAGAGAGTTTGAAAAAGAGACTAAGGAGGATTCTATGGTGTATGCCCTTATGGCTAGAGAGATTATACCTGAGGTTCAATCAGAGTTGCCCCGTGAGGTGACTTCGGTCCTGAAGGAATACAGTTATGTATTTCCTGAAGACTTACCTAATGAGTTGCCACCTATGAGGGACATACAACATGCCATTGATCTTGTCCCAGGGTCTACTCTACCGAACCTTCCTCACTACAGGATGAACCCTGCAGAGCATGCAGAGTTGAAGAAGCAAGTTGATGAGCTTCTGTAAAAGGGTTTCATTCAAGAGAGTATGATCCCATGTGCCGTGCCTGCATTGTTGACGTCAAAGAAAGACGGCACGTGGCGCATGTGTGTGGATAGTCGTGCCATAAACAAAATTACTGTCAAGTATAGGTTCCCAATACCTAGACTTGATGATATGCTTGACATGATGGCCAGGTCCACTATATTCTCTAAGATAGACCTCAAGAGTGGATATCACCAAATCCGTATACGCCTAGGAGATGAGTGGAAGACGGCGTTTAAGACGAAAGATGTGTTGTATGAGTGGTTGGTCATGCCTTTCGGCTTGACTAACGCACCCAGTACTTTCATGCGGGTGATGACACAAGCTTTGAGGCTGTTCATGAAAAAATTCCTAGTGGTGTACTTTGACGATATTCTTATTTATAGTACCACTAAGGAATCACACCTTAAACATTTAAAGAAGGTCTGTGGTGTCCTTAGGGAAGAAAAGTTGTACGCTAATCTTAAGAAATGTGCATTCATGTCTAGCCAAGCTGTGTTCTTAGGATTTATAGTGTCATCTGACGGGATGCGTGCAGACCCTGAAAAGGTCAGGGCCATAGTTGAGTGGCCAGAACTAAGGAACATTCATGAAGTGCGAAGCTTTCACGGCCTAGCTACTTTTTATCGTCGGTTCATTAGGGGTTTTAGCACGATCATGGCTCCCATTACCGAGTGCATGAAAAATGGAGAGATCGTGTGGTCTAAAGCCGCAGTCAAGGCTTTTAAAGAAATTAAGGGCAAGATGGTGGAAGCTCCTGTCATGCGTCTACCTGAATTTTCTAAAGTCTTTAAAGTAGCGTGTGATGCGTCTGGTGTCGGGATAGGTGGAGTGTTGAGTCAAGAAGGACACCTAGTGGCCTATTTCAGTGAGAAACTGAATGAGATAAAACAAAAATACTCCACTTACGACAAAGAATTTTATGCGGTAGTGCAATCCCTAAGACATTGGCGACACTATCTCATACCGAAAGAATTCGTTTTGTTTTCTTACCATGAGGCTTTGAGATATTTGCATTCTCAGAAGAAACTCAACTCAAGGCATGCCAAGTGGGTAGCGTTTCTTTAGGAATATTCGTTTGTTTTGAAATACAAGGGAGGGGTTGAAAACAAACCAGCGGATGCCCTTAGTAGGAGAGTGGCGTTGCTCAACTCCTTGAGTGTAGAGGTAGTCGGATTTGAGCAACTGAAAGATGAATACCCCATATGTCCTAATTTTGGGGGTACTTACGCATTGCTCTCTAGTGACCTGTATATTATGGGTGAATATATTCTTAAAGACGGCTTTCTTTTCAAGGGAGACAGACTTTGTATTACTCGTATGTCCCTTCGTGAATTTCTCATCTGGGAGCTTCATTTAAGAGGGATAGCTGACCATTTTGGTCGTGATAAGACCATTGCCCAAATGCAAGATCGTTTCTATTGGCTAAGTCTCAAGCGAGACGTAGCCAAAGTTTTAGGACAGTGTCGAACATGTCAGCTGGCAAAGCAAAGAAAACAAAATACCGGGCTATACACGCCATTACCAGTGCCACATGCTCCGTGGCAGGACATTAGTATGGATTTCGTGTTTGGGCTTCCCAAGACTATAAAAAAGCATGATTCCATTTTTGTCGTTGTGGACCGTTTTTCTAAAATTGCGCATTTCCTCCAATGTTCGAAGACGTCGGATGCGTCTCATGTTACTCATGTCTTTTTTTATGGTGTGGTGTGTCTCCATGGGTTACCTAAAACCAAAGTGTCTGATCGTAATGCTCGATTTACTAGCTATTTTTGGAAGACACTGTGGCACATTATGGGAACTCGTTTGTAATTTTCGACTGTTTACCACCCACAAACAGATGGTCAAACTGAAGTGGTAAACCGTAGCCTTGGAAATCTTCTACGTTGTCTAGTGGGTGAACATGTTAAGACTTGGGACCTAATTTTACCAACTGCTGAACTTGCTTATAATGGGTTAGTTAATAGATCTACAGGGTTGAGTCCTTTTGAAATTGTAAGTGGTTATAAGCCTAGAATGCCCATAGATCTCTTACCTATGGCTGTTACCCAAAGGTCTTCTGAGTCAGCCGATGCATTTGCACGCCATATTCATGATTTGCATAAACATATTAGACAGCGGTTAAATAAGAGTAATGATGATTATAAAGTTTCAGCTGATTCTCATCGTATAGTACAAGAATTTTAAGAAGGAGACTATGTAATGGTGCGAATAAGGCAAGAGCGATTCTCTCAAGGATTTACTAAAAAATTACAAGCGCGTAGTGCTGGACCATTAAGGATATTACAAAAGGTTGGGTCCAACGCGTATTGGATTGACCTTCCACCTGCAATGAGTATTAATTCAACTTTTAATGTGGAAGATTTAGTCCGTGCCTATACTCCCATTGTTGATACATCGTCCCTTTCATGGCCTTTTTCTGAGTTTGCTACCCAACCCCTTTCACCCCCTCCTCCACCCATTACCCATACAAAAGAAATTGAGAAAATCTTGGATGATGTGATAGTATCCACGAGAGATGGAGGTTTTCAAAGGTATCTTGTCAAGTGGAAGAACAAACCGTCGTCTGAATCTACGTGGCCGTCGAGCGACGCATTGCAGGGTATTGATTCAAATCTACTAGAGCGCTACAAAAGTTTCAACTCGTCGGAGTCGAGTTTTTCTCACCCGAGGGGAATTGATGCGGACACAAGCGCATTCAAGGTGTACCAACGAAGAAAGCGCCAACCACAAGTACCGTCCTTGTGGATAGACGACTATTGAGGAGCTGAAGACCTTTCACATGTGATTGGACATATAAAAGACCCCACTTAGGGAAGACACATATGAAAGAAGATTGGAGAAAGAAGATCGGGCGCCCGAACTTTTCCGTACTTATGTTTTTTGCGTGTTTTTGCTTAGTTTAGGATATTTTAGTAATTATATGTCTTTATTTGCTTATTTTAGGGGTATTTTAGTAATTTTATGTTTTTATTTGCTTATTTAAGTGGGCTGAAGCCCTAAACACGAATTTTAACTATTGATTAATGAAAAGCAAGCCCTTTGGTTGCCTCCTTCCTCTCTTCTCTCTAACGGTGCTTCTTCTCTTCCCTTGATCTTGTTCTTCTAATTTCTTCTTATGCCCATCCAACTTCTTCAAGGTAATTATTTTCTTCTTTCTATTTTTCAGTTTTCGCTAATCCTTTTTTGATCAAAATCTTGAGAACCGATTTAAACCCTAAACCCCCAAATTCTCAAATTCCTAATCCGAGAAACTTCTTGATTCTTCGGACTAGTTATCTTCATTGATCGATTGGTGTGACCATGTAAGATCGGGAGGTCTCATCCCTCGCCGGATCCAACCTAAGTATTAATTGAATCTCATACTCCGCGATTGTGATGATGGCCCGCTCCATTGCATGTTTCCTTTATGATTTTCTCAGTTATGATGATTACTGGTAGAATTTTAAATAATTTATTCCTTTTATTTCTGCTGTTTAATTATGTTCATGAGCATGCATCATAATTAGGGCTGTCCTGTGTCACAGGTGGGCCACACCATGTAAAATAAGCCTAGAATCTCTAAAATCACATGGTGGGGCCACCTGACTTTGGAATTGCCTGATTTTTGGGATGTCCATTCATCCTCATGTGGCTAATTTTATGAATGGATTCGATGGCATATAAAACTACGGTGGGCCCCAAAAAACCTGGAAGATTTCAATGTGCGTGACCGAATTAAAACTGTTCCTGTGGTGTGACCAACCTGTGTTTTGGATTGGGGTGCATTTTGAGATAGAAATAAACTTGAAAGGCTGCACCTTATGGACGGATTGGATATGGGCCCTACAAAACGGTGGGCCCCCAGACAGTGATGTGGATTAAACTTGTGAATCTACAAAAGCTGAACGAACTGTCCAACTCTTTGTTGTTACTGTTAAAAAAAGGAATTTTAACATAATCACGCTTTCATTGATGGGAGCGGATTAGCTGCCGCCCCGGCCTCATCCAACAAGGTGGCCCCCACGTTCAGGGTCGCACCTAATCTGATCCGTTCATTCATGATCATATCCTTTGGTTTTTAGAGTTGAATGCAAGCAATTGAAAATCATCCTTCATTTGTTCTAAATTCATCTGCAGATTGTTTTGACGAAAATCATCCATTCAGCATGAATTTTTAATATTGTTCCATATAAATCAGATACCACAACATGGACGGTTTGGATCATTGGAATATTTATCATCTGAGACCTAATGTGCAGCGATACACGATGGATCCTGAGTAGGGCGACGGAGGCAAAACGAACTCAAGTAGCATGTATTACTTGGCACGGGCTTCCTGTGACATCGAGTTCATTTTGCCTATATCGGATCACAGACATGTGTCGCCCCACTGGGCCCACAGGAAGACATAGTCCGGTGATCGTAACCGTCCATATTTTGAATGTTATGTCTTATGAGATACTGGAAGAAATTTACATTTGATTGACTATTCTGACCATTAATATGTGTATCTTATGAATGTGGACGGTTTGAAAAGAAAAAATTTCAAAGGCTTGCATTCAGCCCAATGAATCAATGGTCAGGATCTTTATTTTCAGAATGATATTGAATCATAAGCCATCAGAAGAGTTTCGTGGAAATGAGGAACATGCATGAAAGATCAGAGCCGTTCATTAGGTGATCCCTACCATCTACATTCCATGTCACAAAATTTAAGCCAATCCAATCTCCAGGTGGGCCACTCTTGTACATATAACTTCACATCCATCGCCAATCTGATGACTGGCCCCCCTGATTATTGGGGGAATGAACACAGGCAAAGTGGCCCACCTGATGATGAACGACACGGATCTTTAACAAACATGCCATGTTCATATGGAGAGAGAAGGATTCGGATGGGGATTCTCAGCCAGTCATAAAGTGAAGCTCTTAGGCCCCACCATTTTCCTGTGCTTGTACGTGTACAGACCAGAGTAGGTGCGTACTACGCACTATGCTCACTCTAGGGTCTATGTTCCAACCATCAATTGAAGAAACGGCACAGCTTCTATTGTCCTGTTTCGGGAAAGTGTCACCGATACGGAACGGGTCCTTTTCGCTTTTTGTAAAGGCCAAAACTTAGATACTCTGCTGAGTGTGATGGATGATACACAGGCACTTAGAAATTACTTTTAAAAAATTGAATAATTGGAACATTAGTAATTCAAATACTGTCGATATTATATGTACCAGTTTTGATTTTTTATTCACAAAAAAGGGTGACGCTTATTCGATTAGCTTAATATCAGATTGGCAGACATTTATTGGACGGTTAATATGAAAAGTAACCAATGGTCTTATTTCAGAAAACAAGTGTCCACAAATCAGAGGTTAATATCATTCAAAGAATCTGATTTTTGGCATTCTGCTCAAATGAAGTGGGTATCAGTGTTTAGTTGGTTTAGTTTGAGTTAGTGTATACGCCACTTATACCATTTTTATGTGCCTGCGTAGCAAGAAGCGTCAAGGACATCCAGAGTATTAAATTGCCTTCCTTTTGTAAAAGGTGGGGCGGGATCAGACTTTGGAAAAAAGGAATTCTTCTACAGAAAGTACCATAACCCCATGTTCTAGTCAGAACTTTGGTGGCTGAGATCTTCAAATAGATCCAACCGTCCAAGGTCACCACTAGTGGGAACGTGAGAGATTTAGCGGTGATGATCAAATGGATCCTGCAGAATGCGATGATCATCCATATGAATGCAAAGGACCATTCAAAAGAATTCATCAAGTCACAATGAATGGATGATCTTAATTGGCCTATTGGTTGGACATCTGATGGACGGTCAAAATATGAAAACAATCAATAACACGGATTCAACAAACAGATGACGTCAATCAGAGGTCAGGATTGTCGAATGAATCTTATTTGGGGGGCTATGCCCCCACATACGTTGGTTCCCACTCTTTGGGCGGTTAGGAATCATACCTATTTATGTCACGTTTGTAATGTCTGACTGCATGCGTATGATTCTGGTGTACACCAAAGTCTACCTAAAATTTAAGTGCCAACGGTCACTATTCATCCAAGTCTTCGTGGGCCAATTTGAAGAATCTCATGATCTAACGATGCTAACCATCCCAACACTGTTACGAAATTTAATTATATTCATATTTTTAATGTAATTAACATTGAGCGGGGATAGCTCAGTTGGGAGAGCGTCAGACTGAAGATCTGAAGGTCGCGTGTTCGATCCACGCTCACCGCATTCCCTTTTTAACTTTTCATTTCATCTCACATATGGGCCATTGGTTGAATATTAACTCTCTTTTTTTTCTTTTTTTTTTTCTTTTTTTTTTTTTGTTTAAAGCTACGTAAGATCGAGGTCGTTGGTTGGATATTATTTTAATTTTGACCTTTTAAAGTTTTCATCTCACGTATCGGCTATTGGTTGAATATTAACTCATTTTTTTATTCAAGCTATGTAAGATCGAGGGCATTCGTTGGATATTATTTTAAATTTTAATCTCATGCTATGTGAGATCAAGGCCATTGGTTATTGTAATCCGGAATTTACATTACATTATCTGGAGCATCACCTGATCAAATGATCCTCACCGTTGAAGCTATTGATATTCACACGAACAACCTCACGAACATATCCATGCTAAGGTGATGAAGCAGAGTCCAGATTGAAGTGAAGAACACAAGGGCAATGTGCATCAAAGGCTAGAGAAAAAGATACGAATAAAAGGAAGCCAAACAATGGCAGTTCCATGGTCCGAAAGCGGACTGGGTCTGTATAACAATGATCAAGCTAGACTTCTTCCAATGGAGTGTTTGGGTGAAAGAAACCCAAAACTTCAATTCTAAAATGATACTACTGTTATTTGATTGGAGTGCAGCTTTTCAGAAAAAAAAATAAAATGTTGAAGGGTCATCAACTTTAGGAACCCAATCTCTCTCTCACCCGGTGATTTGGATAGGCTAACCCGCTATTTTACGAGACCCATGATTATCAGATGAGAATGATTTTGCGACCATGGGCAATCCAAATCCAATCCCTCCTATTTAATCTCCTACGTTATCATAGGTAGACCAGCCTCGCCCCGCAGGAATATGTATCAGGAAACAATTACAAAGTCCTACTGGATCAATGCCAGAAGAGAATGTTTGGCTGCTCAGCACATTTCAAAATTACGCCAGTGCTGCCCGTGTTAAATTGCAAATTCCCAACATGTGTTGTTATTTCCAAAAAGGCCCTGCGCTTATGAGAAACAAAGAAACAAACGGCACACACAAACCATTTTTTCACACGTGAATGGACAATGTCAACAAGCTCGGGAAACACCGTTCGTCTTTTAGTTCGAAGAAGTCTGGATTGAATGAAGCATAGTATGAAAACATTCCCCCTTTTCTTCAGGCATGAAAATGAAACACATTCCATCAGTTGCCCACTCTATCATCCAAACACCAACCCAAAGAGAAGGTATATAAAAAAAAGCTCCTGATTAAAAAATAATAATAATATATTTGAACCATAAATGATATCATATAACATCTTTACACTGAAGTGAGAGAGGTGTAACTTCTTACAAGAGACGGCCCATATGTCATTCTAAATTGCAGTCAATAATACCTGGGACCTGGGGGAGGGTACCCCTCGGAATGCCACCTCTCAGTTGATGGAAAATTACCGGGTGAGGGCCTTGGTGGTGGAACTCCATAAGGCGAACCTGCAAAACATATCATATGGGAGTTGTTCATTTAGAGAGAAGGAAAAACAACAACAACAACAATAAAAATGCTTACCAATAAAAAAAAAAGGATAAAAGAAAAATAAACAAGTAAATAAGCTTATGTTTGGGTGCTCCTGCTTGTGTGTGTGTTAATGATTTTTTGAAGGATTGATAATCCTAAGACACTTGTACACAAGTTTTTAACTGAATCCTGTTATATCAAGTTCTTCGTTTCTTTCTTATAAATGTTGTTGTCACATGAGCACCCAAGGGTGTGTTTGGATGCCACCCATTTTTCGTTAATCAGCAAGTGACATGCAGATGTTGGGAAAGCTGCTCCCTCCCTGTTCTTGCAAAAAATGGGGTTAGTGAGGCATTGCTTGACCACATCTCACACAAGTTAAATGCTTTCAAAAATCTAAACCGCTCATCGGACTCACTGTCACAAAACAGGGGCGAAATTTTAGGCTGTCAGATATTTGAGTGGGAAAGAATCTCATATTTTAATTATAGCCACTCGTATGCTTCCAACAGGTGCCGACACAGAGTAATGTGTTAAAGCACATTTTAAGTGGCACCCAAACATGTCCTAGGTATGCTGCATCAAAACTCCGTAAACCAATTTTGTTAAGGTTAAGGCCTGTTTGCATGTGGAGCAGTGCCAATCAAAACAGATAGGATTGCCCTATCCATATCTTTTTGAACAAGAGAAAAAACAATTGAGTCAGGAGAAAAGTGTCCTTTAACACATTTCCTATTGGCACCATACATTTTGGATAAATTAAACACCCGATGTTTCGGATTCACTCCCTCTCTAGACATGGCTTAGAATGACTGTAACACAATACCGCGTTTGATAAATTAAAAATAAATGGAACAGGCAGCAGAAGCATGAGTAGCAATGGGATGTAGAAACTCAAGTGATCATATGACACAACGCCTATAGGATTGATGGACAACCAAATTTGAAAATATTCAAACCAGTATGCATAGAGGTGTCTTGGTTTTAAGATCTCTTTTCATTTTCAGGAAGACATTGTTGAATCCCCACTCAATTCACTGTTGAAATGGTCCAGGACAGGCTAAAAGCAATGGTTAGTGTCCTAGAAGAGAACTTCTTTAGCTCCCCATTGGACGTTGAAATAGGTGTAACCCCATAGCCTGTCAGGGGTGCAGGATTCCAAGAGGAACATGGTCCTCCTCTACCATATAGAACAATCACCACCAGGGTTTTTAATACTCATCCAAGTTGGGCACGACTTGGAATCGGTCGGACCCAATCTGGTTTGGCAGCACTAGTTATTCCACACCCCCTTACCAACTCGGGCTCGGGCCTGAATGAATCAACCAGACTCGCCAGTCTTTTAGCCACGATCACCTCAGGCAATCATGAGGTTCCAAATGGGGACAGACTTGCAGATTCGGGCACAAAACAGTAATGATTATGTTGCTTTATACACATGCGACCATACAAGTTTTTTCAACAGTTCTGATAAGCATGGCAGAGTCGGTCTTGCATCTGAATATTATGATGCCACAGTTGTGACAAGTCAAGCTTAACAAGTACCAGGAAGTGGAATTTTCAGTAGTCATGGCTCAAAAAGGAACCTATGCTAATTCTACTGCTAATAAGAAAAGGGCGCTATTTGATTCTTTGCAGAGTATGATGCTTGATACATAGCCAGTTGGAAAATTGGACACATGGCATATGTTAACTTGAATTAAACACACTAAATTGCAAAACCCACTGTCACCAAGTCACGATCCCAAAATCAAATAGTTGAACAATCCTAACCACTGATTCATGGACACTAGCTTGTTGAAATGGAACCATCTTAACTGTCTAATAAATGTCCACCACTTCAATAGTCATATAATAAAATAAGAGTGATTTTTGGTTCATGATACATCTAAACTGGGACCTGTTATGGCATTTTAATTTGAATTATTTGTATGCCACGTGAGCAATTTCTAGGCAATGCCAAAGTGCCTATGTATCATCTATCGCACTCTGCTGGAGCATCAAAATTTTTCTCAATAAGTGACAAATTGTTATGGGCACACTCTACCTGATAAATACACTCATTGTTTCTACTTTTGCCAATACAATAGCAAAATGTTTTACCAATGTAACACTGGAAGTAGAAAGGATGGGTACACGTATCAGTCAAGTGTAAATAGTGGCTCCATAAAAAAAGAAAAATATGTCAGTTACTGTAACAAGGCAAGTCAGGCAACTTACCATAAGTTGTGGTGAAAGGACTGTGTGGCTCAAGCAGAGGCCCCATTGGAGATCGAGGATCTGCTCGGGGCAATTTAAGGTCCCCAACATGTGTGCCAGGACTGCTGTACAAAAAGGAACTCCTTGGGCTTTCAAAGTTGGGTCTGCCAAATGAGGTTGGCCTTTCCAAGTTAGGTGTCCCGTAGTGATCATTCCTGCCATAGCTCCAATAGGGGTTATTGTCAGCTACAGGAGTGGAATGCCTGCCTTCAAAGCTGGATCTGCTGTAGGGATCATTCCCGCCATAGCTCCGGGAGAGGTCAGTGCCACCCCCAGGAATGGCAATCCTGCTTTCAAAGTTACGTCTATCATAGGGATCTTGTCCGCCATAGCTTCCATAGGAATCGGGTTCATTCTTAGTCAATGAATGGTCATAATTAGAATAGTTCCCATAAGAACTATCCCTTGGGATGGAAAGATTGGGATCACCTGACCCAGACCTGAACCCTCCGGAAGAGATTTCGGGTTTTCCATATACGCCAGCCATGGAATACGATGGGGTCACCTGTTGCATCCAAGACCCATGTCAGCATCCAATTCCCGCAATAATGGAGGCAGCATTAAAAGGAATATATGTCAGAACTAGTGGAGGGTTGTATTGTAATCAACTTGTTGATTGTAATAAACCTATGTAATATACTCTTAGATAGTGCTTGATTGTAACCAACCTATGTAATAGTCTATTACATAGCACTTGCAGGAGTTCTGCACTCTCATTGCCGGTTCCAAGCCCAGATAAATGAGGGTTGCGTCAAGTTGGTAGCGGTGTCAAACTTATGCCAGAACTTCCATCGTAAATCCAAATGGATAAGTTTACAAGACATTTGTCGGACGAGATTCCACAGTTTATGTTGTTTGCAGATGATGTAGTTTTGATTGACAAGATGAGGGAGGAAATAAATGCAAAGATAGATTTATGGAGGTGTGCTTTAGAATCTAAAGGATTTAAAATTAGTTGGACTAAAGCAGAGTATACGGAGTGCAATTTTAATAACAACAAGAGTAGAAACAAATTAGTTAGGATTGATGACCAAGAAGTTTCTAAAGACCACTTTTGATATCTTAGTTCAATAATTAAAGAGAGTAGAGAGATTGAGAAGGATGTTGCAAATAGAATTCAAGCTGGGTGAAAGAAATAAAGATGTGCCTTTGGAGTTTTATGTGATTGTCATGCACCCACTCAAACTGAAAGGTAAAATTAATAGGATAGCTATAAGACTAGGCATGCTTTATGGGATAGAATGATGGCCAGTGAAGGAACAATGTTAGGATGAGTATAGCTAAAATGAGGATGTTGGGATGGATGAGTGGTAAGAGGAGAAAGGATAACATTCCCATGAATGCATTTGAAGGAGCTTAGGAGTATCACCAACAGGTAATAAGATGAGAAGAAGCAGACTCAGATGGTTTCGTCATGTGCCACAGAGACTGAGAACTACGCCAGTTAGGAGGAGTGAGTTGGTGCATGTTGATGGCTCTAAAAGGGCAGGGGGAAGGCCCAAAAGGACATGGGTGGAGGTACTAAGAAAAGTTGGGTCCTTGATTGAGTGGAATGATGGAATGAGATTCATGCAGCCGACACCATATAATTGGAATAAGGCTTAGATGATTGATGATGATCACACAGAGGAGAGAAAAAGAATACATGATGGGGGGAAAATCATCATTACACAGATTTTTTTTTTTCCCTTTCTAAAGCATTGCAATAATATCATGATATTTCACACTATTTTGTGATTTTTAAGAATAAAAATGTCTAAAAAGAAAGATCGTGACCTTTTCAATAAACCGCCAATTTTTTGTCACAATGCAATGGTTTAGGGTGCATTTGGTTGCACCAAATACCATCAAATTTCATGATTTTGTGCAAATTTTCATGATATTTCATGATTAATCAGTCTAATTTACTGCCAAAATTTCATGATATCTAATGCAACCGAACACCCTTAAATAAGTTGGTTGGAAACAAGAATCTAAAACAGAATATGTATGGCATACTAGAGTCAAGGAGCTACAGTTTTAGTTTTGCATGTCTGACTGTGCAGTCAATTACTAGTGCACCAAAACTATTCCTTTCATCAATAGACTAAATGTCATCCTTTCTCTTTCCTTTCACTATAATTTGAAGTTCTGAACAAAACTGCACATACTTCTGGTGGATCTGGTCACAATTTTAAAATGTGGCTAATAAGAAAAGTTTGAGAGAAACGGCTGTCACTACACTAGCTAAAGCAATATTAGGCATGTGCTTCCATCAAGTATGCGTAATATATTCTCATTTGATGAAATATTACCTAAACAAGCTAATGTATACCAGACTCGCATCATCTCCCTCATTATAGATGAAGAAAGGGAGGATACACTACATCAATATTATCTTAGTTATTAAGAATTCAATTTCCATACATGTAGTACATGTGTACGAGTCCAGACCTTTCATCTATTGGGCCCCACTTAACATGCCTACCCTACCAGCTGATTGGCTACAGGACTCTTCTCACTTAACCAACAGGAAAAATGGATCCCCCTCCATAATTCAAATGTAGATGACTAAGATGAATCCTGCAACTCACACTTACTTGTTGGGGACGGTGGAAACCATAATCTGGAGGGGTGAGAGGTGAGTGAGAATTTCTCCAATGTCCACCAGCTGCTGCAGAAGGGAATCATCATTAGAACATCCATTACATCCATCAGATAGAACAAGGAGAGATTGTGAATGCTGTTATTGAAGAGTAAAGATATGAAATGCAAGTGAGGAAACCTGATACAGCTCCAGCATTTTGGGGCAAAGGGCTGGTAAACGACTGGATGGGATTTTCATGAGAATAAGGTGAGAAGTCACGATTATTCAAATTGGAAGGTCCTAGTGCACATTTCATTTCATTCAGGTATCTTTCTGACTCTGCTCTGTTCAATTCTGGAAACATAACCTTCAAAATGGATACGAGTGTCAATGTAGTATCATGACCAATGGAGCATAAATGAATCAAACAATTGCATTTCTTGATACGAGTTAGACAAGCTGCACACACCTCACACATTGACATGCAGTAACATGTACCAAGACATCAGACCCATGCACAGGTGGGGCCCAGCATGTTGATAACCCGGCCAAGAAATCAAACCCAGTCAACCTCTCAGGTGTGCTACATGGCATGGTGCACCTGATGCACCTCTCAGATGTCCCACATGCATACCTGATTCCTGTTGTGATGTGTAGAGGTGCGTGTGCGCTTAGAAAAGCTATCCCATCCCAAATAAGGTATTCAATAACGGTAATGGTGGCTGTAATGGCCAGCCTTATGCCCATTACAGTATAGGCCGTAATCCCCGTTATAGCCCTGTAATGGTTAAAAAATAATAATTTAAGGAAGAAACTGCATTGGCCCCGTACCAGTCCATCACGGCCTGGTATAGGCCCAGTAGTAGCCCATTACTACCGTTATAGGCCCATTACAAGCCATTTTTACCAGAACAGCCGTTACAGTGCATATCACGTAATGGGTCCCACCATTACCATTGCATAACCATTTTCAATAACATGGTCCTGAATGCTACCTGATCGAAAAACTCATCTGCTCCAGGCATATCTTTGCTCATTGGTAGGACATAGTTTGCTGAGAAAGAAAAAAGATGCTGACCACATTAAGACCATTAACAATTGAGGCAGAGACGAGGCTTCCAGGACCCAAAAAAAAAATCAAATTACTATTTAGAAGCAATATCAGTTTGAAAATGTTCTCGGGTACCTAACATCTCATTTACTGCTTCAGCAGGCACTTCCTTTCCCATTTCTTTATACCGTTTTTCTGCACGACGCTTCAGCTCATCGGGTCTTGGGAAAATAACCACTGCAATCTGACATGTGACATATCCTCAGAAGAAATTAGAGGGCCATGAGTTCTATGAAACTTCAAACATAAATTTTGTCAAAGGACCAGCATAAAATAGTGTTGATTATTGAGTTTCAAAAGGTACCTTGCGGTAGTTTACAAATGCCTTCAATTTACGTTTACGGGCACTCTTATATACGTTTGTTTGATCGAGCATGTAATTACGAGGCGTCTTGGCAGCCCTAGCTAAAAGAGTATTAAATATTCCCGTGGCTCGATCCATCAAACGATCAAAACGTTCTCCATAGTTTTGCTTGCGAGTAAGTCCAGGCACCTGCAGAAGATATATAGATCATTCATGGGACTATACCTTGAGAAACAATGAAGAATCATAACAAGAGATGACAACCAATAAATTGCTACGCATCAGCAGTCATTTTTGTAAAAATAATACAACGATAAATCCTTGGGAACAACAAACCTTCATTTGATCCAGAGCCAGGTTTGTTCCAAGCAAAAGATAACGTTTTTCAGGATGCTCCTTCACCTGTTTTTCGGCCCAAGTAGTTTTGCCAGAAGCAGGTAAACCAACCATCATCAGCACCTCACAATCCTTGGGATTGGAAAAGGTGGGACCCATGATAACATTCCCGTCTTCGAGTGCAGAACTCCAAGGCTTATAACCTTCTTCAGGAATCAGTCCATCTTCAACGCTAAACTGCACCTGAACAACCACATTTTTCAAAAGAATATGTGGAAACAAGGCTGATTCCCATTGTAGCTTTCTCACTGGAGAATTCACCACCCCTAGACCCCTTGGACCCGCATCGAATTCCTTGGCAGTACCCAACCATTTCCCATTCTTGGAGAAACCAATAACAGCAAATGGCTTGTTTTCTAGGTTCACAGCACAAATGATTGTATCACCCACACCAAACTTCGTACCGTAATCCGAAAACTTCCCTGAATTTGAAAATTTCCCTGTTCCTCCAAATCCGAAACTGTGTTCACTTTCTCCGAGGTTCCCCACGTTATCATCCCCTCTTGAAATACCAACCCGACACACATGCTGCTGATCCAGGGGAGTATCCTCCATAACGACTGGCTGCGCAGAAATGACTTTGCAGCCAAAACAATACTTCCCTCCAGTTATTCCAACAGTTGCACGAGCACCAGACCAGCAGTATGCAAATCCGTCTTTTTGAAGTGCATGACCTTGAAGACCACTTCCTTCTACATCAAAATCTGGTAAAAGGGATGAAATTTACAGCAATGAGCAATATCTATGAAAGAAGAAACCAACTAGTAAAAGAATCAGCTAATCAATGTCAGTTTAAATCATTTGGTGTGTAAAACTTGAAAAAACAATGTGGACTGTTTGGCTGTCTTCCTTTTGCTGCCTCTTTGGCTTTCAATAAAATCACCTCTCTCTCTCTATATATATGTGTGTGTGTGTGTGTGTGTAAATATGTGTGAGTGTGAGTGTGAGTGTCAGTGTGTGTGTGTGTGTGGTGTGTATGTGTGTGTGTGAAAAAGAAAAACCCTCACCACAATAAACTTTCAAAATGCCGTAATACTTATTATATTGAGTACCGGGCATTGTTTACTTGAAGGCCAGATGGAAAAAAAAAAGGGTATCCCATGAAAAGGAAAGCCATTTTCCTGAAATTTAACTACAGATATTAAACTCAGTATGAATAATATTTCAAAGCAAACTTTACAGGCGCGGATGAATCACAGGGCTTGAGCCTCATCAAATGCACAGTTACTCGATGCCATATTTTTATACATATAGTAGTGTGTCAATGGCTGAGGTGTTTTTGAGGGTTTTAGTGATATTTAGAGATTGGGCTCCTTAGCTCTTCTTTTTGTTTGGGGCTAGAGTTGCTGTGGAGCAAACTTAGTCTTCTTTCCTTTTCTATTTTCTGGCTATTTGTTTAGTTTGCTTAGTTTTTCCCTGTTTTTAACCTATTAATAAAATTCTCATCTTTCAAAAATAAATAAATAAATAATATAGGGTCCATGGATCAGTGATCCAGGTCATTCATCTGATCGCCGCACCATGAATGTGTAATTAGCTAAATAATTCATAGATTGGAAGATCCTAACCTTGTATTAAGTTCGATCGATTGAAGCTAGCCGTTACAGATCTGTTGGAGCCCTTTTTCTATAAATCTAGAAAACGGATCTTTGGTATGTGCTTATAGGTAAATTATGACTTAAAAAGCATTCAATTTTCTTGCTTAGTGGTATATCTATAGAATTGTCTCTTTGTCAAATATTGACCAAAAAAGGGGAGAAAGATCAAGTCCCACCAAAACAAGTTGAATTCTGATTGTTGCTACAATGAATTGATAAAGATAGGAGGAGTATTTGAGGGGGAGCAATGTAAGAGTTTACATGTCGAGTCCCGTATTTATGGTCAAATCATTATAATTTTGACATGTAATATTTTGAGTTGTTTTGGTTTGTCATTGGTATGGACCATGACAAAGTCTAGGTTAATTTTGTCGTGTAATTGACAAAGAGGGATATTGTTAGTGCCTTAGTTTTTTCAATGATGTGAGCTAGGGTGTCTTGAGTTAGTTAAACCTCTATAGGAAGACATTAAAGACCGAAGGCTCGAAAGACTTGAAGCATCAAGGCCGAAGAAAACAAGTAAATCATGAGGTACCTTGCTAATCTTAGCCTTAGATCCCTTTAGGTCCAAAACTTAGATGGCTTGACCTACATAGGAAAAACCTCAATCATCAAGTTTGAGTCAGCTAGTTTATGTGCACAAGAAAGATAAACCATATGCACATGTTCGATCGATCTCGATCCATCGAAGGTCATTCGCTCGATCCATCGAAGGTGCATTAACACGTCCAACGAGCTTTGCTGCCATGTTCGGTCAAGTTCAATCGATCGAAGGGGTCGCTCGATTGATTGAAGCTAGCCATTATAGATCCATTGGAGCCTTTTTTCTATAAATCTAGAAAATAGATCTTTGTGTAAATGATGGTTTCTAGTGATTTAGAAGTCCTGCAGCATTCTAAGCCTTCCCAACACTTCTAGGCTATCACCCAAAGAGATCCATGCCTTCTTCATTGTGATTAATCACTCTAATGAGTATTCCAAGCCACACTTGATGAAGAATATAGCATCTTGCATTCTCTAGAGTTTAGACAATCCACACAATTTCACCCATGTGTACAGATCTGGGAGAAAACCACACATTTGTTGAGGTTGAGCGTCCTATGGTACCTTTTAAGTCCAACGACCAACGTATAATATGGTAAAGCCATATTGCTATGCAACAAGTGGGGAGGGTTATCCTTCAACTAGGGTTGTCCATAATGTGGGACCCACTAATCATTGTCGTCGTCGTCGTCGTCGTCAAAGCCTTATCCCAGTTATTTGGTGTTGGCTACATGAATCCTGTTCCACATTCGACTCTATCAAGGGTCATTACCTTCAACTAGATCATAGGTCATCAAATCTTTTCTTACTACCTCCGTCCATGTCCTGTTGGGCCTTACTCTAGCCTTTTTAGAGCCTTCAACTTGTACCAACTCACTCCTAACTAGTGCGGTTCTTGATTTCCGTTGCACATGACCAAACCATCTAAGTCTACTTTCCCTCATCTTATTACCTATTCATGCCACTCCTAAGTTTCATCAATTGTATTCATTTCTAATTCTATCCTTCCTCGTCTTGCCACTCATCCATCTCAACAACCTCATTCCTGCTAAACTCATCCTATGAACATGTTGTTCCTTAGCTGCCCAACATTTTGTCCCATAAAGCATGGCTAGCTTTATAGTATAAAACTTCCCTTCCATTTTGAGTGGTATGCAACAATCACATGAAACTCCCGAGGCACATCTACATTCTTCCACCTAGCTTGATTTAATAATGTGGGTCTAACACACTATGGATGGAAATTGATTTGATATCTTATTGATTGGATGATCCTAGACATCTAAAAAGTGATCTTTGAATTGACGCTGGGAAAGGAAAAAAAATGTTCGGCATTAAGTGCTGGAGAGTAAAGATAAGTGATGGCAGTGGTCTTCTAATAAGTGTGATTTTCGAAACACCTGCCATAATGAGGCCCACTAGTTGGACATTTCGCATTGATGGATAACCAACCACTTGTAATGTAGAAAGATAGCTCTACCATGTTCCAGGTCTTCCAGCCCTACCATATCAACTCCTAAGTGCTAATTACAGAATATTTTCTCCCAGGAACTGGTTCTCATGAGAACCTGTGAGAACTCTATCAAAACTCATCCCCCATGTTGTATATATGCAATTCACGCCATACAAACCCTTCATTTGGCTTGGATGATGGGTCATACAAAAAAATCAGGCTCTTTCGCAACTCAGGTGGGCCTTGTTGAAAATAAGGGTGGGCGTCCCCTCCCACTTTGTTCCCTTAGCTGTGGCCCACCTAATTTTTGGATCAGGTTGATTTCTAACCCTGAGAGGTTTCATGAGGTAACACATCTAATGGGTAGGTTGGATGTTGTGCACACATCATGTGAGATGTGTTCTCCTGGAAGTCATTTACGAACCGGTTCCTAAGAAATATTTTTTTGTAATTTTTTTTTTTAAAGAGAGTTCCTGCGAGATTACAACCCACTAATCACAGAATAATGAAGCAAGAAAATATCTACTGGCACAGAAGATAGAACCGTTGTTTCTTTTTCTACCATGCATTTGTAAACCAGCGATTGGACGGTTAAGATCGCCTGTTCAGTGAGATTACCCCACCATGGCTAATCCAAGATGGGACCCATGAACGATCCTCGGTTATCGTAAACCATTATTCCATGTGCCAGTTTTGTATAATTAGGTCATTTACCCACTTCATTGAATTAAAATCATTACAATTCAATTCAATAGTCCATCCAAACGCAGCACAAATTTCACAAAGAAAGGGATTATGATTTCGGGAAGTAACGAATTCTGCAAACATAGAAAAATAGGGGGTTGGAAGGATATGGAAAAGGGAGTTATGTTTGGAGGCAGAAGGAATAATACCCAAATTGCAATCGGCGCGATTGAGCTCAACGCGGGGAGAAATGGTTTTTGAGAGCTGAGAACCTGGTATTGTAGAAGAGAGCTTTGGCCTTTTCGAATCCGGTTCTTCTATTTTCGGAAGGGGATGCTTCGACGACGCCATGAGAGAGCGAGAGAGAGAGTATTGGTTTCTGCTAACGTGCGCCCGAGAGCGAAGGCAGCTGCATTGAGAAAAGAGAGGCGGTTCGGAGGAGGAATTAGAGGATCCTCGACCCGGGGAAATATACACCTACTCGCGTTTCCAGAACGGGGCCGTTCGGACCCGACCCAGAAAGACCGTGGTTGTTGAGGACCGGACCCGAACTCGACCCTTTGACAGCCCGGTGGTGTCTGTGGTCCATTCTATAGGTCGGATGGACCACGCCTTTGGTGGACCATGGCTCTAGAGCTTGTCTTCGGCCTTTTAATGAGTTGAATGGGGATTGTTCGAATTGGAAGGGGGGATTGTTCGAATTGGGTGAATGGGCCATAAATTGTGGGCCCAATAGACCAATGGTTCGGACCACTTGACCGTGGACCCATGTCCCAACTTAAGCCCAAGTATACTTTTTGCATATGCTTACCTATGATTTGTTGATCCAAACATTTGAGTTGATGGGCCCTGCCTCAAAGTTATTTCTGATTGAGAGATGGTACACTTTGACGGTTGCCCTTTGCTCCCTTTTCTTATAGCCCTTTTGCTAGATGAGCTTCATGAGCTGGGCCAGATCTTGACCCAAATGGGCTATAAGACTCAACAAGCGAGCCTGGCCTCTGACTGAAACAAGGTCTCTATAGTTAGCGGTTTAAATAATCCAGCCTCCATTTTAGACCACTACTTCCATGGATAGCCCCACCTCATGAACAGACCTAGTGGTGGCAATCGGTCGTGTCGGGGAAAGCCCGAATCGACCCATTTACTAAACAGGCTAAAAATTCCATCAGAACCTCCTGACCCGACCCACTTAAGATTCGTCAAGCCCAACCTGACACATTTAGTTATAAACGGGTCTAGGTCGATTAATCTGACCCAATCGCACTCGAGTTAAAAATGAAGTACGGGGCTAAAGGTAGGTCGACCCTGCCTAACTAGTGGATAAATACAAACATACCTGCATCAGGTGTATGTATAGAGTTACCATCTTTTTGGCCCATTTGGGTCAATGATAAGTTATAAGGGTGGGCCAAGTGGGGTAGAATTTGAACTAAGCCCGACCCATTTATTTAAACTAGCCACATTTCTAACCTAGGTTGACCCACTTCCCATTTAGTTTGGTTGAAACTTGCCTCAGAAGCTATCACGCCCCAAAATCTGAGTACAGAGTGTGCATCCTCAGACCTGAGTTTCGGTTCGTAACTCAAGTATAAGGTGTACTAACTTAATTTTTTAATCGGTTTGATCGCATATGATATTTACATTCAATATAAAGTCTACCATAATCTCAATCTCACATGCAACATACTTAACACCAATTAACTAAGCATACACAAATCTTGATAACCTTTAAAATAAAATAAATCTTAAAATTATTCATTTATTATGCCATTATATTATAATGGTGTTTATTCCATGTTAACATTGTTCCAAAGAAATAAAGTTAAATAATTTCTTGAAGTCTCAAAATAAATATCACTGCATTATACGATAATCAAACTATACTAACAAAATAAAATATATAATTCAAAATTTTCTAATGCCGCCACTTCATCTTCAGATAAGTATGGCCATGTTTTAGGTGGGCCATGTTCAGGTACGGTAGATCTTTCCAGTTCTTGCGCCACGTCATCTGTTAATGACTCATCTGTATGATTTTTTCATCAATAAAAATGTAAGCTGGCCAGGCTTAGTGATATAACTCAGCATGATTCATAATCACAGCAATTAAAATAATACATAAAAACATGTACAATGATATGAATGTAAAATGATGTATGAATGCATCAGATGGGATAATCGTCCATCTGCTTAGGTTGGAAATCATCAACCCGCAGCCACTCGTTGGGTAGGCTTCCACCTTTCGGTAGGCATGGGCATAGCTCGCATCTGGTAACACTCTACCAGAATTGACATTTCTTTCACGGAGGGCCCCTAAGATCGACCATGCATTATGAAATGTAATGAATGATGGATGATATCTAAATGCATATTTTTCATATTAGGCATAATTATTTTCATTAGATATTCACATATAATTTTTTTATACATCTATTATATTAAAATATTCAAACCAGTAAATTAATCAAACAATCACAATTATTTATTTTAATTTTAATGAATTATAAAACAAGTTGAGTCACTCACCTAAGTTTGGTAGTATTGACTCTTCAATATGATTAGGTTGATTTGAATTCCAAGGTCCTATCAATTTTATCAACGATATTATTATTCATTTATTTTTATTATATGGTGGGTTCCACCTTTGATTAATATCCTAGGTGGCGAGATCCAAAATAATCAAATAATTAAATTTTCTATTATATTTTTTTTTCTTTTTAAGATTATAAAATTGAATGGAAACTATTTGATTAGGGTGACCCATCGGATGGTCAGATCATCTAGATTCTTGAGGTCTTGTTATGTTTTACCTCGACGCATTGGAGGAGTGGTGTGGATCTAACCACACATTCACCAATGGCCCATCTCGACTTTCTACGCCAAGTAATACCAACACTTGCACAAAATATCTAAGATTCCTTTATCAAACACTTCTAGATCTAACTAATGTGGCCCATCTGATGGTTAGATTGATCTGAATATTAGGACCCTTGTATATTTTGGCCTCATGAATCATATGATCCGTACAAATCTAATATAATTTAATCAGATGCACACTAACTACAATTACATAATTTTAGATTCGTCTCACCTTTAAAGGACATCCACCTATAATTCAATATAATAAACGTGTGATCAATCCACATCGTTCATTGCATTCACCGAATCAAATTATATTAAATATATAAAAATATTAAAAGGAGGAAAATATACATACCCGATTTAAGCACTCCAAAATTCTCTCTCCCTTTGTCTTTTGTCGCATGTAGCTTTTTTTTTTAATATTTAAATTTGACTAGAAGTCTCTTATTTTTAAGAGATGTGGAGAGGAGTATTTGAATTTGACTAGAACTCTTTTATTCTTAAGAGATAAAAAGATAAGATAGATTTAAATTAAATATAAAATAAAGATAAGATTTAAAAAAAATCTTTTATTATTATTAGTGAATTTCACAGCCTTTACAGAAGTGGACCAAGTAAGTTGGATTGCAGACCCATCTGACCCATCGTGATTCCTTACCGGACCCAATTGCAGACGTTAGCCCTCGCATTGTTACAATTATCCACTTGTTTTGAGGGGGCTTCAGTGAAATGGAATTATAGCTATAGGAAAATCACTGCAATTTGAGGTCTCAGTCTCAAAAAAGAAGGCCGAGGCAACTCCAATTTGATCCTTCTCACTTTAGCCATGTTTGGATGCACTGTCAATTTGAATCGTGATTATTTGTTAGGGCCTGTCTGCGTCAACAGGGCGTAGAGGTTATGACAATGTGGGGGCCACTTTTCAGGCCAAGAGACCGGGCATCACATGCGTTTTTCTTGGCTCTGCAGAGCATTGCAGTAGCTCTGCCTCCTGGCTACAATGACCTGACGAACTCGACTCCGGAGGCGCCTATGCGATTTCCTTGTCGTTCATATTGGGGCCTGGCCCAAAATTGCAGTTGCCTTTGTTGGTTTTGAAATTACTATAATTGCTGTTTGGGGTTGCTTCCACCTTCCCCATGTTGAAGAAATGTATGTCTTCAGTAACACTCATGGATGGAAGCACCTGGCGGTAAGAAGCTGTTCATTGGAGCAAGCCACTATCTTGATTTGGCCATATGCCCAAAATCCACAGATGACGACTGCATTTCTTGCAACTCTGTTTCAACACTATCTTTCATTTCATAAGAGGGACTCTAGACAATTGAATTGAATCTTTCTACTAAGCCCAGATATAAGAGCAGCAGATCTTTCTACTAAGCCCAGATATAAGAGCAGCATCGTAGGCTGCCATTTCACCAACACGCTGAACATTGACATAACCTAACTAGGAAAGATAATTATTTTTGTTATTTTCTGTATTAAACTGCATGTTCGCAATTCTTCAACTTGCGCAACCAAACAATGCTCATTGCACTTGCCAGCAGCAATCAATTCAACAATACGTCCAACTGCAGTTTCCTTCTAACTCTCAAATTGCTAACTTTCTTAGCTCCAGCAATTCAACCATTGCAGCGTTGGTCATCCACTTCCTCTTCAGCTCTGCTCAAGAAGGAGAGGGTAAGAATGCAAGAGTTCTGGGTTTTCAAACCGTTCATCAGAGTAGCTAGTCTTCACTACACACTATTAATCCAAGCTGTTCATCAGAGTGGCCAGTCATTACCAACACTCTGCTCAAAATCTCACTTGGAACAACAACAGTCTCAAACCTTCCCTCCCAGTTCTCATCCAAATTGAGTTTGGAGGTACCAACATCAGGAAGAACAAAACCCTACTCAATGGTGTTTTCTATTTTCGATCCCACCCCAAACACTATAACAGACATTCCTCGTAGAGCAATACCCAATTTTTTAGTATTGCTAACATGCCCTCTAATTCAAAACCCGAAGCCTGGAATTCAGGCAAATGGCAGAACACAAACTCTAGTACACACCCATGTCAGTACACACACTCCATGTTAGCCACCCCCACTAGGGATCGATACCAAGACCTTAGGTGTTGAACATCTCCACTCAGTCTGTCAGTTGAAACGAGGTATCTCCACGCATAACACAAACTCGCAGATGAGTGATAACAAGTATTTTATCTGTTATGGTTGCTGTGCAGGAAGAAAATCCCCAACCTAATTGGATAGCAAAATATGAGAGTTTAAACACAATATAGCACATACTTCAGCTGTGAAATGCAAATGTGATAAAATGTAATAAATGACAAGTAAAGAATTTTGTAATCGTTACAAATTTATAACATATTGCAATGCAAATCTCCTCACCAAACACAGGAGTTGGTGTCTTTTTCTTGTTGACTTGATAAGAGTATTATCATTGCACTTTCACCAAGGCTATCTAAACTTGGAATTCCAGAAATTCTCAGTCAAAGTGTTGTAATTTGTAATCATTACACTTCTACAGCACATTCCTGGCCCAAGGGTAATTTGTTGAAATCATATAGATGCATTCAAAGACAAAAAAAAATAATAATAATAAATAAAAATAAAAATGAAAATGAGAGGCAGATATACATGGACCAAAAATAGCAAACATTTGCCAAATTGCTATTTTTTAAAAATTTATATTAAGCATAGAGGTATCCAGATACAAACTGCACACTTCCTGGCTTTTATCCCAACAAAGAAGGAAATGGCCTTCCAACAGAATTCCTAGACATCTAGATACAAAAGTACATACACGTTGCCCAACCCGGACATCTTCAATGAAGGTATTGAAGAATGGCCGTAGGCATTTCTATACAAATCAAAGATTTGGTCTACGGTCGAATGACCCACATCAATGGAAAACACAAACCTACTCAGAAAGAAATTTACAAATGTCTACATCCAAGTCATATCTCCATTTCAGCAAACAATGCAACAGAAATCTCTGCAAGCTTCTTGCTGCCAAATCGGGACTTGTATTGCCTTTGCTGCCTGGGAGCATTAGGTGCTTCTTCAAACTTGCTCATGTCTTCCAAATCGCTGAATGGTTTTACAACCGCCGCTTTTGATGATGGAGTGCTGAATGCAAAATGCAATTGCTTCGCGATCATGGTCTGATGAAAAAAGCCACAATGTTAGGGAGCAAAGTTTCAAAAGATTCATAATTCAAAGTGAATATTTTTTTTTGTTCGAAGGCATGCCAAATAGATGAATTGGATCACCGCAAGGAAAGCCCCGCTTATAATTTTCAAATTTCTTAACCAAACATTGTATATTTCTTCCTACACAAATGAGTATTGAAGAACATGAACTTACCGCTTCTCTGATTGTGTTGGAAACATGAAAGAGCTGCTTCAGGTCATCATGCTCTACACCGCATAAAATTCGAACCTGCGCAGGAAAAAATGCCCACAATTTCTTAAGCTAGAATCTTAAAAATGAAGTGTGAAAATACAGAATGTACGAGTTCATGGATAGAATAAATTACCAAAATGTCCTGAGGCAACGCTTCAATGCCTGAGGATTCCCGTTTCCCCCTTCGTCCGTAACACTTCCGCGGTGGCGTACAGAGAGGAGAAGTGAGTGGCGACGCCTCTAGACAACTTGAAACGGCGATCCTTTTCCTTCCAATAGTTCGAGTATAGTTACCAAACCCCAACCCTTTTTTATTCGAATGGTTTGGATTTTGATGCTTTAATTCAGAACTGCAGTTCCTTCCTATGGCCATTCCTCTTGTACTATTGAGTATTTGTTGGAAAGATCTCACCTAAAAAAATCCCCAAATGACAGGAAGATGATCTTCTTCGGTCTGCAATTACAGCAAAAGTAGAACAGATTCAGAAACAGAAAAAATCAAAATTTCAGATCAAAATACAGGCATATACCCAATCTTTTAACATTGAAGAACCCTAGTTATTCCAATCCCAGGAAAAAAAAACAACATTTTAGGGGTGCCTTTGATTGTACCAAATATCATGAAATATCATGATATTTGTTGCAACCAAACACACTAAAATCCGGAAACTACAAAAATGCTTCTTCTCCCACACCGCAGGATTTGAAAGCGCAACAATTTAAAACCACGAAGAACTTGAAATAAAATTTCCTTCCAAAAAATACCAAAAAACCCCCAAAAATGCAAATAAACAATCTAAAAACATACATTTCCACCACAAATAATAATAATAATAATAATAAAATAAAAAATGAAAAAAATCCAGAAAATCGATAGATTAAAAAACCCTTAATTTTATTTTCAACAAAAATCCAAAAAATCGGTATATTAAAAAACCCTAATTTCACAACAAAATCATAGATTTCTCCACCCCAAATCCTACATTTACGCAGACATTCTGATAAAAAGAAGAAGTAAAATTCTCTTTAAAAAAAACCCTGCATTCATGTAAGCAAAAACATCAAATTGTAAAATTCGCAATACCTGATCTCAAATCGAAGGAAGCTCTTGAAAAATTTCAATTTCAATTTAAAAACCCAATCTATCGATTTACAGAGAATACAACCACCCTAACTGCACTTTCAGTAAAACCGTCCGCTTTCTCCTCTTATATAGAGAGTTGAAAAAGGAAAGGGCAAAACGCATTTAAAATATATAAATCATGCTTTACGACTCATGTGCACTTGCTGTACGGTGCACATTACGTCTAATGGACATATGAACATTTCATGAAAAGAATCTGGACCGTTCATTCTGTTTTGGTTTGGGTTTTCATGGTAAAATACATTTTTTAAGTTTGTTGATTGATATTTTCTGTCACATGGGTCCATTACATGGATTGTGATTAGACGGTTAGGATCATCCAGTTGAATTCGTTCTTGGAGAACACCTCCTGTCTAAGGCCGGTCCCCCTATGTGGTAACCCACCCTTCGATTAGATGGTTAGGATAGAGGTACAATGGATTTGTAGGTGGGCCTTGAAGTGCATGTCCACGTGCCTGTTACAAGTAATGTGAACTATAGTATCTTGCAGTTGAGTTGTACAGCTTTGACCATTTACGTGTGTTACAGTGTTAGTCTCGCACGCATACTATCCAAACCAAGCGTGCGAAACCTTAGCCGCACATGAGGTGGATCCCACCGTTTAAACAACAAAATTAAAAGAATAGTCTATTTTAATCACCAGGCGGGCCCTACTTATACCATAAGAAGGAATAGTTTGAGAAAACATTCCAGCAGTCCACATTCATCATATATGTGTGGCCCACCTTATGAGTGGATCATCCTAATTTTTTGTTTATTGTCATATCCACTGTCGGATCCACCTAATACAGCGATCAGATGTACCACAGAATCTCCTTATATACACTTGTTTTCCGTGTAGAGCACGGAAACTCCATTAAAATATGGGATATATATATATAAATAATTTTGGTGGCTTTTTCGCGGAAGGGACTAGAACAGCCGCCTCAGTTCTAGAGTCGGTCGTGTGGGCCTGGATCTTTTCTGTTTCCCGCCCTCGCGCCCTCGGAACCGAAACGCGTGCCAGCTGTCGCGCATCGAGCGGGTGTAGGATCCTTCTGAGGAAATCCAGGAGCCCACGTGGTTTCACCTGAGAAGTGGCAAGTCGGTTCGAGCTGTTTTGCGGGAAATAGCCGTTGCGCGTAAAAGACACGTGGCGGTAAGTAGGAGGTGAGACGTAAAGGACACGTGGCGGAAATTAAGAGGCGGGATTTCGAGGAAAGATGAGAGGGATGACGTGGCGACCGTGTTGAGCTTGGGTTGGCGAAGTCGGTGGCGTCGGAAACACGCCTCGGATTTAGCAGATACGGCAGTTTTATTTTCGAAAACGCATGCGTGGCGACGCGGAGTCACGTGGGCCCGTGACGATTAGCTGACGTGGATCGAGGATTTTATTTTGGTTAGATCCAAACCGTCCATCAGGTGTGTCACCATTTTCTAAGTGGGACCCAAAAATTCGATTCGATTCAAAGGTAATGTACGCTACACCAATTAGAACCATTGAGATGGGAAGGCCCAGTATTAAAATAGTACAAACTGTGGGTGGGATGGATGAATGAAAAAAAATACGGTGGGCCCCACCCACAATCTGGGAGGCTTTTAACTTCTAATGGTGGGTCACCAACCCAACTAAAATGTGTGGTGTGGTGTTAACCGCTTACCTAATTACGATGATCCCAGGATTCTAAGGAAACACCATTCACACCAAATCAATGGTCTGGATCACATGAAATCAGTTAGTTAAAGAGTTTTAAACCATTGGACCTGAACTACCCTATTGAAGGTACACAAATGACAAGGTGATTTGCACGAGGGTAAGTTGAAGTTGAAATTCGTGGCATTCGTTGGCACACTCGCGGAATCCTGACCGTTTATCAGGTGGCCCAAGCCTAGCTAAAACTTCAAGCAGAAAACATGCAGATCGCTGGTTATATTTGATTTCCAGTTTTCTCAAAGGCAAGAACCTATTGGACAAGTGGACCGTCCAGATTTTTGGGTCAACGTAGATTTACAGAGGGTCCCACTTGATGGAAGGCCCTGATCTTGCACGTACAGGTCAGATTCTCTCGTGTGTCTCGAACTCTTTGTCTTCATGACATGCGGCGGGGAATTGGTCTCGTGTTCTCATTGTCGAGTCAACTCACTGCTAAAAGCTTTGACGCAAAAGGTCAAAGTCTTCTATATGAGGTGGCGAATAAAATCTGCACCGTTTGTTTTTTAAAAAGAGAAGTGATGACAAGATTGGCTCATTCTATTCACCCCATCTCCACCGTTGTTTGATAATCCAAATGGTTCACCTGCAAGGTTCGACTATCAATGGGCCACATACAAAAAATCACATTCATTGATGATCTAACCATCCACACATCCCTACGTAGAAATACTGGTCTAAAAATACAGTTTCTTAATTCAACTTAATTTGGACGGCGTAAGATGGGACATTCATGTCACGAGGTAGGCCAGCGGGGCAAGTACTCGTACGTGGCATGTATTTGCCCTCTAAGATAGATGGGTTGGCATGCATTTAGGATAGTACCGTACAGGATGATGAGGTTTGGTTATTGACCCGGAACACTAGCTTGCTAGCTGGTGTCAAAGCTCTATGGGCCTGCCATGTTACATGTGGGAAACGGAATGGATACTTCCCCTGCCATCAGCTGGTGGCTGGTAGTCAGTGCTCTGTGGGCTCCACATTTCATCCATTCCATTCATCCATTTTTACATATCATTTTAGAGTTTTATTTTAAAAACGAGAGGGATATAAATCTCAGGTTGACTACACCACAGGAAAACAATATTGATTGGATATCCACCATTAAAATCCTCCTAAGGCCCCCTGTACTGTTTAGCCGATTGGTTTCCATACATGTGTTCCATCCATACTCTCTATCTCTCTGTTTTTTGTTTTAAACTCAATTTATGGTGCCCTACTAAAAATGAACCATGTTCAAATCTTAAAGTGAACAACACCGGGAAGCAGCTGGAATTGAACGCTTACCATTGAAAACTACCAGGGGACCACCAGAGGTTGGTATCAAACGAGTATTTGTGTTTTCCCTTTCATTCCGGACCTGTGTGACCTTATTAACAAGGTGGATGGCAAATGAGCATTACAACGAGCCCTACCAAGCTTTTTAACAATGAATGTTCAATCAACACCGATTTCTGTGGTCCACCTCATTTTTGAGCCCATTCTCTAAAATGAGCTGATGGAATGTGTGGACATCACACATACATCATGGCGGGGCCCACAATGCTTTCCAACACTTGGTTGACTAGTGCAGAATACGGGGCCCATTCTGATTTATGTATCTTCCCTGTCCGTGCATCTTGACATGTAATGAAGCATATAATTGGAGACACTAAATAGGGAAGAGTAAATTGTACATCTATAATTGAAAGACTTTCGGAAGCTATAAAGTTTCAATGAAGCCCAAATTTGTATTTTCCCTTTGGTCAAGTCTGTGTGATTATAAATAGATTGAAAGCTTAATTTGACTCGCTCCGAAGCTAAGTTCGAGTCGAGTCGAGCTAATTTTTTGAGCTTGAAAATGAGTTCGAGCAGGCCCAACTCGAATCGACTCTTATCAAATCTATCTCGAATTGAACTGGGATCAAACTAGTTCGGTTACTTTGTCATTTTTTTTTTACACACGCGCACACACACCACACACATGCACACCGTACTTTGTCATTGATGTTTCTCACGTAGTGTTTGATAAAATGACTCAACTAAGTGTGACCGGTGGCAAAGAATGTATGTAAATGAAATAAATAACTTTTTTTTCCTTGATTTTTATGTTGCTTAGAAGGTGTTTGATAAAATACCTGTAAAATCATTGCTTTTATTTCGCATGCAGAGGAATTTTAAAGGTGTAGTCCAAGTGTTTATGGAAATGCCTCAATGGTGAACTCGGCTCGATCTTGGCTCGAATTCGTCCCGAGTTGTAGAGCTGGGCATCGAACCGAGTTAGATCGGATTAGGTCCAACCCAATTCGGTCCAAAACCTACACAAGCTGATCCGAACTCGATTTGATCCAGAACCGAGTCCGCGGCATCCAACTCAAACTGATCTGATGTACGGTTGGCTTGACCCGAACTAAGTTCGACTCGATCAGGGAAACTGACTTGGATCGGGTTGAGTCTGTGGGTCAAATCATGAAGTATGTGTTATATCCAAGCCGTCCATTCATTTGGATAGCTCGTCTTAAGGCTTGAGCTGAAAAATAAAATAGATCTTAAAATCGGTTGGACCACACTACAAAAAACAGTTGGGGATTGAATGTTTACCATTGAAACATTTTTGGAGATCACAGAAGTTTCGGAATGATATGAAATCTATTTTTCCTATTCACCCGTGTATTTTTAGCCTTATTAACAGATTATATGAAAAATAAACGTTATGGTGGGGCCCCTCTAACTTTGGTCTCATTTGAGCCATTCGTATAATTCGGAGCTTGAGGCACGTCCGGGCTCATCTTTGCACGACACGTATCTACACCAGTTGTATCACTGGCTAGCGTGTCTCATACTCTCACGAGAAATCAGGTTGTGGCTAGAAATCGAATTGCCTACTGAGTTACTCAGTAATCAGTATGCTTTTCTCATACTGAATAAACTTAGTTGGGCCCACCATGAATGTATGCGGTTTATCTAATCAGTCTATTTGTCGTTTCATCTAATTTTAGACATTGAACCAAAAATTGAAGTATATCCAAAGCTCAAGTGGACTATACCACATGAAACAAAGGGAATAATGATTTTGACCGTTGAAACCTTTCTAGTACCCAAAGTGATCTTTATTTGTCATCTAACGTGTTCATGAGATAAAAAAGACCTGGGTGAAGGGAAAACAAAAATATCAGCTTGATCTAAAACTTTTGTGACCCCTAGAATGTTTCAACGGTAGACACTCAATTCACACTATTTCATGTATTGTAGTTTATTTGATTTTTGGATATACTTTATTATTGGTATTATGACTTGAAATTAACTTTAAAAATGGATGGACGGGGTAGATCAAATACATAAATCACGGTGGATCCCATAGAGTTTACGCATTACGCTAAGCGTAATGCGTAACTCAGTACGCAAACTGCTTCCTACTAGCTGGCGTGTCTCACAAGAAATTTGGCTGGAGTGGCATGTCTCGTAAGAAATCTGGGTACGGTATCTTGCTCAGTATGCTAAGCTCTTGTTGCATTGAGTAAACTCTATTGGGCCCACCTTAATGCATGCGGTTTATCCACGCCGTCCATTCGTTTTTCTATATCATTTTAGGGGTTGAACCCAAAACTGATGTATATCTAAAGCTCAAGTGGACCATACCATAAGAAAAAGTAAATGTATTGATTTTCACCGTTGAAAACTTTAATAAGGCCTAGTGATGTTTATCTTGATCTAAAACTTCTTTTGCTACCAATAATTTTTCAATATTAGATGTTCAATTCACATTGTTTTCGGTGGTGTGCTTCACTTGAGTATTGGATACACTCCATTTTTGGGATAAAAGCTCTAAAATCAACTGTTAAAAGAGATGGACATAGTGAATAAATTGTATGAATGATATTTTGGCACACAAAATATACGTGGATGAATATAAAGGATGATATGTAGTTTTTCAAGAATTTTTTCTTATGCACGAAATTGTCCAGTGCAGGGGTAAAAATTAAAAAATAAATAAGAAAATAAAAAGGATAAAAAATATATATTTTAAAAATATATACTTAATAATAAATTCAGATCGAATCGAATTGAATCAGATCTAAATGGATTGAATTCCGGATCGGTTCGATCGGATGCTATTTACCCGAATCCTATTTGAATACTATTCGGATCTGTCCGATCTCACTCGAACCTAACCAATCCAAGCCATTGGTTCTATTCGAATCGGAGTGGATCAGGTCAGATTCGCCGGATCGAGTCTATTTTACACACTTCTACCGAGTTTGCCCGAGCTGCCGACCGAATCAAGCTGAGCTAGCTAGTCAGGCTTGAGGCTTGAGTTGAGCTAAGTTCAAGTTAAGGTCAACTAGTATCCAAGCTGAGTTAAGCTTAGGCCAGCTCCATTCGACTCCACTCGATGTACACCCCTTGAATGAAATAGATAAATCGCATGCATTTTCAGTGGTTGCAACAAAGTTAACTAAATGCGATAAAAGCTAACTGAATTACTCGACAGGCAATCCAATTTCTCATAGGTCACCAGCCTAATGCCAGGGTTGTACTTTTAAGCACCAAGGTAGTTATTACGTCAAGCTTTCAGTAATGTCCACGTCATGATTGTATGCCTTGACTGGTCTAAATGCTACTCGAATGAGTTGACCGGAACACGATAGCATTGGACCTGGCTTGACACTACAAATCACCAGCCAGATTCACCTCGACTCAGTGAGTCGGTCAAGTACTGACTTCGTTTCAGGTCAAATGAGTCAGTCCGAGTCACCATTAAAAAAAATAAAAATCGGGAGACCTTGTTTTATTTATGGATCTTTGTTGGATCCCTAGCTATGGGACCTACCGTGATGTATATTCCTTACATCCACACTGTCTATCCGTTTTGACAGCTCTTTTATGGCATGATCCCAAAAAACGAAGCAGATCCAATTCTCAGTTGGACCACTTCACAGGAAGTAGTGGTGATTGAATACCCACCATTAAAAACTTCTTAGGGGACAACAGAATGTTTATTTGCTATCCAACCTGTTGATAAGGTCATAAAGACCTGGATGAAGGAACCACACAAACATCAGCTTGATCTTAAACATTTATGGCCCACAAGAAGTTTCTAATTGTCAATGTCCACTGTTTCTTCTGGTGTGGTCCACCTGATATTTTGATCTACTTCATTTTTTGGGATCGCCTCTAAAATGACCTGTCAAAACGGATGGACAGCATGGATGTAAGACACATACATCAAAGTGGGCCCCACTGTCAGGGATGCACCGAAGCCGCACCCAAGATGAATGGCTTAGAATCAGTGTAACCAAAAGTCTGATACACCACAAGCTTAAAACGTGCAACCACACCTAAATACTTTATCTGGTCGACTGCTATCTGCACTCGCTTGAGTCCAGTAACCTCATACGTGGACATGAGGAACACGTGCTTCATATGGGAGTTGCTTGTCAGGCAATCCCCAATGCGCAAATCCCATTTTTAAAGAAATCAGGCGGATCAGATATCAGGTGGACCACACATCTGCATAATCAATGAATGATCGATGGAAATGCCATCTAGATGGTGGGTTTACTCGATGAGCAAATTTATTATTCTAAAAAATGATGGTCGAACCTTTCATTCAATTTATAATATTTTTCGAAAGATCACAATATCTAATATAAGACAAAAGGTATTATTTTATTAATTTTTGAAACTTGTTCCATAATAATTATAAAAGGTTTGCTACACCCACGTGTATACATACACCTTGTGCAAGATCCAAGGTTTCCATGATGTGGGCTTTATCATCTTGACTGGACAATTAACCCCTTATTCTAAAAGCTTGAACGGTTAAAAATATAATGAATTAATCCCTTTATCTCATAACTCAGGCTTTAAATTTATAGAATACGTCCTCGGCCGAACTCTCCTTGTGACCTTAAGTCTATGAGTTTCACCCTCTCGTGGGCCCCAAATCAATGGGTTTTGCCCTATACGAGCCACCTGCCTCACATGGGCCCCAAATTCATGCATTATGCAGGCCATACAGTTCGAGTGTGCCCCTATACCCTATAGACTAACCCGCTTGAACCCGGTGTAAAAATGCCCCTGCATTAATTGACTCACTCCCTAGTATGGGCCATTATATGAGAGAGATGGACAGCTGTGTGAGGATGGAAGAGAGGGTGAGATGGTATGCTACTACACTACATGGTATACCTGGGTTAGGATCTATACACTATAATTTATGCATGAAATGATGAATATTATTATTATAGACCCTTATCATATAAGGATGAGGTCGAGATACGTGGGCCCCTCTATGAAATGAATACGATTGACACCGATTTATTGAAAGACTTTATCAAGGGTCTCTATATCCCTAGCAAATAAAATAAAATAAATTTGATATGAAATACATTATGAGACTTGTATATAGCGTGATTGTTGGACAACCCATTCCTAATTTCAGTACATCCAAACGCACCCTTAAAGCTGCTAAATAAATAAAACTAAGAATTGTGAGTTATTATGTGGAAGATCCACCTGAAGAAAAGTACAATCACGTCGATGTGGCAAGATCTGACAAAAGTTTTCTCACAAGCCAGCATTCCAATCCAATCGATATGGATCATATCTCTATCATCCCACCGATCAAGCAATCCTAACCATCCAATTAATGGTTCTCAAAAGGGTGTTTACCAGTAAAATATTGAATGGTTCAAATTCAATAAATGAGATGGTTGGTAATATCATTTCAGTGTAATTTTGTAGTTATGCTCTATTCACAGTTGGGTCAGTGATTTAAACAGTCTAGATCTCCCTATAGGTATGCTATATGTACGGTTGAAGAATCTCCACCACAGATGGACCATTCGAATAAGGCAAGCAATGGGCCGGGCCTAGGCCTAGCTACACCAAACTTTTGAACAGAGTGGGCCCGCCAGTTCAAAATCCAGGCCTGGGCCCCACCCATTGCCAGGCCTACACTAACACATGCATGCACCACATTGACATGATCTAGCAGATTTCGTGTGCTATAGCTATGTGTACGTTTGCTGCTTGCTGTCTTTCTTGTAGAATCTGGACCGTCCATTTGCGAAGACATCATGGATTGACCCTGCCAAAAAAAATCATATAAGTCGGATGATCTTACCTACTGATGAGAGCACTTACTGATGATTAGTAATGAGAGTGTATTAACACCTTGTTCAATTGTCAATCCTCTTGGTACACGTGTAGTAAACATGATGAGTGGGCCAGCGCGATATTTTGGACAGAGCAGATTCGCAATGAACCGCACTTGATGAGATCTCCACCAGAATCACCTCTTCAATCTCCCCGCCAGAATTTCCTTGGCTTTCCCCATTTGAAGTCATCTACACTGAATTACTGATACTAGTGTGTTTGATAAAAAACGGAAATTAGGATAAGAGAAGAAAGATATACAAATAACAGATTGGAAGTAGAAATCAAAACTTCAAACCAATAGGTGTTCAGCATTAGTTATTTGGATCCTCCTAAGAATCATAATCATCATGAAATATAATTACAGGCATTGAAGTTCCCCGCAATGATAAAAATTTGCAACAAAGGGACCGTATTGTTTTCTCTATAAGTTCCAAATGCCACAGACAATCCTCTCCTCTAAAACCCAGATGACGATCTTCGGGCCCGGTTAGGATCACAGATTCAAGGCCAATTGCTTTCTCCATAAAGAATTTCAGCAGACGAATTTCATTTCGCCTTGCCATAAAGCCCTTCATCTTAACCATCTTGAGGTGATGGAGCACACAATTGAAATGCTGGAATCGCCATTGACCATAAACTCTCCAGCGATACACATTTAAGGAACCATGGTCTTCGAGCTACCGATCCACACGAACACAAAATGGAATTGAAATTAGAAATGGCTATGGTTGATAATCAAGAAAAGGAATAAAGGCTGTGTTTAGATGCAAAAGTGAATTGAATTGTGAAAAATCAGTTCCTTAAAGGGTAGATGACCACATTATAAAAATGATGCCTTGTATTTGCAGTCAGGAAGTAGACAGTCAAAATGCAGTTACATTCCTCTTGAGTCCAAACTGAAAGCTAATGAATTTGGAATTGGGAGCCTAACCCTTCAATATGAATACTTAGGGCCTATTTGGGTCCCACTTGAAATTGGGTTCATCTCATTTTAGTTAATCATAATTATGTATTAGGGTGTGTTTACCATGATTAATCAATCTAATCGAGTGCAAAATATCAAGGAATTTTGTGATATTTGGCGCAACCAACTAATCGCTTAGAGATCCTTTTTTTTTTTGGGTGAGGATTGAGTAATCTCAATAATGAAAAATATGATCGCTGATGCATAATTACGATTAACTAAAATGAGATGGACTCATTTCTAAGTGGCACCCAAACAGGCCCTTAGGCAACTATAGTTTTGCTCATTTCTTCTTTACTAAACAGAGTTATTGCAATTCAATTCAATTGGGCACCCAAACACAGCTTAAGTTAGCGACCTTGAATTCAGTGATGAGACGCACATCTATGAAAACTCTCTCCAAATAAGGGCAGCCAATGAGGATGGAAGCGACAGTGATGAGCGTTGATTCCAACATTGGGCTATTCAGCAAATGCAATTCTGTAAGATTAGGGAACGTGGCAAACGGGCTGAGGTTGTTTCGGTCTTCATAAATAACCTATCCAAACACCAAAATTTGAAGAGGAAGGAATGTGTCATTAATGGTTGAAGAGGAAATATACTACACTCAACCCAACAATCTACAACCAAACAAACAGTACATGGGGCCCACCTTTGTTGATTTGAACTATTAATATGACTGGCCTCATCATGGATGGGAGATAATACCTGAAGAAATGGACTGCAGACGGTAAGAATTGCGACATGTGAAAGTTCTGATAGAGTCTTTTTGTGGTCACCACGCCATTCTGCTTCTTGGCAATCTTCAAAGTTGATCATGGCATCAACCAATTGTGAGATGTTCTTGAAAGAGAGGTCTATCATTTTTCTATCATACTGTAATGATAGGAGACTGGGAGCGTTGATCTCAAGTGCTTGCAGATTCCAGAGACTCATCACTGTCAATCTCTTAAGCATCAAACCAGGACCACTGACCTTCAGATACTTCAGTAGATGACAATACACAATACTCAAGCTATCAAGAACTGGGCAATTCAGAATGAATCTCCAGATCGACTCATCTGAAACCTCAACATATGACAGGGAGAGAATTTTGAGAGATCTCAAACCATTGCAATCTGAAGGCAAGCTCAAAACACAAAAGTCCAATTTCAATACAAAGCAAGGTAGCTTAAACCGCTTTCTCCAAGTGAAACTCCCCAACGAACCCAAGTCACTACATCTCCAAGTGAAATCAAGATCGAGCTCTTGAACGCCTCTCACTGTTATGAAACGGATCCATTTTGTGACTGGGAATGAAAACTTCTTACTTGGGTAGAAGCAGAGATGAAATCTTTGTATTTGGATCTCTTTGCGTAGCTGTAGAAATCGGTTGACAACGGATACCATTTCTTTCCGAGTCAGGGTTGTTAGCTCCATGAAATTGAAGTCGATATTCGGGATGTAAGCCCAAAGGTATCTCCATCTTCTTGAGAGAACACTCGTTCTTACAGCAGTTTTCATTGGTAACAAAGAGAGGATGTGATTGAGAACTGTGTCAGGCAAATTACTGATCCGATCCACATCCTTGTTCTCCATGATTCAAAGCAATGAACTTGTTTGCTTTGGCTGTTTTAGCAATTTGTACAGAAAATGGTTGACCCAATTCATCTTTCTAGAACTTGGACGATCCTGCTAAGGGTACTCGCAAGAGTGGAATTTTCTTCTACTGGGCCATTCATCAGGTGAATGGTGAACCCCGCTGTATATGTGCCATGATCAGGCCAATTGGCCATCGGGTATTTCTTGAATGAGGACTGTTGATCAGCCATTCAGACCATCAGCTTATTTTCGGCACACGTGCAGTCTTCCATCCTTATTTTTTTATTCATGGCACACAAAGTGGGGTACATTTAATGAAGAGCCCGGATCATGCACAACATTCTGAGAGTAGGATTCTGAATTCTGTTCTTGTGAGTAGTCTTGGCATTTCTCTATTAAGATATAGGAAACTACTACCATAAGACCTTTTAGGCTGTAATAAAGAAACAAAGTCTGTCAAAGCGCATATTTTTTTAAGAATGGGAAGATTCCGCAATAGCTGACAGTTTCATTGCTGTTATAAAGTCAAATGCAAAACTTGCAACATACACCAAAACCATTGACAAGTATTTTACAAGTGGGAATATAAAATGGGTCTCCCTCCTTTATGTTTTTGTTGTAACCAGCATTCCATACAGGTGGGGCCCACATTTTAATAATCGAGACAAAAAAAATCTGTGGGATCCACTGTGCATGCTAGATGCTGAAAAAATGACCCGTCTGATTTTTCCAGTCGTTCAGTTACTGCTCTGCAAATGGATGGTTAGAAAAAAGATTCAGCTAACATCATATACATAATTGGAAAACATGTACCAGTCATGGCTGGTATAGCTTAGATGGAAAAGATTTTTGGTCCATCGACCATCTACAGTGGGGGCCCACCAGGTGAATGATCTGGATTGCCGAAAGCTTGATCGCACTTCTACAGAATGCTGTCCCAAAAATAAAGTTACTTGGGCTGAGCACTGTAAAATACTTCATGAAATAGACCTGGGAGGACGAAAATTTATCCTCCTAGGTGAATAGATAGGATCCACTCCCACTTTCTACACCACACACATGGCATATGCATATGATGATCTGAACTGTTAATCCACTGGGGAGAACCATGAAAGGGCCATGGACCAAATATCGCAGTGACTGAAGAATCATAACCATTAAAAAAGGTGTAAAAAATCACTAAAATTCTGTAAGTAATCTTCTTCGTCTTCTTCTTCTTCTTCTGTTTGTTTTTTTTTTTTGGCATGATATTCTCAATGTGGTTAGGATAGTCAGCTCATCATCAGCATTTAAGGTGCCTGATGAGGAATGAACAAGATCATCACATACATGCCATATGGAATGGATCTCTTGCCCTGCACAAAGTTGCATTGGAAATTTTACAACAGCACAGTTACAGATTAAGGTCGTTTATCTCATCCAAACCAAAATTCCAATTCTCAATTACCATTGCTATTCAGTCACAAAATTTCCAAGGATACCGAGAATTAGTATAGTCTCTATACTGTAAAATATTTTAAAGTAGTAAGAACTAGAATGTGATATAACCTGTCCCGAGATCCAAAATCAATGCACCCCGAAATGATTCCTTATACTCATATAACAGTCATGATACAGCCATCAAACTCCTTCCACATGATGGTAATCAATTTCTCAATGTTTCGACAATTTGAGAGGTATCAAGCCAAGTTTATGCATGAAAGGATCTGCTACTTGTATTTTGCCACATGAAAAACTCATAAGATGATCAAGGCAAAAAATTCTTTTTTGGGGCAAATTGATTTTTAATGAAAAAATTAATTTATTTAGAAAAACTTAAGAGACCAATTTAAACAGAGATTGGCAGTAATCAACCATTAATAGAATTAAGTCGAAGGTGGAAATATTAGTGGAGATGGATCGGTTTATTTAGGCCCTGTTTGGTAAACACCTAAAAATGAGTTGATCTCATTTTAGGTAACAGTAATTAGGCATTAGAGATCTTGATCTCTAATACAAAATGAGTTCATGTTAATGGTGATTATCTATTAGAGAGAAATGCCTATAATACATAGTTAATGTTAACTAAAATGAGATTAACTCATTTTTAGGGGTCTACCAAACAGGGCCTTGGTTAGTACATGAAATAGAATGATTGGAAAAAAGCAAAGATTGATATTAACCCAACTCACTAGGCTGACTCATCAGATGGGCCACAAAAAAACAGTGGGCCCTTCACAAAGAAAAGGAAAAAAGATAAACGCATGTAGGGCTGTCTCATGCCAACACTTCCACGCCTGTGGATTAGGTCCTAATATTTCAGAGAGACTGGTATTCTGAGCCCAGTCATGATAAGAATGATGAGTGTATGACATATATGGTGAAGATCTACGACAAGTTGTATCATAGGCTTACAAAATTACTAGTTTCTTTTGGATACAAGGGATAATCCATGCATTAATCTGGATCGTCCAATCATTATTTGTACCCGACTCTCGGCGAGCTTCTTCTTTTGCAGCATTCCAAACACCTGATGCAATCAAAACAAAGCCACCTGCCTGACAGATTCAAGCAAAACTCGGACAGGGGTATTTCCAAATCCTATGTTGTACTGATTTTTCACATAAAATATTAAAAAAACATAAAAAGATTAAAAAAGGAAAGCAAAAAAGTAGATTGCATCCCATGTTCAAAACAAAGAAAACTACATATGGGTCTGATTGTGTAGCTCTATTGGACGGTGCTCAAGTGTCACAAAACTGAAGATGCAGATTGGGTCCCACCTAACCTACTGAACAGATGTTCAACACAATCTCATGGAAATCTATTAAGTTCAAGGAAAATGGTATTGCAACTTGTAAACCACATCCAGGAGTCAGTATCGTCAAAGTTGTGATAATTAAACTCCCCCGGTCCCAATTTCTCTAAGTAAGTTGGTTCTTGGAATTTCTTGAAAGTGGTGATTATCATTTTCTCCAATTTTGCTGCATTCTTGAGCAAAAACTTCACAAGCTCAATCTCGTTCTCACGTCTACCAAAGTGCCTGACCTCAACTGGCTTAAAGGGACTGAGATTGTAGACCTTTCGATTCCGATCTTCGTCTTCGTCTTCTATCTAGATACCAATTAGAAATTGAATGTTAAACGACATAACGTGAATTGTAGGCCATAAAAAATGTACGTTAACATATTAGGAACAGGGGGAGTCGTGTGATCCTTGTGGGTTTTCAGTTTGCATGAGTGGGCCACCCAAGTTTTAATGATTTAGGTTGTTGATCCGATCTAGTCCACTTCAAATGGACCATGAATTAGTGACCCAGAACATTGATCTGATGAGTGAATCCATGGGCAAAGAATCTCCCTTCTAGGACAAAGGTTCAGATTGTCCAATCAAGAGGATTACATAGGAAAATGGTCCACCACTAGTGGGATCCATGATCCATCAGATCAACCATCACCACCAAACCACGGGCACCATTTTTGCAAACTAGGAACTTGAGGATGCTATTCATATCCTTGGTCAAGGGTCATATAATTCCATTGTGTTAGAAAGGCAATCATTGGAATATTAAGGGCATCAATCGCACCTCAAGAACAAAAGTTTGTAGATTTGGAGAGCTCTCGAAGATGCAGGTTATCAGATGAATATGGTCTTCCCTGAGAGTCGTTGTAAGCTTCAAATGCTTTAGACTGTGAAAAGTACGCAGGTGCTTTAACATGTCTTCAATGGCGGAGAGGAACTTGCAGATGACAAGGCAAAGGAAAAAAAAAAAAATCACCAATGAGGGTGAGATAGTGCATTTAAAGAAGGGCCAGACAGTCTGTCAACTCATCTGCTGTATGTGTGAGTGTGACATATACTACAATGATGACCATCCGAACCATGGGTCCCACTGCAGATGAGGCATAGTCCAAAATCACATCATCAACATCATCATCTAAGCCTTATCCCAACTAATTGGGGTTGGCTACATGAATCCAGTTCCGCTATTCCACTAGCATGGACTTGAAATGTCAAATTGTAAGGACAAACAAATATGAACCATCTGATTTTCCTCTTGTATTTTGGACTGCTAATCGATTTAGTTCAGCCGTCCACTTGACCACCAGCTTCATCCACAACAGGCCCACAATTTGGCAGTGAAGGCAAACGTAGTCTATTACATAGGTTGATTGCAATCAAGCGCTATCTAATAGTCTATTACATAAGTTGATTACAATCAAGCGCTATCTAATAGTCTTGCATCCTTTAAATGTGTCAGGGAACCTTTCACGGATGAGTTGGAGAAACTAAGGTTTATGGAGAAAGAAAAAAAGGAGCATACCTCAATGCAGGAGGCAGAAATTGTTAGAGATTTTGCATTATGAAGCCTTCTAAGAATCTTATGAAAACAATAACTGTGATTGAGATCAAAGCCACCAATAATATGCTTCCATGGAAGATTTCCTCTAAAATCAATGAATGCATCTTCAAGAGTTGGTAGGATCCCTACAATGTAGTCCCGTGCTATGTAACCAACTAATTTGAAAGATAAGAGATTGGGAGTAGAAATATAGATCCTACACTCGTGTAGACCACGGCAATTGCTGATAACCAATTTTTTAAGTTCATGGCTGGAGATATTGAGAAACTTGAAACGGGTCAGACCACAATTTTCAAGGTTCAAATTCTCAAGCTTGGGAAAGCTCAAAAAGAGTTCTTCGAATGTCTTCTCATTCGGAAAGTCAACCTGTGTAAGATGCAACATCTTAATCCTACTAAGACCTGATGCAGTAGGCAGTCTGAGAACAGAGCAGTTCAATGCCAATTTCAAAATCAATAACGACTTGCAAGTGAAAAGGCAGCAAGGAAGTTCATATTCTTCCACGGGGATGTAGAGGTCGAGCTCCTGGACGTTTAACTTTACCGCAGAAGCAATCCACCCGTTGATCTGGGTTGTATGTCTGCTCCTGGCCCACAGTAATGAGAGCTGGAGCTTCTGTAGAACAGGCCCATCACGATGAGTAACTAACCGATCAATTGAACTTGCAAAAGTTTCCCATTTATTGAAGAGGCAACTGTCTAAATCCAGACTGGTGATGGTGGTCCAGATGTATCTCCATTTTCTTGATAAAATGCTAGTCCTAGCAGCCTCTTTTATTGGAAGGAAGGAGACAATTTGATTAAGGATGCCATCGGGTAAATCGCTAAGTCTGTCGTTGGTCTCTGCCTCTGGCCAATACATTTCGTACCACCTTCTCTTCAACCTTCCCGTACTGGTTTGTTCTAAGTCCTCCGCCATCAGTTTCAAGCTTTTCCTCTCAACGGAAAATACCACCTGTTAAATTGGCTCAATGACAGATCAACAAGGTCCACACAATGAACTCAATGAGGTACAAACCATGCTCCATCACTCAACGTTACTTCATCTAATGAGAAAACAGTTTGTGTGCAACTCTATCCATGCCTGTAAGTTCCTTGCAAAAATGCCAACGTAAATAGCAAAAAGTACACAATTGGATATGCATTAGTAAAGGCTGCTTTTGGATGTTTGATTAAATTGAATTGGAAGAATCGAATTTGACCGAAGAGTCAATTACCAAAATGGGGTAAGCTCCACACTCTTCATAATGGACTAACCCCCAAACTGCAAGTATTGTTGTTTTCAGTTGTGCAGAATTACAATTAGGGGTCTTGTTCTCATTACAAACTGAAACGGCACCACCCCATGTTTGTCATTCCTTCTTTATGAATTGAACGAACTTCAATTCAGTACAACTGACCACCACATGCGCCCTCATGCTTATAAAACAACGAATTTAAGATGAATGCGAGAAAGTAATATAAGTAGTGCTTTGAGAAGCAAACATGCACACTAATAGCTTATTAGTACGCCTAGAATTAAATGAAAAGGACAAACGTTTAGTTCTGCCATGTAACTAGAGAAGCTAAAAAGGATTCCATTTTCCAGTACTTTGATATGCATTTTTTTCTTCTTCTTTGCCTATTCATGTAGATGATGATGATGATTGTATCAATTCATATCAAAGAAACAGATGCCTTAACTAAGGCTGTTCAAACAGGCACAAGGTCAACTAAACAGTATTCCCGTAGCAATTTGGTTATGGAGTTTGAGTTCAGGGGAGGTAGCATGGTATCCCCACCATCAGGTCACCAACTTCCTCAATTTTCCACATCAGGCAATAGTCAACCTCCATACAAGGCCTTACAATTTTGTGGAGACCTGTTTTTTGGTAAATAATCCCCTAGGCTTGGTCCCTGTGACACCCTTTTGAGGGGTGTCCGGTGATTGAGGAGGTCAAAGACCAAGAAGTGAGTTACTTATACCAAACATTCTTCTTATGGCTAGATCCAATCTCCTAGTCCCTTGAGTAAAGGATAAAAAGAAATTTACATTCTTCCAAAGGCACACATTTTCCTAAAGTTGTAGGGCTATTTTGTTGAGTTCCTTAGAGAGAATTATCCCATACCCCTAGATATTCTCTAACTACCCACATGTGTTGGTTTTACGTCATGGATACCCTTTTGTTGAAAGGCCGTTTGAGCTTTTCCTAAGAGAGTTGCATGGGTCACTTTGTGCTATAGAGCCTGGTACTAGGACATTGGCTCGAGGCATTTCCTTAGCCTCTTCTTATCTTTACCGGGGCTTCTGTGCTAAATGACTTCTTTTGCGATGATGATCAAATCGAAACCTGATTTTAATGTCATAATATAAAGCATTTCTAACCACTCCAGCATTGGTTCTCCTTGAAAAGAAAAAGTGTAACAAAATAATCGTATTTGGTTTTCCAATTTCTGGATTTACTTTGTTAATCATATTTGGTTTTCCAATTTCCGGATTACAAAGTAATTAAGTCATCATATCTTTTCAAGTGTGTTTGGTTAAGAAAGAATAATAATACAAAAAACGAGAGTCAAATACACGCATAAAGTAAATAGGTAAAAGAAAATTATAATCATTACATTTTTATATACGAAAAGGCCCATTTTTCAAGTGAACCATAATGTAATCATTGCATTCATATGTAAGTAATGTTACCCTACAATTACAAGGGTAAATAAGAATTACCAATTTTCAACCAATTATCGTTGTAATTGGAAAACCAAACAGGCCCTAAGCCATTCATCAAACAGCTACAACAATCATCACCTACCAACAAATATATAAATATCAAACATCTATGAGTGGAAAACTAGAAGATTGGGTGAAGCCATTCTCCAAGAAAAAGAAGTTGAATCCATTTGGCAATAAATAAATAAAATAATAATAATAAAAAGAGAAGATAGGGTTGGGATGATCGGAGTGATGGTAGATCAGTAAAGTCCAACTAGAAGATCCTACTGAATTAGGGCTTTTTTTTTAAACCTTTTTTTTTTTTTTTTGTGGATCGTGGTCCATCCGCGATGGGATCACTAGGCGGACGGTCCAAATCCACTGTCCTCTCTCAGATATGATGATCGGCTAGAGATATGCAGGCCCATCATCGTGCCCTATGCAGAAGTGGGCCCCATGATCCAGTGATCAAGACTGCTGACCTGGCGGGCATGATAGTGGATGGACCATGCCAGATGAAGGTCTTTTTCAGGCAAGGTCCATCGATAGTTGGGGCCATCGGATGAACGGTCTGGATCATTTGATCAAAAAGGTATTTTTTTATTAAATAAAGACATAGAGACAGAGACTATCCTTTTTTTTCCTTTCCTTATTTTATTTTATTTTTTTACTATTTTACTATGAGAAAGAGAAGGAGAGAGAAGCGAGAGGCTAAGACGGCAATGGAAGCACGCATGACCACGTGTTACATGTGTGAGAGATCTGGGCCACTCATCATGCAGGTTCTGGGTCAAAATCAGGCTGGCTAACTCATCCGTGGGCGTCCAAATTTCAACGATCATATATGACTAACGGTAAACCTTTGACATGCTTGATTTTTGGGAAAGGACTTGACAACGGAGGGAACAAGCCTGATTAGTGGTCAGGATCTCACGCGCTTTTACGATGTTAGAACGTGCTATGCGAACCGCTTCTACCGTCTCCTGCTCTAATCGCGTCAATATTTCGCGAGATCGTCCAAGATGGACGGGGATTGCGTCCTACCTCCGCCCGGACAGGGCTCTGTGGGGCCCATAGTGATGTAAGTGTTTCATCCACGCCGTTAATCGTATTTTTTCATATCATCTAAAGGTAAAAGAAAAAAATGAGGCAGTTCCAAACTTAAGTGGACTACAAAGTAGGGATTGAAATTCCACCATTAAAAACTTCTTGCAGGCTGGAGAAGTTTCGGATCAAAGCTGACATTTGTGTTTTCACTTCATCCACATCTACATGACCTTATGAATAGGTTTGATGGTAAACAAACATCACTGTGGCCCTTAGAAAGCTTTTAACGGTAGGTGTCATTATCACTGCAGCTTCCTTTGGTGTGGTCCACTGGAGCAGTGTATATGACTCATTTTTATAATAACATCTTAAAATAATCACGAAAATCTATAGACGGCACGGATAAAACAATTACATCACAGTGAGCCCCATAGAGCCCTGCCTAGGCGGATTACCGTCCGGGCGGGGTAGGACGCAATCCGCGTCCGTCCAGTATAAGAAGGGCACCGATCAGATACAGGCGGAGTCTCCTACGGCCTGACACAATGATGCAAGTATTCTATCCACACCACCCATGCATTTATTTATTATTATTTTTTTTAATATTATTTTAGATAAAGAGCCTGTTTGATGTTTGGGCTAAAGTTTAATGACGGTGCAAATGGGTAACAATTATTTACCCAGTTAATTACCGCATCTTTCTAAAATTTCTCAACGCGGACGTGACTACTTACTTTTCTAACACATAAATTGAGAAAGTTATAACATCAATGTGAGGCCCATCGAGATGTATGTTACCTATCTACACTGCTCATTTGTTATGCCAGTCAAATTTGTGACGTGAGCAAAAAAATGAGATAGATCCAAAGCTCAAGTCGACTACACCACAAGAAATAATAGAAATTGAATATCTACCATTAAAAACTTATCGAGGCCTTTAAAAATTCTGGATCAAGCTAGATATTTTTGTTTTCCCCTTATCCATGTCTATGTGACCCTATGAACGGGTTAAATGATGATAAAACCTCAATGTGGGTCCCATGAAGAAAATAACTTTTAATGGTATACAAATTAAGGCCCCTATTTCCTTTAGTGTGGGCCATTTAAGCAGTGGATCTACCTCAATTTTCAATTCATGCTCCAAAATATTCTAATAAAATAGATGAACAATACAAATATATTATATGCATTATTGTAGAGTCCACATATTTAGATTAACACTTTTGTTTTGATTTTTGAGGTGGAATTACTCTCAGAGCTGTTTGGGCGGTGGGATTAGGAGGGATCAGGTGGGATGGGATTCAAAAAACATAATTATTACCCATGAGATAAGAATAATGCCATGCTTTATTGATAATATGGCGGTACATTGAATGGATATACCCACCATCATTTGAAATTACTAAGAATAACATACATGTGTTATATCTAAATCGGTCATTTGTTTTGTAACCTCATTTTATAGCATGGGCCTAAAAATGAGGTAAATCCAAAACTTATGTGGTCCCAAAAAAGTTTTCAACAGTAAGTATTAATCCCCGTTGCTTTCTATGGTGGGGTCCACTTGAGCTTTAGATTTACCTGATTTTTTGGCCCATGCTCTAAAATAATCTCAATAAATGGGTGGACGGTGTGGATATAGCCCACACATCATGATGAGACCTACACAACCTACGACATTGAGTGAAATTGGCATGGAACCAATGCAATTCCATTTAATGTAATTCCAAGCTTTTCCATTCTTCCCAAACATGGAGTGGAATTGGCACATAACCAGATTAATCCCATCCCACCCAATAGAGCTAGGCATCGGTCCTGTTTGGATCGGATACGGTTCAACTCGACCAGATCCGAAATTTCACATGCTTGATCCGAATTCGATCTGATCCGTCCTCGGACCTGGGCCACATAATTCGAACAGATCCGATGCATAATTTCTGTGACTCAAACAGTGTCCGAATCGATTAGAAAAACCGAGTCTAATCCGATTGGGTAGAATTCGGATATATAAATTTAATTAAATGGTTTTATATGACGTGGCCTACTTGAACCTTTAATATACCTATTCTTTGTACTCGATGGCTAAAATAATATATAAAAATTGATGAATGGTTTAGATAACAAATACATATCAAGGAAGGTCCCACATAACTATGAAAACTTTCATTCAACCGTGTACAACGTTTTCATTGTATCAAATTTTTAACGTGCCGTGCACGAAATCAACAGCTTGCCTTTCACGCAAGCAAAGCTCTACAAGTGATTTCTTAATCCAAGTGAGTAAGGCTTATGGATCTAATCATAGGGTATGTGTTATATCAAAACCGTTCATCTATTTTCCAAGCTTGTCTTAACGCTTGAGATGAAAAATAAGATGGATCTAACTATCGAGTGGACCACACGTATGATTTAACAATGAAAATCATTCTATGTACTATTTCTGGTGTGGGTCACATGATCTTTAGATATTATATATTTTTAGAATAATACTCTATAATTATCTCTAAAGGTATATGAACGGTGTAGATATGATAAATACATCACTATGGGGCCATAACTTTGATCTCCTTTGAACCGTCTGTACAACACGGAGCTCGAGGAGCGCCTGCACCTCGAGAGGGCAGACGTATCAGCTGTACTTTGTACAGCAAGTCTCGAAACGGACTGGCTACTCGCCTTGCCACCGGACGTCCGTATTTAGTGGGCCCTACCATGATGTATGTGTTTCATCCATACCCTCCATTGATTTTTATAGATCATTTTAAATCATTAGAAAAAAAAATAAAGTATATTGAAATCTCAAATGGACCACATTATAGAAAACAGTGTTGAATAAATTTTGACCATTAAAAACGTTATATGGGCCATAAAAGTTTTCGATCAAGCTGATTTTTATTTTTTTCCCTTCATTTGGGTCTTCATGACTTGATAAATATATTTTCTACAATTTATATATTTTATCCACACCGTCCATCTATTTTTAAGAAAATTAGGGTGAAAAATAAAAATTATATTTTATACTACCTGCCTGCCTATCGGGTCGGGTTTGTTCGGTGCGGTTCGGGTCCCATCGGTTCGGGTACTTGGGTTGAGTCGGTTCGGACAAAGGTCTATTCGAACCTGACCCGAAAAAAATCGGATATGAAAACTACAACCCGATCAGACCCGATCTTGGCCGTCGGTTCTGTTCGGAACGGGCCGAATCGAGTCGGATCCGCCGGATCGGATCACAAATGCACACCTCTACCACCCAATCCCTTCTAATCCCACCGCCCAAACAGGCCCTCAAGTTTTCAAACAAGGTGAAAAAGTAATAATTACTTATTTATCATGATTTACATATATGAAGAAAAATCAAACAAACCCTAGTGGACCAAAAATAAGACAGATCCAAGGGTTAAGTGGATCACACAATAGGAAGAAGCGGTGCTGAGGACACCCACCATTAAAACCTTCTTACGGACCACCATGCCATTTATTTTCCATACAACCTGTTGATATATTCATGTACACTTGGATCAAGTGAAAAAACAAGTATCATCTTGATCCAAAACTTATGTGGTCCTTGAGAATTTTTCAACGGTAGGAATTTAATCCCTATTATGTAGTCTATTTAAGCATCAGATATCCTCTCTCTCTCTCTCTCTCTCTCTCTCTCTCTCTCTCTCTCCCTCTCTCTCTCTCTCTACAACTTAAAATGATATGAAAAAAAATGGATGGACAGTGTAGATAAAATTCATACATCACGGTGGCCTAGTAGTGGCCTTCGTAGCCTCTGCCTGTCTCAAACTCCAAGCAGGTGGTGGTAGTTAGAGGTGTACACGAGTCTAGTTGAGCCGAGCTTTGCCCAGCTTGTGCTTGACTTGGACTGATCGAGTCTCAGCTTGTGCTTGGCTCGGCTTCGCCTTCAAGCTCGAAACAACAACTTGTGCTCAGCTCGGCCAAGTTCGAGTTTGAGTTCGAATCTTCGAGTCTATTTCAAGTTCGAGTTTGAGTAAAATTTCTATGAGCGGTTGTGCCAAACACTCACAACTAACATGATATTAAGAGAACACAATGCACAAGCTACCATAGGAAGATGTTATAACCTGCCCAATATTGATATAACTAGTTAAAACAATAAAATATAGATTTCTTTAATAATAAAATACGCCCAAATCATCTAGATTTATTTAACATAAATCATACAACAAAAGGGCATGGGCTTATCAGACTGGCTTGTTGCAACAATGGCAGGGGCGACTGGACTGGCAAACTGCAGTGGCAGGGCTGCAGGGGCAACCAGACTGGCAAGCTGCAGTGGCAGGGGCGGCCGTGTGGTGGTGCCGGTAAGGGAGGAGGGAGATGAGTAGGGAGATCAGACAAACGTGTGTCGGTGCAGTCGTGTGGGTAACGGAGGATGACAGAGAGAGTATAGAGAGAGAGGGAGGGAGGAGCTTCGTCGGACTGAGAGAGAAGGAGGAAGAGAGGGTTATTGTTTATCGTTCGTGTGAGTGCCCGAGTAGGATGTTTTTTGAAAATGGGTTGGGTAGGGTGTTTTTTTTTTTTTTTTTTTTAAGGGTTTATATACCCTTTACTGAGTCGAGCCGAGTTTGAGTAGTATTTGAGTCGAGCCGAGTTGGGGCAAGATTGAACTCGTTTCGAGCTCCAAAAATCAACTCGACTTGGTTCGAACTTCGATCCTAGTCAAATCGAGCTTTTTCGAGTCGAGCCGAATAAGAACAAAAAAGATGGAATCGGATTGGCTGGTGTACCTCATACCAGCTATATAACTGCTGTATTAATGTTAGCAAGTTCTGTGGGGTCTAATCATAAGGTATTTGTTATATCCAAACCATCCATCCATTTGACGAGCTCTTCTTAAGGCTTGAGATGAAAAATAAGACAGATCTAACCATTAAGTGGACCACACTGAAGAAAGCAGTGGGGGATTGAACATCTACCATTGAAACTCTTTTTGGGGTCACATAAGTTTTGGATTAATATGAAAAAAAGTTTTCTCTTCATTGGGGCCTTTGTGACCTAATGAGCAGATTAGATGGAAAATAAATGTTAAGGTGGGCCCTACAAATTTTTTAACAGAGAAAATTATTATCCCCACTGCTATTTGTGGCATGGTTCAGATGATCTTTGGATAGGATTCATTGTTTGGATAATGCTTTAAATTGATCTCTAAGAATAGATGAACGGTGTAGATATAATAAATACATCAATGTGGAGCCCATGTAACTTTGATCCCTTTGAACCGTTCGTACCACTCGGAGCTCGAGGAGCTTCGCACGACACGAAGCTACAGCAGCTATATAGCTTCCCAAAAAAGACGTTCCTAAATGGACGCGGTTTGGCCCCAGCACCAGCCAGCCAGCCAGCCAGCTGATGTCAAAGCTCCGTGGGCCCCATCAAGATGTATGTGTTTTATCCACGCCGTTCATCTATTTTTCCATCTCATTTTAGGCAGGAGCTCAAGAACTAGGCAGATACAGGTCTCAAGTGAACCACACCACAATAAACAGTAAGAGTTGAACCCTCCTCATTTTGGGATCATGCCCTAAATGAGCTGGGAAAAAAATGGATGGACGGCATGGATAAGAGACATTCATGGTGGGGCCGCATAGCTTTTGCAGCACTGACCAGTGCCGGGCTAGGTAGTGGATGGGTCACTACCGAAGCCGGGTCCGTTTGGTATACGAAAGTGGGGATGATGCGCACACATGCGTAAGCAGGGTAATTACACTCACCCGAGTTCAAATTACATACGCAGGTGGTCTCCGTGCCAAACTGGCACACGTACGAAGTATCAATGCTACATGTAAGGAGAGGCCCACCTTTTACATGTGTTGGCGTAGAAATCAGGTTAGTATATCAATTGGGTCGTATACGTACTAAAAATGGACGGTCGAAAACAGACTGGACAGACGTTCACTTTTTGTAGCCGTCAGATCAGAGAGCTGACCTATTTTTGGCTTACGCCATCCACGTGGTACAGACTATCTGATAAGAAGAGGCTTTGATCTGCTACACGTGTGCGTAATTGGCACGTGGGAGTCATGAATTCCTTGCAAACCGCACTCAACTAGAACCCTGTGTTAGGTCAGCACCATTGGCCACGCCAGGCCCAGCCCATTGAGGGTTTCAGGCCGCGGTTTGGCTAGTGACCCCAACATCAGCCAGCTAGCTGGCGTCAAATCTCTATGGGCTCCACCATGACGTATCTGTTTTATCCACGCTGTCCATCTATTTTGCCAGATTATTTTAAAAAATGAGGCCAAAAATGGGGTAGATCCAGATCTCATGTGGACCACACCACAGGAAACAGTGGGGATTGAACGGTAGCTTACCGTTGAAATTATTTAGGGCCCACAGAAGTTTTGGATGATATTTGTGCTTTCCCATCATCCAGGTTTGTATGACCTTATCAACGGGTTGGACAACAAATAAACATTACAGCAGGCCCTAGGAAGTTTTTAATGGTGGAAATTCAGTCAACACTGTTTTCCTGAGGTGTGGTCCACCTGAGACTTGAATCTCCCTCATTTTTGGGCTCATGCCTAAAATAGCTGGAAAAATGGCTGGACGGTCTGGATAAAACAGATACATCACAGTGGGGCCCACAGAGCTTTGATACCAGCTAGCTGGCTGGTGTTGGAACAGCCCTGATGTGGTACAAAAGTGGTTGACCCAAGCTCAAGCTCGGGGCCTTTGTAATTATTATGGGCCAGGCTCAGGCCTGTTTCTTTTACACGTCACAGATCCAGGCCGAGCTAGGGCCCACTTTACTTTTGGGCCAGCTTGGACAGGGTCCATTAACAACTACCCCAGTGACTTCTAGGCAACGCAGACCACCGATCATCTTTCAATCACTCTATGTGTGGCCTAAGTGGGAAGGTATACAATCACGTCCGACCATCAGATAGGAGGGGTTCACTCCACCGTTGATTGCCCATGGCCCCAATAGAAGTTCAAAATCCTCCAAACAAGTGCCTGCCAAATAGGCAGTAAGATTAAGCTTTACTGTTACCAGCCATTTTTGTAATTTTGTATTGCATGCCGTTGTTTGTATGGCTATGATCATCCTATCAAGGTTTCTCTTGGGCCATTTCCAACCGACAGCCTATTTAATCATAGGTGGGCCTAGTTGGGCCCCCCGTAGGAATTTCCACTGATACAAGGTATAAAGAATTCGTACCACATCATTATTCCTAAAACCACAATCTAGAAGCAGTAGGTATAAAAATTAGAAAATAGCAGCAGCCTATCCCTGTATTCCATCAATATAAATACTATGCAAGGAAACTGCAATTTGGTCTAATGTACTAATTTTCACAATCCTATATGATAGTGCATCCAAACACAACCTAAACTAATTTCATACCCTACTCATATATCCATGTGTAATAACAAGTTTATATGTTGTACTTGGGTCACATCAATCTCATGATGGTCTATATCAGTATCATGAACAAGATCATGGTGGACCAATGTGATCAATGGTTTGGATTATCTCACCGTTGAATATTTAGATTGAGCATACTGGTGGGCCCCACAGCAGTTGTGATTGGTGCAAATGCATATGGGGTGGAATATGTGGAGACTCCGGGTGAAGCAGTTGTGTTGATTTAAACTACTCCAAGCTCCTTGTCTTATGTTTGGTCCTTGAAAGGGTGTAAGTTGCTCATGTAGCATGCAGCTCCTTTGGATTGAGATTTATGGTGGAGGTTCTAGATGGGTGATGCAAAATTCAACAAGTTCAAATGCAACTAGGTGCTTTGGAAAGTTTCCATACACAGATCGCACTAGATCGTTTCTCTTGATTAAATGAAAAGCTGAGATTTTCCCAAAAAGAGGAAATGGCCAATGGTTTCATGCAGCTATTGTGATTTGCTGTTTATATAGGATTCCAGCTTTGTGTACTTGATGTATTTTAATCACGGATGTAGCTAGGAGTCCATTTAGATATCTGCTCAAAAATGCCATCTTCTCCAAAAATGCCGCTGCTGTTGTGGAAACTAATGAAATAAAATAAATAAATAAATAATAAAAACTAAAGCTTTGGATATGCTTCACTTTTGGGCTCATGGGCTAAAATGAGCTGGCAACAGCATGGATAAAACAAATACATCAAGGTGGGTCGCACAGAGTCCTACCACCACAGAGGTGGTCACTATGCAATCTTGCATCTATGCATCTATCCATATGTAGTCTTGCACTATTTCAAAAAATTGAACTGACTTGGATAACAATTTTTTTTTTTTTTTTTTTGGGTGATGTTAGATTGTATTGCAGGATAAAATGATTGATCTATGCATCGATAATGGATATTGCAATAAGAATCAAATCTGAATTGCATACTTGAATGGCAATAAATTGTTTGGATGTGAATAGATAAATTGATATTCCAGAGACTACATGTCTTTCAACTCTCCTACTCACTAACTACAAGAACCTACATAAGTGAATTGCTAAGATGAAAACATACTCCTGCATTATCCACCACAACCAGTTGTCGAGACAGGACGCATGGACTATCTGTAGATTGAAAAGAGGAGATACAAACCCAAACTGTCGAATGACCCATGATACCCAAATGATTCAAAATTGGCAACGTAACCCATCATGCTTTTCTATGGTAGTTCAATTTTAGGTGTGATCGCTGCATCCATGCCATAATGAGTGTTATAGCAAATAACTCTGCCAGTCTATGCATATGAAAATGATACTTCTGCATGAGAAGAGGCTCTTGGGAAAGTTAGGATATCCTTAGAAACCTCTGAAAATACTCCAGACCATTTCTTAATCATCTTAAACTCATGTTCGTTGCTGGCATAGATGTTCATTTTGTCTAAAACCATAGCATTCTTCAACAAAAATTTCACTAGCATGCCTTGTCTCATTGATCTTCTAAGAATACGATTCACTGACCAAGCTTTCTGCTTCTTGTATTTATCTCCCCCGCCGATGAAGCCAAATATCTTGATTGTCTTGAGGCAATGTTCAAGACAAGGAAGATTGGACTCTTGTGATGCCAAGTACTCTACTCCATGAAAATAATATTTCACCATAAAATATTCAAAAGTTTCATCCCACTGAAAAATCAGAGAATTACCCTTAAGATCATGTGATATTAAAAAGGAGCTTGAAAGCTGAATGTAAATGAATATCCTAAAGATGTAAGGGATAAAAGTAGAATGAAGTTATTTGGTACTCACATTGAGATAGATAGTGGGAATTATCTTTATAATGAGAGTCTCAAGATAAGGGGAACTCCTCAACAAACCTACAATCCCAGGAAGATCCCATTTTCTCAATCCTGTCTCTAGTATCAGACAATTGCAGCTAAAGATGGGAGCAGGAAACCTTATCAACTCCCATATTGACAACACCTTCTCAAAATAAAGCTAAGTTAGAACTAGAAAAAGGACATAATATAAATGTTATAAATTTGATTGTCCTCTCTAGATAAAATAATAAAAAAGAGAAAGCGACATATAAGTAATAAGTATGTGCGATTTAGCAATATGCTTGTGAAATGATAAAATGAAATATGTAAATTTTCTATGGTCTAAATATGATATGTTACTGTTTATTGGATTCAATTCAGCAATCTCATGTTGGCTATGCAAGATTTCTCTCAAAGAAGAAGATTAGAATCATCTTTCGCAAAATCTGAGAGGTCCCTTCTTCTTGAGAAAGACATGACAGAGCATGGATGGTCAGGATCATTTTTTTCTTTCATGGCCCTTAACTACTCTTTTTATGTCGATTGTGGTTTCCATCCTTGGACTTGCTAGATCTGGTTCGGATTGACCAATGACATAATAGAGGAGTTCTCTGCTTTTGGGTTTATAAATTCAAGTTCCCCAAAGGCCGATTTGATTTTCCAATTTCCTATGTAATGCAAAGTAAATGAGCCATCATATCATTTCTAGGTGTTTGTTTAAACAGGAATAATGACTCATAAATCAAGAGTCAAATACAGTTGTAAAGGAAAGGGGTAAAGTAAATTATATCATTGCATTTTCACATTATAAAACTACCATTTTTATAGTGATTTCTAAGTGAAATAAACAATGTAACAAAATCATCATTGTAGACAAATGCAAGTGATGTGAACACACAATTACAAGAGTAAATAATAATTACCCATTTACAACCATTTACTGTTGTAATTGGAAAACCAAACAGGCTCTAAGGCCTAGACTTATGTACTTCTCAACAAATTTAGTTTGATCAGGACTCAAACCACACATTCTATCAATCGTGCAGAAGAAGCTTGCACATTCAGAACAAGAAGTAGAGAAAATCCGAAGAGATGTTGGTTATTGGCCAATACAAATTCATAAGAGCAGACTAAATGTATCTCAAACTTGTGAAAACTATGGAAGCACCAAAAGGAACATTCACAGAGGTGTTAACAAAGGTTTTCCTAATGACTCTACGAAACTCCATATGTGGGTCCCAACACTCTTTTAACTTGACACTGGTTCATCCATCACTTGCTTTGAGCTTACAGTCATTGGTCTCTTGGAAGAAACAAATCTAAAATTGAGAGGATTTATGAACTCGCATCCAGATTTCTTTCAAAGCCAATAAATTCTTCCATGTTGTGGAATGGGTCAAAAGGGCTGCAATTCTTGTGAACCATCCAACTTTATTCAAAATATTCTAATTGATTCAACTTTGAAGCATTACCATACTAAGTCTTCAGCAAGCTTGCTATCCTTGAAAGGAAGCATTTTTCGATGTTTTATCTCCATCTTTTCTTTATTTTCTTAGCATAGCTTAGCTTAGTTTACAGCTACTGACTAGTGGCTCCTGCTACACTACTCCAGGAGTAGAGATAGTCTTTCTGCAACCTTAAGTTGTAGACTATGATCATCTCTGTTTTGGTTGATCACACCCACTTCGATTTGTCTGTTTTGATAGGCGTATCAGGTATTTATCATTTTTATTTTGTTTATTTGTTTGATTGTCTCGCAATATATCAATTGTAATAAACATCAATTCTAAATATTAATGAAATCGGCAACGTTTTGCCTTATTTAATTTGAATGTGTATCTTAGTTCATTTGAAATTGTTTTGAAGTGTTGGTGAAAGGGCTTGTCCTTAAGTTTGTAGACTCATGTCTACTGGCACAAGGTAAAAAGAACTCATTCAGAAGGATTAACCTCCTTTCCTCTGACTAGTGACCTGAACGGAATGCAATATTGGTAGCCTAGAGGACTTTGGATCTTCGATCCCAATCTCCAATCTATCTGTCTTGGTGAAGGGACGCCAACAATTCAATCAACCTTTGAATCAGGCACGCCCATTCATCCTACTCACATGTGTACCAAATCTAAACTCTAATCACACCAATGGTCCAGTTTGATTGAATTGAGTGTAACACCCACTTACATAACTTAACATTATAAATGAGAAACATAGAGAAAAGAAGAAGAAATCATTGTGGCTACTGAGTATAACACACACATTTGACATGGCAAACAAAGCATACCTGAACACACCAAGTGCAGACTTTAAGAACTCTAGCATGCCGAAGAGCTTCAAGAAGTGCCCGAAAAATATCATGATACTCGCTCTCTTCATAATCATCCCAACCGGCGTAAAACGACATTTGCAAATTGATAGTTGCATTAACCAAAGACGGAAGGCTCTTAAAACGATGTCTTGCAGTGCCTATATCGCCAGAAATATTCAAGGACATGACATTTGGACCCCAAATTTCCAACCCAAACTCCGAATCATAATCATTCACAGTCAACTTCCTAAGATTCCGACCCCTGAAATCGAGTCGACTAATACCATTGCATTTGTAAAGAAACAATTCTTCGAGCACCGGGGACCCATTCAAAATCCGTTCCATCTCATAATCCGCCATACTGGTCTGTTCCAAAGACAACTTCTTCATGTTTTTCCAAGAAACAATCATGGGCGGATTGATGTTGACGGAATTGAGCCTCAGCTCTGTCAACAAATCGTTATTGAATGAATCAAGGGGCAATGAGTATGGATCAATCCCAACAAACTTCCAATAGCCCCAATTTGAAAAACTATCACCGGAGAGGTCGAGATGGAGCACTCGGGCCTTTTTCCACAATGCGAAGCGGATCCAGTCATCAATGATGGGGGTATAAAACTTACCTTTATAATAGAAGACGAGATGGAATTCCTGAATGGTAGGGCTTTCGTAGAGAATCAAAGCTTGGTTGACGAAAGATACGAAATCGTTGTCGTTTCGTTTGCAGAGACGGGATTTTTGGAAGTGTAGATTTGGGGTGGAAGTATACAAATGGGCCCACCTTTTTGATAGATGGACCGTCTTCACTGCATCGGTGGCATGCAAGAAGGAGAGGATGCAGTGAAGGATGGAATCTGGTAGATTGCTGATGTGGTCAGGGTTTTGAACGGTGGAATCTGGTAGATTGCTGATGTGGTCAGGGTTTTGAACGGTGGAATCTGGTAGATTGCTGATGTGGTCAGGGTTTTGAACGGTGATGATGTGTTGTTGTTGAAGCATGGTCGATGATTGGAGAAATTTGAGTGGAGATTTTGGAATGTGTTTGAGGCGAGAGAGAAAGTGAGCGAGCGACAGCGAGAGAGAGAGTTCCAATGTTTATATGACTGCGGTTGAAACTCGCGGGAAAGAGGATGCAGAGAAGGACGGAGACTGGATGGAAGTTCCTACGCAAGGATGCTGGGAGGGCCCCACTGCAATGTATGTGAGAAATTCATTACGTCCATCCGTTTTAAGAGATCATTTTAGCACGTGCGACTAAAAATGACGTGGATACAAAACTAAAGTGGGTCACACGAGAGGAAAAATTTGGGAAAGAATTACTACCGTTGAAACCTTCCTGGGCTCCACCTTGATTTTTATATGCTATCCAAACCGTTTATAAGGTCATTCCCAATGGGATGAAGTTAAAACACCAAAAATATAGCCTGATACAAAACTTTTATGGCCATAAGAATGACACAACAGTGCTCACTGAGTGAACACTTTTTCCTCTTGTGTGGCCTACTTGAGTGTTGGATACAAATAATTTTTCGTCTTACGTCCTAAAATGAGCTCTAAAAACGGATGGACGGGGTGGATTTCTCCAAAAATCTTGGTGGGCCCCACCAGCATACTTGCGCAGGAACTTTATGACAAAGGCAGGAAATCCGCATCCATGGAGACTGGTCTGACGTAGGTTGGACGAAATCGGATTGCGCACTGAGTAAACCCAGCTGGGACTACCTTGAATGTATGTTTTCTATCCACACCGTCCATCCGTTTTTCCATATAATTTAAGGAGTTGATCCCAAAATTTAAGAACATCCAAAGATCAAGTGGATAATACCACTGGAAACAGTGGAGATAATGATTTCCACCGTTGAAACATTTCTAGCCCACATTGATGTTTATTAGTCATCCGACCTGTTTATAACATTATACAGACATGGATGAAGGTAAAACACAAATATAATCTTGATCCAAAACTTCTGTGGCTCTCAAGAATTTTCAACTGTATAAGTTCAATTCAACTGTTTCCAGTGGTGTGGTCCATTTGAACATTGGATGTAACTCAATTTTTATATTAATCCATAAAATTATCTGGTAAAATGGATGGACGGAGAGGATAAAATACATAAATATTAGTGGAGCCCACAGAGTTTACTCAGTACGGTAAGCATAGTGAGTTACTCACTACGCTTCCAGGTTGGACGCCGATTTTCTGAGACGAAAATATAAGTGAGGCCCACTATGATGATAGTGAGAAATCCACTCCATCCATTCGTTTTTCCAGATCACTTTAGTTGGTAAGACTAAAAATGAGGTAGATTCAGAACTCAAGTGGGCCACGCTACAAGAAAAGGTGGTTAGAGAAATGCATACCGTTGAAACCTCCCTGGGTCCACTTGAGCTTCGAAAATACTTTAGCTTGGGTTTATACTCTAAAATGCGTTCGCAAAACGGAGGGAGGCGTGGATATATAAAAAAAAAAAACATACACCAAGAGAAAGAAGAGAGGAGAGAAGACGCCATTGGAAGCACACGTTGGAACGTGTCAGATGTGTGAGAGATCCGGGCCACTCATCATGCCGGTTCTGGTGTAAGAATTCTCTGGTTCAAAATCAGGCTGGCTCATTCATCTGTAGGGGTCCAAATTTCAACGGTCACAAAAATATGACTTAAGGTATACCTTCCTGATGAGTGGACAGGCTTAATTTTTACGCTAGGGCATGATCACGATGGAACAAGCCTGATTAATGGTCAGGATCTCCCACGCTTATTAAAAGACATTGCTAAACAGGAGACTCCGACTGCTTAGTGTTGTAGAACATATCCCAAGAACTTTTCAACGGTAAGCGTTCAATGCCTAATGTTTCTTGTGGTGTGGTACACTCGAGTATCATATATAATTCAATTTTTGGCTACTTCTCTAAAAAGAGCTGAAAAAACGGATGGATGGCGTGGATAAGACATATATATCACGGTGGGCCCATAAAGTAAATCAGGGCCTGTATAATTATCATGGGCCTGTCTCTTTTGCCCGTTACCGATACGGGTTGGGCTCAGGCCTTCGGATAAGGCATGGACAGGGTCCATTGACGGCCCTGATGATTTCTAGGCAAGGCAGATCACTGCTCATCTTTCAATCGCTCTATGCGTGGCCCAAGTGGGTGGACCTACAATCAAGTCCGTCCATTGGATAGGAGGGTCCACTCCACCGTGGATTGAAGAGAAGATCAAATTCATCCAAACAAGGGCATGCCAAATAGGCAGTAAGTCTAAGCTTTACTGTTACCAGCCATTTTTACATTGCTTGCAGTTGACTGTATGGCTATGATGATCCAATCGAGGTTACTCGTGGGTCATTCGCAATCGACATCTTAGTTGATCATAGGTGGGCCCCACGTAGGAATCTGTTCAGAAACAAGGTATAAAGAATTTGTACCAGTACATGTCCTAAAACCACAATCTAGCAGCAGTTAGAAAAATAGATAATGGCAGCAGCCTATTCCTCCGTCAATATAAATACTATGCAAGGAAACTGCAATTTGGTCTAACATGAAAAGTACTTAGAATAAATAGGAGTTGTGTCCAACATGAAAAGTGCTTAGAATAATTAGGAGAATGTAAGTTATACTTGTGAACTCGTTTATTTCAATTTATCAATCACTCAACAAGTTTCTTTCATATATTTTAAAATTATTTCTATTTCCTTTCCTTGTGGATTCGAGAAGTCTCTGTAAGGAGTCCAAAAAAGCTCTGTGGATTCAGAGTAGTTATCCTTGAGGAAGATGGTGAACGACCTCATCATGTTCATCTCTGCGTCAATTGATATCAGAGCGAGGACTCCCCTCGAGCTAATGACAAACAACAAAAGGTATAAACAAAAATCCTATTGACGGTGATTCAGGGATTCGTTATTTTTTGAAAAGAATGAAAGCTTTCCATTAGAAGAGTGAGTTGACCATGCAAAGGCTACAGGCAACCCTCAATTGTATTGTGGATGTGCTAATTCCGCCCTAAGCTCAAAGTGATGCTCAACTACCCGTGATCGTGGTACGACACAACCCAGATTTGTACAAAGCACTAACAGATTATGGTAAATTGTACGCCACCACTTTGATCATGAGGGAGTCATTATACATGCCAAAGATAGAAATAGAATTACAGTGAGACAACATCTTTTGAACGAGGTGCACTATAAGTCAAAAAGTTTTAATGTAATCATCGATGTCAGTAGTAGTAAGAATTTCGTATAAAAAATAATGGTGAAAAAGCTGCAACTGAAAACAGAAAAACATCCATCTTCGTACATGATTGGATGGATTAATGAGGTCAACAAAATAGAGGTAATTGAACAATGTACTATCTCATTTTCAATTGGTAAAAATTATAAGGATTAAGTACTTTGTGACGTAGTCGATATGAAAGTTTGTTATTTGTTACTTGGTCGACCATGAGAAAATAATATTGATGCTATTGCTACACATAGAGGTTAGGATAATGTATTTATATTTACTTATAAAGACGATAGAAAGATTGGCCTTCTCCCTATGGGGAGAGAGAACAAACCCAAGATTTCTAAAGTGAAAGGACAATCTCTCACAATTGAACATGCTTTTATTAAACAATCCGAGGAAACAAGAGATATATATCTATTAGTTGAAAAGAAAGAATATATGGAGCCTGTGAACATCTCAGGGGATTTGAAACTAGTGTTGCAGGAGTTCAAAGCAATTGTGCTCGATGAACTCCCCAATAAATTGTTGCGCAGCACGCCAACAACGTAGTGGGCCGAGATCCAATCTCAGGCCTCACCCACAAACGATAAACGGATGAAAATATAAACTAGAAACAGATCAAAGCAATCCAAACAAACCACAAGACAAGATATACGTGGAAAAACTTCAAACTAGGATAAAAAATCACGTATGCAAACTTCCACTATGAAGAAGAACAAAGATTACAAGGCAATATACTAACCTCTCCCTTGGAAGAACAGAGAAATCCCTTAGCGCACATCTTAGAATTACTTTTCCCTCTTTCTTATCTACCTAAAAAAGCCCTATGAACCCCTATTTATAGTTTAGGTAACTTCCCTTCTGCACCCTTGCGAAAGGCGATACCAAAATCCGCAATCCGTATCAGTTTTAGAAACAATTTGCATAACCTACGACTGGTCCTAAGAGAGCTACGACTGGTCGTAAGATCCCTACGACCGGTCTTACAGTCCCTATGACTAGTCCTAGGGCCCAAAACAGCAAAAAACAACATCGCTGGATTTTGAGTATAGCCGGTCCACGACCGGTTGAGTAGGCCCCTACGACCGGTTGAAGGCGGCCCAATGTAGCTCCACATTCTCAACAATCTCCCACTTGGAGACACATTGCCATAAACTTTCTTTTTCTTCATCCGAAGTGCACCACCTCCTCGTCTTCAAGCTTGAAGACCAATCAAAGCTGAACAGAGCTTCAGCTTCTCCCTTGTGACCACCTTGGTCAACATATCTGCAGGATTCTCACTTGTATGAATCTTCTCCAGAACAATCGATCCATCTTCTAGTAACGAACGTATGAAGTGATATCTGATGGCAATATGCTTGGTCCTTGAATGAAAGGTTGAATTCTTAGCCAAGTGTATTGCACTCTGACTGTCACTGTACAGCTTGAAATCTACTTGCTTCTTACCCAACTCTTCCATAAAACGTTGCATGCACACCATCTCCTTGCATGCTTCTGTAGCAGCAACATATTCTGCTTCTGTCGTACTGATAGATACTATCTTCTGTAACTGAGAGACCCAACTGACTGCAGCACTACCCAGATTAAACACATAACCTGTAGTGCTTCTTCTGCTGTCGATATCTCCTGCCAAATCTGAATCCATGTAGCCTTGTAGCTTGATTTCCAATCCACCATAACACAGCCCTACATCCTTAGTACCCACCAGGTATCTGAGGATCCACTTCACAGCTTCCCAATATTCTTTTCCGGAGTTGTTCATGAACCTGCTAACAACTCCCACTGCCTGAGCAATGTCTGGCCTCGTGTTTACCATAGCATACATGAGACTCTCAATCGCTGACGCATATGGGACTTTGGTCATGTAGTCCCGTTCCTCCTGCGTCTTTGTACCTTGCTCCTTAGATAGCTTGAAGTGGTTGGCTAATGGAGTGCTAACCGGCTTAGCACCTCACATATTGAATCGATCAAGTACCTTGGCTATGTACTCTGCCTGTGACAAAACCAATTTCTTGTTTTCCCTGTCACGCTTTATTCTCATGCTTAGGATTTGTTTTGCATCTCCTAAATCCTTCATGGTAAATTCTCTAGACAGTTGTCTTTTAAGATCTGAGATGTCCTTCATGCTTGAACCGGCCACAAGCATATCATCAACGTATAGAAGAAGGATGATGTATGACGTATCAAACTTCTTCAAGTAACAACAGTGGTCTGCATGACATCTCCTAAAACCATTTTTCGACATGAAACTATCGAACTTCTTGTACCACTGCCTCGGGGCCTGCTTCAGGCCATATAGACTTTTCTTCAGTCTACACACCTTGTTCTCATTATCTGATGCCACGTATCTTGTCGGCTGATGCATATATATTTCTTCTTCAAGGTCCCCATGAAGAATGTCTGTCTTAACATCTAGCTGCTCTAGATGTAAGTTCTATGTAGCCACTATACTCAAGACCATGCGAATTGTAGACATTTTCACTACCGGTGAAAATATTTCAGTGAAATCGATACCTGCCTTATGTTGAAACCTTTTCACAACCAGTCTCACCTTGTACCGTTTCGAACCATCATGCTCCTCCTTCAGTCTGTAAACCTACTTGTTATGAAGAGCTTTCTTATCCTTGGGTAGAGTGACTAGCACCCATGTACGATTAGATTCAAGAGAGTCCATCTCCTCATCCATGACTTGCTCCCACTTAACCTGTGTATCTGACTGTAATGCCTCTTCAAAATACTTTGGCTCACCATTATTTGTCAGCAGTAGATAATGTAAGGAGGGTGAGTATCGGACCGTGGGTCTCCTCTCCTGAATAGACCTCCTCACAACCGGTGTCTGTGGCTCTGCCTCATAATGCTCCTGTGCACGATCATCCTGTGGCGCTGTAACACCCATGTCCGGTAACTCTTCCAACTCTACGAATTCATTTTTCTCGGCCTTATTTTCCTACACACTGTCCTTATGCATCACTTTTTCGTTGAAGATTACGTCTTTGCTTCTGATGATTTTTCTGTTTTCTGCATCCCAAAATCTGTAGCCAAAATCATTCTGCCCGTAGCCTATAAACGTGCACCTCCTGGACTTCGTATCCAGCTTGTTTCTGTGCTCTGCATCAATGTGAACATATGAAGTGCAACCCAACACTCTGAGATGTGTAAGGTTCACTTCTTTTCCAGTCCACATTTCTTCTGGTAGCCCACCATCCAATAGTGCTGAGGGACTTCTATTGATAAGATATACGGCAGTATTTACAGCATCTGCCCAAAAGGTCTTGGGCAACCCTACAAGTAACCTCATGCTCCTGGCGCGCTCAAGGATGGTCCTGTTAATGCGCTCAGCCACACCATTCTTCTGCGGTGTCCCTGGAATCATTTTCTGATGTTTGATTCCACTTGCTGCACAATACTCCTCAAATCTCTTATCACAATACTCTCCCCCATTATCAAATCTGAGACACTTTACTGTTTTACCTGTCTCGTTTTCTACCATAACTTTCCACTTCTTAAACGCATAAAATACATCAGATTTATGCTTTAAGAAATAAATCCACAGTTTTCTACTAGCATCATAAATAAAGGAAACAAAATAACGTGAGCCACCAAGAGATGATACCTGTGTCAGTCCCCACACGTCAGTGTGTACAAGCTCCAATAGATGCGTCTTTGGAGCGTGTCCTGTCTTCTTGAAGCTTACCCTCTTCTGCTTGCCATATACACAGTCCTCGTAGAATTCCAAGTCAAGAGACTTCAGCCCTGGTAGCTTCCCCTTTGACAATAGCACTTTCATCCATTTCTCACTCATATGTCCCAACCTCTGATGCCATAACTGCTCATTCACTCTAGTTAATGCGATTGAGAGTGAACCATACGATCTTGAAGTCACGTACAAAATACCTTCCTTTTTGCCTTGAGATATCACCAAGGCACCTTTTGTGATCTTCCAGGAATCATTGGTAAATGTCGTCACATAACCGGTATCGGCCAACTGCCCCACTGAGATCAGATTCCTTCTCAAACTCGGTACATGTCTGACATCCTTCAGTTTCAAAACCATTCCGTCTTTCTGATTGACCTGAACGTCACCCTTTCCAACAATACTGCATGGCTCATCATCACCCAGGTAGACTCTCCCAAAGTCACTTGACACATAATCATGCAGAACTTCCTTACATGAAGTGGCATGAAACGAAGCACCCGAGTCTATAACCCATGACTCATTCCTTGCATCAAGAGACAAGATCAACGCCTCTGTGTCACTCTCCTCAGACAGATTCATTGAATCCTTCCCGCCTTAAGAGCTTCCTTCTTGTTTCTTGAGCGCCCTGCAATCACGTTTCATGTGCTCCTTTTTTTCGCAATGCCAACACCCGTCTTTGTCTTTCGGTCCCTTAGACTTCTTCCTTGACTTAAAACGCCCGTGTTTATTGCCCCTTCTGTTCTACGATCTTCCTCTTTCTTTAACGTTTAGAGCATTCCCTGAATCCCCTGAAACTCTTGATGCCTTCCTTCTAGATTCTTCGCTGAGAATTAGACCGGCCACGTCATCAAATTTCAGCTTTGTCGACCTTGAAGAATTGCTCACAGCAATCACCAAACCATCCCAACTGTCTAGCAGACTGGATAGGATCAATAGTGCCCTAACCTCATCCTCAAAAATGATGCCAACGTATTCCAACTGGCTCGTGACTGTATTGAACTCGTTTAGATGTTCAGCCATGCTCCCACCATCTGACATCTTCATGTTGAATAGCTGTTTCATAAGATAAACCTTGTTGGATACTTAGGGCTTTTCATACATGGTAGCTAGGGATTCCATTAATTCTTTTGTTGTTTTCATCTTGGATATATTAAAGGCGACACTCTTAGACAAAGAGAGTCGGATCGTTCCTAAATCCTTCCTATCCAGTAAAAACCATTCATCATCTGTCATCTTTTCTGGTTTCTTCTCTTTTCCTTCTAGAGGAATGTAGAGGTCCTTCTGATACAGATAATCCTCCATCTGCATCTTCTAGAAGGCAAAGTTTGAACCATCAAACTTCTCAATTATAGTTTTTTCATCTTCCGCCATCGCTCCCAATAGAACTAAACCAATAGCTCTGATACCAGTTGTTGCACAGCACGCCAACAGCGCAGTGGGCCGAGATCCAATCTCAGGCCTCACCCACAAACGATAAACTGATGAAAATATAAACTAAAAACAGATCAAAACAATCCAAACAAACCACAAGATAAGATATACGTGGAAAAATCTCAAGCTAGGGTAAAAAACCACGGATGCAAACTTCTACTATGAAGAAGAACAAAGATTACAAGGTAATATACTAACCTCTCCCTTGGAAGAACAGAGAAATTTCTTACCCCACACCTTAGAATTACTTTTTCCTCTTTCTCATCTACCTACAAAAGCCATAGGAACCCCTATTTATAGTTTAGGTAACTTCCCTTCCGCACCCTTGCGAAAGGCGACACCAAAATCCGCAATCCGTATCAGTTTCGAAAACAATCTGCGTAAGCTACGACTGGTCCTATGAGAGCTACTACCGGTCATAGGATTCCTACGACCGGTCTTACAGTCCCTACGACCAGTCCTATGGCCCAAAACAGCAAAAAACAGTATCGCTGGACTTTGAGTCGAGCCGGTCCACGACCGGTCGAGCAGGCCCCTACGACCGGTCGAAGACGTTCTACGAACGGTCGAAGGTGGCCCAATGTGGCTCCACATTCTCAACATAAATTGCCTCTCATATGAGATGTATAAAACCACATTAATCTTGTCATAGTGATAAGTCTGCCTAATTGCCCACATTATCAGAAAGAATGTGAGATCTTGAAGATAGAAGTGAACGAACTGATCGATATTAGTCAAGTCAAGGAAGACATGCATAAATGTATTGTGCTAGCTTAAGAGCCTAATGCCAAGTAGAAGAAAATGACTAAACATTAACATCAGAAGTTATTTCAAAATCATGAGCTAAGTATTTTGAGTAACTCAAGGACATTTTTTTTTTATTTTTTTTTTATTTTTAAGTGGAGAGGTCTGATGTAGAGTGTGTCACAAATACATTCCTAGCATGGTTGGACTAAAAGTAGGTGGACTGTAAATTGATCATAACTTTTGATCCCGGTATCGTTATGGTGCATCAGACCGAGTATTAAGAACCGAAGCAGCACGAGAACTCGAGGACGAGTTCTTTTGAAGTGGCGGAGACTGATATAGAGTGGGTCGCGAACATTTTCATGGCTAAGATGGATCAGAAAAGGCCCAATCGATGACAGAAATCATTAAGATTGTTAGAATTTTAAAATAGGCATATCTCGCAAACCGGAATGAGTTACTCGACGTACTATAGATGATTTTGAGGTAGGACGAGCTAATTTAGCCATATTCCGGGTTGCCCATATTGAATTTTCGAGATTCCATCAGATTGATGGTCAAATTCCATGTTTAATTTCGTTTTTACTATAAATAGTAAGTTTTAGTTTGATTATAACTCTTCATCTGTTGGGCTTTCGGAGTTGTGTTCAACATGAAAAGTACTTAAAGTAATTAGGAGAATAACGTCGTTAAGACACATACGAAACTTACTATAAAAAGTATATTTACTATTTATAGTAAGTTATGAATTTTAGGAGTTTTATTTATAGTTTGCTTCTGATTTCTCTATTATCGCTTGGTGTTCCTATTTAAAGGGTTGTGAACTCATTTATTAAATCTATTAGTCAATAAACAAGTTTCTTTCATATATTTTAAAATTATTTTATTTCTTTTCCTTATGGATTTGAGAAGTCTCTATGAGGAGTCCTGAGAAGCTCTGTAGATTCAAAGTAGTTATCCTTGAGGAAGATGGTGACTGACCTCATCACGTGCATCCCCGTGTCAATTTTTCAATCTGATATGATTGTGCATCCAAACACAAACAAAACTAATTTCATACAAGTTACAATAACAAGCTTAGATGTTGTACTTGGGTCACATCAATCTCATGATCGTGGCAGACCAACTTCAGACGTGGTGTAAGACTCGTATCTTGGTCCGTACCTTTCCGTACACTTCCGCGGTCTTACCGGTTGAATTCCGGCAACCTTCGACCCTTAATCGATATCTACACACGACCTTGATTCATATGCCGACAACCCGAGTCGACTCAACCCGAGACCAATACCATAGCGACCGCGCCGTCGTTGCGGTTCCGATACCGCGACTCGCGCGCCGAGGCGATACCCTGGTCAAGAGTTATGGGCCAACGTTCGGTGCGAGAAAATGCCGCGCGTTGCGAAAACCAAGGGAATCTTTACGATGTGTCACATCAATCACATCAATCCCATCAATCAATCAACCCATCAATCCATCACATGTCAAGTACACATCACTTCCATCCCTTTTTCCAAGCAACCACAAAAGTCTTCATCTCCCATACCTCTCTTACACAAAAAGCCACAAAAGTCTTCACCACCCATATCTCTCTTACACAAAAGCCTCAAAAGTCAAGCTTTTCTTACACAACCATCACTCACCCATCCATCCATCACTCTCTCTCTCTCCCTTTACATCACTCTCTCTCTTTCTCTCTTTCTCATTTCAAAAATTCCAAGCAACAAGAGTCCATACGTATGGAATTTTGCAAAAATCCCTAAGCTTCAAGTGGCCCACCTTCCTACCCAAAATCTCCCATCTCAACCCTCCATTCTTCATCTTAACCATTGAAGTTGAAGCTAAGGTGCCAAGGAACCCCTAGGAGCTAGAAGATCGGACGGTGGGTGCCTCTTTAGGGTAGTTTTTCTTATTTTTATGGTGGACCAAGTGAGGCCCATCAATCAATGGTGTGGATCTCACTTGGGACCCTTATTTGTGGCCGATGGACCACTTGGATCATCATGATCATTCCATGATGGGGCCATTCTCCATGGACCCCATCATGATGTTTATTTCTTTAAGAAAGGTCATTTAGACCGTCCATTTTGGTGGAGAGAGGATCTCCACCGTTGATTCTCGATCTTGATGGTCCCATGTGTTGAGGGACCCTTTTTTTGTATCATTTGCTTTTAAGGGAGGGCCCATAATGTCGGGGTCCCTCCATCATGAGCCGTGTCCCACTCTTTGTCTCTCTCTCTCTTTTATTTCTTTTATTTTAGTTTATTTTATTTTAGTTTATTTTTATGCTATATGATTGTGTGGCCCACTTGAATGGATCCCACCTTGATTTTTTTTTAAAGATGTATTCAAATGGGGCCCACCATATACATTGTACCCATATCATTCATCCGTGGTGGCCCACTCCATTAGGGCCCACCACACTGCAATTATTTTAATGGACCAAGACCGTCCAGCGTCTGGGACGCTGGACGTCTCAAAGGAAATGAGAAAAAGGAAAAGAAGAAGTAAGGGACTTTGGGTGGTTCACTTGGTTAGGCTCCACCGCGATGTATTTAGACAATCCAAGCCGTCCATCCCTTTCACCATCTCATTTTAGGCGTTGAGCCAGAAAATGAGATTGAACGGAGCACCTGGTGGGCCATAGCGCCAAATATTGCGTCCTCACCATTCAAATGCTATTTCTTATGTTATTTCACTTTCCAAGCGTCAATAAAATTTAAACTCTGGACTCATTTGGACGGCCTCGAGCCGCTGATTGCAATGGCTGGGGCAGATTTCATTTTTGCGGGCCCCACGTACGAAAAACCCTTGCAAAACAGGTTTTCTTTTTTTTAAAAAAAAAAAATACGAAGCCTTGTACAGGCGGGCGGACGGGCGTGGGGAGGTGGCCCACGACCCTGCACGTGGGCCCCACAGCAATGTTTATTTTGTCATCCAACTTGTTCATTAGGTGGGCCACCCCAGTGGTGGGCCCCCTTCCAAAAATGAGTCAGATCCAAAACTCAGTTGGCCCACACCACGCGAAACAGTGTGAATTAAATTCTACCACTGAAAAATTTTTGGGGCCCACAGAAGTATTGGATCAAGCTGAAATTTTTGTTGCCCCTTCATTCAGGTCCGAGTGACCTTATGAACGGGTCGGATGGTACCTAGACATTACAGTGGGCCCCACGCGGGACCCACAAGAATGATGTATGTGTTTTAATGCACCGTCCACAGCCGTGGACAGTGGACTCCCACCATGATTCATGTGTTATACTCCACCGTCCAGCGGACGGTGGAGCCCCTTTGTGATATATGTATTCAATCCGCACTGTCCAATGGACAGTGGGACCCGCCATGGTGCATGTGATGTACCCAGATCGTCCATCTACTTGTACAGATGATTTTAAGGCCTATGGTCTAGGCCCATTTGCTTCGTTAAAGGCCTATGGGCTTAGGCCCACTTGATATTTAGGCCTATGGGTTTAGGCCCACTTGATATGTTTCAAGTCCTTGGGACTAGGCCCATTTGATATATTCCAATGCCCAGGGGATTGGACCCTTTTGGTGTATTCGAAGGCCCATGAAATTGGACCCAATTGATACATTTTAAAACCCATGAAAGTAGGTCCATTTAATTTGATTAAGGCCTAGGGTTTTAGGCCCATTGAACTCATGTTAGGCCTATGGGTTGAGGCCCACTTGATCCATATGTGGGGCCCAATTGGAGTGGCCCATTGGTCATATATTAGATTCATGAGACTGCGCTCATTAGATGCAACCCAAGGCCCACGGGTTTTGACCCATTGCAATGCACATAAGACCCATTGGTGTGGCCCATTTATGTGGCCCATCTGATGAATAAAAGGCCCATAGGATATAGCCCATTTGATATATGTGTAAGGTCCAATGGGGACAACCTACGGTCCATTGCAATGTGTAAATCCATTACAGACTAAGTATTGATGTTTACAAAGATCGTGACTTGGGAGCAATGTTGGTTTGACGTCCACATTGCGAGTGTAATGTTGGTTGGATGTCCACTTTACGACTCTCCTTAGGGCCCATTACTGAGCCGTACTTATCGTGTATAGGCCGTCCAGGTCCATCTGCATTGTGAGATAGTTCATTTTATTACATCATGTTTAGTACAGTTTCATGACTCATGATCATACGCATCATATGTATGCTTGACGTGAGAATTGTCTGATCATAGCATTTACCTTCGGGCAGGTTGTTTATGCGCTCCCGGTTAGGCGGTGTTGCCCTACATGAGCGCACGGTATGTGCAGGATTGGTTGCATGACTGGATAGCGTAATTCATGTATTCCGCATTTGTGTGACATAGTTATTGTATGCCCTAGCAACATCAGGGCCGTAGCCTCCACAGACAGATCGTGGTTGGCAGGATTGGATACCGAAAATCTTGTTCTACATGGGGTACTATAGATATCCCTGGGTGAAAGTCCCTAAACCCTTATGGTACCAAGAGGTTGATCCAACGTCTAGACCGAGTGGGTAGATGAGTGTTGAGTGCCGAATACTAGTTGGTTGTGCTCTCCACTGTGTCGTGGTCGGTTGGAAGGGGGTGCGGCCTTACCCGCCCGAGTGTAGGGGGCAATGCTAGGCTGAGTCTGACCAGCTCGAGGAATGGGTCCGCTATCGACGAGTCGCGCCCGATATTGACAGACGGATAGTGTGGTCTCTTCCACTTACTTTATTACGCGCGATGTGGCGGCAATCTGGTTTAGAGTGTACTAGACCCCGGTGATATCCCATATTTTGAGTTGTATTGATGTATGGATATAGATGAGGATCTGTATGCTTGAGTTGCATTGCATATCGCATGGCCTCGGGGTGGCCGATACCATTCATGTCTTGCATCGCATAAGCCTTGGTACGGCTCATGATATTATGCTTCCATCTGCATATTCCGCATTACTCTGACATTGCATGTTCATATTACTACCTTGCGCACACACTTTCACCACCCTCTAAGCTTTCTGTAAGCTTATGCACGACCGTTGCTTGCAGGTGACGTTGGATCGCAGCAGCGCTGAGGCAGGAGCACGTTGCAGAGCGTTTAGAGTTTTTGGTTCTTTACCATTATATTTTCCTTTATGCTCATTGTACTTATAAAGTTTTTGATCATAGTGAAAATGTAATGGGGTGCTTGGTTGTTGTTTGTGGGTTATGCCTTTGGTTATGCTTATTACGAATCAAACAGACATTGAAAAATCCTCCTCGTAGCATCCCAGGATCGGAACCTGGCGAATGGGAGATAGGAGCCGAGAATGAGGTTCTACGGAGGCTGTCGGCGTCGGATTTGGCGATCGAAAATTTTGTGAGCCCGGTTTCCGAGTTTGGAGCGTGACACGTGGTTCATGCCACATTGAAACATGTGTATCAACTCTTCAATCTCCACTTCCAAATGGCCTCAGCACATCTCTACCTGACCAATTCAAACTTGAATAATATCTGTGCACAAGCTCTTGGGAATTAAAGCTAGCATTGACCCCCCCCCCCCCCCCCAGCTTCTCCACTCAACAGCAGAAATAGTCATTTTCTCCAAGTGCATAGTATTCTTGAGCAAAAATCCCACTAACTCCATGACATTTTCAGACTCCTTGAACACAGTTGAATCTAGTAAAATCATACAACTAAACCTAAACAAGAACAATCTAATTTTTATATAAAAAAATCTTTATGGAAAAAAAAAAATCATGTCACAAAGCAAGCAATATGCACTACTGAGTAGAAATTACAAAATTAAAAGGGTAACACTGAGAGGAAAAATCAGGGAAAGAAATTCTTACTGTTAAAACCCTCTTGAGCTCCACCTTTATGTTTATATCCAAACCGTTTATAATGTCATTCCCAATGGGACTGAGTGAAAACACCAAAAAGATAGGATGATACAAAACTTTTATGGCCATAGGAATGTTTCACTGATGCTCACCGAATTTCCACTATTTCCTCTTGTGTGGCCCATTTGAGTATCGGATACAACTCATTTTTGTTGTATATTTTAAAATGAGCTAAAAAAAATCGATAGACCGGTGGAATTCTCGCAAACATCTCGGTGGCCCCACCCAATATCCTTTGGCAGGAACTTACTACCAAAGGCCTTCACGGTAAATCCGCGTCCGCGGAGACTAGTGTGAACCGTGTGATGGGAAGCGGATTGCGTAGTACGTAACTCACCACGGTTGGCCAACTGAGTAAACTCTGTGAGGTACACCATGATTTATGTATTTTATCTGCTCCGTACATCCATTTTAACAGATAAAAATAGGTCTTGAGATAAAAAATGAGAAATATCCAATTTTCAAATGGACCTCACCACAGGAAACAATTGAATTGAACCTCTACCGTTGAAAAATTCTTAGGGGCTACAAAAGTTTTGGATCAAGCTTATATTTGTATTTTCCCTTCATCCATGTATGCATGATCTTATGAACAGGTTTGATGACAAATAAACATCACCGTGGTGTCTAGAAAGGTTTCAACGGTGGAAATCATTATCCCTGCTGTTTACAGTGGTATGATCCACTTGATCTTTGAATATGCTTCAATTTTGAGATCAACCCCTTAAATTAGATGGAAAAACGGATGGATGGCGTGGATAGACCACATACATTCAAGGTGGGCCCAACTGAGTTTACTCAGTACGATGAGACCGTACTGAGTTACCCTCAGAACACCCTGAGAGCTACATGGCAGAAAAACCCAAAATGGATGGCCTGAGATGGCCGCCAAGAAACCGCAACAGAAACTTATACATTCTCAGCAAATGCAAAGCTTCTGCAGCCTCATTGGAACATATAACCAGCTCTCGCTTGCCATTCAACAAACCAAAAAGCACCCATCCAAACAAACCACAGCACACCAGCTCCTTTTTTTTAAAAAAAAAAAAACCACGACTAGACTGTCTATTGCACCACACCAAAGAAGCCAGGCAACACTGGTACACTCCAAAAACAGATTCAAACCATCTTGTTAGTGGTCTATCTATATATGGATATTTGAAGTAGAGCAATGTTTCAATTCATCAGGCAAAACAACATAATTTTTTAATGGGACTCATGAATACTTCCTCAGGTTACTCTCCAGTTGCTACTCCAATTGCTGAAGCACTTTCATTGGATTGTGATGGCATTTTGCAAAGGGTTTAATAAAATACTTTAGCTATTAAACATCTCAATAACCCAATAGTATTTTTATTGTAATAAGCTGATGTCTTTGACTTGGTACATTCATGCTAGCTGAACATGAAATAAAACAACAAAAAAGAAAGGCATCATCATATATTCACCATCAATACAAGCGCACTCCTAGGCCAAGAGTTCAAAAAAAAAAAGAAATAGAAAAAAAAGAGAAAGATCTAGAGCTTGTTAAAAAAAGTATCAAACTAACATTTTTTATTTTAAAGTTTTTCTTAATATAACTACCAATAACATCTCAGTAATGACTGAGATAAGATGGACCTTCACCTGACAACCCCGACCTAACTTGTATGTCTTGGTGAATCCTGGTCCCGAGATATAAGTCCTTGATTGCGTGCATTTTATTGACAACATCTTTCATCCCCATTCGTTCTCTTGGAGATTCTGCAGAACACACCACACCGATTTTGACCATTGAAATCAAGCAGTCTTGCACTCTATCTTTTGTATTGATATCATTTCTGCTGTCTTGAGTAACTTTGGTTTCTTCCAAGAGAAATGGATCTACAATCTCCAGTACTCGTTCAGGCAAGACCAACTTAGCGAAATGATGAAGGCTTAGATTGTCCTTAAACATGTCATCAGTTGGTGCCTTCCCAGTGATCATCTCCAATAGAAGGATTCCATAGCTGTAAACATCTCCTTGTGTAGATGCTTTACTGCCCATCGCATACTCTGTAATTCATACATCTCATATTGGAATGTAAGTGATCATTCATATATGAATAGTATCAAAGGTTGAATTTTGAGAAAGACAGATGAGAGTGATAAGAAATATACTACTCAACCAAGTAATTGGCATTTTTTTATATCTAAATTGCTAACATCAATTGCTGTTTTGTGAACTTGTAAGTCCTTGCAAAGATGTTCTACATTGAACAAGGCTCTACTACTCAAATGAAAGAACTCAACACCCCGATTATCTAGTGTGTGTGTGTGTGTATAAAAGTTATTGTTATGATTTCACTTCTTAACTAAAGGCATTATCAGAAAAGAATTCTTCATACCTATACCTTATTATGGTGTTATTCATGTGGGGTGCCAGTGAGTACCACTTTGTATATTTAGATCTTTAAAATCAATGAGATTTTGATGCCATCAAGTTTTGAATCTCGCTGGGTGTGGGTCCTTTAAGGACTTTTTTTATGACCTAGATTTGGATAAAATTGGGTTCAGTTAGGCATCGGGTCCTTGGACCTTCATTTTGATATAGGCTCACGACTCTTTAATGCAGCAGTGATGATGTCATTAGCGATGACTTGGTCCAATCAAAATGCAGGGAATTAGAAATTTCTGTTTCACAGGAACAGAGGATCACGGCTCTTTCCACACAAGTGATACAGGTATGAGAATGCATGAAACTTTACAAATAGAAAAGAAAGCATTGCATGTGAAAGTTGACATGCAACATCCTATGTGAAAATTGCTTATCTAAATAAATATATATTCACTATGTTAATTGATATCCATTCTAGTTGAAGCATTATAACTATATATTAGAAATAAGAAGTTTACCCCACAGGCAAAATAGTGCTAACAAGGTAACTTTGTGGGAGAAGTGAATGTGGGATGCTCCCCAGGTATAAGATGTGCAGACAGTTCACTCATCGAGGAGGCCAAATATGTCATTTGAATGAGTATATTTAACATGCCTCTTAAAACTGCTCTAATGATTTGATGGGCCTACTTTTGCATATGGTTCATGCTAAGAGCTACCTGTTCCACATGCCAAAGTAAGCATGTGTGGGGCTAGGAAACCATTTGGAAATGGTTGACAACTTCCCATCCTCAAAAGCTTTAACATGACACCTCCCCTGTCTAGCATGGCCATCCACCCAAAAAAAAAAGGGATACTCCAAAAATTAGGTTGATCCAACCATTAAGGGCACCTCACATAAATGTGGATATATATATATATCATTGTTTTCTATGGCATGATCCACTTAATAATTAATTAGATCCACTTGATTTTTTTGGTCGCCACTTTCTTTGTGAAATAATAATAAAAGGAAATAGATGAAATTGTTACCTGGAGCGATGTAGCCAATAGATCCCTTTATGCCAACCGAGCTGGATTGAGCAACTTCAGATATGAACCTAGCTAACCCGAAGTCACTCACATGAGCAATCATGTCATTATCAAGAAGAATGTTACTCGGTTTTAAATCACGATGAACAATTGGTGTTTGGCAATGGTGATGTAGATAATCCAATACAGAAGCTACATCAATAGCTATATTTAGCCTTTTGATGAAATTTAAATTCCTTCTCAATTGGTCATGCTCATCTTTGTGCAACCACTTCTCTAGACTTCCATTGAGCATGTACTCAAAAACCAAAGCCTTGAAGTCGTTTCCCTTAAAATCAGTGCTTGAGCAACAAGTTAAGACTTTAATAAGATTCCGATGCTTAATGTTTCTCAAGGCTTCGCATTCAGCCATGAAACTCCCCAGAGCTCCTTGTTGCAGAAGGTTGAGGACTTTGACGGCGATAAGAGTTCCATCTCGATCTAGCATTCCTTTATACACAGAACCAAAACTTCCCGTGCCAATCAGATTTGAAGAAGAGAACCCATCTGTTGCTTTAAAGAGCTCTGCATAAGACACGTTCATGAAAGGATCCTCCACAGAAGGCACAGCAGAAGATTTTCTTGACTTTCTTACCCAACAAAGAGTGGTAAGGAAACATGATAATGAAATAAGACACAGGACAGCAACAATTATTGAGATTTTCACTTTTGAAGCAAGTGACATCCCACGTTTCTTGAAAACTTGGCTAGGGCATGGAGGCAATTGTAATTCTGGAACGCCCCCACAAAGCTTACTATTTCCGAGCACTGAAACTTCACTGGCGTTTCTGAAGACCCCTTCTTTTGGTAATTCACCCTCAAAATTATTGAAAGATAGATTTAGATAGTTCAAAGCTGAAAGGTTCTCCAGGTATTGTGGAATCTTTCCAGACAAGTTGTTGCGTGAAAGATCCAGGGATTGAAGGCCTCTTAGAGTACTAAATGCTGGAGGAATTGATCCTTGAAAGAAGTTCCCATCCAACCAGAGATACTCTAGGCTGAGACAATTGCCTAGCCAGCTTGGAATTTTCCCCGAGAATTTATTATTAGAAACATCCAATGCTCCAAGAGCTGTCAAGTCACCGGCTTCATATGGCATATCAGTTAACAAATTGTTTTGAGCTTGGACTTCAATCAGAGATATAATGCTGAAAACTTGTTTAGGTAAGCTACTGTTAAAGTTGTTATTGTCGATTTGCATGACTTGCAAGTTTTTGCAATTACCAAGAGTTGAAGGTATGCTTCCAGATAGATTGTTTTCAGATAAACCGAGTTTGTATAATCTGGTGATGTTATCTAAGGAAGACGGAATTTGCCCTGATAATTCATTTCCACCAAAGGAAAGAAATCCCACCTTTTTAAGCTTCACAACACCAACAGGAATCGTACCTGTTAACAAGTTATCTTCCATAGAGAACACTGTTAAGCTGACAAGATTCTGAATTCCAGATGGGATGCTTCCAAATATCCTGTTTTCTCCAAAAGAAAGTACCATCAGTTGAGTCGAAAGATTAGCGATGGAGTCTGGTAACTCACCACTGAGATGATTTTCGCTTATTTGCACCCATCGTAAGCTACTGCAATTGGTCAAAGAATCGAGAAAACCCAAGTCACGTGCTTTCCCAATTCAAAGCTCATTTCCCCCCAAACTTAAGACGGAGAGACCCTTGAGGCTTCCAAAATTCAGAGGCACAGATCCACTAAAACTATTGCGACCAAGTTCAATAAGTACGAGTCCAGAAGCATTGGGTAATGACAATGGTATGGGTCCTGTGAAATGGTTTACTCCGGCATAAAGTTCTTGGAGATTAGGAAGAGTGAGGCCTAAGTTAGGTGGGAGGTTTCCATGCAATCTGTTCTCTCCCACGTCCAAAACATAAAGAGATGAGAGATTGTGTAGGCTTGGTGGAATCGTACCTGACAGTTCATTTGCACCCATGAGAAGAAAGTTTAAGTTAACCAATCGATGAAGTTCATCTGGTATACTGCCCTCCAGACTATTTTCTCTGAGAGAAAAACGAAAGAGAGAAGAAAGGTTTCCAAGTGAAGGTGGGATGCTTCCTATAAGATTATTCTTATGAAGTCTCAATTCCGTGAGCTTCAATAGAGAGCCAAGCTCAGTTGGAATCTTCCCTGTGAGTCGATTTCCGGAAAGATGAAGGACTTGGAGTTGTTTACAGTGGGTCAGATTTGCTGGAATTTCTCCTGTGAATGAGTTATTGACCAGACTAATATACCGCAAGCGGAACAACTGACCTATCTCCTGAGGAATCGCGCCATGAAAGTTGTTGTCTTCAAGAAGGATTCTCCTGAGGAAGGTGAGGTTTGCTATGAAGGGAGATATGGTGCCCACCAAGTTCTGGCCAGTTAGGTTCAAGGCAGTGACCCTTTCAGGATGCTGGCGACCGCATGTGACTCCTTGCCACTGACAGAAGTGGAGAGTATGGTTCCAAGATCTCATGGAACGGTGAGGGTCGTCGGTTATCAGATGTTTGAAGTCGAGCAACGCAAGCCGATCGGTTTCGTTGGAGAAATTAGCAGCAGATCCCAACAACCATGGTACTTCCACGGAAGAGAGAAGGATCGTGTGGAAAAGGAAAGACCAAAAGGCTCTTACGCTCATTGGCGGTAGCACCATGATCGAGTTCGTGAATGCAGGAATGACAAATGTAGAGTGGATCGATTCTCCTTTTATCTACAGACCAGGCCTCATTGATGACTTGCTCAGCCAACTAGGGGTGACAATGGAATTTTGAATCGGCCGGCCCGAATGCCCGGACCGAATGATTTTAAAATCCGTAGGGTCCAGCCCGTTGACAGACCTACGGCCCCTGCCTGCCATTTTTTATTTGGGAGGGACTTTTCTTTGGCACCGTCCATTTGGGAGGATTCGCAGCTCTGATACTACGTCAAACAACCATTTACTCTAAGCTTAACCCCTCGGGCCGTGTTCGGACGGGCGCTGGATGTAGACTTCAGGGGTAGAAATCCAAACCCTACATGCACACAGGCATCGTTGCAATTTCACAGGCTGATTTTCAGTGTCAGCGATTCATTCCTCGAGTTAGATTCGAAGAGGTATCTCCATCGGCTTTTCAACTACATCTATTTAACAGGTATGGATTGTTGCATGCGTGCAAATGAGGTAGTATTCCCATGCCATTTTGCTTATATATTATTAGATATCTTCTTCTATGAATATATCCAGTTGGATTTGAGATCTTTGCATATGTGTATGTAATAGATAATTGGATTGCACTCACGTATAATAGAGAGGCGGCTTAAACCAATCATATGCTGATCTGGTGGGCTATTATATAGATCTATACCACATCTAAAAGGAAGGAGCTTAGGCTGTATTAGCTCTTTGTCCAGCAGCCGGTATATGAAACAGTTAGTTGATCTAAGTAAACCCACGGTCCACATTCAACCACAAAAAAATCACGACAAATGAAAGTTGGGAGTTGCCCAATCGGTTGGATTATTACATACATCAAAATTATGCATGGCCCACCTAATCAACGGTTTAGATTAACATACATATTTGTCTAATGTAGAAGGAGGTGCATGGACCTTCTTACCGTGGGTCCCACATATCAGTCATATAGTGTGTACAATGGCTAGGGGTAACGGCTGAGGTAGCGTTTGTTTCCAATATGCCGTTGAATCCCACGGGGTATACAAACAGCCTGTGTCAGATAGTTGCAATCCCAAGGAATCCAAACAGGCCCCGGCTAGGCATGGGATAAAGTAGTACACCTTGAGTAACCGACAAGTTGCTGTGCATCATAAATACATCCCTCACACACAATTTCATCCCATGTAATTCGCCTTATTTCACGTGTCCAAACAGGCCCTTACGGAGACATACACGAGTTATCCCATAACCCCCCACCCCACAACTGTTTGGGCAGACCTTTTATGGGCGATTTCACTGCCCTCATAATTGCTGCATAGGATTTCAACAGGATTTAGCGAATCCCTTCCCGTCTTCTCTCCATCCCACCAAATCCCATGAGATTCGCGATGAGATTGAAGACAATTTTCAGACGGTGGGCTCAGGCGTTTCGGTCAGCTGGGTCAGCTGATGGAAGAGACGAGGCACTGCGGCCTGGATGGTGGTGCATGTATAAATAAGGTAGATGGCCGGTGATGTTTGGGCGGAAGATCGCATATGTTTGGTTGTCCAACTCCCTCATCGGTGTTGAGGTGGGTGATCTTCGGTCGTCTTCAACAGCCTCATCTCACAGCCACAGTCGGACGAGTTCGACCAACGGCGTATCCAGCCACTCACGGAGTTTGCGATCAGTGTTGCAGATCCCTGAGGTGAATCTTCATCCCACCCTTCATAAGGCCAGTGATCCCCGGTCATCGAACAGGTAGGTACCCGAACCCATGGGAGAAAAAATCTTTAATTTCGCCACTGTTGTCAGTTTAGGGCATGTTTGGCTGGGTGGTTTAAGAGGGATTAGGAGGGATGGGATGATTTTGAAGGTTGTAGGGGATTTGTCAGTGGATATTCGGTATTGTTAATGAAGATGTTTGTAAATACAAGCTTTTGGAGGGGATCAGACGGTCGATCCAATCCGTCCGCCATTATCACCATCCCACCATATCCCTCTGCCATTAGCGTCACCCCACCATTTGACATGAAAACGTAAATAGCTACATCCCTTCTTTTTAAATAACCGTAAAAAAGGTTATGCCTGTGATTATTTTGCACATGGATTCGTTTTGCCTACACCAATTGGGAGATTTGGGATATCACAAAAGGAGATTGATGGTGCATTGACTGTGGGTATCTCCTACACTTCGATATTCGACTGAGGAAGTATGTACTACAATCTTTGTTTTGGGCATGGTATGCATATAACAACATCCTGCATCTCAGGAATGGATAGTGTGCATTATTTTCTTTCTTAGCCAACTATTTATGCAATCTCAAGTCTGAGTACATTCAACTTGCATTGTGGTTGTTTGGATTTCTTTTTCAGATTGGTCTTGTAAGGTATTGCAATAAACTCCTTTAATGTCTGTTTGAGTGTTTCTTCATTTCAAATAATGTGTATCAGATCTGATTGTGCTTTCTTATGAGTAAAAGAGAAATGCACATGATTGGTCGTCGTTTGTTGTTGTTGTTGTTGTCATAGATCTTTATGGAGTTGGGGAGTTGGAGTTTTTTTTCCTCATCTATTTTAAGATCATTTTAATACAAATTCTGGCTAGCATGGAAGTACTAGCTATAGAGAAATCACTGTCTGCATTGTGTGTGTGATTGTGTGTGTTTGCATTCTTTTTTTTTATAGATAATGGGTGCTTAGGGAGTGTTTTTTCTAGTCTTGAAATGTCAGAGTAAAGCGGAATATGAAGATGGAAGCATGATATCATGAGCCGTACCAAGGCTTATGCGATGCAAGACATGAATGGTATCGGCCACCCCAAGGACATGCGATGTCCAATGCAACTCAAGCATACAGATCCTCATCTATATCCACACATCATTACAGCTCAAAATATGGAATATCACCGGGGTCTAGTACACTCTAAACCAGATTTCCGCCACATCACGCGCAATAAGGTAAGTGGAAGAGACCACACTATCCGTCTGCTAATATCGGACGCGACTCGTCGTTAGCGGACCCATTCCTCGAGCTGGTCAGACTCAGCCTAGCATTGCCCCCTACACTTGGGCGGATAAGGCCGCACCCCCTTCCAACCGACCACGACACAGTGGAGAGCGCAGCCAACTGGTATTCGGCACTCAGCGCTCATCTACCCACTCGGTCTAGACGTTGGAGCAACCTCTTGGTACCATAAGGGTTTAGGAACTTTCACCCAGGGATATCTATAGTACCACATGTAGAACAAGATTTTTGGTATCCAATCCTGCCAACCACGATGCGTCTGTGGAGGCTACGGCCCTGATGTCGCAAGGGCGTACAATAACCATGTCACACAAATGCAAAATGCATGATTCACGCTATCCAGTCATGCAACAAATCCTGCACATATCGTGTGCTCATGTAGGGCAACGCCGCCTAACCGGGAGCCCATAAACAACCTGCCCGAAGGCAAATGCTATGATCAGACAATTATCACGTCAAGCATACATATGATGCGTATGATCATGAGTCATGAACTGTACTACATATGTTATAATAAAATGAACTATCTTACAATGCAGATGGACCTGGGCGGCCTATGCACAATAAATACGGGCCTAACAATGGGCCCTAAGGAGAGTCATAATGTGGACATCCAACCAGCATTACACTCGCAATGTGGACGTCAAACCAACATTGCTCCCCAGGCACGATCTTCTTAAACGTTGCTACATAACCTGTATTAGGATTACACATTTCAATGAATCTTAAGTTCATCCCATTGGGCCTTACTTATATATCAAATGGGCCATATCTTATGGGCCTTTTATTCATCAGATGGGCCATACAAATGGGCCACACCAATGGGTCTTAGGTGCATTGCAATGGGTCAAACCCGTGGGCCTAGGATGGCATCAAATGAGCTTAGTCTCATGAGTCCAAAATATGACCAATGGGCCACACCAATAGATAATGTGTTTGCTGTTTTGTGAACTTGTAAGTCCTTGCAAAGATGTTCTACATTGAACAAGGCTCTACTACTCAAATGAAAGAACTCAACACCCCGATTATCTAGTGTATGTGTGTGTGTGTGTGTGTGTGTGTATAAAAGTTATTGTTATGATTTCACATCTTAACTAAAGGCATTATCAGAAAAGAATTCTTCATACCTATACCTTATTATGGTGTTATTCATGTGGGGTGCCAGTGAGTACCACTTTGTATATCTAGATCTTTAAAATCAATGAGATTTTGATGCCATCAAGTTTTGAATCTCGCTGGGTGTGGGTCCTTTAAGGACTTTTTTTATGACCTAGATTTGGATAAAATTGGGTTCAGTTAGGCATCGGGTCCTTGGACCTTCATTTTGATATAGGCTCACGACTCTTTAATGCAGCAGTGATGATGTCATTAGAGATGACTTGGTCCAATCAAAATGCAGGGAATTAGAAATTTCTGTTTCACAGGAACAGATGATCACGGCTCTTTCCACACAAGTGATACAGGTATGAGAATGCATGAAACTTTATAAATAGAAAAGAAAGCATTGCATGTGAAAGTTGACATGCAACATCCTATGTGAAAATTGCTTATCTAAATAAGTATATATTCACTATCTTAATTGATATCCATTCTAGTTGAAGCCTTATAACTATATATTAGAAATAAGAAGTTTACCCCACAGGCAAAATAGTGCTAACAAGGTAACTTTGTGGGAGAAGTGAATGTGGGATGCTCCCCATGTATAAGATGTGCAGACAGTTCACTCATCGAGGAGGCCAAATATGTCATTTGAATGAGTATATTTAACATGCCTCTTAAAACTGCTCTAATGATTTGATGGGCCTACTTTTGCATATGGTTCATGCTAAGAGCTACCTGTTCCACATGCCAAAGTAAGCATGTGTGGGGCTAGGAAACCATTTGGAAATGGTTGACAACTTCCCATCCTCAAAAGCTTTAACATGACACCTCCCCTATCTAGCATGGCCATCCACCCAAAAAAAAAAAGGGATACTCCAAAAATTAGGTTGATCCAACCATTAAGTGTACCTCACATAAATGTGGATATATATATATATATATATATATATATATATATATATATATATATATATATATATATCATTGTTTTCTATGGCATGATCCACTTAATAATTAATTAGATCCACTTGATTTTTTTGGTCCCCACTTTCTTTGTGAAATAATAATAAAAGAAAATAGATGAAATTGTTACCTGGAGCGATGTAGCCAATAGATCCCTTTATGCCAACCGAGCTGGATTGAGCAACTTCAGATATGAACCTCGCTAACCCGAAGTCACTCACATGAGCAATCATGTCATTATCAAGAAGAATGTTACTCGGTTTTAAATCACGATGAACGATTGGTGTTTCGCAATGGTGATGTAGATAATCCAATACAAAAGCTACATCAATAGCTATATTTAGCCTTTCGATGAAATTTAAATTCGTTCTCAATTGGTCATGCTCATCTTTGTGCAACCACTTCTCTAGACTTCCATTGAGCATGTACTCAAAAACCAAAGCCTTGAAGTCGTTTCCCTTAAAATCAGTGCTTGAGCAACAAGTTAAGACTTTAATAAGATTCCGATGCTTAATGTTTCTCAAGGCTTCGCATTCAGCCATGAAGCTCCCCAGAGCTCCTTGTTGCAGAAGGTTGAGGACTTTGACGGCGATAAGAGTTCCATCTCGATCTAGCATTCCTTTATACACAGAACCAAAACTTCCCGTGCCAATCAGATTTGAAGAAGAGAACCCATCTGTTGCTTTAAAGAGCTCTGCATAAGACACGTTCATGAAAGGATCCTCCACAGAAGGCACAACAGAAGATTTTCTTCTTGACTTTCTTACCCAACAAAGAGTGGTAAGGAAACATGATAATGAAATAAGACACAGGACAGCAACAATTATTGAGATTTTCACTTTTGAAGCAAGTGACATCCCACGTTTCTTGAAAACTTGGCTAGGGCATGGAGGCAATTGTAATTCTGGAACACCCCCACAAAGCTTACTATTTCCGAGCACTGAAACTTCACTAGCGTTTCTGAAGACCCCTTCTTTTGGTAATTCACCCTCAAAATTATTGAAAGATAGATTTAGATAGTTCAAAGCTGAAAGGTTCTCCAGGTATTGTGGAATCTTTCCAGACAAGTTGTTGCGTGAAAGATCCAGGGATTGAAGGCCTCTTAGAGTACTAAATGCTGGAGGAATTGATCCTTGAAAGAAGTTCCCATCCAACCAGAGATACTCTAGGCTGAGACAATTGCCTAGCCAGCTTGGAATTTTTCCCGACAATTTATTATTAGAAACATCCAATCTTCCAAGAGCGTTCAAGTCACCGGCTTCATATGGCATATCAGTTAAAAAATTGTTTTCAGCTTTGACTTCAATCAGAGATATAATGCTGAAAACTTGTTTGGGTAAGCTACCGTTAAAGTTATTATTATCGAGGTACATGAATTGCAAGTCTTTGCAATTACCAAGAGTTGAAGGTATGCTCCCCGATAGATTGTTTTCAGTTAAACTGAGTAAGTATAATCTGGTGATGTTATCGAAGGAAGACGGAATTTGCCCTGATAATTGATTTGCACCAAAGGAAAGAAATCCCACCTTTTTAAGCTTCACAACACCAACAGGAATCGTACCCGTTAACAAGTTATATTCCATAGCCAACACTGTTAAGCTGACAAGATTCTGAATTCCAGATGGGATGCTTCCAAATATCCTGTTTCTTCCAAAAGATAGTACCGTTAGTTGGGTCGAAAGATTAGCAATGGAATCTGGCAACTCACCACTGAGATGATTTTTGCTTATTTGCAGCACTCGTAAGCTACTGCAATTGGTCAAAGAATCGAGAAAACCCAAGTCACGTGCTTTCCCAATTCCAAGCTCATTTCCCCCCAAAGCTAAGAAGGAGAGACCCTTGAGGCTTCCAAAATTCAGAGGCACAGATCCGCTAAAACTATTGCGAGGAAGGTTGATAAATACGAGTCCAGAAGCATTGGGTAATGACACTGGTATGGGTCCTGTGAAATGGTTTACTCCGGTAGAAAGTTTTTGGAGATTAGGAAGAGTGAGGCCTAAGTTAGGTGGGAGGTTTCCATGCAATCTGTTCACTCCCACGTCCAAAGCATAAAGAGATGAGAGATTGTATAGGCTTGGTGGAATCGTACCTGACAGTTCATTTGCACCCATGAGAAGAAAGTTTAAGTTAACCAATCGATGAAGTTCATCTGGTATACTGCCCTCCAGACTATTTTCTGAGAGATGAAAAAGAAAGAGAGACGAAAGGTTTCCAAGTGAAGGTGGGATGCTTCCTATAATATTATTCTTACCAAGTCTCAAGTCCGTGAGCTTCGATAGAGAGCCAAGCTCAGTTGGAATCTTCCCTGTGAGTCGATTTCCGGAAAGACGAAGGACTTGGAGTTGTGTACAGTGGGTCAGATTTGCTGGAATTTCTCCAGTGAATGAGTTATTGACCAGACTAATATACCGCAAGCGGAACAACTGACCTATCTCCTGAGGAATCGCGCCATGAAAGTTGTTGTCTTCAAGAAGGATTCTCCTGAGGAAGGTGAGGTTTGCTATGAAGGGAGATATGGTGCCCACCAAGCTCTGGCCAGTTAGGTTCAAGGCAGTGACCCTTTGAGGATGCCGGCGACCGCATGTGACTCCTTGCCACTGACAGAAGCGGAGAGTATGGTTCCAAGATCTCATGGAACGGTGATGGTCGTCGGTTATCAGATGTTTGAAGTCGAGCAACGCAAGCCGATCGGTTTCGTTGGAGAAGTTAGCAGCAGATCCTAACAACCATGGTACTTCCACAGAAGAGAGAAGGATCGTGTGGAAAAGGAAAGACCAAAACGCTCTTACGCTCATTGGCGGTAGCTCCATGATCAAGTTCGTGAATGCAGGAATGGCAAATATAGAGTGGATCGATTCTCCTTTTATCTGCAGACCAGGACTCATTGATGACTTGCCCAGCGAACTAGGGGTGACAATGGAATTTTGAATGGGCCGGCCCGAGTGATTTCAAAATTCGAAAACAGACCAACCCCAGGTCTAGCCCGTTGACAGACCAACGGCCCCTATTTTCTACTTTTTTCTTTGGAAGGGATTTTTCTTTGGCACCGTCGCAACTATGATACTATGTCAAACACCCATTTACTCTAATGGCCTGTTTGATTTTTAAACCCTGATGTATATGGGCAATTATTACCGCTTCACCCGCTTGAAAATCCCGGTGAATTTCTGCTTTGAAAATCAGTTTAAAAGTGATAGTTTAAATTTTTGGACCTATCGGTTATGGATATGACATATCTGTTCTATCCATCTGTTTTAACACAACATTTTGAAATGCGAGCTAAAAAATGAGATAAATCCAACACTCAAGTGACCCACATCAAAAGAAGCAGTATCATAAAAAGTTTTTAATAATAAGCATTTGATTCACTTTTTCTTGTGGCGTGGTCCACTTGAAATTTTAATATGCCTGGTGTCATAAATTCACCTGTCAAAATAGATGAATGGCTTGGATAAGCAACAACCATCATGGCAGCACTTATGAATATTTTGTGGCTTTTTCTATTTGGGCGTTAAAAAAGTAAGCGGTCAAAAAGAGTGCATGTGGGAATAATTATTTAGCCGATTTCCGCGTTAAAAAGTAAGCGGTCAAAAAGAGTGCACGAGGAAATAATTCTTTAGGGCGTGTTTGATTTTCTAATTTCCTGTAAAATGCATATTTCCCTCCGGTAGTTGCGGCACTCTTTTCCGTAATGGATTTAATGGCCTGCTTTTTTCGGTGTAAAAATGCTAAATATCGTGAAATATTTGTGGGTCCCATCATTATGCATGTCATATATCTACACCGTTCATTCATTATGTTATATGCATTTATACTATAAGACAAAAAAATGAGGCATATCCAGAACTCAAGTGGATCACACCATAGAAAAATGTGATTTAAATACTTACTGTTAAAAACTTCCTGGTGCCATTGTTTCTTTTAGTAAGGGCCGGTTGAATGATGGATCTAACTCATTTTTCTTCTCATATCTTAAAATGTTGTGATAAAATGGATACATAGAACAGATATATCATATACATTAAGATGGGTCCTAAAATGGCCACTGCTACTTTTGAACCGGTTTCAAATAAATAAAATTTCGGAGAATACTCGAACAGGTGAAACACTAATAATCACTCATTTCCAGGGTATTTACCATTCCTGGTTGAAACGATGAAAATCAAATTTGCCAGCATTTATACTGCGTTTACCGTCGACTTGCAAAATCAAGCAAGCCCTAAGAGGGTGTTTGGCGTATTGGATGGGATTAAAAAAACATAAATATTATATATGGTAGAGATTTTTCCTATTGTTACCGTTAGATATGCTTCGATTTCATGCTATATTTGTAATACAGATTATACATTAAATAGAGATACCCACCATTATTTGAAACTATTGAGAATAGCATGTATGTATTGTATCCAAACTGTTCATCTATTTTGCAAAATCATTTCATGCAATGAGCCTAAAAATAAAGTAGTTCCAAAACTTATGTGGCTCCAAAGAAGTTTTCAACAGTAGATATTTAATCCCTATTACTTTCTGTGGTGGGGTTCACTAGAGCTTTAGATCTGTTTGATTTTTTGATCCATTCTCTAAAATGATCTCAAAAAAATGGGTGGACAGTGTGGATATAGCCCACACATCATGGTGGGACCTACACAACTTACTAATATTGAGTGTAATTGGCATGGGACCATTGCAATTCCATCTAACCAGACGCACCCAAAAGCTTAACCCCTCGAAGCGTGGTGTGTTGATATATATTAAGGGCTCTTTGGCCAGGCAGATTGGATGGGATTGGAAGATAGATTTCGGGATTGACTAGGTATGCCAAATAGACACGGATCCTGATCTCATAATCCCATGAATCTTAAGACAATCCACTGACATCATCATCATTACCTTTAAATCCCATCCAATCCACCCTAATCCCTTCAAAATTGCCTGGGATGTGTTTGGTTTGACGGATTGAAAGGGATTGAAAGGTTTAATCCTGGGGTTGGCTGGGCGTGCCAAACAGACCCGATATAGCAATGTCAGGATATAGCAATCCTATACATCTTGCACCAATCCTGACGCAGGTATCATTATCTTGAAATCCATGCAATCCGCTCTAATACCATCCAATCCCATCCAATCTGCCCGGCCAAATAGACCCTAATGGACTTTATGGGATCCTTCTAGGATCTTCCATATGCATGGCATTGCAATGGGTTATAGGCATAAAAAAGAAAGAATCTAGGAGCAAATTTGTCATTTTGGAAAATTAAGGGCACAATTCCATCGTTTGGTCTTGGTTAAGGGGTAAGAGGCAGTTTTTTCTCCTTATTTCCAAACTTACACGTTATATTTTAAATATTTCAAGAGATGCATGTACTCTAGAAGATCCCAAAAGTTGGTATTTATATGGATTATTATTACTTTTTGTTAGGTAGATTGTGTTCCACAGCCAACGAAATTCCACCAACAGGACTAGGGCAGTGCAGGAATGCCAGCTAGCAAAATGCATTTCTTTTCATACCCTGGGATGCAGATTTTACTAGGAAAGCCTGTCGCAAGAGCTTCCTGCAGAAAAAAAAGTTCCTAAGCAAGGATTCTGGTTGGAACGCACTACGCTGTTTGTAAGAAATTCAACCCATTCATCCGTTTTTTTTTTTTTAATTATCACATTGTAGGATATTTTACTGAAAATAAGGAGGATCCACTATTTCATCTTGTAGTTGAGTTGTGGATCCTAATTTTTGGTCGCATGTCTTAAAATGTGATTGAAATGGATGGACTGGTTGGATTTCTCACAAACAACATCGTAAACCCCAACTAGAATCCTTGCACAGGAACTTCCTACGTATGGGGAGCACTTTTGGTTTTTGACTGTAACATCTTGGAGAGCATATGTCTATGTTTGAGTAGGACGTGGATTGCGTCCTACTCCCACGGGCAAGGTTCTATGGGGCCCACCATGATGTAAGTGTTTTATCCATGCTGTTCATTACTTTTTCAGATCATTTTAAGGTATGCATGTAAAATTGAAGCAGATCCACCGCTCCAATGGACCACACTGGAGGAAGCTGCGGTGATAATGACACCCACTGTTGAAACCTTCCTAAGGGCCACTGTGATTTTTATTTATTTATCATCCAACCTATTAATAAGGTCATGTAGACGTGTATGAAGTGAAAAAACAATATTAGCTTAATTCGAAACTTCACCAATTCACAAGAAGTTTTTAATGGTGGACATTAAATCCCCACATTGTGGTCCACTTAAGCCTTGTACCTTTCTCAATGTTTGGCTCATACCTTAAAATGATTTGAGAAAAGTGATTAATGGCTTCTTGGGCTCCACCATGATGTTTTTACACCATCCATACTATTCATGAGATCATTTTTACTTGGATGAACTGAAAGCATAAAAATGTTAGTATAATTGTAAACTTCTGTGGCCCTACCAATGAGAACTTTCAATCCTTATTGATTCATGTAGTTGTAGCCCATTTGAATTTTGAATCTGCCTCATTTTTTGTCTCATGTCTTAACATAGTCTAAAAAAATAGATGGACAGGGTGGATTTCTAACAAACATCACAGTGGGCCCACCTGGTTCTCAAGCGGATTACCTGTTACATATTCCAATGCCCGAAGCTATATGGGCCGGGCTTACAAAGATGTTTATGACAAATCCACTCCATCCATCTATTTTTCAAGATCACAACAGAGCAAGATCCTAAAATTAACATAGATAAAAAATTCATGTAGGCTATACCACACGAAACAATGGGGGCTGAATGCCCAGGGGTGGTAGAAGTGTTGTATCGGGATGATATTTGTGCCTACAGTTGATCTGAGTGGTAAAAGCCTTATGAATGGTTTGAATAGCATATAAACATCATGGTCAACTCCAGGAAGGTTTTACTCGTGGATGTTTCTATTTCCATGTTTCGTTGGAATGTAACTTGATTGATTGCGATTGCAATGGACCCTCGATCTAGAGGTCATTTTATGTATTGGACTAAATGGAATGTTATTTTGGTCTAAATCTGGAAAACATGTAATGGTGTTCTTGATTATGTGCATTCTTATATATGTGAGTTGTCACCCGTGGTTTTTGGTGGAGGGTTATCATGGTATATATGAATGCTGTAGCATGTGCCCTTAGTCGTGATAGAATTTCACTAGCTCCCAGACTATTGACTATTGAACCGCGTAGGGAATCTGGCTACTCACACTTTCAGTGGCTAATCTGCGTCCCACTTGTACGATACAAACAATCGTTTAGAGAAGTTGACCATGATTTTACCATGTGCGATTATTGTAGACCTATCCTTCTAGTGTCACTCGTAGAGTTGGTGCAGGCTCAAATAATGTTTCGTGATTTCGAGATTACATTCCCAATGTAAACCCAAGGCTGGCGACCTCACCATGGAGCGTGTATGACCTGCAACCTGCCGATGAAGGTCATCCCACCGTGAAAGGATGCCCAAAATCAGGTTGATCCAACCATCATGTGGATTTGAAGGCAGGTGGATTGCTTGCGATCACTGACGACCGCATGAACTGTTCAGCGGTAGGGCCCACCATGATGTTTGTGAGCAACCTATTGTTTTTCAATTTCACAATTCGGTCAAGTGGTTGATACGGGTGTGCCAAAATTAAATGGGCAGTTCAATTCAAACCAAACAATTATGACCCAATGACCAAGATAGGTAGATGTGTTGGAATGGATTGTATGTGACCGATATCGAATAAGATCGGTTTAATTGTTGGGTTTGAATCACCACAAATCTCAAGAGGTTGGCCCTTGAGCTTGATTGGCAGATTGATTCCTTGTAAGGAGCTTTGTGCAAAGATGAACTAAAAACAAAGCCATTGAAGAGCGTTGTGCATTGTTTTGTAGAAAAACAACCCGTAGAAGATTGATGCAAGCAAAGCAAAATTACAACAAAAAAAAAGAGAGCCAAATCAAAATCCGAAAGTTAAAAGAGAAACAAGATATGAGATACAAAGATTTACATGATTTGGCCATTCAGCTGCGTCCACGGAGCCACAATACAGAGATATCTTCCACTAAAACAAGAGACCAAGGACATCAAGCTTACCTCCCACTCTTTCAGTGTATAGGGAATCTCTCACTAAAGAATTTCGGCAGATAAAAGAATTGTCACACTCCCCACATATATTCCCCCTCTATTGACAACACACCTTGGAGAGAGAGCCCTGGCTTCCGGCCTACAAAAATAGGATTCACATGCACACGAAAAGGGGTGGAGAGGCATGTCATTTTAGGAAACCTTTGCATGCTTTCAAGCGTATGAATCTCCACAACATCAACCTTCTGCAGTGTTAGAAGAAAACCAAAATAGACCCATATGAGGAGGCAATGCATCAACCCAGTCTTCAATAAAAAGACCTGTTGCCCTTGTTGCTGTTAGACAACAGGCCAAGCCCTCAAAATTAATGTTGAAGCTTCCATGTCCCATCGATAGATGATTCATGGGGCTGTAAGAGATTAATGGATCAAAAGGAATTACATACAGAAGAAGGTTGGCTAACCGTTGTTTTCATACACAAGAAGCATGTTCGACAAGAATCAAGGCCTGATCTCTGGGCAGAGCTACATTGGAGCCCACCTGATGCATGGCTCAGCCAATGTAAAGCATTATTGGCATGTAGACTCAGCAAAATCGTCCCTGCAATTTTGATACTATCCCCAATACAAATTCACATATAAAGGCAACAATACCATAATCAATTTGTTGAAGAGATGCTAATTCCAAATGCCTCATCTTCATACTATGCTTAGGCAGAGCACGTATACGGGATTTGGGACTTTCATAATATGTTCCCCCAACAAACATGCTGCTCCCAAAAGATCAGAACCACCCACTGATCAGGTAAGCAATGCATGCAGCTTGAATGTAGACCATTGAATATCATTTTTCTAACCAACAGTTTCTTTGCAAGTTGGGACCACATGATAAATATCACAGGCTGTGTTCGCGCCAAGGAATATTCACATGGGGGCCGTCCTATATCCTGCACACATTCTCTACATTTGTACATATGGTGCATATCGCTTGAAGATGAGGCATCCTGAATTAGCATATACGTCATTGTGCAATTGTCTACCATGCAACTAGCGCAGGGGACAAAGGTTAGATTGGACAATCATAGTTACAAAAGGAACCTTAATGGTTGGTAGTTTTAGTTACAGAAGGAACCTTAATGGTTAATAGTCTTGGAGTTCTCAAGACTAATATGAAGAGAGATGAGCCCTAATAAGAGACATGGATTTCAGCTTTTGGGGACGCTCTTGGGAAAGACAGTAACCTCTCAGTAAGATTGAGCAGGAACTCCGGCTGGCCACAAACTTCCTCTAGAATGCTAATATCCATTTTTTCCATCACAGTTGAGTTGCTGAGCAAAAATTTCACAAAGTTAATTTCATTCTCAGGCTTATCAATCACAGATTTAACTTCAATATCGGTAGGAGTGGGCTCGTAACCATTCACAGGAGTGGGATCGGAACTCAAGTCATAAATGATAATAGTTTTGAGGTGCTCAAACAGCTTAAAGAAACAAAGCTTCTGTGACTTCCAATACACCCTTCCATCAAAATCATAGTTGTCCTCCCAATTCAACCGTTGTTGGCTTCGGTAGTTGTGGATCTGGCAATTTCAACAAGAGAGAGAGAGAGAGAGAGAGAGAGAGAGAGAGAGAGAGAGAGAGAGCCACATCATAAGAACATAAAAAATCAATATTTTGAAGGCCAAGGGGCTGTAGATAGGCCGGGTTTGGGTCTAGGCAGTGTTTTAAATATCGGCCGATGTATCCCATGATATATCTTGTATCCCACTAGTGCAATACGAAACGCATAAGTAATGCGATATATCCCACATGTTCGATCATTTTCGAATTTCAGTCCTTTTATTTTCTATAAATCATTTTAAATTAGTGTCAAATTGTTACAAATCCATGATTTTTCGTGTTTTGCATGAAAAATCATGAATTAGGTGCTTCAATTTCGAGATTTGGAGGAGACGGGCCGAGTTGCGAAAAATTGAAAAAAAATCAAAATTTTCTAATTTCTTGCAAATCGTTTGCAATCTTTGTGTCCAAACATCAAATCAAACATGTATGTAACCTAATCTAGTAATTCTTCTTTAACTTTTGCGTGTATTGCTTGTGTTTCTACACTTCTTCTTACATTTGTAAATTATATGAATAGACATTTAATATACTTGCATCAATTCAGTTAAACAACGCATAGATTAAGACCCCAATACAAAGAAAACCTATTATGTATACTTATTTTTTGTAATGTTTTAATTTATAAATGTGTATTGATGTCTTTTTTAACAATCACCGAAGTTTCATTGGAAAATTCGACCAATTTCCAATGTTTCCCCATGTTTCCAACAACAGCGAAACATTCCATGATATAACCGATATATCCCATGTGATAACCGATACGTATCCGTATCCCAAGAATGTGACACGTAACGCAATACTGATATTTCGAACACTGGGTCTAGGAACACTATAGGAGGTCCCGGATCTGATCAGGTTTGGGTACCCATTGTCTTTGGACCTTGGTTTCTAGTCTGGTCTAGCCGTCTAGGTTGCTTAGAGGCATCTGCATATTCGGACAAAACCTAATGGATGAATTGGATCTCACAAAGAATTGGATCTCACAAACATGCGCCAGGATGACATGTGTGGTGTACATGGGCTCTCTAACATGGGTGTGGCCTACGTAGACCTTAATCAATTGCCAGACTAATTAATTTATATATATATATATATAGTATTTATCAAAATAATTAATTTATACATTAACATATAATGTTAGTATTAAAATTAATCGGTAGTGGCCTGCCTAGAATTTTAACCGGGTCCAAGTGGGTGGACCCAAACCCGAACCCAACATGACCCAACTTTGAAGGCCGATACATTGGACGCAAACCCCGTGGCTGTTCTAAATGGGGTCCAAATATCGGACTCGAAGCCATTTAGATCAAGATGGGTTCCCTTGACAGCCTACCAAATTTCAGTAGGTCCCCACTATTTTGTGGTCAACTACTTGAGCATGACATTTCATGCGTGGCAGTTTGCTTGGTCTAAGTGCACTAAGTGCATTGCACTTAGATGGACTTAAATACACTAGATGAGACCATGACACAGTAGGGTATCTGAAATAGATCAATTAGTAAATTGTGTTTCAAGTATATACTTTTAATAATTCATAAATAAATAATAAAAAAGGATCGTGTTGCAAACTTAGATGCATTTGGACACATCTAAATGCACTTGGATGAACTTACACATACTGAGATCCATTTTCCACAAGTACAAAGCTTCATATTCAATCTGGGCCTCGTCACTTACCATGAGGCCCAATCTAACATAAAGCTTTGTCCGCATAAAGTTGACCTACAAAATGCATATAAGTGTGACTAAGTTCATCTAAATCACTTAAGAGGCGCTTATATGCACTTAAATGAACTTAGACACAGTTAAGATGCATTTTATCAAGCTTGACATACAAAGCTTTGTATTGGATTCAAGCTATTTACATACATACATGTGCGTGTGTGAGGGAAATGATTCAAGTACCATGAAACTTCTTTCGTTGAATCATTTGTGGGTCCCACTACAATATGTTGATGACATGCACTCTGGCGCTCAGATGTGTCACCTTCCATTTGGACATGGGACCAAAAATCATACCAATCCATGAGTTAGGTGGGCTAGACGACAAGGAAATGGTAGTGGGGAACACCGACCCTTGATTTCATGGGGCGCCCGCCATGTTGTGTATATGCTATGCAATCCATTCACCTTAAGCATGTGCCCTAGATGAAGGGATCCTGCAGCCATCAAGTCGTTTTGACACTCTTGTGGGCCCCAAAGATCAATGGTGGGTGTCCCCTGAATTGGTTCATACCATGTGGCCCACCTCAATTTTGGATCGGACTGATTTTAGGGACCCTGACCTATTGAACTAGCACACATCTGATTGATGGGTCGGATGTCATCAACATATCGTGGTGGGCCCCACACAACATTTTTGCCATAATTTCAGTGAAAAGGTCTGCATTGAAATAATTTCAACAATTTAATGAGGACATTCATACATAAGGGAGCCCATCTACATGCCACCCATGCTAACATGGCACACATGTATGAGACCCAATACATCAAATGGATGGGTCCAACTATCGTTATTAAGCTTGAACCCATGTTGAGAAGACTCATGGGGTTCCCAAAGCAGATTCAAGTCCAAGACTTCAAATTTGGTAGCCAGAATTGAACCTGATCGGACCAAAACCTGACTCCTTAAGGCAATTCAGCCAGGTATGGGTACACTGAGACTCGACCTGAACCAGACCCATAAACAGCACCATTGACCACATGTAATTGTTTGGGTAATTACGTACCAGTGGGTTACCTACTAATTTGTGTAGTCAGCTTCTCAAGCATGACCTTTCATGAGTGAAGCTGTGCTTAGTGATTTTCCTAGCAACTGCCCCTCCATGACCTTAATTTGCCTGCTCACCCATTGGGGTGTGCATACAATAACTAGGCTATAGGTCAACACTTGGTCAGACTGTGTTGGAAGTGAGTGGTGTCACTTGGGCCCCTACCATGGCCAGTTCCAAGAGCCCAAGTAAAAGAGTAGGCTTGGTGTCTAGTTGGTAGTCGACATAAAACTTTTGCCAATCTACTATTTTGAAGCCAACCTCAAATTGCTAGGAGAGAAATTATAATGACAGTGATGGAATTCAAAATAAAGGATGAGCCACCTCATAACTAGAAGGGACTGATTTTGCATTAGTTCAACTTCAGGGTGCAGCCCACCTTATGCACCACTCAAATGTCCAACACATATGACACATTGGGATAGGAGTCAGATTGCAAGTGAAGTTCACATGTAGTTAATAATTCCTCTGGATTAGATTATTGTGATTGTTTTGTAGTACGCACCTCCAATAGAGGTTTCTTGTCCAAATGTAGAATAAGAGTCTCACGGGAACAACAACTCTTTAGCAAGTGGGCAATGCCTGGGAGCTCCCATTTACTCAATCCTGTCATCAGATCCAAATGTGTGGAATTCATGGATAAAGCATCGAGACCTTGCAACTCCCTTGAAGATAGAAGCTGCAGAAAAGAACAAAGAAAGAAAGAAAAAAAAAATAGTAGAAGAAAAGAAAAACAACAACAAGAAACAAAAAATACAAACCTCAATGCAAGGTCTATGTCTATTTCCTATTAGGCATCATGTAGTTCAGTCATTCGGGGTGTTTATAACTTGTTTAGTTTAATATACTTATGAACAGTGAAACAACTGGCTTTTACAAAGATATGTATTCGAGGTCTAGAGCAACATATGTCAATGATAGCGTCCTTAACGATCTACAGTTAAAAATAAACGGAGTCAACTTACGTTCATCATAATCCTCGGCCTCTACAAATGTATTCCCTTCGCCAGCGAAGGCCAAATCGAGTTCCTCCACATTATGGTCAACTGCAAAATGGATCCATGAACTAACTTGCGGAGGATAGTGGTCTAGTCCTAGAGAGTCGAAATGAACACGAAAATACTGAACCTTCGAGGCAGTATGAAGAGAGATTGATTTGTCGATAAAGGTGGTACTGTATTTGATAGGTCTCAAGATCCTCTCATGAGAGGGTCCGAAGTTGAAATCCATCGTAGTGATGGATGTCCATACATATCTCCATCTTCTCGACAAGAAGCTTGTCCTAAGCACATCCTCCATGTGAAGGAAAGATAGGATGTGAAGACGCAATGAATCAGGTAATTCACTGATCCAATCACAAGTTCACAACCATGTTCTTCAAAATTCTTTTCTAGGATGTTGATGTTATTCTCCATTGATTAGCATCTACAGTTTTCCAATTCATCTACATTTTCCTTTCAGTGAAGAAAGCCTGCTGAAAAGAGAAATTCCAAATTCACAAGGTGTAAATAGAAAGGTAGGGAAACATTCTACCGTGTGTTTGCTAAACCGTGTTAATGGCATACATGTCCAGAAATCCAACGGAGCATAAGCTGGTGATTAAACGCTGATCCAATGTCCTTAAGCCCCTGAATTTTCCCATAAAATTTAAATTGCTAAACTTTTTCTTTTTTATCCATCCATTTGATGGCCCCCAATTGGGCATTTATGATTGTCCACCCAGCGTGATTTTTAAGCTGTGCTCCACCCACAATGGTGGGGCCCACAATGCAGACAATCTGGATTGGTGTGCTGGTAGATAGGTGACAGCCAATTAACATGGTGTAGCAAACACAGACAAGAGCCTGACCATAGAGTTTAATGTATTTCAAAACAAATAGTATAGGGAAATGAAATGCAATGTGACATTGAAGAAGATTAACAATCTTTCTTTTGTAAATAAACATATTTTCAACCTTGTTGTTGGATGAATTATGCAAATGGTACTGATCCAATACCTCTCAAGACATGGGAAGTACCAAGCGCCCGTGTAATTGCTAGGGATGGCAATGGCTCAAGTCATCCCGTAACCAGCCCACCTCACTTCGAAGGCAGGTTTTGGTAAAGCTAAATGGGTAGTCGGTAAGGTTCGTTTCAGAAAATGTGACCCATTTAAGTAAATGGGTTCGGCTTGAGTTAAATCCTCCCAACCTGACTTGTCCGTATAATTATCAATGGGCTAGGCTAGATGATCCCGACCCCACCCAAAACTTGAAATACACTAATAGATCAGTAGACACATGCACATAACAATTAGACAGATGCACGTAATGTATGTATGTTTGTATGTATCCACGAATTGGATGAGGCTATCATACTTTTAGCTCCATATTCAATTTTGAAACCAAAGTGTGGTCATGCCGGGTCAGGTTGGTCTAGCCTAACCTGATTACAGGCCTGTTTGGAATGTGGGATTAGGTGGTATTGAATTGAATTAGGCGGAATTAACACCATTATTACACGATGATTATGTCTAGAAATATCATGGAATTTTGACCGTCCAATCCTACGTTTGGGATCAAATTCTCCCATTGGGAAAAGCACATTAAGTGAAACCTGCATTTGGTGGACCATGGAATTGTAATCAATGGACCAGATTTCACAACTGATGTTGGTCAAATATATGCATACATAACTCAAGTGTCACATGTAAAGGGTGCATATGGATGATGGGGTGGATAAAACACGTACATTAATGTGGGCCACATATGTAGTGGACTTCAGATTCCACCAGAAATCCAGTCGTATCTCCTGTTGGGACCGGATGATATGATACGTGGATTAATCCATTCATTCCCATTGATTCCAAACGCAAGATGGAATTTACATTGGACCAACTGCAATTCCATACCACCTAATCCCAAGTTCCAAACAGGCCATGGTTTAGGTAAGTGGTTCGTGGGAAAGAATTCTTGGCCTGTTGAGTAAAATGGGTAGGGCTTTGGGCTGACCTTGTGAAGATCTGAACCATTCATTTGATGACCAAACAGTAAATGAGTCATAGCAAAATGATCAAACTGTTGGAGCCTGGACAATGATAACCCATTAATAGGTGGGATACAAATGGACAGGAAAAGACTGAAACCTGCAATGACTAATTTCAAACCGTAGATGGTGTGCCCTTGTTTTGGTTGAAGGAAGATCAAAAATGGGCCCCACGTGAATCCATCCATGTAAGGATGCATATACAAAAAAGGAAAAAAGGAAAATGGATTTTACCTGTAACGGCGAGAGGAAAAAGGGCGGGAGTCGGAAGGGAAAGAGGAGAAGGCGGGAGTATAGGAGATGTGGGGATTTTAGGAGAATTCTCGCTTTCCACTTATGCAAGTCGCGCGAGTGAGATTTCAGGGGGCCTCGCCGCACACGTGACGCACGTGACGTACTCATGCGAGATCTTGACGGCCGATTGCAGTCATCGGGTGAGCCGCGAGTTCCTTTTGCCTCAGCATCCATCACAGGCCCATGATGGATTATTCGATGATCGAACCCGTCTAGGCAGTAGAATAGGACGGGTATTGCCTGCTGACGCTGCCGGTAGCAAGGCTGATAGTGCTCTTCGGGTCCCACCATGATGTATGTATTTGATCCGTGACATCCATCTATTTTATCATATTATTTTACATTTCACGGCATGAGCTAAAAAATGAGGCAGATCAAAATCTCAAGTGTTAATTGTCCGTTTGTTTTTCTATATTTTCATTTATTTTATCTGCTTACATATGGTCATGCTAAACTAAGGATTAGTGTTGACTCTAGACTCTAATTCAACACTCAGGTGAGCTACATCATTGGAAACAATTGAAATGGGAAGTATCACCGTTAAAAAGTCTTCCAACTTGCATGTTGGGTTCAACGTTATGTGCCTATGCCATTCAATTCACTCATTTGGCACAACAATATGATGAATTAATTTCCTAGAAATCAGGACATTCCAATACCAACAGGCCACAACATGTGAATTTAGAGTTTCAGGAATTCCTATGGTGTGGTCCACATGGGGCGGGTTTAATCCATGTTTGTCCCCAAGCAGCCCTAGTTAGCACAAGTTAGATTGCAGATTGTCTGGACCCAACTTCACTTGGATTCAGATTTTTTTGAAGTTAAATATATAAATTTTTTAAATAAATAAAGAAAAAGGAAAGGAAAGAAGTTTCGTACCCCTCACATTACAATCATGGGCTATAAACGTCGTATTTGTATAATGATTAGAAACATCCGTCGCAAGTGCTCCCCACTAACTGATCACGTATCAAAAATGATTAGAACCATACTTTACACCTTTAGTGTTGGAGTTTTTTTTTTTTTTTTTGCTCTAATTTCAATAATCAAAGTTAATCACAAGTAGATTAACTCCAAGTAGGGTAAATGAAGAGCAAGAAATTTGGGTCCGTTTGGTTTTCTAATTTCCTAATTTCATTTCCAAGTACGCGTTTAAACCTAAATTTACTATAGCTCATAAATCAGGCATAAGATACAACTGCAAAAAACTATCATTTTTATAGTGATTTTTATGAGGAAATAATTGATATAACAAAATTATTATTGTAATTAAATGTAAGTGATGTCACTACACATTTACAAGAGTAAATAATTATTAACTATTTATGGTTCCGGCCAGAAAACCAAGATGGCCAAAATCTCCCTCCCTTCTTCTTCTTATTATTATTATTTTAACATTAATTAATTGAGCGTCTGTGCCGTTACCAAGACTTATTATTACGAACCGTAATTACGTGTATTCAAACTGTATTAGCATGTGGAGACTCAACTATGGACTGGGTGCTTCCCTGTGCTGCAAGTGGTTCTCACTTCAAATCCCAGCCGTCCAAATTGTGAGACCCTCTACAGATTGTTTATATCGAGGATATCAGATTCATTAGACAATTCTATCTTGACTTCCGTTCTGCTTCTTCTGTAATCAATTCCATCCAAGTACCAAGGCCATAGAACAAGTCCTAATCTAGTGCACATCACTCAGATGGTCACATGACTTGATGACCCACGACCTATTCCGTTCGATTGGTGTGTCCAACCATGGATGGAACACCATCTTCAAATCAAATGGTTTCGACAGTTGTATCCCTCCAATTGGTGCATCTGATCCTGTTAAATACTGACCATCGGCTATTGCCAATGCTCTCTTCTACCATCCATTTCTAGGTCGCTCATCAAATGGTTAAGATGGCATTTCCAATCCCCATTCATAGCCAGTAGGACCATATTAAAGGTGTGGATCACTGACCCAGTGGGCCCCACTCGCACAAACTTAAAACCTGAGATACGGTGCACATCCTTACTAGCTTCCACTAGAATCCATTTTATAAAATATCTCTGATCACAAGACAACGTTTCAAGGAAGACAAGAACTCCAACTTTGAAAGAATCGTCCCAATCTGAGAAAATCTAAGAACACAAAAGACTTGAAATGGTACTTGAATTGAGAAATCCTCTAACACGAACTGCAGACATCAGTCCTGAAAAACATATCAAACCCATGGAAAAATCAGATGATAAAATCAGCGAATTGCCAGAAGCTGTTCTTCATCACATCCTCTCTTTGATGCCGATGAAATCAGCAACGAGAACAAGCATTCTGTCAAGAAGATGGAGAGATCATTGGAAATACTTTTCAGCCTACACCAAAACTCTAGACTTCGGCGAGGAATTTGCGAGCATTCAAACTGGTGATGATTTCACAACCACCGTCGATCGGTATATACAGCAACATAAAGGAAACAAGATAGATACATTTCGACTCTTTTTAGAGCCGGGAAATCGGTATCGGTCCGATACAGAGAAATGGATCGAATTCGCAACCATGAGCGGTGCTACGGAGCTTGATCTCAACTTCCGTCATTACTCTGCATACTATATCAGTTTTCCTGAAGCTTCTGTCCCCTATAAGCCCTTTAACTTGCCTCAATGCCTCTTTAGCTGCGATTCTTTAATCCATCCGAATTTGGCTCTCTGCGATTTCAACTGTCCATCGAATTTCAATGGTTTACATTCTCTGAAAATTCTCCATCTTCGAGGGGTTCATCTAACAAGTGAGATGCTTGAGAGTGTTGTTTCGAATTGCCTGCTTCTTGAGGAATTGAATTTAAGGGAGTGTTTTAGTCTGGACTACATCCAGGTTTCTGCCTCTAGTCCCAATCTGCGGCTTAAGATTTTGATTGTAGTAGCTCGTGGGTCCCCTAAGATTGAGATTTCTGCTCCAAATCTCCAATCATTTCATTACTGTGGTCCTCTTTTCTATGGAACTTCATTCGCGAACTCTTCACAGTTGGTGGATGTGATTTTAAATTCAACAGGCTATCAATGCAACGAACCAGAGCATGATTATATACAAATTTTGAAAGACCTGGCTCATGTTAAGGTTCTAACCGTATGCAACGCGCCTCTTAAGGTATGTTTTCATCCCCTACCCATGGCTACTTGCTGGATTACCCACGTCAGATCCGGATAGTTCATCAGGTGGGGGCCCATTTTTTGTACGTTGTGGCCCAAAATCAGATCAATCAGGATCCCAGATGGCCCACCTGTTGATCTAGACCGGTAGGACAATCTTCTGTTGATGGCATCACAGAGGGGCCCTTTAACTTGCTTTCCTTTATGTATGTCTTAAATTTTTCCGTAACTGGGTCTGTTGATGGCATCGACAAACCACTCGATCCCATATTTTTGGGCTCATGCCTAAAATGAGCTGGAAAAAATGGCTGGACGGTGTGGATAAAAATAGATACATCACAGTGGGGCCCACAGAGCTTTGACACCACTAGTTGGCTGGTGTTGGAAGAGCCCAGATGTTGTACAAAAGTGGTTGACCCATGTTCAAGCTCAGGGCCTCTATAATTATAATGGGCCCGGCGTTTCTTTTTTACACATCACAGATCTGGGGCGAGCTAGGGCCCACTGTACTTTTGGGCCAGCTTGGACAGGGTCCATTTACAACAGCCCGAATGATTTCTAGGCAACGCAGACCGCTGATCATCTTTTAATCACTCTATGTGTGGCCTGAGTAGGAAGGTATACAATCACGTCCGACAATCAGATAGGAGGGGTCCACTCCACCGTTGATTGCCCATGGCCCCAATAGAAGTTCAAAATCCTCCAAACAAGTGCCTGCCAAATAGGCAGTAAGATTAAGCTTTACCGTTTCCAGCCATTTTTGTATTGCATGCCTTTGATTGTATGGCTATGATCATCCAATCAAGGTTTCTCTTGGGTCATTTCCAACCGACAGCCTATTTAATCATAGGTGGGCCTACTTGGGCCCCACGTAAGAATTTCCACTGACACAAGGTGTAAAGAATTCGTACCACATCATTATTCCTAAAACCACAATCTAGAAGTAGTAACTATAAAAATAGAAAATAGCAGCAGCCTATTCCTGTATTCCATCAATATAAATACTATGCAAGGAAACTGCAATTTGGTATAACGTAGCAATTTTCACAATCCCATATGATGGTGCATCCAAACACAACCTAAACTAATTTCATACCCTACTCATATATCCATGTGTAATAACAAGTTTATATGTTATACTTGGGTCACATCAATCTCATGATGGTCTATATTAGTATCATCCATATGATCATGGTGGACTAATGTGATCAATGGTTTGGATTATCTGACTGTTGAATATTTAGATTGAGCACACCAGTGGGCCCCACAGCAGTTGTGATTGGTGGGGTGGAATATGTGGAGACTGGGGAGGAAGAAGTTGTGATGATTTAAACTATTCCAAGCTCCTTATCTTATGTTTGGTCCTCACACACCCCACACACTCACGCTAGTGGAATTTCACCACCTATGGGTACTCGAACCCTTGACCAGGTGTTGAAACTCCTGAGAGTCTACCACCGGAGCAAGAGTAAGGACCCTTATGTTTGGTCCTTGAGAGGGTGTAAGTTGCTCATGTAGCATGCAGCTCCTTTGGATTTAGATTTATGGTGGAGGTTCTGGATGGGTGATGCAAAATCCAACAAGTTCAAATGGAACTAGGTGCATAGGAAAGTTTCCATATACAGATCGCACTAGATCATTTCTCTTCCTTAAATGAAAAGCTGAGATTTTCCCAAAAAGAGGAAATGGCCAATGATTTCATGCAGATATTGTGATTTGCTGTTTATGTAGGATTCCAGTTTTGTGTACTTGATGTATTTTGATCACAGATGTAGCTTGAAGTCCATTTAGACATCTGCTTGAAAAGGCCATCTTCTCCAAAAATGCTGCTGCTGTTGTTGAAACTAATGAAACAAAATAAATTAATAAATAATAAAAACAAAAGCATTGGATATGCTTCAATTTGGGCTCATGGCCTAAAATGAGCTGACAACAGCATGGATAAAACATATACATGGCCACACAGAGTCCTACCACCACAGAGGTCGTCACCACGCAATCTTGCATCTGTGCAAAATTGAACTGACTTGGATAACATTTTCTTTTTGTTGGGTGATGTTAGATTGTATTGCAGGATAAAATGATTGATCTATGCATCGATAATGGATATTGCAATAAGAATCAAATCTGAATTGCATACTTGAATGGCAATAAATTGTTTGGATGTGAAAAGACAAATTGATATTCCAGAGACTAAATGCCTTTCAACTCTTCTACTCACTAACTACAAAAACCTACTAAGTGAATTGCTAATATGAAAACATACTCCTGCATTATCCACTACAACCAGTTGTTGAGACAGGACGCATGGACTATCTGTAGATTGAAAAGAGGCGATACAAACCCAATCTGTCAAATGACCCATGATACCCAAATGATTCAAAATTGGCAACGTACCCCATCATGTTTTTCTATGGTGGTTCAATTTTAGGTGTGATCACTGCTGCGTCCACGCCATATTTGAGTATTATAGCACTTAACTCCGCCAGTCTATGCATATGAAAATGATACTTCCGCATGAGAAGAGGCTCTTGGGAAAGCTAGGATATCTTTAGAAACCTCTGAAAATACTCCAGACCATTTCTTAATCATCTTAAATTCGTGTTCATTGCTGGCATAGATGGTCATTTGGTCTAAAACCATAGCATTCTTCAACAAAAATTTCACTAGCATGCCTTGTCTCATTGACCTTCTAAGAATACGATTCACTGACCAAGCTTTCTGCTTCTTGTATTTATCTCCCCCGCCAATGAAGCCAAATATCTTGATTGTCTTGAAGCAATGTTCAAGACAAGGAAGATTGGACTCTTGTGATGCCAAGTACTCTACTCCATGAAAATAATATTTGACCATAAAATATTCAAAAGTTTCATCCCACTGAAAAATCAGAGAATTACCCTTAAGATCATATGATATTAAAAAGGAGCTTGAAAATTGGATGTAAATGAATATCATAAAGATTTAAGGGATAAAAGTAGAATGAAGTTATGTGGTACTCACATTGAGATAGAAAGTGGGAATTATCTTTATAATGAGAGTCTCAAGATAAGGGGAACTCCTCAACAAACCTACAATCCCAGGAAGATCCCATTTTCTCAATCCTGTTTCTAGTATCAGACAATTGCAGCTAAAGATGGGAGCAGGAAACCTTATCAACTCCTATATTGACAACACCTTCTCAAAATAAAGCTAAGTTAGAACTAGAAAAAGGACATAATATAAATGTTATAAATCGGATTGTCCTCTCTAGATAAAATAATAAAAAAGAGAAAGCGACATATAAGCAATAAGTATGTGTGATTTAGCAATGTGCTTGTGAAATGATAAAATGAAATATGTAAATTTTCTATGGTCTAAATATGATATGTTACTGTTTATTGGATTCAATTCACCAAACTCATGTCGGCTATGCAAGATTTCTCTCAAAGAAGAAGATTAGAATCATCTTTCGCAAAATCTGAGAGGTCCCTTCTTCTTGAGAAAGACATGACAGAGCATGGATGGTCAGGATCATTTTTTTCGTTCATGGCCTTTAACTACTCTTTTTATGTCGATTGTGGTTTCCATCCTTGGACTTGCTAGATCTGGTTCGGATTGACCAAATCTTCGAAGGTACAGTCCTTGTAACAATTTTCTTCCATTACAACTAGTAAGTTATGATGGGGGAACTCTCAGAGTTTCTGTTGATGGGTGGACAAGGATTATGTTCCTCAAGCCTACTTATGACAGCCGATTCTTAGACAGGCCACCAAATGACATAATAGAGTTCTCTGCTTTTGGGTTTATAAATTCAAGTACCCCAAAGGCCGGTTTGATTTTCCAATTTCCTATGTAATGCAAAGTAAATGAGCCATCATATCATTTCTAGGTGTTTGTTTAAACAGGAATTATGACTTATAAATCGAGAGTCAAATACAGTTGTAAAGGAAAGAGGTAAAGTAAATTGTATCATTGCATTTTCACATTATAAAACTATCATTTTTATAGTGATTTCTAGGTGAAATAAACAATGTAGCAAAATCATCATTGTAGACAAATGCAAGTGATGTGAACGCACAATTACAAGAGTAAATAATAATTACCCATTTACAATCATTTACTGTTGTAATTGGAAAACCAAACAGGCTCTAAGGCCTAGACTTATGTACTTGTCAACAAATTTAGTCTGATCAGGACTCAGACCACACATTCTATCAATCATGCATAAGAAGCTTGCACATTCAGAACAAGAAGTAGGGAAAATCCGAAGAGGTGTTGGTTATCGGCCAATACAAATTCATAAGAGAAAACTAAATGTATCTCAAACTTGTGAACACTATGGAAGCACCAAAAGGAACATTCACAGAGGTGTTAACAAAGGTTTTCCTAATGGCTCTACCAAACTTCATATGTGGGTCCCAACACTCTTTTAACTTGACATTGGTTCATCCATCACTTGCTTTGAGATTGGGGTCATTGATCTCTTGGAAGAAACAAATCTAAAATTGAGAGGATTTATGGACTTGCATCCAGATTTCTTTCAAAGCCAATAACTTCTTCCATGTTATGGAATGGGTCAAAATGGCTGCAGTTCTTGTAAACCATCCAACTTTATTCAAAATATTCTAATTGATTCAATTTTGGAGCATTACCATACTAAGTCTTCAGCAAGCTTGCTATCCTTGAAAGGAAGCATTTTTCAATGTTTTATCTCCATCTTTTCTTTATTTTCTTAGCATAGCTTAGCTTAGTTTACAGCTACTGACTAGTGGCTCCCGCTACAATACTTTAGGAGTAGAGATAGTCTTTTTGCGACTTTAAGTTGTAGACTATGATCATCTCCGTTTCCATTGATCACACCACCTCAATTTGTTTGTTTTGATAGGTGTATCAGGTATTTATCATTTTCCTTTTGTTTATTCATTTGATTGTCTCGCAATATATCAATTGTAATAAACATCAATTCTAAATATTAATGAAATCGGCAACGTTTTGCCTTATTTAATTTGAATGTGTATCTTAGTTCATTTGAAATTGTTTTGAACTTAAGTGTTGGTGAAAGGGCTTGTCCTTAAGTTTGTAGACTCATGTCTACTGACACAAGGTAAAAAGAACTCATTCAGAAGGATTAGCCTCCTTTCCTCTCACTAGTGACCTGAACGGAATGCAATATTGGTAGCCTAGAGGACTCTGGATCTTCGATCCCAGTCTCCAATCTATCTGTCTTGGTGAAAGGACACCAACAATTCAATCAACCTTTGAATCAGGCACGCCTTCATCCTACTCACACGTGTACCAAATCTAAACTCTAAATCACACCAATGGTCCAGTTTGATTGAATTGAGTGTAACACCCACTTACATAACTTAACATTATAAATGAGAAACATAGAGAAAAGAAGAAGAAACCATTGTGGCTACTGAGTATAACACACACGTTTGACATGGCAAACAAAGCATACCTGAACACACCAAGTGCAGACTTTAAGAACTCTAGCACACCGAAGAGCTTCAAGAAGTGCCCGAAAAATATCATGATACTCGCTCTCTTCATAATCATCCCAACCGGCATAAAACGACATTTGCAAATTGATAGTTGCATTAACCAAAGACGGAAGGCTCTTAAAACAATGTCTTGCAGTGACTATATCGCCAGAAATATTCAAGGACATGACATTCGGACCCCAAATTTCCAACCCAAACTCCGAATCATAATCATTCACAGTCAACTTCCTAAGATTCCGACCCCTGAAATCGAGTCTACTAATACCATTGCATTTGTAAAGAAACAATTCTTCAAGCACCGGGCACCCATTCAAAATCCGTTCCATCTCATAATCCTCCATACTGGTCTGTTCCAAAGACAAGCTCTTCATGTTTTTCCAAGAAACAATCATGGGCGGATTGATGCTGACGGAATTGAGCCTCAGCTCTGTCAACGAATCGTTATTGAATGAATCAAGGGGCAATGAGTATGGATCAATCCCAACAAACTTCCAATAGCCCCAATTTGAAAAACTATCACCGGAGAGGTCGAGATGGAGCACTCGGGCCTTTTTCCACAATGCGAAGCGGATCCAGTCATCAATGATGGGGGTATAAAACTTACCTTTATACTAGAAGACGAGATGGAATTCCTGAATGGTAGGGCTTTCGTAGAGAATCAAAGCTTGGTTGACGAAGGATACGAAATCGTTGTCGTTTCGTTTGCAGAAACGGGATTTTTGGAAGTGTAGATTTGGGGTGGAAGTATACAAATGGGCCCACCTTTTTGATAGAAGGACCGTCTTCACTGCATCGGTGGCATGCAAGAAGGAGAGGATGCAGTGAAGGACGGAATCTGGTAGATCGATGATGTGGTCAGGGTTTTGAACGGTAGAATCTGGTGGATTGATGATGTGGTCAGGGTTTTGAACGGTGATGATGTTTTGTTGTTGAAGCATGGTCGATGATTGGAGAAATTTGAGTGGAGATTTTGGAATGTGTTTGAGGCGAGAGAGACAGAGAGTTCCAATATAAAAATGTTTATATGACTGCGGTTGAAACTCGCGGGAAAGAGGATGTAGAGAAGGACGGAGACTGGATAGAAGTTCCTACGCAAGGATGCTGGGTGGGGCCCACTGCAATGTATCTGAGAAATTCATTCCGTCCATCCGTTTTGAAAGATCATTTTAGGACGTGCGACTAAAAATGAGGTGGATAAAAAGCTAAAGTGGGTCACACGAGAGGGAAAATTGAGGAAAGAATTACTACCGTTGAAACTTTCCTGGGCTCCACCTTGATTTTTATATGCTATCCAAACCGTTTATAAGGTCATTCCCAATGGGATTAAGTGAAAATACCAAAAATATAGCCTGAAAAAAATCTTTTATGGCCATAAGAATGACACAAGGGTGCTCACTGAATGAACACTTTTTCCTCTTGTGTGGCCTACTTGAGTGTTGGATACAAATAATTTTTCGTCTTAGTCCTTAAATGAGCTTGAAAAACGGATGGACGGGGTGGATTTCTCACAAAAATCTTTGTGGGCCCCACCCAGCATCCTTGCGCAGGAACTTTCTGACAAAGTCAGGAAATCCGCGTCCATGGAGACTGGTCTGATGTAGGTTGGACGAAATCGGATTGCGTACTGAGTAAACTCAGCTGGGACTACATTGAATGTATGTTGTCTATCCACACCGTCCATCCGTTTTTCCATATAATTTAAGTGGTTGATCCCAAAATTGAAGAACATCCAAAGATCAAGTGGATACTACCACTGGAAACAGTAGAGATAATGATTTCCACCGTTGAAACATTTCTAGGCCCACATTGATGTTTATTTGTCATCCGACATGTTTATAAGATCATAAAGACATGGAAGAAGGTAAAACACAAATATAATCTTAATCCAAAACTTCTGTGGACCCTGAGAATTTTCAATGGTATAGGTTCAATTCAAATGTTTCCAGTAGTGTGGTCCATTTGAACATTGGATGTAACTCAATTTTTGATTAAATTCATAAAATTATCTGGTAAAATGGATGGACGGAGAGGATAAAATACTTAAATAATGGTTGACCCCACAGAGTTTACTCAGTACGGTAAGCGTAGTGAGTTGCGCAATCCGCTTCCGGGTTGGACGCGGATTTTCTGGGACGGCAATATCGGTGAGGCCCACTATGATGTTAGTGAGAAATCCACTCCATCCATTCGTTTTTTCAGATCACGTTAGTTGCAGGATTAAAAATGAGGTAGATCCAAAGCTCAAGAAAAGGTGGTTAGGGAAGTGCAAACCGTTGAAAGCTCCCTAGGTCCACTTGAGCTTGGAAAATACCTTATTTGTTTATACTCTAAAATGCGCTCGCAAAATGGATGGACGGCGATAAAAAAAAAAACATGCACCAAGAGAAAGAAGAGAGGAGAGAAGACGGCATTGGAAGCACACCTCGGAACGTGGCAGATGTGTGAGAGATCCGGACCACTCATCATGCCGGTTCTGGTGTAAGAATTCTCTGGTTCAAAATCAGGCTGGCTCATTCATCTGTGGGGGTCCAAATTGCAACGGTCACAAAAATATGACTTAAGGTATACCTTCCTGTTGAGTGGACAGGCTTAATTTTTACGCTAGGGCATGATCACGATGGAACAAGCCTGATTAATGGTCAGGATCTCCCACACTTATTAAAAGACATTGCTAAACAGGAGACTCCGACTGCTTAGTGTTGTAGAACATATCCCAAGAACTTTTCAACGGTAAGCGTTCAATGCCTACTGTTTCTTGTGGTGTGGTACACTCGAGCCTCGAATATAATTCAGTTTTTGGCTACTTCTCTAAAAAGAGCTGAAAAAACGGATGGATGGCGTGGATAAGACATATATATCATGGTGGGCCCATAAAGTAAATCAGGGCCTGTATAATTATCATGGGCCTGTCTCTTTTGCCCGTCACCGTTCCGGGTTGGGCTCAGGCCTTCGGATCAGGCATGGACAAGGTCCGTTGACGGCCCTGATGATTTCTAGGCAAGGCAGATCACTGCTCATCTTTCAATCGCTCTATGCGTGGCCCAAGTGGGTGGACCTACAATCACGTCCGTCCATTGGATAGGAGGGTCCACTCCACCGTGGATTGCCCGTGGCCCCAAGAGAAGATCAAATTCATCCAAACAAGGGCATGCCAAATAGGCAGTAAGTCTAAGCTTTACTGTTACCAGCCATTTTTACATTGCATGCAGTTGACTGTATGGCTATGATGATCCAAGCGAGGTTACTCGTGGGTCATTCGCAATCGACATCTTAGTTGATCATAGGTGAGCCCCACGTAGGGATCTGTTCAGAAACAAGGTATAAAGAATTTATACCAGTTCGTGTCCTAAAACCACAATCTAGCAGCAGTTAGAAAAATAGATAATAGCAGCAGCCTATTCCTCCATCAATATAAATACTATGCAAGGAAACTGCAATTTGGTCTAACATGAAAACTACTTAGAATAAGTAGGAGTTGTGTCCAGCATGAAAAGTGCTTAGAATAATTAGGAGAATGTAAGTTATACTTGTGAACTCGTTTCTTTCAATTTATCAATCACTCAACAAGTATTTTTCATATATTTTAAAATTATTTCTATTTCCTTTCCTTATGGATTTGAGAAGTCTCTGTAAGGAGTCCAGAAAATCTATGTAGATTCAGAGTAGTTATCCTTGAGGAAGATGGTGAACGACCTCATTACGTTCATCCCTGCGTCAATTGATATTAGAGCGAGGACTCCCCTCGGGCTAATGACAAACAACAAAAGGTATAAACAAAAATCGTATTGACGGTGATTCAGGAATTCGTTATCTTTCGAAAAGAATGAAAACTTTCCATTGGAAGAGTGAGTTGACCATGCAAAGGCTGCAGGCAACCCTCAATCATATTGTGGATGTGCTAATTCCACCCTGAGCTCAAAGTGATGCTCAACTGCCCGTGGTCGCTGTACGACACAACTCAGATTTGTACAAAGCACCGTCAGATTATGATAAATCGTATGCCACCACTTTGATCATAAGGGAGTCGTTATACATGCCAAAGATAAAAATAGAATTACAACGAGACAACATCTTTCGAACGAGGTGCACTATAAGTCAAAAAGTCTTAATGTGATCATCGATGTCAGTAGTAGTAAGAATTTTGTGTCGAAAATAATGGTGAAAAATCTGCAACTGAAAACAGAAAAGCATCTATCTTCGTACATGATTAGATGGATTAATGAGGTCAACAAAATAGAGGTAACCGAACAATGTACTATCTCATTTTCAATTGGTAAAAATTATAAGAATTAAGTACTTTGTGACGCAGTCGATATGAAAGTTTGTCATTTGTTACTTAGTCGACCATGAGAAAATAATATTAATGTTATTGTTACGCGTAGAGGTCAGGTTAATGTATTTATATTTATTAAAGACGATATAAAGATTGGCCTTCTCCCTATGGGGAAGGAGAACAAACCCAAGATTTCTAAAGTGAAAGGACAATCTCTAACAATTGAACATGCTTTTATTAAACAATCCGAGGAAACACGAGATATATATCCATTAGTTGAAAAGAAATAATATATGGAGCCTGTGAACATTTCAGGGGATTTGAAACCAGTGTTAAAGGAGTTCAAGATAATTGTGCTCGATGAACTCCCCAATAAATTGCCTCTCATACAAGATATACAAAACCACATTGATCTTGTCACAGTGATAAGTTTGCCTAATTGCCCACATTATCAGAAAAAATGTGAGATCTTGAAGATAGAAGTCAAGAAACTGATCGATATTAGTCAAATCAAGGAAGACATGCGTAAATGTATTGTGTTAGCTCAAGAGCCTAATGCCAAGTAGAAGAAAATGACTAATAAACATTAACATCAGAAGTTATTTCAGAATCATGAGCTAAGTACCTTGAGTAACTCAAGGACAATTTTTTTTAAATTATTATTTTATTTTAAAAGTGGAGAGGTCTGATGTAAACGTGTCACAAATACATTCCTAGCATGGTTGGACTAAAAGAAGGTGGACTGTAAATTGATCATAACTTTTGATCCGGGTATCGTTATGGCACATCAGACTGAGTATCAAGAACTGAAGCAACACGAGAACTCGAGGATGAGTTCTTTTGAAGTGGAAGAGACTGATATAGAGCGAGTCGCGAACATTTTCATGGCTAAAATGGATCAGAAAAGGCCCAGTTGATGACAGAAATCATTAAGATTGTTAGAATTTTAAAATAGGCATATCTCGCAAACTGGAATGAGTTACTCGGCGTACTATATATGATTTTGAGGTAGGACGAGCTAATTTAGCCATATTTCAAGTTACCCATATTAAATTTTTGAGATTCCATCAGATTGACGGTCAAATTCCATGTTTAATTTCATTTTTACTATAAATAGTAAGTTCTAATTTGATTATAACTTTTCATCTGTTAGGCTTTCGGAGTTGTGTTCAACATGAAAAGTACTAAAAATAATTAGGGGAATAACATCGTTAAACCACATACGAAACTTACTATAAAAAGTAAATTTACTATGTATAGTAAGTTATGAATTTTAGGAGTTTTATTTATAGTTTGCTTATGATTTCTCTATTATTGTGAACTCATTTATTAAATCTATTATTCAATAAACAAGTTTCTTTCATATATTTTAAAATTATTTTATTTCTTTTCCTTGTGGATTTGAGAAGTCCCTGTGAGGAGTCCAGAGAAGCTCTGTAGATTCAAAGTAGTTATCCTTGAGGAAGATGGTGACCGACCTCATCACGTTCATCCCCGTGTCAATTTTACAATCCGATATGATAGTGCATCCAAACACAACCAAAACTAATTTCATACAAGTTACAATAACAAGTTTAGATGCTGTACTTGGGCCACATCAATCTCATGATCATGGCAGACCAACTTCAGATGTGGCTCATGTCACATTGGAACATGTGTATCAACTCTTCAATCTTCACTTCCAAATGGCCTCAGCACATCTCTACCTGGCCAATTCAAACTTGAATAATATCTGTGCACAAGCTCTTGGGAATTAAAGCTAGCATTTTTTTGGCAAAGATCCAATAGACCCCCCCTCTAGCTTCTCCACTCAACAGCGGAAATAGTCATTTTCTCCAAGTGCATAGTATTCTTGAGCAAAAATTCCACCAACTCCATAACATTTTCAGACTCCTTGAACACAGAGTTGAATCTAGCAAAATACTCACAATCATATAACTAAACCTAATCAAGAACAATCCAATTTTTATATAAAAAAATCTTTATGAAAAAAAAAAAAAAAAACCATGTCACAAAGCAAGCAATATGCACCATCGAGTAGGAATTACAAAATTGAAAGGGTAACCCGAGAGGAAAAATCAGGGAAAGAAATTCTTACTGTTGAAACCCTCTTGAGCTCCACCTTTATGTTTATATCCAAACCGTTGATAATGTCATTCCCAATGGGACTGAGTGAAAACACCAGAAAGATAGAATGATACAAAAGTTTTATGGCCATAAGAATGTTTCACCGATGCTCACTGAATTTCCACTATTTCCTCTTGTGTGGTCCATTAGAGTATTGGATACAACTAATTTTCGTTGTGTATCTTAAATGAGCTCAAAAAACTGGATAGATCGGTGGAATTCTCACAAACATCTCGGTGGCCCCACCCAATATCCTTTGGCAGGAACTACTACCAAAGGCCTTCACGGTAAATCCGCGTCCGCGGAGACTGGTGTGAACCGTGTGATGGGAAGCGGATTGCGTAGTACGTAACTCACCACGGTTGGCCAACTGAGTAAACTCTGTGAGGTATACCATGATTTATGTATTTTATCTGCTCCGTACATCCATTTTAACAGATAAAATTAGGTCTTGAGATAAAAAATGAGAAATATCCAATTTTCAAATGGACCTCACCACAGGAAATAATTGAATTGAACGTCTACCGTTGAAAATTTTTCTTGGGGGCTACAAAAGTTTTGGATCAAGCTTATATTTGTATTTTCCCTTCATCCATGTATGCATGATCTTATGAACAGGTTTGATGACAAATAAACATCACCGTGGTGTCTAGAAAGGTTTCAACGGTGGAAATCATTATCCCTGCTGTTTACAGTGGTATGATCCACTTGATCTTTGAATATGCTTCAATTTTGAGATCAACCCCTTAAATTAGATGGAAAAACGGATGGATGGCGTGGATAGACCACATACATTCAAGGTGGGCCCAACTGAGTTTACTCAGTACGATGAGACCGTACTGAGTTACCCTCAGAACACCCTGAGAGCTACATGGCAGAAAAACCCAAAATGGATGGCCTGAGATGGCCGCCAAGAAACCGCAACAGAAACTTATACATTCTCAGCAAATGCAAAGCTTCTGCAGCCTCATTGGAACATATAACCAGCTCTCGCTTGCCATTCAACAAACCAAAAAGCACCCATCCAAACAAACCACAGCACACCAGCTCCTTTTTTTTTTAAAAAAAAAAACCAGGACTAGACTGTCTATTGCACCACACCAAAGAAGCCAGGCAACACTGGTACACTCCAAAAACAGATTCAAACCATCTTGTTAGTGGTCTATCTATATATGGATATTTGAAGTAGAGCAATGTTTCAATTCATCAGGCAAAACAACATAAATTTTTAATGGGACTCATGAATACTTCCTCAGGTTACTCTCCAGTTGCTACTCCAATTGCTGAAGCACTTTCATTGGATTGTGATGGCATTTTGCAAAGGGTTGAATAAAATACTTTAGCTATTAAACATCTCAATAACCCAATAGTATTTTTATTGTAATAAGCTGATGTCTTTGACTTGGTACATTCATGCTAGCTGAACATGAAATAAAACAACGAAAAAGAAAGGCATCATCATATATTCACCATCAATACAAGCGCACTCCTAGGCCAAGAGTTCAAAAAAAAAAAGAAATAGAAAAAAAAGAGAAAGATCTAGAGCTTGTTAAAAAAAGTATCAAACTAACATTTTTTATTTTAAAGTTTTTCTTAATATAACTACCAATAACATCTCAGTAATGACTGAGATAAGATGGACCTTCACCTGACAACCCCGACCTAACTTGTATGTCTCGGTGAATCCTGGTCCCGAGATATAAGTCCTTGATTGCGTGCATTTTATTGACAACATCTTTCATCCCCATTCGTTCTCTTGGAGATTCTGCAGAACACACCACACCGATTTTGACCATTGAAATCAAGCAGTCCTGCACTCTATCTTTTGTATTGATATCATTTCTGCTGTCTTGAGTAACTTTGGTTTCTTCCAAGAGAAATGGATCTACAATCTCCAGTACTCGTTCAGGCAAGACCAACTTAGCGAAATGATGAAGGCTTAGATTGTCCTTAAACATGTCATCAGTTGGTCCCTTCCCAGTGATCATCTCCAATAGAAGGATTCCATAGCTGTAAACATCTCCTTGTGTAGATGCTTTACTGCCCATCGCATACTCTGTAATTCATACATCTCATATTGGAATGTAAGTGATCATTCATATATGAATAGTATCAAAGGTTGAATTTTGAGAAAGACAGATAAGAGTGATAAGAAATATACTACTCAACCAAGTAATTGGCATTTTTTTATATCTAAATTGCTAACATCAATTGCTGTTTTGTGAACTTGTAAGTCCTTGCAAAGATGTTCTACATTGAACAAGGCTCTACTAAAATGAAAGAACTCAACACCCCAATTATCTAGTGTGTGTGTGTGTGTGTGTGTGTGTGTGTGTGTGTGTGTAAAAGTTATTGTTATGATTTCACATGTGTGTGTGTGTGTGTGTGTGTGTAAAAGTTATTGTTATGATTTCACATCTTAACTAAAGGCATTATCAGAAAAGAATTCTTCATACCTATACCTTATTATGGTGTTATTCATGTGGGGTGCCAGTGAGTACCACTTTGTATATTTAGATCTTTAAAATCAATGAGATTTTGATGCCATCAAGTTTTGAATCTCGCTGGGTGTGGGTCCTTTAAGGACTTTTTTTATGACCTAGATTTGGATAAAATTGGGTTCAGTTAGGCATCGGGTCCTTGGACCTTCATTTTGATATAGGCTCACGACTCTTTAATGCAGCAGTGATGATGTCATTAGCGATGACTTGGTCCAATCAAAATGCAGGGAATTAGAAATTTCTGTTTCACAGGAACAGAGGATCACGGCTCTTTCCACACAAGTGATACAGGTATGAGAATGCATGAAACTTTACAAATAGAAAAGAAAGCATTGCATGTGAAAGTTGACATGCAACATCCTATGAGAAAATTGCTTATCTAAATAAATATATATTCACTATGTTAATTGATATCCATTCTAGTTGAAGCATTATAACTATATATTAGAAATAAGAAGTTTAGCCCACAGGCAAAATAGTGCTAACAAGGTAACTTTGTGGGAGAAGTGAATGTGGGATGCTCCCCAGGTATAAGATGTGCAGACAGTTCACTCATCGAGGAGGCCAAATATGTCATTTGAATGAGTATATTTAACATGCCTCTTAAAACTGCTCTAATGATTTGATGGGCCTACTTTTGCATATGGTTCATGCTAAGAGCTACCTGTTCCACATGCCAAAGTAAGCATGTGTGGGGCTAGGAAACCATTTGGAAATGGTTGACAACTTCCCATCCTCAAAAGCTTTAACATGACACCTCCCCTGTCTAGCATGGCCATCCACCCAAAAAAAAAGGGATACTCCAAAAATTAGGTTGATCCAACCATTAAGTGCACCTCACATAAATGTGGATATATATACATATCATTGTTTTCTATGGCATGATCCACTTAATAATTAATTAGATCCACTTGATTTTTTTGGTCGCCACTTTCTTTGTGAAATAATAATAAAAGGAAATAGATGAAATTGTTACCTGGAGCGATGTAGCCAATAGATCCCTTTATGCCAACCGAGCTGGATTGAGCAACTTCAGATATGAACCTAGCTAACCCGAAGTCACTCACATGAGCAATCATGTCATTATCAAGGAGAATGTTACTCGGTTTTAAATCACGATGAACGATTGGTGTTTGGCAATGGTGATGTAGATAATCCAATACAGAAGCTACATCAATAGCTATATTTAGCCTTTCGATGAAATTTAAATTCCTTCTCAATTGGTCATGCTCATCTTTGTGCAACCACTTCTCTAGACTTCCATTGAGCATGTACTCAAAAACCAAAGCCTTGAAGTCGTTTCCCTTAAAATCAGTGCTTGAGCAACAAGTTAAGACTTTAATAAGATTCCGATGCTTAATGTTTCTCAAGGCTTCGCATTCAGCCATGAAGCTCCCCAGAGCTCCTTGTTGCAGAAGGTTGAGGACTTTGACGGCGATAAGAGTTCCATCTCGATCTAGCATTCCTTTATACACAGAACCAAAACTTCCCGTGCCAATCAGATTTGAAGAAGAGAACCCATCTGTTGCTTTAAAGAGCTCTGCATAAGACACGTTCATGAAAGGATCCTCCACAGAAGGCACAGCAGAAGATTTTCTTGACTTTCTTACCCAACAAAGAGTGGTAAGGAAACATGATAATGAAATAAGACACAGGACAGCAACAATTATTGAGATTTTCACTTTTGAAGCAAGTGACATCCCACGTTTCTTGAAAACTTGGCTAGGGCATGGAGGCAATTGTAATTCTGGAACGCCCCCACAAAGCTTACTATTTCCGAGCACTGAAACTTCACTGGCGTTTCTGAAGACCCCTTCTTTTGGTAATTCACCCTCAAAATTATTGAAAGATAGATTTAGATAGTTCAAAGCTGAAAGGTTCTCCAGGTATTGTGGAATCTTTCCAGACAAGTTGTTGCGTGAAAGATCCAGGGATTGAAGGCCTCTTAGAGTACTAAATGCTGGAGGAATTGATCCTTGAAAGAAGTTCCCATCCAACCAGAGATACTCTAGGCTGAGACAATTGCCTAGCCAGCTTGGAATTTTCCCCGAGAATTTATTATTAGAAACATCCAATGCTCCAAGAGCTTTCAAGTCACCGGCTTCATATGGCATATCAGTTAACAAATTGTTTTGAGCTTGGACTTCAATCAGAGATATAATGCTGAAAACTTGTTTAGGTAAGCTACTGTTAAAGTTGTTATTGTCGATTTGCATGACTTGCAAGTTTTTGCAATTACCAAGAGTTGAAGGTATGCTTCCAGATAGATTGTTTTCAGATAAACCGAGTTTGTATAATCTGGTGATGTTATCTAAGGAAGACGGAATTTGCCCTGATAATTCATTTCCACCAAAGGAAAGAAATCCCACCTTTTTAAGCTTCACAACACCAACAGGAATCGTACCTGTTAACAAGTTATCTTCCATAGAGAACACTGTTAAGCTGACAAGATTCTGAATTCCAGATGGGATGCTTCCAAATATCCTGTTTTCTCCAAAAGAAAGTACCATCAGTTGAGTCGAAAGATTAGCGATGGAGTCTGGTAACTCACCACTCAGATGATTTTCGCTTATTTGCACCCATCGTAAGCTACTGCAATTGGTCAAAGAATCGAGAAAACCCAAGTCACGTGCTTTCCCAATTCCAAGCTCATTTCCCCCCAAACTTAAGACGGAGAGACCCTTGAGGCTTCCAAAATTCAGAGGCACAGATCCACTAAAACTATTGCGACCAAGTTCGATAAGTACGAGTCCAGAAGCATTGGGTAATGACAATGGTATGGGTCCTGTGAAATGGTTTGCTCCGGCATAAAGTTTTTGGAGATTAGGAAGAGTGAGGCCTAGGTTAGGTGGGAGGTTTCCATGCAATCTGTTCTCTACCACGTCCAAAACATAAAGAGATGAGAGATTGTATAGGCTTGGTGGAATCGTACCTGACAGTTCATTTTCACCTATGAGAAGAAAGTTTAAGTTAACCAATCGATGAAGTTCATCTGGTATACTGCCCTCCAGACTATTTTCTCTGAGAGAAAAAAGAAAGAGAGAAGAAAGGTTCCCAAGTGAAGGTGGGATGCTTCCTAGAAGATTATTCTTACTAAGACTTAAATTCGTGAGCTTCAATAGAGAGCCAAGCTCAGTTGGAATCTTCCCTGTGAGTCGATTTCCGGAAAGATGAAGGACTTGGAGTTGTTTACAGTGGGTCAGATTTGCTGGAATTTCTCCTGTGAATGAGTTATTGACCAGACTAATATACCGCAAGCGGAACAACTGACCTATCTCCTGAGGAATCGCGCCATGAAAGTTGTTGTCTTCAAGAAGGATTCTCCTGAGGAAGGTAAGGTTTGCTATGAAGGGAGATATGGTGCCCACCAAGTTCTGGCCAGTTAGGTTCAAGGCAGTGACCCTTTCAGGATGCTGGCGACCGCATGTGACTCCTTGCCACTGACAGAAGTGGAGAGTATGGTTCCAAGATCTCATGGAACGGTGAGGGTCGTCGGTTATCAGATGTTTGAAGTCGAGCAACGCAAGCCGATCGGTTTCGTTGGAGAAATTAGCAGCAGATCCCAACAACCATGGTACTTCCACGGAAGAGAGAAGGATCGTGTGGAAAAGGAAAGACCAAAACGCTCTTACGCTCATTGGCGGTAGCTCCATGATCGAGTTCGTGAATGCAGGAATGACAAATATAGAGTGGATCGATTCTCCTTTTATCTACAGACCAGGCCTCATTGACGACTTGCTCAGCCAACTAGGGGTGACAATGGAATTTTGAATCGGCCGGCCCGAATGCCCGGACCGAATGATTTTAAAATCCTTAGGGTCCAACCCGTTGACAGACCTACGGCCCCTACCTGCCATTTTTTATTTGGGAGGGACTTTTCTTTGGCACCGTCCATTTGGGGGGATTCGCAGCTCTGATGCTACGTCAAACAACCATTTACTCTAAGCTTAACCCCTCGGGCCGTGTTCGGACGGGCGCTGGATGTAGACTTAAGGGGGAGAAATCCAAACCCTACATGCACATAGGCATCGTTGCAATTTCACATGCTGATTTTCTGTGTCGGGGATTCATTCCTCGAGTTAGATTCGAAGAGGTATCTCCATCGACTTTTCAACTAAATCTGTTTGACAGGTATGGGTTGTTGCATGCGTGCAAATGAGGTAGTATTCCCATGCCATTTTGCTTATATATTATTAGATATCTTCTTCTATGAATATATCCAGTTGGATTTGAGATCTTTGCCTAGGTCTATGTAATAGATAATTGGATTGTACTCACATGTAATAGAGAGGCGGCTTAAACCAATCACATGCTGATCTGGTGGGCTATTATATAGATTTATACCACATTCAAAAGGAAGGAGCTTAGGCTGTATTAGCTCTTTGTTCAGCAGCCGGTATATGAAACAGTTAGTTGATCTGAGTAAACCCACGGTCCACATTCAACCACAAAAAAATCACGACAAATGAACGATGGGAGTTGCGCAATCAGTTGGATTATTACATACATCAAAATTATGCATGGCCCACCTGATCAACGGTCTAGATTAACATACATATTTGCCTAATGTAGAGGGAGGTGCATGGACCTTCTTACCGTGGGTCCCACATACCAGTCGTATAGTGTGTACAATTGCTAGGGGTAACGGCTGAGGTAGCGTTCGTTTCCAATATTCCGTTGAATCCCACGGGGTATACAAACAGCCTGTGTCAGATAGTTGCAATCCCAAGGAACCCAAACAGGCCCCGGCTAGGCATGGGATAAAGTAGTACACGTTGAGTAACCGACAAGTTGCTGCGCGTCATAAATGCATCCCTCACACACAATTTCATCCCATGTAATTCGCCTTATTTCACGCGTCCAAACAGGCCCTTACGGAGACATACACGAGTTATCCCATAACCCCCCACCCCACAACTGTTTGGGCAGACCTTTTATGGGCGATTTCGCTGCCCTCGTAATCGCTGCATAGGATTTCAACAGGATTTAGCGAATCCCTCCCCCTCTTCTCTCCATCCCACCAAATCCCATGAGATTCGCGATGAGATTGAAGACGATTTTTAGACGGCGGGCTCAGGCGTTTCGGTCAGCTGGGTCGGCTGATGGAAGAGACGAGGCACTGCGGCCTGGATGGTGGTGCATGTATAAATAAGGTAGATGGCCGGTGATGTTTGGGCAGAAGATCGCATATGTTTGGTTGTCCGACTCCCTCATCGGCGTTGAGGTGGGTGATCTTCGGTCGTCTTCAACAGCCTCATCTCACAGCCACAGTCGGACGAGTTCGACCAACGGCGTATCCAGCCACTCACGGAGTTTGCGATCACTGTTGCAGATCCCTGAGGTGAATCTTCATCCCACCCTTCATAAGGCCAGTGATCCCCGGTCATCGAACAGGTAGGTACCCAAAGCCATGGGAGAAAAAATCTTTAATTTCGCCACTATTGTCAGTTTAGGGCGTGTTTGGCTGGGTGGTTTAAGAGGGATTAGGAGGGATGGGATGATTTTGAAGGTTGTAGGGGATTTGTCAGTGGATATTCGGTATTGTTGATGAAGATGTTTGTAAATACAAGCTTTTGGAGGGGATCAGACGGTCGATCCAATCCGTCCGCCATTATCACCATCCCACCATATCCCTCTGCCATTAGCGTCACCCCACCATTTGACATGAAAATGTAAATAGCTGCATCCCTTCTTTTTAAATAACCGTAAAAAAGGTTATGCCTGTGATTATTTTGCACATGGATTCGTTTTGCCTACATCAATTGGGAGATTTGGTATATCACAAAAGGAGATTGATGGTGCATTGACTGTGGGTATCTCCTACACTTTGATATTGGACTGAGGAAGTATGTACTACAATCTTTGTTTTGGGCATGGTATGCATATAACAACATCCTGCATCTCAGGAATGGATAGTGTGCATTATTTTCTTTCTTAGCCAACTATTTATGCAATCCCAAATCTGAGTACATTCAACTTGCATTGTGGTTGTTTGGATCTCTTTTTCAGATTGGTCTTGTAAGGTATTGCAATAAACTCCTTTAATGTCTGTTTGAGTGTTTCTTCATTTCAAATAATGTGTATCAGATTTGATTGTGCTTTCTTATGAGTGAAGGAGAAATGCACATGATTGGTCGTCGTTTGTTGTTGTTGTTGTTGTTGTTGTCATAGATCTTTATGGAGTTGGGGAGTTGGAGTTTTTTTTCTCCATCTATTTTAAGATCATTGTAATACAAATTCTGGCTAGCATGGAAGTACTGGCTATAGAGAAATCACTGTCTGCATTGTGTGTGTGACTGTGTGTGTTTGCATTCTTTTTTTTAAAGATAATGGGTGCTTAGGGAGTGTTTTTTCTAGTCTTGAAATGGGTTAGATTTGTTTTTGGTTAATGAGTTTTGCATTTTTTTTATTTCTTGGATCTTGAATGGATTTGGGAGGAGAAATATATCATTAACATGATTAAGAGCAGTCGAAGAAAAACCAGTTTGCTGCATTGTTTGTGTGTGTGTGTGTGTGTGTGTTTGTTTTTTTTTTAATGGTTTTTTTTTATTTTTTTCAGGGATGCTTTAAAAATAATAATAATATGGTTTTTTCGAGTTGTTTTTACTTTGATTGAAATGGGACAGATCTGTTTTTGGTTGATAGGTTTTTGTTATTTGTTGGATCCTGCATGGATTTTTCCAGTTTTTTTTTTTTTTTTCTCCTTTTCTAATGAAAAGACCAATCTAATGAGATTAAGATCATTAGCAGGACTAAGAACTACAGTCGAAGAAAATCCACTTCGTGCATTGTGTGTGCCTGTGTGTGTGTGTTTTTCTTATTCCCTTTTTTAAAATATAAACATAATAAGGACTTTTCTTGGATGGAAATAGGTAGGATATGTTAAGATAAGCTTTATGCCCAAAACATGATAAGAAAGGAATTGCCGATTGTTAGTGGCGAGGAATGAACTGATCCCAAATACAGTTCAAAAAAATGACTCCAAAAAATGATCAAGAAGGAACTGCTCCTTAGCTTTTGATGGTTGTTGCTAAGGGTTTGATGAAACATTTGTAGAGTGAAATTTATGTTAAACATATAAAGATGATTGGAAAAATCATATATGTCCAACTCTAACAAAGTTGGTGATGGTGGTTTCATACCTGAAATGGCTCGAGTATTTTGTGTGCATTGATACTAAAAAAAACTGGAAAGGAAAGCCTTCTATTTTGATTATTCTTGTTGGGATTCATACTCCAAAGGTACTCCATGATGTCATTCTACCATACAAAGACTTGACTCCATGATGTCTGATCCCACCACCTCCCAAACACGTTTGCTGTGGGATCAGATGAGAACCGTCCAATCCCACCGACTATCTAAACATCCATGGGACAGATCCCATGGGCTATCCCATCCCATGGGATCAACCGACATCCACTGACACAGCCCAACAATCTTAAAACTCATCCAATCCCTCCTAATCCCTCTTAATCTGCCCGGCCAAACACGCCTCATAGCGTGGTATATCAATATATATTAATGGACTTTATGTGGTCTTTCTAGGATCTTTCATATGCCTAGCATTGCAATGGGTTATAAGCATAAAAAAGAAAGAATCTAAGAGCAAATTTGCCATTTTGGAACATTAAGGGCACAATTCCAACGTTTGGTCTTGGTCAAGGGGTAAGAGACGGTTTTTTCTCCTTATTTCCAAACTTACGTTGTTATATTTTAAATATTTTCAGAGGTGCATGTACTTAAAAGATCCCAAAAGGTAGGCATTTATATGGATTTTTATTATTATTTGTTACGTAGATTGTGTAATGGACACGGATTTACTGCCAAAGCCTTTCTCACCAAGTTCTTGCGCAAGTATCCTGGGTGGGGCACACTTCGCTGTTTGTGAGAAATCCAACCTATCCATCCATTTTTCAATCACATTTGAGGATATTTTACCAAAAATAAGGTGGATTGAAAACTAAAATGGTTCACACAAGAGGAAACATCAGGGATTTTATGACCACCACTGAAATATTTATATGGCCACAGAAGGTTTGTATCGGTCTAAGTTTTTGGTTTTTTCACTTCATCCCACTAAAAATGACCTTGTAAACGGTCAAGCCGAGCCTAAGAAGGTTTCAATGGTAGGAATTCATTTTCCCACTGTTTCATCTTGTATGGCCCAGTTGAGTTGTGGATCCTCCTAGTTTTTGATTGCATATCCTAAAATGTGTTTGAAAAACGGATGGACGGGTTGGATTTCTCACAAACAATGTAGTGGACTCCACCCAGAATCCTTGCATAGGAACTTATTACGGATGGGGAGCACTTTTGGTTTTTGATTGTAACATCTTGGAGAGCATATGTCTATGTTTGAGTAGGGGTGTACACTCGCTCGACTTGACTTGAAAAAACTCGATTCGACTCAGTCCAAAGCTGAGTTTGAGGCGAGTCGAGCTGATTTTTTGAGCTCGAAAATGAGTTTGAGCTGAATTCGAGTTGGCCCTAGCTCGACTCGATTTTGATCGAACCCAGCTCAAATCGAACTCGGTTCGAACCAGTTCGGTGACTCAGTTACTTTGATATTGATGTTGCTCACCAAGTGTTTGATAAAATGACTCAATGAAGTGTGTCTGGTGGTAAGGAAGGTATGTATATGAAACAAATATCCTTTTTTTCTGAATTTTTATGTTGCTTGGAAGGTATTTTGCTGTTGTTTTACAGATAGTGGGATTTTGAAGTTGCAGTCTAGGTGTTTGTGGAAATGCCACACAGGAAAATTGGGCTCGATCTTGGCTCGAACTCGGCCCAAACTGGCTCGAGCTGCTGACTAAACCAAGCCGAGCCGGCCAGTCAGGCTCAAGGACCGAGCCGAGCCGAGTCGAGCTGAGGCCAGCTTGACTCAGTTCGGCTCCATGTACACCCTTATGTTTGAGGGATGGGAGATCGAGGTAAAATTTAAAAAAGAGAAATACATATATCCAAATACTCCAATTGAACAACTTTTGACCCCAATGTATCTAAATAGGCAGATACATCCAACTCAACAGTAGAAGATTGAGAATTGCGACCACTCGCAAATTGTTTAATATGTTCAGGCACCAGATAAAAAAAAATAATAATTACAATCAACCTTGAGGAGCAACTCCATGACCACCTTTCCATCACAAGGATTTGCCTCATTCTTTCACTCATGTCTTAAAATGATCTCTCCAAATGGATGGACCATCATGGTGAGGCTCACAGACCTTGGTGTTATCACTTCATAGGCACACATGCATGCACACAATTAACGTGCCACACATGTGACAACATATTGCAAAATCTAATCCATCCATTTGGCAAAATTGACCTTGTGCATGTTTTCTCAAAAAGAAGATATGTTAGAAATTTATTCTATCCATCTATTAAGTTTTTATATATCAGGTAAGGAAATGAGCCAAAAAATGAAGCATATTCAAAACTTAAGCAGGGGCCTGCATGGCAGGAAATAGTGGGCGAGGAAATGTTACATTGAAACCTTCTCGGGCTCCACCATGATGTTTTTATGCCATCCATACTGTTCATGAGATCATTCCTACTTAGATGAACTGAAAGCACAAAAATGTTAGTATAATTGTAAACTTCAGTTGCCCTACCAATGAGAACTTACAATCCTTATTGATTCTTGTAGCTGCAACCCATTTGAATTTTGAATCTGTCTCATTTTTTGTCCCATGTCTTAACATAGTCTAAAAAAACAGATGGACGAGGTGGATTTCTAACAAACATCACAGCGGGCCCACCTGGTTCTCAAGCGGATTGCTCATTACCCGGCATGTATATTCCAATGCCCGAAGCTATATGAGGCTTACAAGGATGTTCATGACAAATCCACTCCATCTATCTATTTTTCAAGATCACAATAGAGCAAGATTCTAAAATTAACATAGATCAAAAACTCATGTAGGCTATACCACACGAAACAATGAGGATTGAATGCCTGGGGGTGGTAGAACTGTTGTATCGGGATGATATTTGTGCCTATAGCTGATCTGAGTGATAAAAACCTTATGAACGGTTTGGATAGCATATAAACATCTTGGTCAACTCCAGGAAGGTTTTATTGGTGGATGTTTCTATTTCCATGTTTCAGTTAGAATGTAACTTGATTGATTGTGATTACAATGGACCCTCGATATAGTGATCATTTTATGTATTGGACTAAATGGAATGTTATTATGATCTAAATCTAGAAAACATGTAATGGTGTTTTTGATTATGTGTCTTCTTATGTATGGGAGCTATCACCCGTGGTTTCTGGTGGAGGGTTATCATAGTTTGTGTGGATGTTGAAACACATGTCCTTTGTTGTGGTATCATTTCACTAGCTCCCAAACCATCAATTATTGAACCGTGTAGGGAATCTGGCTACTCACACTGTCAGTGGCTAAACCACGTCCCACTTGTATGATACAAACAAACGGTTAGAGAAGTTGACCATGATTTTACCACGTGCTATTACTATAGACCTCTCCTTCTAGTGTCACTTGTGGGGTTGGCATGGGCTCAAAAAACGTTTTGTGATTTCGAGATTACATTCCCAATGTAAACCTGAGGCTAGCGACGCCACCATGGAGCGTGTATGAGGTGCAACCTGCCAATGAAGGTCATCCCACCGTGAAAGGATGCTCAAAATCAGGTTGATCCAACCATCACGTGGATTTGAAGGCAGGTGGATTGCCTGCGATCGCTGACGACTGCATGAACTTTTAAGCGGTTGGGCCCACCATGATGTTTGTGAGCAACATTGTTTCTTGATATCACAATTCGGTCACGTGGTTGATACGGGTGTGCCAAAATTAAACGTGCAGTTCAATTCAAATCGAATGATTATGACCCAATGCCCAAGATAGGTAGATGTGTCGGAATGGATTGTATATGACCGATATCGAATAAGATCGGTTTAATTGTTGGGTTTGAATCGCCACAAATCTCAAGAAGTTGGCCCTTGAGCTTGATTGGCAGATTGATTCCTTGTAAGGAGCGTTGTACAAAGATGAACTAAAAACAAAGCCTAAACTAAAAACAAAGCCATTGAAGAGCGTTGTGCATTGTTTTGTAGAAAAACAACCTGTAGAAGATTGATGCAAGCAAAGCAAAATTACAAAAAAGAAAAAAAGAAAAAAAAAAAGCCAAATCAAAATCTAAAAGTTAAAAGAGAAAAACAAGATATGAGATACAAAGATTTACATGATTTGGCCATCAGCTACTTCCACGGAGCCACAATACAGAGATTTCTTCCACTAAAACAAGAGACCAAGGGCATAAAGCTTACCTCCCACTCTTTCAGTGTATAAGGAATCTCTCACTGAAGAATTTCGGCAGATAAAAGAATTGTCACTCTCCCCACATATATTCCCCCTCTATATATTGACAACACACCTGGAGAGAGAGCCCTAGCTTCCGGCCTACAAAAATAGGATTCACATGCACACGGAGAGGGGCGGAGAGGCATGTCATTTTAGGAAACCCTTACATGCTTTCAAGCGTATGAATCTCCACCACATCAACCTTCTGCAGTGTTAGAAGAAAACCAAAATAGACCCATATGAGGAGGCAATGCATCAACCCAGTCTTCAATAAAAAGACCTGTTGCCTTTGTTGCTGTTAGACAACAGGCGAAGCCCTCAATATTAATGTTGAAGCTTCCATGTCCCATCGATAGATGATTCATGGGGCTGTAAGAGATTAATGGATTAAAAGGAATTACATACAGAAGAAGGTTGGCTAACCGTTGTTTTCATACACAAGGAGCATGTTCGACAAGAATCAAGGCCTGATCTCTGGGCAGAGTTACATTGGAGCCCACCTAATGCATGGCTCGGCCAATGTAAAGCATTATTGGCATGTAGACTCAGCAAAATCCTCCCTGCAATTTTGATACTGTCCCCAATACAAATTCACATATAAAGGCAACAATACTATAATCAATTTTTTGAAGAGATGCTAATTCCAAATGCCTCATCTTCATACCATGCTTAGGCAGAGCAGCGTATACGGGATTTGGGACTTCATAATATGTTCCCCCAACAAACATGCTGCTCCCAAAAGATCAGAACCACCCACTGATCAGGTAAGCAATGCATGCAGCTTGAATGTAGACCATTGAATATCATTTTTCTAACCAACAGTTTCTTTGCAAGTTGGGACCACATGATAAATATCACAGGCTGTGTTAGCGCTAAGGAATATTCACATGGGGCCGTCCTATATCCTGCACACATTCTCCACACATGTACATGTGGTGCATTTCGCTTGAAGATGAGGCATCCCGAATTAGCATATACATCATTGTGCAATTGTCCACCATGCAACTAGTGCAGGGTACAAAGGTTAGATTTGACAATCATGGTTACAAAAGGAACCTTAATGGTTGGTAGTTTTAGTTACAGAAGGAACCGTAATGGTTAATAGTTTTGGAGTTCTCAAGACTAATATGAAGACAGATGAGCCCTAATAAGAGACATGGATTTCAGCTTTTGGGGACGCTCTTGGGAAAGACAGTAACCTCTCGGTAAGATTGAGCAGGAACTCCGGCTGGCCACAAACTTCCTCTATAATGCTAATATCCATTTTTTCCATCACGGCCGAGTTGCTAAGCAAAAATTTCACAAAGTTAGTTTCATTCTCAGGCTCATCAATCACAGATTTAACTTCAACATCAGTAGGAGTGGGCTCGTAACCATTCACAGGAGTGGGATCGGAACTCAAGTCATAAATGATAATAGCTTTGAGGTGCTCAAACAGCTTAAAGAAACAAAGCTTCCGTGACTTCCAATACATTTCATCAAAATCATAGTTGTCCTCCCAATTCAACCGTCGTTGGCTGCAGTAGTTGTGGATCTGGCAATTTCAACAAACGAGAGAGAGAGAGAGAGAGAGAGAGAGAGAGAGAGAGAGAGAGAGAGAGAGAGAGAGAGAGAGAGAGAGAGCCACATCATAAGAAAATAAAAATTCAATATTTTGAAGGCCAAATTTGGGGGCCGTGGATAGGCCAGGTTTGGGTCTAGGCAGTGTTTTAAATATCGACGATATCGACCAATATATCCCACGATATATCTTGTATCCCACTAGTGCGATACGAAACGCATAAGTAATGCGATATATCCCACATGTTTGATCTGGTGAGCATTTTCGAATTTCAGTCCTTTTATTTTCTATAAATCATATTAAATTAGTGTCAAATTGTTACAAATCCATGAAAATCATGAATTGAGAGCTTCAATTTCGAGATTTGGAGGAGATGGGCTGAGTTGCGAAAAATTTTAAAAAATTAAAATTTCTTAATTTCTTGCAAATCGCTTGCAATCTTTGTGTCTAAACATCAAATCAAACATGTATATACCCTAATCTAGTGATTTTTCTTTTGCTTTTGAGTGTATTTCTTGTGTTTCCACACATTTTCTTACATTTATAAATTATATGAATAGACATTGAATATACTTGCATCAATTCAGTTAAACAGCGCATAGATTTGGATCCCAATACAAGGAAAACCTATTATGTATACTTGTTTTTTTTTTTTGTAATGTTTTAATTCATAAATGTGTATTGATGTCTTTTTTAACAATTATTGAAGTTTTATTGAAAAATTCGACCAATTTTTCCATTTTTCCAACAACAGCGATACAATCCATGATACAACCGATATATCCCATGTGATAACCGATACGTATCTGTATCCCAGGATTGTGATACGTAACACAATATCGATATTTTAAACATTGGGTCTTTTTTTTTTCCCTCTTTTTTTCTTTTTTAACACACGCACACACACCCCACACATTCACGCTAGTGGAATTTCACCACCCATGGGTACTCGAACCCTTGACCGGGAGTTGAAACTCCTGAAAGTCTAGCACCCGAGCAAGAGTAAGGACCCAGACCCGATCAGGTTTGGGTACCCATTGTCTTTGGACCTTGGTTTCTAGTCTGGTCTAGCCGTCTAAGTTGCTTAGAGGCATCTGCATATTCAGACAAAACTTGATGGATGAATTAGATCTCACAAACATGCGCCAGGATGACACATGCATGGTGTGCATGGGCTCTCTAACATGCGTGTGGCCTACGTAGACCTTAATCAATTGCCAGACTAATTAATATATATACAGTATTTATCAAAATAATTAATTTATACATTAACATATAATGTTACTATTAAAATTCTTTTTATCTTTGATTTCCAAATCAAATTCCCTTTTTATCTTTGATTTCCAAATCAAATTCTTGGAGTAGAAGGATCCATCGTATCAAGCGGGGCTTAGAATCATTCTTAGAAAGAAGATACTTAAGTGCCGCGTGGTCTGTGTAAATGATGATCTTAGATCCGATCAGATAAGATCTAAATTTGTCAAAATCGAACACTACGGCTAAGAGTTCCTTTTCCGTAGCCGAGTAGTTCACTTGGGTAGGATTTAGAGTCCTACTTGCGTAGTGAATAACGTAAGGCCTCTTATCTTTTCTCTGGCCTAGAACCGCTCCAAGAGCATAATCAGAGGCGTTGCACATAAGCTCAAAAGGAAGACTCCAGTCGGGTGGCTGCATGATAGGTGCAGTGGTTAACATGCACTTAAGCTTAGTGAAAGCTTCTTGGCACTGCTCAGTCCACTCGTATGGTGTGTCCTTTTGAAGAAGATTACATAAAGGACGAGAGAGGAGACTAAAGTCCTTTATGAATCGTCTGTAAAAGCCTGCGTGTCCTAAGAAGGATCGCACGTCTCTGATATTCTTGGGTGGAGGTAGGTTAGAGATAAGATCAATTTTTGCCTTATCTACCTCGATTCCTTTGGACGAGATGATATGCCCAAGGACAATTCCCTTTTGAACCATAAAATGGCACTTCTCCCAGTTAAGTACTAAATTTTTTTCTTCACATCTTTTCAGCACACATTTAAGACTTGCTAAGCATTCGCTGAAAGATGAACCAAAAATAGAGAAATCGTCCATGAAGACCTCTAGATATTTCCCCACCATGTCAGAAAAGATACTCGTCATGCATCGCTGAAAGGTGGCAGGGGCATTACATAACCCGAATGACATCCTTCTGTAAGAAAAGGTGCCATAGGGACATGTAAATGTGGTCTTTTCCTGATCCTCAGGGGCGATTTCAATCTGATTATAACCTGAATACCCGTCAAGGAAACAATAATAGGAATGACCAGCTAGCCTTTATAGGATTTGATCAATGAAGGGCAAAGGAAAGTGGTCTTTCCTTGTGACGGTATTCAGCTTTCTGTGGTCAATGCACATTCTCCAACCAGTAGTAACTCTGGTCGGCACGAGTTCATTATTGGCATTGGCTACGATGGTGATTCCGGACTTCTTAGGAACTACCTGAGTTAGACTCACCCATTGACTATCGGATATGAGGTATATGATCCCCACATCCAATAATTTGAGAACCTCGGCCTTAACCACTTCCTTCATGTTTGGATTTAATCTATGTTGTGATTGCTGAACAGCCTTTGCATTGTCCTCAAGATATATATGGTGAGTACAAATCGATGGGTTAATTCCCTTGAGGTCCGCTATCGTCCATCCAAGAGCTCCCTTATGCTCAATGAGAGTAGATATCAGCATACTCTCCTGTTCTTTCTCCAGGTGGGCAGAGATCACCACCGGGTATGTCTCATCTTGACCTAAATAGACATATTTTAAATCAGAGGGCAAAGGTTTTAGGTCAAGCTTCGGTGGCTTGAGGTTAGACGGTAGAGGCACTACATAAGTTTGGGGCAATTCTTCAATTTGTGGCCTCCACCGGTTAACTTCAAGTATCGGTGCAGTATCAAGCATGGCACACGTCTCCCTAATTATATCATCATCAAGATCATGGGAGTGGGCCAGGCACGTCTCTAGAGGATCAAAGGATAAGGTGAGGTGTTCTATCTTCCACAAAAGAATCAATCATGTTAACATCGTGGAAATCGTCATCATCCTCTGAGTTGCTGCCGTTGTTGAAAAAGATATTTGATTCCAATGTCAAATTTTCAAAGGACATAGTCATGACACCATTCCTGCAATTGATAATTGCATTTGAAGTGGACAGGAATGAGCGACCAAGAATGACGGGAATCTGAGTGCTCGTGTCATTGATGACTTCGGTGTCCAAGATGATAAAATCAACAGGGTAGTAGAATCTATCCACCTGGACCAATACATCCTCGATGATCCCTCTTGGTATACGAACAGAACGATCAGCAAGTTGTAGTGTGGTTCGAGTGGGTTTTAATTCACCCAACCCTAACTGTTGGTATACCGAATAGGGAATCAGATTGACGCTCGCTCCTAAGTCAAGAAGTGCGTGATCAATTCGATAGTTCCCGATTACGCATGATATGGTTGGGCAACCGGAATCTTTAAATTTTTGCGGCACATCTTGTTTTAGGATGGCACTCACTTTCTCAGTCAAGGAGATTTTCTTTTGAACACTTTTCCGTCGTTGGGTAGTACATAAGTCCTTTAGAAATTTAGCATATAAAGGTATCTGTTTTACAACATCAAGTAGAGGAATATTGACTTTTACTTGTTTCAACACCTCTAGGATATCCTGAGAGTTAGATAGACGTTTTGGTTCAACCAACCGTTGGGGAAACGGAGCAACTGACTTTTCTTGAGGTTCCGGTTCAAATTTTTGTGGGGCGCCACTAGATCCATCATTGTTGTCCTCTTCTGGTTCTTGAGGCTTTTCGGGCCTAACCGGAAGGATTTTATCAATAACCTTCCCACTCTTAAGAGTAGTGATGGATTTAGCATGCCCCATTTGATTTGAAGAGTTGGGATCACCTGTCTCGTATTGCGGTTTCGGATTAGGGAGTTATTGTGCAGGGAGCATCCCTTTTTCCATAGCCGTCATACGTGAATCTATTTTTTGTATAAAATCTGAAATTCCTTGCATTGTCCGAGCCAGCTCTTGTATGGAAAATTGAACTGATTCTTCTTGAGGTTTCCCCTGATTTGGATTTTAATTGAAAAAACCTTGAGGGGTAGCAGTTTGTCCGTTCCTCCAACTAAAATTCGAATGATTTTTCCAGCCAGGATTGTATGTATTAGAGGGTGGTCCATTGAAAGGTCTTTGATAGTTATTTACGGCATTAGATTGTTCATTCAATACTTCTCGAAAGGCAGGTATTGAAGGACAATTTTCAGTAGTATGAATGTTGCAATCACAGATACCGCAAACATTTTCATTAACATTTTCCTTCCTTCCTTCCATGGCCTCAAATTTTCTGGTGAGATTGGCCACCTTAGCGTTAAGATCATTATCCTCTTTCAGGAGATATATTCCTCCTTTTTCTCTTGAATGAGTCGGCCTAGACGTAGTGTTCGTCCTTGGGTAATAGTCCCATGATTGTATTTTTTCAGCGAGACTATCGAGGTAATCCCATACCTCGTCAACATTTTTATTGATGAATTCTCCGTTACACATTGTCTCGACCATTTGGCGCATGGAAGATGTTAGCCCATCATAAAAAAAATTTGTAATGCGCCATATTTCAAAGCCATGTTGTGGGCATGCATTAACCAGATCCTTGAACCTTTCCCAACATTGGAAGAATGTTTCATCTTCCTTTTGGGCAAAGTTCATGATTGCTCTCCTCAGGGTAATTGTCTTATGATGTGGGAAAATTTTCTTTATAAATTTCCTCTGCATATCATTCCATGTGCCAATGGATCTAGGACGCAGTGAATGTAACCACGTCTTGGCTTTTTCTTTCAAGGAAAATGGAAAGAGTTTCAGCCTAATAGTATCCTCAGATACATTAGAAAAGTATAAGGTGCCTATGATTTCATCGAACTCTTTCAGATGCAAGTATGGTTCTTTAGACTCAAGCCCATGGAACTTAGGAAGGAGTTGGATAACTCCTGGCTTGATGTCCATATGTCCTATATTCTCAGGAAAAATCATGCATGAGGGCGTACTCACCCCTGTCGGTTGTAAATAATCTCATAAAGTACGAGGCGGGGGTGCCTGATGCACCTCATTCTCATCATGTACTTCCTCAACCCCTGGTTGGGGTAGTGCTTGAGGTTGATTTTCAGCCATAACGTCTTCTAACTCAGGAGAATTCAAGTGGTGTCTAGTCCTGCGATGGACAGTCAACCCCTCAACTAATCCTCCTTCAGTCACGAGACATCGAGTGTTGTTGCGTGCCTAATGGGGCATAAAACACACTCAGACCTCCCTTCTACTGTCCCCGGCAACGGCGCCAAAAACTTGTTCACTCCCCAAGTGCAGGGTTGTGATGTAGTAATAACTCGGTAAGACCGAGGTCGAATCCCAAGGGACTGAAACTTGTACGTGTTCACTCCCCAAGTGCAGGGTTGTGATGTAGTAATAACTCGGTAAGACCGAGGTCGAATCCCAAGGGACTGAAACTTGTACGTTATCTAAAATTAAATAGAACTAGAACTAGGCTAAGATGAATTCTAAATCAATTAGCAATGGTGGAATACTTGTAGAATAATTAATCTAAATCTTAGGAAAAAAATCAGAGATAGGAAACTAGGGATTCAGAGGATCCACTTGTAAAGATCAGGGAGAACTTATGCTTGCATCAAAAATCATGAAAATTACTGAACTGCCGTTGATCTAGTTTTCAAAGAGATGAAAGGAAGATAAATTAGAATGGATTCCATCACCAAACCATGCCCAAAGACTATGACAAATAACAGAATCAAACTAATTACCACCCAATCACATGTATGTAAGTTAGGAAGGGTACCGTCATCCGACCATGCCCAAGAGACTATGGTGAACAACAGGGCTTCCTGACATCATAAACATTAAAGAGAACGGAAATATTCAAAGCCATTGCAGACCCATTGTAATTTCAGTCACAACAGACCATTAAAAACCTAAAACATTCCCATATTAATTAACTAAAATCAACGTCAATTCATGCATTAAAATTTAAATAAAATCAAATCTCCCATCTCACTACAAGCTTCACCTCTTAGCCCTAGCTAGGAGGATTTAGCCTGCCATGGATGGGCTCAATCCAAATAAATAAAGAGAAAAAGAAAAGGAAAAGAAAAGGGAAAGAAAAAACCAAGTTCCTCTCTCTCTCCTCTGCCCACGTTGAAACCCAAGCTCGAGCCCTCTGTTCTTCCTCCCAAGACCCTGAATGAATGCTCCCCACGTCCAAAAATCTCCTTTTATAGCTGCTGGAAGGCTGGAGTCAGTGACAGAGTTGTAGTAGGACACGGAGTGCAATTTTCACAGCCAAGTTCAGTACCATGAAACACGCCACTTTTCTCGCTCAAATTTCAAAAAAATACCGTCCCTTAGTACTTTCTTGGGTCCTCTACATGATAGACGGTTCAAATCTGCCATATGATCAAAGATGGTGGGCCAAAACTGTCCGGAAAAGTCAGTTTTTGCGGATGTGCGAAACCTTTCGCACCATTTCGCTGTTGTGATCGGTGGGCCCCACAGAAGCATTTTCTGGAAAATTCACCCCATCCATTGGATTCAGAACGAAATTTCAGTCAAGAATGGGTGGTTTTGAGCGTCCATTGACGTGTCCCAGAGAAGAAATAACTAAAAGATCAGATTTGAATGCTACCGGGCAGCCCTTTTGTGGCCCCTGTATCGCTCACGTGTGTACGCATGGGTACAAAAAGTTAGCATGTTTTTGTAGTATTCGAGCCCCTCTACACGGTGAACGGGTATTATTTTCCATATGGTCAATGGGTAGGGCCCACAAACGTCCGCAAAAAACGCCAGCGCCTGCGTTACGCGGTGAGAAATTTATTTTTTTTATTTTATTATTATTATTATTATTTTTTAAGAAGAAAGTCGGTCACCGTCTTGCTAACCGACTTAACTTGTTTAGTGCACGACGAGTGCACATGTGCACTGTACACACTCATTTCATATGGGGTCCATTGCACTGTTTTGGAGAAATCTGCACCGTCCATCTGTTTTGACTCCTCATTTAAGGCGTCAATAATAATTTTGAGGCAGTTCCAGATATCAGGTGGGCCCAGAATCAACGGTTTATGGGCTGATCTGTCAGTTGGGGCACTTCTCGAGATCTTCAATGGCTGAAATTTTATATGTACGGTTAATTTATGGTCCTCAGGCGACGTATGAAGTTTCGAGCCGAACGGATGGTGGGAACCTCGTGATCTTGCATTCTGGACGTCCTTCAGGCCACTTGAGCTTCAATTTCTAACTTTTCTCGGATTTCTGATCGTGTATATTTGTCAATCTTGGTCCCCTGGAGTGTGTCCCTTGCCTTTGGCGTCATCAGATGGTTAAATCTTAACTTTTAACGTCCTTTTTCCATCCATGCTCATAAAATCACTTTGCCACACAAGAATGAGAAAACGAGCCATTAGACAGTATTATATTCGTAAATCCAGACAATATCTGGGGTCTAATATGCAATATTTGACCCTCAACACAACCCCCAACCAGCATGTTGCTAGTCCCGAGCAAAGTATGCGAAAAATAAGTTGAGAATTATAGGAGAACTTTCTATGAAATCGAGTGAGATTTTGAACAAAATACGAGCAATTTAATATTCATGAATGTTAGAAATTGTATTCTCCTGAGCTCAAGCGCACCGTAGACTTCATAATCAAGTGTAAAGCATTAATCCATCAATTAGAAAAATTTTAAACATTGAGATCCATGGATGTATAGTGTAATCTCAGCTTATCATCATTAAGAGATCCAATCGTCAATTTCATGATATCATTGGTAACCAACAAGAAAATTCATGACAACCAAAACCTAATCCAAAACTTGCCTCATAGATTAACCTATTAACTTGTGATTTTTCTATTCAAAGTAATGCCAAGGAAGGGGAATCAAATCCTCACCTATAGGGAACAAACCTATGGTGAAGATCGTACACCTGACTCTTTTTAGATATCATTCAAGGGGTATCAAATCCTCACCTATAGGGAGCAAACCTACGGTGAAGATTCTTCGCCCAAATCTTTTCAAAGATATCTTCTTCTCTCTTCTTTTTTTTTTTTTTTTTTTTCATATCAATCCTGTTAGGCAAATACTCCAGGCTAGTTCCTTTCATGCTTAGTGATTACTAAATTAACCATTCAATATCAACTAAAACCTTAATGTGAAAGCGAGATGTGACATGTGAAATTATGACTCAGTTAATGTTTACAACTTCTAATCATGGATTAATAATTCACTTAACTATGAAATCTAACAGATACGGAATTCAAGAGTCATAAATCCAACATTATGTATCTTAAAAATCTAAATTAGGGATATATGTCAAAATCACTTCAAATTTGTAAGAATTTTCAGAAAAATTTCACAATTTTTGCTCAAGACCAAGAAAATACTGATTAGGAAACTTAATCTCCCACCCCCACCCTAAAATCTACATTGTCCTCAATGTAAAAGATATGAGCATGCAATGCACATGGAACTACGAAAGTAAAGTGATGGGAGGATAGTACCTGGATAACAAATCAAGAGAGATTTTTCAAGAGATCGCTGGGAGAGAGCAGATTAGCACAAGAGAGAAAACAAAATAAAAATAACAAAAATAAAATCCTATCTATACCACTTTCGCAGGTGCTCTCGATTGCATTTAGCATATGCAACAAGCCTTTAAACCCCTAGGTTACCCCTAGTGGACGAGTTGTAGTCTCGTGAGGGTTTGCAGTAATGTTACCCACAAACATTGAATCGATCATGGAACTTGATCATGCCATAAAGTTCCTCTTCCGGTCAATATCTTGATAAGTTTCTCAGTAAGTTTCTCAACAGGATCATCCAAAAGTCCTTTTTGCAATAGGCTTGGATGCCCTGGAGCTTGACTTTCCAGAGAAACTTATTTACCTCATTAAAACTTTGTTGTTGATCTGCCTGAGGTATCCAAAGTATAAATGAATCACCTATGTCAAAAAAAGTTTCAGAGTTAGTATCCCATGGTGAATCAGAGACTACAGATAGATCAAGTTGAGAAAAATTTTCAGGAAAAGGAGTAGTCTCAACACATTCCGAAGTCTCAGACTTCGGTTCAATTTTCAGCTCCTCCTCCCCTAATAGTAAACATTTAGGATCTGTAGAAGAAGGAGCTTCAGAGTAAGGGTTCTCTCGGTCAATGCTGACTGCCGAGATATTGTCTTGCAAGGCATTCACTATGTCTCTTATCATGGGATCATTTGAATCTGCAAAGTATGCCAAACAATCATCAAAAGAGTTGGGACATTCTTCTGAGAGTGACTTATTTTCCACCTTAGAGCTCGTGATGATCTGCTCAAGGAATCCATCATCCTTGAAAGTGGACGGATGTATACTCTCTTGCTCCAGCCCTGCACAGACAGATTGAGGGTCAGTATGCGAAGCATTGATATGATCACTCTGTTCATTGAAATTACTCAGAAGAGGCATTGAATCATCCACATTCAACAGTTTAGATGGTGGCCTCAACTGGGTGGTTTCAAATTCCAGAGTCGTAGCGCGAACTCCTCTTTCTCCCGAATCATATCATCATTCAATTCTGGGGAGTGGTCCAAATATGTTTCACAAGAGTTATAAGGGTCGGTCATAAGGGGCTCCTCCACTTTTAGATCAGACATGTCAGGTGAGTGAAGTATCTCATTATGACCGTTCTCTTCGCGTACTTCTTGATCATTAACTTGGACCAAACTTGAGATTAGTTCCAGGGGAATTGTGGTTATACATTCAGGATTGTCATCCCAATACTCATCATATTTTGGTTCAGTGCAGTGCACACTTGGGATGAAATCACTTTCCTCATATTCTTCACCTAGAATGGGTTGAGATTCGCATAAACTAACATCTTCATCATCATTAGAATCTAGTGTGTCATGTGATTGAAGTGTATCAATATATTTGAAAGACAGCCATGTCTCTTCCCCATTCTTTTGAACAGTCATAGAAATCGACTCATCGGTAAATTGGACCGTATGCTCGTTAATGGAATCCAACTCCTCATTCCAAATTCTAGAGTTCTTCAAAGGCGAGTTAGGATCACTTTCCTCGCATTGTATTTCTGGAATGAGACGTGGCTGGGATGATCGAGCCTCCTCTATTCTATCAAGGCGCGAATTGAGTCCTTCCATTGCTTTTCTGAATTCCGCAAACCACTTCATGTTATGCTGAATTGAATTTTCCTGGTTCGTTTCTGGTTGAATCTCAAAGGTAGAGGGTCGAAGAGAATAATCCTTATAACATGTTATTGGTTCATCTTCATAGCTTTGATGTTTCCACTGGTTATAGTCATACTGATCATACATGGGAGAATATGATGGCTGATAATAATCCTCATTCCCATAATTACGATCGTATACAGCCCTATTAACCGATGGAAGATAACGTTCTAGTCGGTTCTCAATATCTGTTTGTGATGGAGACAAATCTTGAGGTATACGTTGAATTCCACAACCCTCGGGCATTCCCCAATATCTCCTATCCATCTCAGCGTATGCACGTACCCACGATTCCATGGTAGAACCCTGACTCTAAGTCTAATCCTAGAACAAAAGAAAAGTCCTATAGAAATATGGAAAGTAAGAGAAGAAGTTAGAAGGGTGTTACCAAATAAGAAGTTCCTATGTTAAGATCCTGCAGAAGAAAATAAAACAAGTTAGTTTCTAAAACAGTTGGTCTAAGATTAGAAAATTTCTAAAAATCCTAATAGAGAAAAAATAAAGAAATTAGAAAAAATATCACCAAATTAGAAGTTTCTATCTCAGAACCCTACAAAACAGGAAGAATAGGTTAGTTTCTAGAAATTAGGAAAATAAAAATAAAAATCTATGGTTAAAATAATCCTAATCTTAACAAATCTAAAAACTAATTAATTTCAGAAAAACGTAGCCGACAGTCCCCGGCAACGGCGCCAAAAACTTGTTCACTCCCCAAGTGCAGGGTTGTGATGTAGTAATAACTTGGTAAGACCGAGGTCAAATCCCAAGGGATTGAAACTTGTACGTTATCTAAAATTAAATAGAACTAGAACTAGGCTAAGATGAATTCTAAATCAATTAGCAATGGTGGAATACTTGTAGAATAATTAATCTAAATCTTAGGAAAAAAATCAGAGATAGGAAACTAGGGATTCAAAGGATCCACTTGTAAAGATCAGGGAGAACTTATGCTTGCATCAAAAATCATGAAAATTACTGAACTACCGTTGATCTAGTTTTCAAAGAGATGAAAGGAAGATAAATTAGAATGGATTCCATCACCAAACCATGCCCAAAGACTATGGCAAATAACAGAATCAAACTAATTACCACCCAATCACATGTATGTAAGTTAGGAAGGGTACCGTCATCCGACCATGCCCAGGAGACTATGGTGAACAACAGGGCTTCCTGACATCATAAACATTAAAGAGAACGGAAATATTCAAAGCCATTGCAGACCCATTGTAATTTCAGTCACAACAGACCATTAAAAACCTAAAACATTCCCATATTAATTAACTAAAATCAACGTCAATTCATGCATTAAAATTTAAATAAAATCAAATGTCCCATCTCACTACAAGCTTCACCTCTTAGCCCTAGCTAGGAGGATTTAGCCTGCCATGGATGGGCTCAATCCGAATAAATAAAGAGAAAAAGAAAAGGAAAAGAAAAGGGAAAGAAAAAACCAAGCTCCTCTCTTTCTCCTCTGCCCACGTTGAAACCCAAGCTCGAGCCCTCTGTTCTTCCTCCCAAGACTCTGAATGAATGCTCCCCACGTCCAAAAATCTCCTTTTATAGCTGCTGGAAGGCTGGAGTCAGTGACAGAGTTGTAGCAGGACACGGAGTGCAATTTTCACAGCCAAGTTCGGTACCATGAAACACGCCACTTTCCTCGCTCAAATTTCAAAGAAATACCGTCCCTTAGTACTTTCTTGGGTCCTCTACATGATAGACGGTTCAGATCTGCCATATGATCAAAGATGGTGGGCCAAAACTGTCCGGAAAAGTCGGTTATCGCGGATGTGCGAAACCTTTCGCACCATTTCGCTGTTGTGATCGGTGGGCCCCACAGAAGCATTTTCTGGAAAATTCACCCCGTCCATTGGATTCAGAACAAAATTTCAGTCAAGAATGGGTGGTTTTGAACGTCCATTGACGTGTCCCAGAGAAGAAATAACTAAAAGATCAGATTTAAACGCTACCGGGCAGCCCTTTTGTGGCCCCTGTATCGCTCACGTGTGTACGCATGGGTACAAAAAGTCAGCATATTTTTATAGTATTCGAGCCCCTCTACACGGTGAACGGGTCAGATTTTCCATATGGTCAATGGGTAGGGCCCACAAACGTCCGCAAAAATGGCCAGCGCCTGCGTTACGCGGTGCGAATTTTTTTTTTTTTTTTTTTTTTTTTTTTAAGAAGAAAGTCGGTCAGCGTCTTGCTAACCGACTTAACTTGTTTGGTGCACGACGAGTGCACATGTGCACTGTACACACTCATCTCATATGGGGTCCATTGCACTGTTTTGGAGAAATCTGCACCGTCCATCTGTTTTGACTCCTCATTTAAGGCGTCAATAATAATTTTGAGGCAGTTCCAGATATCAGGTGGGCCCAGAATCAACGGTTTATGGGCAGATCTGTCAGTTGGGGCACTTCCCGAGATCTTCAATGGCTAAAATTTTATATGTACGGTTAATTTATGGTCCTCAGGCGACGTATGAAGTTTCGAGCCGAACGGATGGTGGGAACCTCGTGATCTTGCATTCTGGACGTCCTTCAGGCCAATTGAGCTTCAATTTCTAACTTTTCTCGGATTTCTGACCGTGTATATTTGTCAATCTTGGTCCCCTGGAGTGTGTCCCTTGCCTTTGGCGTCATCAGATCGTTAAATCTTAACTTTTAACGTCCTTTTTCCATCCATGCTCATAAAATCACTTTGCCACACAAGAATGAGAAAACGAGCCATTAGACAGTATTATATTCGTAAATCCAGACAATATCTGGGGTCTAATATGCAATATTTGACCCTCAACAGTACGTGATCTAAAACTAACTAGAACTAGAACCAAGGTAAGATGAATTCTAAATCAAGTAACAATTGTGGAATAATTATGAATTAATTAATCTAAACTTGAGAGAAATCAGAGAAAGAAACTAGGGATTCAGAGGATCCACTTGTAGAGATCAGGGAGATCTTATGCATGTTTCATGAAAATTAACTGAACTGTCATTGATCTAGTTTTCAAGAGATGAAAGGTATATGAATTAGAATGGATTCCATCACCAAACCATGCCCAAAGACTATGGCAAACAACAGAATTAAACTAATTACTAACCAATCACATTCTATGAAAGTTAGGAAGGGTACCGACATCCAACCATGCCCAGGAGACGATGGTGAACAACAGAGCTTCCTGACGTCATAAACATCAGAAGGAAAAAGGACATGCTCCCAGCCATTGCAGACCCATTGTAATTTCAGTCACAACAGACCATTAAAAACTAAACAGAATATGCCATTAATAATCAACTGGAATCAACTTCAATTCATAAATAAAAAATAAAAAAAAGCATAAATTAAAAACCTCCCATCTCACTACAAGCTTCACCTCCTAGCCCTAGCTAGGAGGTTTAGCCCCACATGGTCAGGCTAAATTCAAATAAATAAAGAGAAAAAGAAAAGGTAAAGAAATTGAAAAATTAAAGAATCTCTCTCTCTCTCTCTCTCTCTCTCTCTCTCTCTCTCTCTCTCTCTCTCTCTCTCTCTCTCTTTTTCTTTGCTCCACGTCAAGCTCCTTTTTTCCAGAGTGCCTCCACGTTTTCTCCCTCTCCCTTATATAGTTGCTGAAGACGGTGGAGTGCTGTCGATGGAGTCGGTTTCGTAGCAGCAGAAATCGGAACCATCTTCCGCAGATCCCCTGCGTAAGCTCTGTTACGCAGTCAAAGAATCAGTCCAAGAAGCGCCATTTTTCCTTGCTCTTGTCTAAAAGGATACCGTCCCTTGGGACCTTTTTGGATGGCCTACATGATGAACGGATTGGATCTGTCATCTGATCATGGCCGTGATCACAGAAAAGCTCGCCACTGCCGGCTGCGTTCAGACGTGAAATAGAGCTGCGGATCCTCTTTTGCTGCGGCGTTAGTGGGGCCCCTGATCATAAATATTTCAGAAATCCAGTCCGTCTATTAGCTGGAGGATGGAAAACCGGTTGGAAATAGATAGTTTTTACTGTCTGATGATGCGGCCCACAGATTGTTGTACCCCACCGTCCATTCTCTATTTAACGGTTGAAAACTTACGGCAGCTTGCATTGGGTCAAAGGGACACCTAGGCTAGGGGCGTGGCCTCCCTCTGGAGTGAATGGACGGTCCCGATTATCAAATGTATCGAAGCAGGTGGGCCACAAAGCTTCGTCCGCCACTCTGTTGCGGAACAGAGACTGTAAATCTTGCGCTGGGGTGATGGCGGGGCCCATTATCTGGCTTTTCACCAAAATCCACGCCGTCCATTGATTTCAGGACTAAAAACTGTTCGGGGAGGAGTGGTTTGGGCTTGTGTTGACGTGGCCCCTGGAATCTCTCCTCCGCCGTCCATCCTTCTTCGAACGGCTAGGATCCTGCAATATTTTTCATGGGATCAAAATGACACCTAGGCGTGGGTTAGACCCCTCCTTTAGATGCAATGGACGGTTCGGATCTCCCGTCCGGGTCGACAAGGTGGGTCACAACTCATCACATCGTTCGTTTCTGCGGACGCTGGCAAGAGCGAGGAAGGAAAGTCGGTCAAACCGACTTTGATTGAGTTCACTGGTCCGGTGCGGCTCGGTCATCGTGTACTCCATGTACATGCACTGTACGTGCGAGGTCCACTGTGATGTTCGTGAAAAATCCGTTCCATCCATCCTTTCCATCAGCTTATTTAAACAGTTGATACCAAATTTGAAGCATATCCAAAGATCAGGGGGGCCCCAAATCACAGATTCATGGGCTGATCTAGCCGTTGGGCCACTTCCACAAGGTTTCATCTGCTGAAATTCATTATGTACGGTTACTTTATGGTCCCCAGGCCACGTATGAAGTTTCGTATCAATCTGATGGTGGAAACCTTGTGATCTTGCATTCTACACCAATTTCGGGCCATTTGAAGGTGAACGGCTGAAATTCCGCTGATCTTCGGTTTATAAATCCTCTGATCTTGGTCCCCTGGGATCCGTCCCTTGCCTTAGTGAATCTTGAGCGCTAAAACCATGCATTTAACATCCTTTTTCAGTCCAAGCTTGTAAAATCAACCTGCAACATCAACACGATTAAATCAGCCGTTAAACACTATTATGCTCGTAAATCCGGACAATATTTGGGGTCTAATATGCACTATTTGACCCTCAACACTAGATCAAGATGGGTTCCCTTGACAGCCTACCAAATTTCAGTGGGTCCCCACTATTTTGTGGTCAACTACTTGAGCATGACATTTCATGTGTGGGAGCTTCATGTGTGGCTGTTTGCTTGGTCTAAGTGCACTAAGTGCATTGCACTTCGATGGACTTAAATACACTAGATGAGACCATGATATAGTAGGGTATCTGAAATAGATCAATTAGTAAATTGTGTTTCAAGTATATACTTTTAATAATTCATGAATAAATAATAAAAAAGGAACATATTGCAAACTTAGATGCATTTGGACACATCTAAATGCACTTGGATGAACTTAGACATACTGAGATCCATTTTCCACGAGTACGAAGCTTCATATTCAATCTGGGCCTCGTCACTTAATTACCTTGAGGCCCAATCTAACATAAAGCTTTGTCCGTTTAAAGTTGACCTACAAAATGCATATAAGTGTGACTAAGTTCATCTAAATCACTTAGAGGCACTTAAATGCACTTAAATGAACTTAGACACAGTTAAGATGCATTTTATCAAGCTTGACATACAAAGCTTTGTATTGGATACAAGTTATTTACATACATACATGTGCGTGTGTGAGGGAAATGATTCAAGTACCATGAAACTTCTTTCATTGAATCATTTGTGGGTCCCACTACAATATGTTGATGACATGCACTCTGGCAATCAGACGCGTCACCTTCCATTTGGACATGGGACCAAAAATCTTACCAATCCATGAGTCAGGTGGGCTAGACGACAAGGACATGGTAGTGGGGAACACCCACCCTTGATTTCATGGGGCGCCCACCATGTTGTGTATATGCCATGCAATCCATTCACCTTAAGCATGTACCCTAGATGAAGGGATCCTGCAGCCATCAAGTCGTTTCGACACTCTTGTGGGCCCCAAAGATCAATGGTGTGTGTCCCCTGAATTGGTTCATACCATGTGGCCCACCTCAATTTTGGATCGGACTGATTTTAGGGACCCTAACCTATTGAACTAGCACACATCTGATTGACGGGTCAGATGTCATCAACATATCATGGTGGGCCCCACACAATATTTTTGCATATTTTCGGTGAAAAGGTCTGCATTGAAATAATTTCAACAATTTAATGAGGACATTCATGCATAAGAGAACCCATCTACACGCCACCCATGCCAAAATGGCACATATGTGTGAGACCCAATCCATCAAATGGATGGATCCAACTATGTAGATGTCCTTACTAAACCTGAACCCACGTTCAAAAGACACATGGGGTTCCCAAAGCAGATTCAAGTCCACGACTTCAAATTTGGTACCCAGAATTGAAACTGATAGGACCAAAACCTGCTTCCTTAAGGCAATTCAGCCAGGTATGGCTATACCAAGACTCGACGTCAACCAGACCCATAAACAGCACGCACCATTGACCACATGTGATTATTTGGGTAATTACATACCAGTGGGTTACCTACTAGTTTGTGCAGTCAGCTTCTCAAGCATGACCTTTAATGAGTGTAGCTGTGCTTAGTGATTTTCCTAGCAACTGCCATTCCATGACATTTTTTTTAATTTTTTTTTTAAATGTATGGTCTTTGTTCATCTCAAAAAAAAAAACCTTTACACCTGGGAACTCCATTGCATAAAATAGGAGACCCAACCTGATAATCGACCAAGTAATTACAGAAAAAAACAACCAAAATGAATCACCGCAATTTGATCGCACCCAAACCCATTTTGTCCAAAAAAATGTTACCTCGAACCTGATGAGGAAGGTCTGCAAGATTCTCAAAATAAACAAGAGACTGAGAAGCGCTACCAAGACGAGCCAAAGAGTCCGCCGGCAAGTTCCCTTCCCTTAGGACGTGCACCACATTAACTGTGCCCCTCCGCCTCAACTGGCTTATTCTAATTAACCATGCCTTTCATTTCCAACCAGGTTGTGCCACCCCATTAATGAGATCAACTACCAGCCGCGAATCTGACTCAATGATGATATGTTCGAAGCCCCTCTGATGAACGTTACCAAGTCCATCATGTACCGCTCGCAGCTCGGCAACCGTGTTAGTTCCAAAACCATAGCCATTGATATAGCCTCACTTCTACTGAAGTTGCAGGCATGACGTTGATTCAAGTCCAAGACTTCAAATTTGGTACCCAAAATTGAACCTGATAGGACCAAAACCTGACTCCTTAAGGCAATTCAGCCAGGTATGTGTACACCAAGTCTCGACCTGAAGCAGACCCATAAACAGCACCGTTGACCACATTTGGGTAGTTACGTACCAGTGGGTTACCTACTAGTTTGTGTAGTCAGCTTCTCAAGCATCACCTTTCATGAGTGTAGCTGTGCTTAGTGATTTTCCTAGCAACTGCCCCTCCATGACCTTAATTTGCCTGCTCACCCATTGGGGCGTGCATGCAATAACTAGGCTATATAGGTCAACACTTGGTCAGACTGCGTTGGAAGTGAGTGGTGTCACTTGGGCCCCAACCATGGCCAGTTCCAAGAGCCCAAGTAAAAGAGTAGGCTTGGTGTCTAGTTAGTAGTCGACATAAAACTTTTGTCAATCTACTATTAAGCCAACCTCAAATTGCTAGGAGAAAAATTATTATGACGGTAATGAAATTCAAAATAAAGGATGAGCCACGTGTTCCCCATCAACTCTTTTTGTGGCAGCAAAGGAAAAATACTAGGGATTTGAGTAACTTGTCAAAATCATCCTTGGCTTATCTCATGTCCTGAACTCATGTGTCATGCACTCACATATGACAAAAAGAATCTGGCTGTGTGACTATTCATAGACATGCACATGGCACTGTACACGTGGCGCACATGTATGGCAGTCCCAAGTCCAAATCATGGACCTAGTTGCAATCAACTCAACATTTATTCAGATTAGTGAACACACCTTTTTCTTCTTCTTTAAAGTTCTTTTGGTATGTGACAGTGCAGAGATGTGAATATGTTGTTGTTCATGCACATGGTTTATTTATTTATTATTATTAATAACACCACTAGACGTGACATGTTCTTCAATGATCGGTTATGTAGGTGAAACACATGAGCCACTGAGTTGGGATTTGAGGGTTCATATAGCACTAGATGTTGCAAGGGGTTTGGAATATCTTCATGATGGGGTACAATTTCATTTTATTTGCAGAAAACACAAAGATCAACTACTGGAAATTTTGTACGAACAGATGTGAAGGCTTCTTGATGGAGTAGGACTCACATCCGACTATCACAGCATGTGTCCATATAACATGTGTGTGAGAAGTGTGTAGTTCATCAGGCGAGCCCCCCCTATGTGGCATCACCCAAAATTTGTGGGCATTTACAAAGAGAGGAATGACAGTTCATTCGGTGAGATCTTATCCTCTCGATCAGTCTCTTGCTGTGTAGGACTGTGCTTTAGATATGAGGTGTTCATGCACTTACCAAACTAGGACTGTGAAAGAAAGAGTGAGGAGGTAGTGTGTGAAAGAAAGCCTGGCCATAGGTGGTGAAATTCCATCAGCGTGAGTGTGTGGGGTGTCTGTGTGTGTGTGTGTGAACAAAAAAAAGAAGCCTGGCCATATTTACTACAACGGATTTGCAGTGTGGGTGGATGTGTATGGTTTGTGGAAATCTCATGTATTTATAGAGTGAGAGAGTATTAATATGGTGACGTGTTGTATCCTTAGATACATGAATACACCCTACAATCATGCTGGAAAATTAGATATGGGATTCAACAAGGACCCAAAAATGATCTGATGAGATGATCACAGCCATCTGAATGAAGACCTAGAAAATGGATGGTACACTTGTGATTTCCCTTAATCGTGGCTGTGATTATCCAATTAGGATTATTTTTGGGCCATGTAATTTCTATGTTAGGCTCATCCTATCCGATGGTCTTCTCCACTCGACAAGTTAGATGTGTGCCCTACTTGATTAGTGGAGTGGTCCTTTTCCTCAGCAGTGCATATTCATAGTAGGTCTACCACCAAATGAACGGCTTGGATCTACTTCTTTAAAGACAGATCAGAAGAAAACCTGAGTTAAAGATATAGAACGAGAAGGAAGCAGTAAACGTAAGAAATTCTGGCCATCTCTACCACAACTATTTTTCATTATGGGTGAAGGTGTATGGTTTCAGTGATATCTCGCATATTTATACATTGACACCTATAGATTTCTTACTGGAACAAAAGAAGAAATCTATATGCTAGTTGATTTCCTGAATGTTTTATTTTTGAGGTATCATGTGATGCTTTGATCGAAAGGCTTGACTTGTTTTTGTTTGACCCTATAATGTATTGGTGGGCTCGCCTCTTGATCTGATATTACCTATCATGGGCTGGGCCATGCTAATATTTTTTTTTTTTTGTCTTATTGTTTTCAGGTTAAAATAACCAATCTGAAGAAACACCGCATCCTAACACATGCATTGTTTTGCCTGGGACGACATACAACATTATAGGTGATCCTTTAGTTTTTGTTGTTGAATAGTCACTTTTTTGTGTTTAATTTTTGAATCTTTATGTTGTTTTTTGGCTAATCAAATTGCTTTGTTTTGATTTTCATAGTTACAATGCAAGCCCAAATAGCTCTGCCCGATATTCAATGCAAAGACAAGTTCCTCTTTTAGAGTGTCATTGAAAGTCATGGTGCAACCACAAAAGACCATGTGTTTTCTCTAGGAGTGGAGCACATCATGGAGGATTTATATATATATATATATATTGTATTCGTGCAATTGTAAACTTAATTGTTGTAAATATATATAATTTTTATTATAAACTTGTAAGCAATTTGTTCAATATTAATTTTTAATTGTATATAATATTCTTTGATCTTTAAATATAAAAACAGATGTACAGCTTTTATTGGCCATTCGAAATAATGAAAAATATCGGTCCAAAAATTTAAAATTTGACCGTTGAGAACGGTTTAAAACCGTTCTTAAAATTTTGTTCCTGAAATTTTGAAATTGACCGTTTGCAACCTTACGAACGGTTTAAAACCATTCCTAAGAGTATGTTCTTAAAATTTGAAATGGTACTTGATACGGTATTGAACCGTTCTAGATTATATGCGACGCCACTTTTAGAAACGGTTTAAAACAGTTCCTAAGGTATTTAGGAAAGGTTTAAAACCGTTCCTAAATGACATTTTTTGGTGTAGTGCACCTCATAACTAGGACTGATTCTGCATTAGTTCAACTTCAAGGTGCAGTCCACCTTATGCACCACTCAAATGTCCAACACATGACACGTTGAGATAGGAGTTAGATTGCAAGTGAAGTTCACATGTAGTTAATAATTCCTCTGAATTAGATTATTGTTATTGTTTTGTAGTACGCACCTCCAATAAAGGTTTCTTGTCCAAATGTAGAATTAAGAGTCTCAAGGGAACAACAACTCTTTAGCAAGTGGGCAATGCCTGGGAGCTCCCACTTACTCAATCTTGTCTTCAGATCCAAACGTTTGGAATTCATGAATAAAGCATCAAGACCTTGTAACTCCCTTGAAGATAGAAGCTGCAGAAAAAAAACAAAGAATAAAAAAAAAAAAAAAAAAAAAAAAAAGAGTAGAAGAAAAGAAAAACAACAACAAACAAAAAATACAAACCTCAATGCAAGGTCTACGTCTAGTTACTATTAGTAGGATAGACAACAAACTTACCATAAATAAATTGTTGTATAGTTATTTAGGAAATAGATCTGTAAATATTATGCTGTAATTAGGGGATATAGATGTTGTAATTAGGAGATATTATGCTGTAATTAGGAGATATAGATGCTGCTGTAATTAGGAGATATTATGTTATAATTAGGATATAAATACTGTTGTAATTAAGGGATATAGATGCTTTAATTAGGAGATATTATGTTGTAATTAGGGGATATAGATGCTGCTGTAATTAGGAGATATTATGCTATAATTAGGCAAAATGATTTCTATATAAGAAAAGGACCACTCGATTGAGGGTCATTGAGCAAATCTGACAAGGTATCAAAGCCACTCTCTGCAATCTTGTCTTTGGTCCAATTTTCGTGGTTCTAGGCTTTGGTTTTCTGGTTTCTTGCGTGCGGGTTCTAGTTTGCAATTTTTTTGGTGCATTTCAAGAAATTCTAGTTATGGCTAACAACTCCAACTCAAAAGTCTTTCAAACTCGATTTACAGGGAAGAATTCATGGGAAAGGAGTTGTGGGGTCATGTTGATGGGAGTGATCCAGCACTTACTGATCCTACGATGTTGGTTCGATGGAAGGTGAAAGATGCTCGCGCGATGACTTGGATACTTAGTCTATTGATCCACTGCTTATACTCAATTTAAGGCCGCACAAGATGGCTAAATCGATGTGGGAGTACTTGAAAAAGGTCTATCATCACGATCATTCCGCCCGACGATTTCAATTGGAAACTGATCTTACTGCCTATTCCCAAGGTACACTCCCTGTTCAGGAATATTTTTGTGGTTTTCAGAATCTTTGGGCTGAGTTTTCTGACATTGTGTATGCCGACGGTCGGTCGAGTCTCTTTCTATTGTTCAAGCAGTCCATGAAGTTAGCAAAAGAGATCAATTTTTAATGAAACTAAGGCCAGAATTCGAGTCTATTCGCTCCAACCTGATGCATAGGGATCCTTCATCATCTCTTGACATGTGTTTTGGAGCACTTCTTCGAGACGAACAACGTCTTCTTACTCAATCTTCGCTTCCACAAGAGAATGCTGTCACATACGCTACTCAAGGCAAAGGGAGGGTTCGAGACATGCGTACAGTTCAGTGCTACAGTTGCAAAGATTATGGGCATATTGCTTCCTATTGTACTAAAAAGTTCTGCGGCTACTGTAAACAGAAGGGGCACATCATCAAAGAATGCCCAACACGTCCTCAAAATCGACCCGTGAATGCTTATCATGCTACTGCTACTGGCCACACTTCGGATGGGGTAACCAGCACTCAAAATATCACTCCAGTGTCATCTTCCACAGGTGCTACACCTGCCCTTACACCAGAAATGGTGCAGCAAATGATTGTATCAGCATTTTCCACTTTAGGGTTGCAAGGTAAGGGTACTATACGTACTATACCCTCTCAATCTTGGCTTGTTGACTCCGCTGCATCCAATCACATGACCAATTCTCCTGATATGCTTAGCAATGTTCGTAAGTACACTGGTTCTTCTAATATTCAAGTTGCTAATGTCCATCGTTTACCCATTACTGGGGTTGGTGATATCACACCATCACTTACTAATATTTTTGTATCACCTAGGTTTTCTACGAGTCTTATCTCGGTTGGACGATTAGTGGATGATAATTATAATGTTCAGTTTTCTCGTGATGGTTGTCATGTGCGTGATCCGGTGACGGGGAAGACAATAGCGAAGGCGCCTAAAGTTGGGAGACTGTTTCCCTTATACTTTTCCATTCCTAGTATCATTTCTTTGGCTTGTACTACTGTCTCCATTAATTGTGAAGTATGGCACAAACGTTTAGGCCATCCAAACAATGTTATTTTATCTCATTTGCTGAATTCTGGTTCGTTGAGAAAAAAAGATTCTTCTTTACCTCATGCTTTGTCTTTTGATTGTTCTATGTGTAAAATCGGAAAAAGTAAGATTCTTTCCTTCCCTTCTTCCGGGAGTAAGGCAAAGAATTGCTTTAACCTTGTTCATAGTGATGTATGGGGCATTACTCCCGTCATTTCTCATGCTCATTATAAATATTCTGTGACATTCATAGATGACCAGCATACTTGGGTATATTTTCTACGTTATAAGTCTAAAGTCTTTGGTGTTTTCAAATCGCTTCTAGCATATGTTGAGAATCAATTTACCACTAGCATTAAGACTTTACGATCTGATTCTGGTGGAGAATGTCTCATGAATTTCTTGAGTTTCTTCATCACAAAGGAATTGTTTCTCACTGATCGTGTCCTTATACGCCTCAACAGAATGGCGTGGCTGAGTGCAAAAATTGACATTTGTTAGATGTTGCTAAGACCTTGTTACTTGCATCTTCTGTTCCTCCTAAATTTTGGGTTGAAGCTTTAGCTACAACATTATATTTGATCAATAGGTTTCCTTCTAAAGTGCTAAATTTTGACTCTCCATACTATCATTTGCATAAACAACACCCTAGCTTTCTTGACTTACACACTTTTGGCTGTGCTTGTTTTGTGCATCTACCTCCGCATCAACGTCACAAACTCTTTGCACAATCTGTGAAATGTGTCTTTATGGGATATAACTTATCTCAAAAAGGATTTGTGTGCTATGATGCTTCTTCGAATAAATTTCATAAATCTCGTAATGTCGTTTTCTTTGAGTATCGATATTTCTTTCCTAGTTCTATTACATCATCTCTTGGAGTTTCTGTTCTTCCTCACTTTGATGATTTGATGTGCCCTCCTGAACGCTTCAAGCCTGGTTTTGTGTATGAACGCCGTCGACCAACTCTACCCCTTCCTAAGTCTGATCTGCCACCTAATCCTATTTTGCATCCTCCTCGACGATCTGGTCGTACTTCTCATCAACCGAATAGGTATGGTTTCCCTCATACCTCCTTCACGGCTACCTTATCAACTGTGTCAATTCCTAATTCATACTCACAAGTTGATAAACATGAGTGTTGGAGAAAGGCTATGCAGGAAGAACTTCAAGCTCTTCAAGAAAATCAGACTTGGGACATGGTCCCTTGTTCTTCTCATGTCAAGCTAATTGGGTATAAGTGAGTTTTTTCTGTGAAACTTCGGTCTGATGGGTCTGTGGACCGTTATAAGGCTCATTTGGTTGCCCTTGGTAACTGCCGGGAGTATGGGGTTGACTATGAGGAGACCTTTGCTCCTGTCGCTAAAATGACCACTGTATGTACTATTATTTCCATTGCAGCCTCTCAGGGATGGTCCCTTTACTAGATGGATGTGAAGAACGCATTTCTTCATGGTGATTTACAGGAAAATGTTTACATGACACCTCCTCTTGGCCTCTGCTCGACATTGACGTCGAATGTGTGTGTTGAAGCGCTCTCTGTATGATTTGAAACAGGCTTCCCCGACTTTGTGTCACGCCCCAAACCCGGAAATCGGATTCACAGGAATCCCAATCGCCGAATCCGATGCTGACAGCCTCCGTAGTACCCCATTCTCGGCTTTCGACGTCCATACGCCAGATTCCGATCCTGGGATCCTACAAGGAGGATTTTTAACATACATTTGTTTCATAACAAGCATAACCACAAGTTTATCCAAATCACGAAGGCAACATCATCATCACATATCCACTAATATAAATATTTGAATACAGTTCTGAAAGGAAAATACATATGTCAAAAATCAAAGCTCCAAAAGTCTGTTGTACGCTCCAAGCTCAATACTGCTACAACCTGACGCCACCTGCACGTATCTATCGTGCATAAGCTTATAGAAAACTTAGAGGGTGGTGAAAGTGTGTGCACAAGATAAGTACCAAGTATTCAATACAAAACCATAATCATACAATATCGAAAATACTGGTAATACATAAATTGTATAATGTCGGAATAAGCAAAAATACTAACAAGAGCATGAATTATCATAGTAAACAGAATATTGACAAGATCATAAATCATTTGATAACAGAGTAAACGAAAATACGGACAAGCCCATGAGTCAATCAATATCAAAATATGCATTATAGAACAGCTATGCAATTGAAGAATCATAAAGAGCCAAATATCAGATGCCGAGGATGCGATGCTGTATGCAATTCCTGATGAGTTCACGAATAGCATCAGTCGTATCTAGATCATATAAATGCAGAAACACAGTAACCCAAAATGCTATATATCACGGATGTAATGCAATATGCGGTGCGAATGGAATGACCATGCTAGAGTGTGAAGTTGGGATGATAGTATGTAGTATCGTAAGCTATGGGGTCCATCACAAGGGGCTTCTATCTAAACCAGTCTCATTCCTAAATTTGAATAGTCAGACTCAATGTGGTAAACTCCTGATCTCAGTTAGTCGCGCGCCCAACCGAAATCCTGGCCATACGAAGGTACACAACAATTAGTTGCGCACCACCAGTCCGAGTGGATAGTGAATGAATAAATGAATGATTATACAACTCCTGCTCAATAAGTTCACATATCAGTACTGTTCATCTCTGTGACTATCACCGGAGTTTGATACACTCCAAATGGCACTGCCGCTCTCCCTAGCTGCACAGTTCAAGTGAGCGTAAGAAACCTCACTATCTGCCTGACCAATAGTTTGCCAATACCTATTCAGCACGTCGATAGCGGACCCATTCACGAGATGGTCAAACTCAGCCTAGCAATGCCCCCTGCGCTCAGGTGGGTAAGGCTACACCCCCTCCCAACCGACCATGACACAGTGGAGAGACGCAGCCTCCTGGTATTCGGCACTCGGGCGCTCATGTATCCACTCGGTCTCGACGTTGGGGCTTCCTCTGGTACCAAGAGGGTTTTAAGAATTTTCACCCAGGGCCATTTATGGCAGCCCAATGCTCGAACCAAATATTTTCGGTGTCTCATCTGACCATCCACGATATGCCTGTGGAGGCTACGTCCCTGATGTCGCTAAGGCGTACAATAATCATAATGCAAGATGCATGAGTCATACAATCCAGTCATGCATCAATCCTGCGCATACCGTGCGCTCATGTGAGATACCTCCGCCTATCAGGGAGCCTCATAACAATATACTCAATGACATATGCAATAATCAACCACATCTCATAACAAATATGCAGATGATGCGTATGGGCATGTATCATGATGTTATGCTGTCACATACTCATAATCGGTATCAATAACCGGCATAGACAATCGACCTCGACAATGTGGACATTTAACCGACATTGCCCCCGAGGAATGACCCTTATAAATCCAAACATACATTGGACTCATGGCCTCTCATAAGGGCCAAATATACAACACCATAGGCCTCACTCAAGTACTGAATACACATCACGATGGGCCTCACTCATGGGCCACATGTACATCAAGTGGGTCGCATCTCATGAGTCTAATAATCCTTGCAATGGGCCGCTCACACGAGCCAAATATACATCAAGTCAGGCCTCATTATATGGGCCGAAAATATATCACAATGGGCCACGTCCCATGGGCCTCAAATACATCACGATGGGCCTCGCTCATGGGCTTCATATACAATAGGTGGGTTGCATCAATGGGCCGCACTAATGGGCCTCATACACATCAAGTGGGTTGCATCAATGGGCTCAAGTGGGTTGCATCAATGGTCCGCACTAATAGGCCTTATACACATCATGCGGGTCTCATCACATAAGCCTCACATGTATCACATTAGTCCTCACACAAGGTCATATATAACATCATAATGGTCCCCATATACAGGCCACATGTACATTACAATGGACCATATCCCATGAGCCCCGAATACATCGTAATGGGTCACATCCCATGGGCCTCGAATACATCACATTGGGCTACGTCCCATGGGTCTTAAATATATCATAATAGGTTACAACGCATGGGCTTTAAATACACAATAGGTGGGCCCTACATATCGGCCTAATATACATCATAGGTGGGCCCTGCACATGGGCCTCATACACAACAAGTTAGGCCTATCAATGGGCCCTAGGGAGAGTGATAATGTGGACATTTAACCAACATTAATCTTACAATGTGGGCGTCAAACCAACATTGCTCCCAAGCCATGGTTTGCCATAAACATCATTATATAACCAATGTGGAATCACATATTGCAAAGGGGCTTATCCACATCCCATTGGGCCTTAAATACATCAAATGGGTCATATCATATGGGCCTTACATTCATCAAATGGGCCTTTTGTACATTGCAATAGGCCAAAACCCCTTGGGTCTTGAATACATCAAATGGGCCTTATGTGTATTGAATGCATCACAATGGTTCTCGACCCATGGGCCTTATATATATTAAATGGGCCACATCGACTAGGCCTTATATACATCAAATGAGTCATATCATATGGGCCTTTTGTACATTACAATGGGCCATAACCCCTTGGGTCTTGAATACACCAAATGGGCCTTATGTGTATTGAATGCATCACAATGGTTCTCGACCCATGGGCCTTATATATATCAAATGGGCCACATCGATTGGGCCTTATATACATCAAATGGGCTTAATCCCATAGGCCTTGGAATACATCAAAATGGGTTCAATCCCATGGGCCTTAAAATACATCAAATGAGACTAATCCCATGGGCCTTGGAATACATCAAAATGGGTCTAATCCCATGGGCCTTAAAATACATCAAATGGGACTAATCCCATGGGCCTTGGAATACATCAAAATGGGCACATGGACCTAGAGGCCCACTGTAATGTTTATCTGTCACCCAAACTAGCCAGGGGCCCACTGTAATGTTTATTTTCCATCCAAACTGGCAGGGCCCACTGAAATGTTTATTTTCCATCCAAATTGGCAGCGGCCCACTGTAATGTTTATTTGCCACCCAACTGTTCATGAGGTCACGTGGACCTGGGGTCCACGGTGACGCCTATCTGCCATCCAACCTGTTGACAAGGTCACACGGACCTGAGTGAAAGGAAAACACAAATTTCATCTTGATCCAAAACTTCTGTGGCCCACACAAGAGTTTCAATGGTAGAGGTTCAATCCCACTATTTCCTACAGTGTGGGCCACCTGAGCTGTGGATGGAGCTGGAAATTTGAGGGGGCCCACTTTTGGGAGTGGCCCACCTTGTGAACGGTGTGGATGCAAAATATACATCATGGTGGGACCCACGGCTGGAGCCGTGGTCCCTGGCCTGTCCGCCCACGGCGCTGGCAGCAGCGCCTGCGCTGACAGCTGCAGCGCCTGCTGCAACACCTTCTTTCCTTTCTTTTCTTTTTTTTTTGAAAAAAACAGTTTTCCTATGGTTTTTCACAGGTGGGACCCACATTCAGAAAATCCATCCCAACCATGGGATTCTACGGCTCATAACATGCGAAATGAGTCCAAAGTTCGAGATTTTTGGGTGATTAAAAGCATCAGGCGATTTTTCAACAGTAACCACCAAAGCTTCCTATGTTATGGCCCACCAGATGCTTAGATCAGCCTCATTCTTCGGCTCAACGCCTAAAATGATCCAGGGAATGAGGTGGACGACGTGGATTGAATACATACATCAAGGTGGGGCCTATGTGAGTGGGTCACCCCACAAGCTTGGGAACAAGCTAATATATGTGTTTTCCTAATTCACGTCCAGCGTCCCAGACGCTGGACGGTTTGGCATAAGACATGCATTGGGGTGGGCCCCGCTAAGGTGGGTCACCAAATGATTGATGGTGTAGGGTACAACACATATAAAGTGGGCCCCACTTATAGATTTCTTGGATAAAATATATACTTCATAGTGGGGTCCATCCGAGTGAGCCACACAAACACATCATCATCTCATAAAAAAAATGAAAAAGAGAGGGAGAGAGAGGGGAAGAGAGTGGGACACGCGTGTGATGGAGGGCTTCGCCACTATGAGCCCTCCCTTGTAAGAAATCATACATCAAATGGATTTCTTTACACATGGGTCCACCGAAATCGAAAATCAACGGTGAAGATCCTTTCTCCACCAATATGGACGGTCTAGATGATCTTTTTAATGCAAGGAAATATACATCATGATGGGGTCCATGGAGAATAGCCCCATCATGGAATGATCATGATGATCCTAGTGGGCCATCGGCCACATCTTAGGGTCCCAAGTGAGATCCAAACCATTGATTGGTTAGCCTCACTTGGCCCATCTAAAAAAAAACATGAAAACTACTCTATCAAAGCATCCACCGTGCAATTTTCTTGCTCTCTTGGGTTCCTTAGCTCCTTAGCTTCGATTCCAACGGAGGAGATAAGATTTGGATGGTTGAGATGGGAGATCTTGGGATGGAAAGGTGGGCCACACTTGGAGCTTGGAAGAGTTTGGAGAGGCTCATACGTATGGTGCTTTCTCTTGCTTGGAAAGGGAATTTTTGAGAAATAAAATGAGAGAGAGGGTTGTAAAGAGAGAGGAGTGATGGGTGATGGATGTGTTGATGTAGTGAGTGATGGGTGTGTAAGAGATTTTTGACTTTTGTGGCAAATGTTGTAAGAAAAGTATGGCTTGTGTAAGAACTTTTTGACTTTTGGGATTTGCTTGGGCAAGGGTGAAAGGTGATGTGTACTTGACATGTTAAGATTGATGGATTGATGTGACAAGTCGTAGAGATTCTCTTGGATTTTACAACGCGCGGCGTTTTTCTCACATCGAACGCTGGCCCACATCTCTTGACCAGGGTATCGACTCGGCGCGCGAGTCGCGGCATCGGAATCGTGGCGACGACGCGGTCGCTATGGTACAAGTCTCGATTTGAGTCGATTCAGATTGACGGCATGTGAATCAGGGTCACGCGCAAATGCCGGTTAAGGGTCGAAGGTTGCCAGAATTCGACCGAGAAGACCGTGGAAGTCTATGGAACGGTACGGTCTAGGATACGGGGCTTACACTTTGTTTGATAAGTTCCGGGCTATCTTACTTCGATTTTCTTTTATCCAAAGCCAGTATGATTCTTTGTTGTTTCTTCGTACGACTTCTGTTGGTATCGTTCTTCTTTTGGTTTATGTTGACAACATTGTCATCACTGGGACTGATTCTGCCCTCATTGATCAACTCAAGCAGCATCTTCATGATTCATTTCATGTGAAAGATCTTGGTCCTCTCCGGTATTTCCTCGGTTTGGAAGTTCAGTTCGATTCCTCTGGAGTTTTCCTGCATCAGCATAAATACACGGAAGACTTGATTTCCTTGTCTAGTTTGCAGGACTCCCCTTCAGTGGGTACCCCTTTGGAAGTGAATGTCAAGTATCGACGTGAGGAGGGGGATATCCTTCCTGATCCCATGGTTTTTCGACAGTTAGTTGGTAGTTTCAATTATCTCACTATTACACGGCCTGACATCTCCTTTGCTATCCAGCAAGTTAATCAATTTATGCAATCTCCTCGCCACTTTCATCTTGTCGCGATCCGCTGAATTATTCGATATCTCCGGGGTTCCTTTCACCGTGACTTGTTCTTCTCTACTGGTACTCCTCTTCGCCTTGTGGCTTTTAGTGATGCTAACAGAGCAACATGTCCTGATACTTGTCGATCTATCACTAGGTGGTGTATGTTTCTTGATGATTCACTTATCTCTTGGAAGAGTAAGAAACATGATCGTGTTTCCAAATCTTCGACCGAGTCCGAGTACCGTGCCATGTTGGTAGCCTGCTCAGAGATTATGTGGCTCCGTGGCTTACTTGCTAAAATAGGTTTTCCTCAGTTTACTCCCACTCCTCTTCATGCTGATAATATGAGTGTTATTCAGATCGCTATCAATCTCGTCTATCACGAGTGTACCAAACATATCGAGGTAGACTGTCATTCTATTCGGGAAGTTATTGATACTCAGGTTATCTCTCTTCCACATGTCTCAAGCGACCTTCTGATAGCGGTCGTCTTCACCAAAGCTATGAAACGACTACGTCATCAATTTCTTGTTGGCAAATTGATGTTTCTTGATTGACCAACATCAATTTGAGAGGGGATGTTAGTAGGATAAACAACAAACTTACCATAAATAAATTGTTGTATAGTTATTTAGGAAACAGATCTGTAAATATTATGCTGTAATTAGGAGATATTATGCTGTAATTAGGGGATATAGATGCTGCTGTAATTAGAAGATATTATGTTGTAATTAGGATATAGATGTTGCTGTAATTAGAGGATATAGATGCTGTAATTAGGAGATATTATACTGTAATTAGGGGATATAGATGCTGCTATAATTAGGAGATATTATGCTGTAATTAGGAAAATGATTTCTATATAAGAAAAGGACCACTCGATTGAGAGTCATTGAGCAAATCTGACAGTTACACCCTGTTCCATATCTCAACTGGTAGACTGAGTGAAGATACCTCGTTTCAACACTTTGAGGACTTGGTATCGATCCCTAGTGGGGTGGCTAACAGTGGAGCGTGTGTACTGACATGGGTGTTTACTAACATGCTAACCTAAAAAAAAAAAGAAAAAAAGTTTTATGTCTAGTTGCCCACTTCCTATAAGGCATCATGCAGTTCACTCATTCGAGGTGTTTATAACTTGTTTAGTTTAATATACTTATGAACAATGAAACAACTGACTTTTACAAAGAGATGAGATATCCTACACACCAGGACTTAACATAATCAGTAGTGTCAGCAGGCTGCAGCTTGAGCCAACCAAAATCAGTAGTTTGAAAGGTCTGGGCAGGACCAGTTCAAAATCCTTGCTCAACTCAACCCAGGCCAAGCCCATTGAGCAGTAATGTTCATCAATATAAGGAAAAAGGCATATGATGGTGGCAGCACTTAGTATGGCATGAAACAAGAGCCCACGCTCCAAAAGAACTCTCAGGGATCATAATAATAAAATGTCCAAAAACACATACTTGAATACACCAACTACAAAATTTAAGGTCTTTAACATGTCGAAGATCTTCAAGAAGTCCCTTCAATGAATTGATGTTGTGTTCATAGCACTCATGGCAACCATTATAAAGTTCTTCCTCATAATCAATGCTGGCCTCGACAAGAGACTAAGTTCTTTATACGATACTCTCTCCGTGCGTGGCTTGTTCCCAATTAATTTCAAGGACAACAGATTTGGGGCATAAATCTCAATCTTAGTAGTCATATATCCCATATCACCAAAACCATTTCCAAAAGCAATGTAAAGATCATCATAATCAAGATCATCATAAAAATGATAAAGGTCAGAGTCTATAACTGTTAAGCTATGAAGCTGCCGATTTTCAACAAAGATGTCGAGATTCTGTGCAGAGCTGCAGTCTTTGACAACAATGTCTTCCAAGAGTGGACAATTGGAAGTCAAATTTTTTATCTTGTTAGCAGACAATATAATCCGTGCGAGATAGAGAGTTTTGAGAGAGCTAAAACTCGTGGAAGCAGGTGGGTCGAGAGCAACATATGTCAATGATAGCGTCCTTAACGATCTACAGTTAAAAATAAACACAGTCAACTTACGTTCATCATAATCCTCGACCTCTACAAATGTATTCCCTTCACCAGGAAGGCCAAATCGAGTTCCTCCACATTATGGTCAACTGCAAATGGATCCATGAACTAACTTGCGGAGGATAGTGGTCTAGTCCTAGAGAGTCGAAATGAACACGAAAATACTGAACCTTCGAGCCAGTATGAAGAGAGATTGATTTGTCGATAAAGGTGGTACTGTATTCGATAGGTCACAAGATCCTCTCATGAGAGGGTCCGAAGTTGAAATCCACCGTAGTGATGGATGTCCATACATATCTCCATCTTCTCGACAAGAAGCTTGTCCTAAGCACATCCTCCATGTGAAGGAAAGATAGGATGTGAAGAAGCAATGAATCAGGTAATTCACTGATCCAATCACAACCATGTTCTTCAAAATTCTTTTCTAGGATGCTGATGTTATTCTCCATTGATTAGCATCTACAGTTTTCCAATTCATCTACATTTTCCTTTCAGTGAAGAAAGCCTGCTGAAAAGAGAAATTCCAAATTCACAAGGTGTAAATAGAAAGGTAGGGAAACATTCTACTGTGTGTTTGCCAAACCGTGTTATTGACATACATGTCCAGAAATCCAACCGAGCATAAGCTGGTGATTAAACGCTGATCCAATGTCCTTAAGCCCCTGAATTTTCCCATAAAATTTAAATTGCTAAACTTTTTCTTTTTTAACCATCCATTTGATGGCCCCCAATTGGGCATTTATGATTGTCCACTCAGCGGGATTTTTAAGCTGTGCTCCACCCACAATGGTGGGGCCCACAATGCAGACAATCTGGATTGGTGTGCTGGTAGATAGGTGACAGCCAATTAACATGGTGTAGCAAACGCAGACAAGAGCCTGACCATGGAGTTTAATGTATTTCAAAGCAAATAAAATAGGGAAATGAAATGCAATGTGACATTGAAGAAGATTAACAATCTTTCTTTTGTAAATAAACATATTTTCAACCGTCTTGTTAGATGAATTATGCAAATGGTACTGATTCAATACCTCTGAAGGCATCGGAAGTACCAAGCATCCATGTTACTGCTAGGGGTGGCGATGGCTCAACTCATCCCGTAACCCGCCCACCTCACTTCCAAGGCAGGTTTTGGTAAAGCTAAATGGGTAGTCGTTAGGTTCGTTTCAGAAAATGTGACCCGTTTAAGTAAATGGGTTGGACTCGGGTAAAACCCTACCCAACCTGACTTGTCCATATAATTATCAATGGGCTAGGCTAGATGATCCAGCCCGACCCGACCTGACCCAAAACCTGAAATAGATTAATAGAAGTAGACACGTGCACATAACAATTAGACAGATGCACGTAATGTATGTATGTTTGTATGTGTCCACTAATTGGATGAGGCTGTCATACTTTTAGCTCCATAATCCTTTTTGAAACTAAAGTGTGGTCATGCCATGTCAGATTGGTCCAGCCCGACCTGATTACAATTAATGGCATGTTTGGAATGTGAGATTAGGTGGTATTGAATTGCATTAGGCAGAATTAACACCATTATTACACAATGATTAAATATATGCAAATACTATGGAATTTTGACCGTCCAATCCCAAGTTTTGAATCAAATTCTCTCTTTGGGAAAAACACATTAAATGAAACCTCCGTTCAATTGACCATGGAACTGTAATCAATGAACCAGATTTCACAACTAATGCCGCTCAAATATATGAAGACACAACTCGAGTGTCACATGTAAAGGGCGCATATTGATGACCACTGTGGATAAAACACATACATCAATGTCGGGCCCACAGGACGTCGGATTCCTCCAGAAATCCTGTCGTATCTCCCGTTGGAACCGGATGATATAATACCTGTATTAATCCAATCCGTCCCATTGATTCCAAACACGGGATGAAATTTACATTGAACCAACTGCAATTCCATACCACCTAATCTCAAGTTCCAAACAGGCCCTATGGTTCAGGTAAGTGGGTCGTGTCACGCCACAGGGTAATGGGTCGTGGGCCAGAATTCTTGGCCTGTTTAGTAAAATGGGTAGGGCTTTGGGCAGACCTTGACAAGATCTGAACCATTCATTTGATGACAAAATAGTAAATGAGCCATAGCACAATGATCATACTGTTTGGAGCCTGGACAATGACAACCTTTACAAATGGAGAGGAAAAGACAGAAGCCTGCAATGACTCATTTCAGACCGTAGATTGTGTTCCTTTGCTTTGGTTGAAGGAAGATCAACAGTAGTGTCCCCCTAGAAAATGGCCCCCATGTGAATCCATCCATGTGAGGATGCGTCGCAGGGCTCTGTGGGGCCCACCGTGATGTAAGTGTTTTATCCACGCCGTTCATAGTTTTTCTCAGATCATTTTAAGCTATGATCCAAAAAATGAGGCAGGTCCAAGGCTTACGTGCACCACAAAGTGGGGATTGAACTTTCACCATTAAAAACTTCTTGGGAGCTGGAGAAGTTTCTGATCAAGCTGATATTTTTGTTTTCACTTCATCCACGTCTACCTGACCTTATGAATAGTTTGGATGGTTAAAAAAAAAAACATCATGGTGGCCCTTAGAAAGGTTTCAATGGTGGGTGTCATTATGACTGCAAGTTCCTTTCGTGTGGTCCACTGAAGCTGAAGACCTGCCTCGTTTTTAGGATAATAGTTTAAAATGATCTTAGAAAAGCGATGAACGACGTGCATAAAAAATTTACCTCACGGTGGGCCCACAGAGCCCTGCCGGGACGGATTACCGTCGGGGCGGGGGTAGGACGCAATCCGCGTCCGTGAGGATGCACATACAGAAAAGGAAAAAAAAAAAAAAAGGAAAATGGATTTTACCTGTAACGGCGAGAGAAGAAAGGGCAGGAGTCGGAAAGGAAAGAGGAGGGAAGGCGGGAATATGGGAGATGCGATGATTTTAGAGGGATTCTCGTTTCCCGCTTAGGCAAGTCACGCGAGTGAGATTTCAGGGGGCCTCGCCGCACATGTGACGAACGTGACATACACTTGCGAGATCCTGATGGTCCATTCCAGTTAGCGGGTGAGCCGCGAGTTCCTTTTGCCTCAGCATCCAGCACAGGCCCATCATGGGTGATCCGATGATCGAACCTGTCTAACCCCCGCCGGGACGGTCATCCGTCCGGGCAGGGCTCTGTGGGGTCCACCGTGATGTAAATTTTTTATCCACGCCGTTCATCTTTTCTCTAATATCATTTTAGGATATGAGCCAAAAAATGAAGTAGGTTCACATCTCCAGTGAACCACACGATAGGAAGCTGCAGTGATAGTGACACTCACCGTTGAAACTTTTCTAAGGGTCACCGTGATGGTTTTTTTATTTTATTTTATATACCATCCAACCTATTAATAAGGTCATGTAATAGTGGATGAAGCGAAAAAATAAATATCAGCTTCATCCGAAACTTCTCCAACTCCCAAGAAGTTTTTAATGGTTGATGTTCAATCCCCAATTTGTGGTCTACTTAGGACTTTTTCCCGCCTCGCCTTTTATTTTACATTTTAAAATGATACGAGAAAAAAGATGAACGGCGTAGATAAAACACTTACCATCTGGGCAGGGGTAGGACACAATCCGTGCCGGACACTGGCGAGGTGGCTACCGACAGTGCTCTGTGAGTCCATGACGTTCATCCATAATTTTCCATATCATCTTATGGCATGAGCTGAAAAATGAGGCAAATCAAAATCTCAAGTGTTAATCATTCGTTTGTTTTTCTATATTTTCATTTATTTTATCTGCCTACTTATGGTTTTGCCAAACTGGGATCAGTGAGCTACATCATTGGAAACAATTAGAGGTGTACATGGACCGAGCTAGCCCGGTTAGCTCCCTCAATTCGACTTGAAAAAGTTCTATTTGTATCAGTTTAAACCTAAGTTTGAGCCGAGTTAAGCTGTTTTTTGAGCTCCAAAATGAGTTTGGCCCCAGCTTGACTCGACTCAGATTGAACCCAACTCAAATCAAACTCGGATCGGACCAGATCGATGATTTGGTTACTTTTATATTAATGTTGCTCACAAAGTGTTTGATGAAATAATTCAAAGAAGTGTGGCTAGTGGCAAGAAAGGTATGTATATGAAATCAAGACTTTTTTTTTTCTTGATTTTTATGTTGCTTAAAAGGTGTATGATAAAATACCTGTAAGATCATTGTTTTTATCTCAAATACTGTGAGATTTTGAAGGTACAGTCCAAGTGTTTGTGAAAATGCTACAATGGCGAACTCGGCTCGATCTTAGCTCAAACTCGGCTTGAACTGGCCCAGGCTACTGACTAAACCAAGCCAAGTTGGCCAGTCAGGCTCGAGGACCGAGCCAAGCTAGGTCAGCTAGTTGCCGATTCGACTCAATGTACACCCCTAGAAACAATTGAAAACGAGAAGCATCACCGTTAAAAAGTCTTCAAAATTGCATGTTGGGTTCAACATTATGTGCCTATGCCATCCACTCATTTGGTGCAACAATATGATGAATTAATTTCCTAGAAATCAGGACATTCCAATACCAACAGGCCACACCAGTGTGAATTTAGAGTTTCAAGAGTGATTTTAAACCATTCCTATGGTGTGGTCCACCTAGGTCTTGAACTGGGCTGATTCACAAGTTCCATGGAGAAAATGTGATTGTGCACCTAATGGATGGGGTGGGTTTAATTCATATTTGGCCCCATGCAGCCCTTAGTTAGCACAAGTCAGACTGCAGATTGTCCGGACACAACTTCACTTGTATTCGGACTTTCTTGACATTAAATAAAAATTTAAAATAAATAAAGAAAAAGAAAAAAAGAAAAAGAAAGGAAAGAAAGAAGTTTCCTACCCCTCACGTTACTATAATGTGCTATAAACTTGGTATTTGTATAATGATTAGAAACATCCGTCGCAGGTGCTCCTAACTAACTGATCACATATAAAAAATTATTACAACCATACTTTCCACTAGAAGTGGTTTTGAGGGATTTTTTATTTTTTATTTTAGCTATGCTTCATCCACAGTGGGGCGTGAATTTTCAACGGTCTAATTTGTCTACACATGCAATGAGTACAGTTAGAGGTGGGCATTGAGTCGAGTCGGATCGGATTGGGTCCAACTTGTTTCAATCCGATTTTTCAAGAACATGACCCGAACTCGATCCGATCTACGACTGAGTCCACCAGGACTAACTCGATCCAATCCGAATCCTTGTTGGCCTGACCCGAATCGAGTCCGACTCGGTTTGGGAAACCAAATTGAGTCGGATCGAGTTGAGTCTAAGGAGAGAGAGGGAGAGAAAAGAAGGAGAAAAAGAAGGAGATGTGGGAAACCATGAGAGAAAGAAGGAGAGAAAGGACGAGAGAAGAAAGGAGAGGAGGGAAATCGGGAGAGAAAGAGGGAGAGAAAGGAGGAGAGATAGGTGGGTGCAGCGCCTTCTTCGAGTAGAGAAAAAGGGGTTAGGTTCGTTAGGATTTCAGATCCTTACTCTTACTCCAGTAGTAGACTCTCAGGAGTTTCAACAACTGGTCAAGGGTTCGAGTATCAATAGGTGGTGAAATCCCACTATGGTGTGAGTGTGTGGGGGTGTGTGTGCGTGTGTTTTTTTAAAACAAAAAAAGTTTCGTTCAGATTTCGGATCGGATCGATCCAGATTGACCACGATTCAAACTCAATTCGATCTACGATCGGATTTGAGTGGTCCCACTTAATCCGCACCAATCCATGCCTTTGGTTTGGTTCGGATCTGGTCAAATTCCGCCTAGCTCTGCTCCTCACTAACTGATCACATATAAAAAATGATTACAACCATACTTTCCACTAGAAGTAGTTTTGGGGGATATTTTTTTAGCCATGCCTCATCCATATTGGGGCGTGCATTTTCAACAGTCTAGTTTGTTTGCACATGCAATGAGTAGAGTCCATGAATGAATGAGCAACTACAATCCACCATGCCCAAGTGACAGTATGATTTTGCTCCTCTAATTTCAATAATCAAAGTTAATCACAAGCAGATTAACTCCAACTAGGGTAAATGAAGAGCAAGAAATTTAGGTCCGTTTGGTTTTTTAATTTCCTAATATCATTTCCAAGTACTTGTTTAAACCTAAATTATTATAGCCCATAAATCAAGCATAACATACCATTGCAAAGAACTATCATTATTATAGTGATTTTTATTAATATAACAAAATCATTATTGTAGTTAAATGTAAGTAATGTCACCACACATTTACAATAGTAGATAATTATTACCTATTTATGATTCTAGTTAGAAAATCAAGATGGCCAAAATCTCCCTCCCTTATTATTATTATTATTTTAACATTAATTAAGCGTCCATGCCGTTACCAAGACTCATTATTACGAACCGTAATAACGTGTATTCAAACTGTATTAGCATGTGGAGACTCAACTATAGGCTAGGTACTTCCCTGTGCTGCAAGTGGCTCTCACTTCAAATCCCAACCGTCCAAATTGTGGGACCCTCTATAGATTGTTTATACCGAGGATATTAGATGCATTAGTTAATTCTATCTTGACTTCCGTTCTGCTTCTTCTGTAATCAATTCCATCCAAGTACCAAGGCCGTAGAACAAGTCCTAATCTAGTGCGCGTCACTCAGATGGTCACATGACTCGATGATCCACGACCCATTCCGTTCGATTGGTGTGTCCCACCATGGATGGAACACCTTCTTCAAATCAAACGGTTTGGGCAGTTGTATGCCTCCAATTGGCGCATCTGATCCTGTTAAATACTGACCATCGGCTATTGCCAATGCTCTCTTCTACCATCCATTTCTAGGTCGCTCATCAAATGGTTAAGATGGCATTTCCAATCCCCATTCATAGCCAGTAGGACCATATTAAAGGTGTGGATCACTGACCCAGTGGGCCCCACTTGCACAAACTGAAAACCTGAGTATACCCCGTTATAAAATAATGATTTTATAAAATATAATATAATATATTAAAAAAAGTTTTGTAAAAAAGTTTTTTTTTTTTTTTTTTTTTTTTTTTTTTTTTTTTTGTGAGTGTCTTGGGAGTAATTCCACATGGAAAAGGGAAGAGAAAATTTCTTAGTTTAAATGAAAACAATGGAGTACTTTATTATTTGCCCATATAGTACATCAACCATGGAACTTGCGTCTATGCATTAGAACACCCGCATGCTCGGTGCGAAGGCATGGGCATGTGAGGCAAATTGGGAACACGAGGATGTAGAGGTCGAGCTCCTGAACATTTAACTTTACCGTGGAAGCAATCCACCCGTTGATCTGGGTTGTATGTCTGCTCCTGGCCAACAGCAATGAGAGCCAGAGCTTCTGTAGAACAGGCCCATCAAGATGAGTGACTAACCGATCAATTGAACTTGCAAAAGTTTCCCATTTATTGAAGAGGCAACTGTCGAAATCCAGACTGGTGATGGTGGTCCAGATGTATTTCCATTTTCTCGATAAAATGCTAGTCCTAGCAGCCTCTTTTATTGGAAGGAAGGAGACAATTTGATTAAGGATGCCATCCGGTAAATAGCTGAGTCTGTCTTGGGTCTCCGCTTCTGGCCAATACATTTCGTTCCACCTTCTCTTCAACCTTTCCGTACTGGTTGTTCCAAGTCCTCTGCCATCAGTTTCAAGCTTTCCTCTCCAACAGAAAATACCACCTGTTAAATTGGCTCAATGACAGATCAACAAGGTCCACACAATGAACTCAATGAGGTACAAGCCATGCTCCACCACTCAATGTTACTTCATCTAATGAGAAAACAGTTTGTGTCCAACTCTATCCATGCCTACAAGTTCCTTGCAACCAAAATTCCAACGTAAATAGCAAAAAGTACACAACTGGATATGCATTAGTAAAGGCTGCTTTTGGATGTTTGATTAAATTGAATTCCAAGAATCGAATTCGACCGAAGAGTCAATTACCAAAATGGGGTGAACTCCACATACTACAAGAAAATAGGGCAAAACTGACAGTCGGTGGAACCCATTGCTGGCTGGAACCAAATCCAGCTGTCGGAAAAGGGTCTCTATTAAATCAAAATGCGAATGCGCTATTCTCATTTGCGACACTTTTCCTCTCCCCGTCGCCGACTCTCTCTCTCTCTCTCTCTCTCTCTCTCTCTCTCTCTCTCTTTCTCTCTGCGCCTCTCCTCTCTACTCGATCCCTCTCTCTCGGGTCTGGTCCCCGCCCTCCCGCCTCTAGAACCTCTCTCTCTCTCTCTCTCTCTCTCTCTCTCTCTCTTCCATCCTGTGGCCAGATTTGGTCCTTTTACTCACTGCAAACCGGTACAGATCTAAACCCCTCTGCGGTTTAGGGCTTTTGCATTCTATTCCCTTCCCTTCCCTCTCTTTCTCCCTCCTAGGTTTAGGGCTTTTGGATGAGATTCGACATATGCTCTTCAGTGATGGAGGCGTTTTTTAAGATGGGGTGGCGTTGAATTCGTAACTTGCATTCCCTCTTCTTGTGAACTAATTTGGTGAGTCATCTTTCCCCTTCTCATTTTCATTTCACTGTTGATAGTTACGTGAAGTTAATGTAATCATATGAAAGTTTTGTAACTGATCAAGAAAGTAAGAAAATAATATGAATTTCCATTTTTATTTCACTAAAGCATTTCATTATATTTTGTATGAAAATATGCATGCTAATTGTTTGAGGAAATGCCTCAACCAAGAATGTTCTTGTGTTAATCATGCTAGAGGTCCTGCGTTTCAACTCTCTGTAAATGGGGTACAAATCGCTGTATGGTTGGATGAACCCATTCTATCATCCATCTAGTTGACCCTTCTTTGGCGGACGAACACAAAAATTCACAATGACTAGGGAATTTTCCCCTTTTGACCATTTTTGTTTTCAGTCATCTGTTTGATCAAATGGCCAGGACGATTATGTCAGTTTGACTTTTGAACTACGGTCAAAAGTCAAACTGAGGGCTATATAATTTGATTGGTCTGTTTTCACATGAATGTGTGCTATGTGTATGGTGGATGAGACAACATAAAGTGAAGAGTGCTGGTGAATGGCCAGGTTCCCAGAGCAGATTCAGGTTCGGTATCCATCTCTTTGTCAACTGAATGTATCTCATCTAATGTTCTGGTACTTGTGTCTCAATTCTGCTCTTTAACTCATCTCAGCCATTTGTTAGCACCACTGATACAACTCTTTCTTCTGGCAATGGAGCTTTGGATCCTATGGATATGTCTCCTTGTTCTACTAACCACTTAGATGGCATACATGATGACAACACTTACACAAGATTTGCAAATCAACAAAACTTGGAAGAGGGGCATCACCAGATGCCATAAAGATGTGGAAAGAAAATGGTTTTACTAGGTAAATATACAAAAGGATGTACTAAATGGCTGAATGTTAGCAAGTTGTTAATATTACTTGGAGCATAGTTCAAGAGCTTCTACCCCTTCTTTCGAATTCAGTGCCATTTTCC